>OZ038492.1:105091200-105126200 GCA_964036315.1 Acanthosepion esculentum | reverse complement strand
GAATTTGATGACCAGTCCTGCACAGTCAAATATTTCTGGAATAAGTCAAATTTGAGAAAAAGTAGATAGGTAGATTGCTAAAAGTCTTCTCATGACCTGAGGAGAGCTAGTGAGTCGTGCTGATGATAGTCGCTCAGTCAGTGAAAAATAAGGGTTGGCTATTGGTGAACCTGCGAGAACTGAATAACTACATGACATGTCACTTGGTGTGGTTGGAGTAGTTGCCTCAAATGTATGGAGAGATACCTTTTATGAGTGGAGACAAATGATGAGGGCTTTGAAAATTGTTGATTCGAAATCAGCTAACCTAGAAGTTTGTGCAGCTGAGAAACTGAGGAAATAACAGCTGATGAATGTCAAGTTCAGAATATTCTGTTGAACCAGATTGAGATTTGGACTGAATTCTTCACTCAAGACAGATCTTGTGAAAGTCTGGATAGTGAAGAGAGCCATTAACTTCAATATGGATGATATATGAGTAGATGAAAACAAGAGGTGACAATATCTTAGGTAAGGGATCATTTAGCCATTGAAAGGAACAGCAGCTTTGGAGTTCAAGTTGAAGACAGACAAGGTGGGGGAGTGAGGTTTTCAAAGGGGAAGAAAGAACCCAGAATTGCAAGGCAATCTGTGTAGGCAAAAACTGATCTCTTTATGTGGGAGATTGGTAGACTCTTGTTACTGGATGGCTTCAAACTTAATGTAACCTTGTTAAGAGAAGAGCTGATGGCATGAACTGGAAATTAGGGGAAAGGACAGAGATCTTATGGAGTGGATTAGAGAGAGGAAGATCCAGGTATGTGCCTAAATCAGAAAAAGGAAATTGTATGCTACTAGTATCAGAACAGGTATTGTTTTAGAGATTAAGGTTTGGAAGATACAGCATGGCTGAGAGCAACAAACAATTTGCATCATAGTAATGTAGGTGAATTTGATGCCATGTTGAAACGCATCAATTTGGGATGGGGTTTACATATCAAAATCCAAACTGATTCTGTTATCATGCTTGGGTGGGTGGGTGAAATTGGTTAGTTTAAGCTAAATCTGCATGGAATGTTCATGCCAAGAAAAAAAAAAATGAGGCAGGTGCTTTCACTGGGATGAGGGAAAACCTGTTTGGGAGTGTCCGGACTCAGTAAGAGGAGTGGTTATGATGTGTTCTTTGAGAGATGATTTAAAGAAATTGTACATTGTGTATCATTTGGGGATGGATAGAATTCTATTTTTGTTTGGGAAAGTTGACTTGGATGTAAATAAGGAGGCTGTGATAACTGTCGGTCAGTTGACCCCCCCCCCATCCCCCGCACACACACACACAGTGTGCATGAGAATGGAGAGATTATGGTGAAAGACAATTGGAAAAGATTACCTGTTGATGTGACACATTATCAGCAGAGGTTCAATCTTTCAATGAGTGATTGTGGACCCAGAAGTGTAACTATGGTGAGTGACATTTGGGAAAAATTGAAATTACCTGGGTGCTGAATAGGTTATATTTGGAGCAGGTATCTAACGAATGAGATGCTAATGATTAACAGAACCACCTTTTTGTTTAGGGTTATTGAAAGGGATTCTTGATCGGTGGGACATCAAATACATTTCAGAATCTCAGATAAACTAAGCTGTAATGGAATTCATAGTGAGACACCATCAAAGGTGGGGTGGGGGGGCATTTCTCACTGAGCAAGACTATATTTAGTTACAGTGTACCGAGATCAGGACAAGTGGAAAACTCAGAGTAGTATTTAAAACCAAATGGGCACATGCATCTGTCTTGAGGGAGGTGAAGTTGACAGATTTCATTCTCAGAATAATATCTCGGTTGTTGGTGTAAATGGTCATTTCTTTTTTTCTTTTTCTTGTTCTTTTTTTTTTTTTGATATTTGTATGAATGTCACATGATAAAGAAGTGATGACAAGCAAATACTGTTCTCTCACAAAGATCACAGGGAGACATCCTTAGCCATGTTAGCTAATTATGAATGGATATTAATAGAAATGGAATTCTTCTTTTTTTGTTCTCTTTTATTCTTTTTAACTTAACCTCTCAACACATGGGTGTAGTGATTTTTAAATCAGGTTGGTGGGTGCATTTAAAATACGGAGCATGTGCAGAAAGAGGGGGCACACACAGAACTGGAATCAACAATATATATATATATATATATATATATATATATATATATATATATATAATGTAATAGATTTTAAAGATCTGACTTGGAGTAATCAAATTTTCAGCTTATTTAAATTTCTCTTGGTCATTAAATGAATTTTTCATATCAAAATCAAGGCATATTTAAAAAAGTTACTTTTTCATTTATTCTTTATGTTACTTCCTTAAGCAAATCATGCACTGTGAAAGAATATGGATTTAGATAAGATTTGTTATCTTTTCCTGTTTCATATGTTTTAATTAAAAAAGAAAATCAGTGATTTCATTAATACTATAATTAGGAACAATTTTCTGATAAGTTACATCATTATTTATAAGATTAATTATTACATTTGAATAAGATTATAGAAAATATTGCAATTAATTTACATCAGAAATTGAGAATTAATTCATTCTGATCAACTAAATGAATTACTTGCAATATGAATTCCTTACCCAGTTAATTGGAAAAAAAAACACATTACAATAAAACCTTTTTTCTTTAATAACATATGCCTGGGGCAATTTTTCTTTTTATGTATTTAGTTTTCCCCATGAAAAGGTTTAATTTGAAATTAACTTTGTTCTCCTAATTAATGATTATAGGTAGTCTATATGAGCAATTTCTTGAACCAGGCATTCTCCCCATCCCTTCTTTGGCATGGAACCACCTCTTAATTTCTGGTGTTCTCAGGTCCATCCTGACCCAGGGTGGTAGCACCTGTTAGGGTCCCAGCTATGGGCAAATAGTTAACTATTACCAGCAATAGTTTTTTGAAAAAAATTATTACCAGCAATACAATTTTGAAGAAAAAATATTACCAGAAACAGATTTTTGACAAAACAAAATATTACCAGCAATAAAAAAATTTGTTGGCTTTAATTAACCCATTGAAGTTGATATGCCATAAAACAAAATAAACCAAACTAATCTAAACTAAAGAATACATATTCTATTCATACGAATCTATCCTAAAAATGTTGTCGGCATTAAATAACCCGTTGAGGTTAATATGCCGTAACACAAAATAAACCAAACTAATCTAAACCAAAGAATACATGTTCTATTCATATGAATCTGTCCTAAAAATGTTGTCAGCATTAAATAACCCATTGAGGTTGATATGCCGTAACACAAAATAAACCAAACCCCTCCCCTCTTTAATACATGCTGCTTTTATTGTTAAATATGATTCGAAAGATTTGAACTTCACTACATTCTTTGTTTCTATTTTAGTATTTATTTATCATTTATTAACTTTTTTGATTGATTCATTTTCTACAATTTATCAACACTTTGTGAAGGTTATTTAAAGCCAGAAAATGTTTTTAGATTGTAAGAATCTTTAAAAAAAAAAAGAGATAATGATTTAGTGATACAAGTCTTACTAATTAACACATATCTGGGAGGATAAGAGGTGAATTCATGCCTTTCCTAAGTTAATATAATGGATTCATGCCTTTTTGTAAGTTAATATAATGAACCCAACTGGAATTGGAACTTTGTGATTAACAATTCCCAGCCATAATCCATTACACCTCCCGCATATCCACAAGCAGTCACCCATTTTGTACTGACTAGGCTCAACATTGCTTAACTTCATTGATTATACAGAAATAATCTTTTCAACTGCATTCTTAGTGAGGATTGCATGTGAATTTTTCTTGCTGATACCGTCTTTGCTTTCAGTCGGTATATTCGGCTGGATTAGTAATTGATGTTCGGAATGTGTTTTCTGGCGTACATTTATCCTGAATTTCATGCCCTTTGTTACTTTGATTTAGACCAGTGATTCCCAACGTGGGGCACATGCCCCACCGGTGAGGCAGGGTAATATTTTGGTGGGGCCATGTGTAGCATATACATCCTTCGGCTTACTATACCAACAGAATAAGGGGTGGGGGGGGATCAATTTGAGAATGACTTATTAACAGTGAATTGTTTTCTAGCCAGCCTCAGTGAGAGTGTCAATGTGTGTTAATACATACGAGGCATATACATTGTGCGTATATAAAGAATATTTTGTGTGTATTTATGGACATGTGTAATTGGCATACATGTAAGAATTAAATATTACGGGGGGGGGGGCGCAGAATTTTAGAAATACCAAAGTGGGAACCATTGATTTAGAATCTAATTGCAATTATAACTTTTTAAATTGTTGCTGTTCGTTGTTGTTTGCATACAAAATACATAAAATCATTGACAGAAAAGTATGTATGTTTTATAAGGTCTATTTTTATTTGCGTCAATATTTTGAGTAAAACTGCTTTAATCACCAAGTCAGCATTGCCTTATTGACTGACTTTGATCTTACTGTACATATATGCAACTGCAAAATAACTTGTGTGTTGATTCTTGTTGTTTTTGGCTATTTCATGTACTTTCTAGTCATTGAATGAGCTGATTTAAAAACTTTTTGTACAAAATCATTTCAATTTAAGAAATTTGAAGAATTACCAGTGCAATTGCTGCAAAAATATTTTAAAATATTTTATACTTTTGAAAACTGCAGCTTTACATTCTTCTCCATATCAACATCATTGTTCTGGTTATCATTATTTAAAATTTGACACATCTATGCAGAAATTTTCAGAATAATTAATATCTAGTAATTATATTATAGTATATATATATGTGTGTGTGTGTGTGTGAGTGTGAGAGAATGATATTAGATCAGGGCTTGTATAGAGTGGACAGATTCTTTCAGTTATGTACTTTTTAATTTACTAAAAAACATTAGCACCATTTTTTAAAATTATTTATTTTCTTAGCATCAAACCTTTTATAACAACAAAAACAATTTGTACTATTTTAATTTTAGTATCCAATTTTTGTTGCTATTTTTAATTCATTATTGTTAATAACCTGTTATTGTTTGTGGATAATCAATTTCTTTTTATCTTTTTTTTAGGTAAGTATTTCTTAACTTGGTATATACACAAACAAGGAAGAAAAGTTATTTTTCTAAGGTAAGAGGATTCTGTTTTCTGTTAGATTATAGAATCATTCTCTAAATAATCTCTAATTCATGTGTAAAGTGATATGTACACTACCGTTCAAAAGTTTGAACTCTCCCCCAGAATTAGTATGGGATGAACTTGACAGAGTGAAAATGAAAAAGTGCTTTTATAGTCATTGAAAAAAGAATAGAATCAATTATCAAACTTATACTTTGAGAAACTTTTGCAACGAATGCCAAAGATTTGTGCTGCAGCAATCAAGGCTAAAGGGGGATATTTTGACGAGAGCAACGTTTAATCGTAAAATGGCTTTTTTTCTTCTTGTCTTAATAACATTTCCAATAAAAAATCATGTCTCACCTTTAACTGTATATAGTAATTTCCTCTTATTTAAAGTACAAATCAACTACTTTTGGGGCCAATTTAAAAAGTTACCAGAGCTGCCTAAAACTTTTGAACTGTAGTGTATATTAATATTGCATTACATCACAAATGTCAAGTCATGAGAATGCTGTTGCTAAGTAAAACCTGTGCATTTTAGAAAGTGAGATGCACTGTGTAGAATGTGGTTAGAACTCACGGCAACAAATGCAGTAGTGCCTTTCAGGTGTGGGTTAGATATTGACCATCTTCAGATTTTGAGTGGCATCATTCATATCAACTAGAAAAAATCCAAATTTAAAAACTTCTTCAAATAGAAAATTGGAAAACTCCATTTTCCAATCAGGATCAGATTATTTCAGGGTGCCACTTCCTTTTAGAAGAATTCAAGAAGGCAAACCTTGATGTCTGTATGCATGAGGTATGCTGACTTGGTAGTGATTCCATTGCACATTTGAGACACAATTTATTTTTCACCAGCCCCAAGGAGAAAAGATAACAGAAATGGAATTGCAATATGCAAATCACCAGATATTGTAATAGACAATATCAGGAACCAGTCAGAAAGACTGATGGCTGCTGATATTGTTGTTCATGGTTGTAAGATCCGAATGACATGAACTTATGCTCCAACTAAAAAAGAGCTGTTTCAGAAAAAGAGATTCTGCACAGGATCAAGCAAACTTTGTATATTAGAAAACATCCAGAAAACTGTACATTAATGGGGATCTTGATGCTACCTCAAGTATTTTTAAATACCACTGCTCCTTTGATAGTAAGAAGATATTACCCTTTTGAATAGAAATGTAGAACTCATGCTAAACTTTTGTTACTCAAAAAGATATTCCATCCTTAACATGTGGTTTGTCTATGCCATGAAACATTGCATCACATGACATAGTCCAGATAATGTTACAAAAAAGATTGACGTCAGTATCTCAGACTCTTTGATTAAACACATCTTGTGACAGATGTTAGAGTATACAACTCTTATTTTGAATCTGACCCCACACTACTTATAACTACAACTGACAACACCAGCCAACAAAATAGCTCACTTCTGCCCACATAAACCAAGTTAAGCACCAAGGTATAACATACAAGCCCTTAAAAATGAAAGGGTAAATTTAGAATTCAATAATAAATTAGTTCAAATAGATGTCAATAAATCTTGATAAAAAATCCAGAGTTTAAAACATTGATAAAAACAGAAGAGGGGAAAAAATGGCAAGGCAAACACCAAACAATAAAGAAAATAATAAAATAAAAAAAAAATAGTCAATTCTTTGAGAAATCAGTATCTCTGGAAAATTGGAAATTAAATTAATGAAGCCAAGCAACAATGTGTTAAAATGTGGAGGAAAGTGAAAAATCACAATAATATACAACCACAACCACCACATAAGAAATGTCCTGGCCTCAACAAACACTTTGAATTATATTTCAACCTTAACTACAATAAATTAAAGATGTCCACAGAACATATACCAATATACATCCAATCATTACAATGTCTATCTCCAAGCATAAATAATAATGAACCTATTGATGAGGAAAGTAAGAAATCTATTAAAAAACTAAGGAATAAAAAAAAAAAACATCACTTGGCATTGAGGCTGAACTTTTGAAAATAGCTTACTTTCTCCCTAGATTCAATAAGAAGTTTCTCTATTTTATGAAAGAAGTCTGGGCTTAAAAAAATGCATCCCTCTTGAAACTTTTAAAAATAGCTTATTTTCTCTCTGAAATTAATAATAAATTCCTATATTTTATGAACGAAGACTTGAATCAGAAATGTATCCCCCAAAAGTGGGGTTTATCACTCATTCATTTATTATGAAAACAGACAGGTCGCTCTCAAAAACCCTCACACATACAGAGGTATTTCAATTGGATCTAACATGATGAAAATATAAGTGAACATTATATTAACTCAGCTCTCATCATTTTATGAAAGTCAACTCCTCACAACCCAGTTTGTTTTTCATTCTGGTAAGGAATGAAACAATGGCATAGATGTCATCAAACAACTCCAAGAAAATGCTTACTTCTCTAATAGGAATCTGTATACCTGCTTTGTCAACCTCACAGCAGCATATGACCACATCAATCGAGATTTCCTCTTTTCATCCATTAGAAACTGCCTTCCAAGCTTTGAATCCACTGAATGTATCAATCTAATAGATGAACTGTATCAATCTACAAAATCTTACATGTCTGGTGAGGACCCCAATATGGAAACATTTTAACTCTCACCAAGAGTATTACGTGGAGAAAATGAGAGCCCCAGTCTATTTAATCTTTGCCAAGACTATACCCTGTGCATTTACAAACACAGATGTGAAGCGATGGGCACTGACCATTCCTTACAACATCCCAAACAAATCTACCAACAGAAAACAACAATCCTGCCTTTCTTTACCAAGGCTAATGTACAGATGATGAGCGTGGCTTTGCTGTTCTGGTAATGGAATGAAAGCAATGATGGCACATGTCCTGAGTCCATCATAAAAAATTCAGGATGTAGAATTAGTAAATACTAAACACTTCAAATATCTCAGTGTATGGATTAGTTATAACAAATTTAGTATAGGAGTAAAGGAAATTGAACATAGAATAGGTTGTGCTAGAGTTACTCATCCAACACTGCAAATTGCTACAAAACCAAAACATTTACCTAGAAACTCAAGTCATTTTCTTAAATAGCCTCATCAAATAAAGACTTTCATATGGATGTCATGCATCGTGCCAAATCCATGCAGAAATATCTAACCTGTCAGAAGTATACAACCACTTTCTAAGATCAATGGTTAAAAATGGCTGTGCAGAGCAAGTGAAGCCTGAGTATCTTGGCAAAGACAATTCTTCTTTGAACATTATAAACTGGTGTTACAGAATCACAAAAAAGAACTGTACCAAATAACAGAAACCATATCAATTGATGACTCACAGCAACAACAACTAAAATGGATATCACATATAACCCGAAGAGAAAATAATGACTCAATCAAGATATGAACATTACACACATCTTCCAATAAAAGGTTAGGGTAGGAAAATAAATAATCAAAAGAACAAAAAAAAAAAACAGCTAATGGACTTGAGAAACCTATTTTCCTGAAAAATTGTTTTAAGAGAAAGATTTTATAAATTTCAACTGAAAGTAGTATTGGCTGCTCGGTCAAAGAATGCCAAATGTTTCCTTATAGGGGAAACGGCTACTATTACCATTACCATTCATGGCATGTTGCAGTTGGATAATATCTTCATCGACAATACTGACCAGGAGAAAATTTGAAAAAAAAAAATAACCTCTTTCCATTTATTACTTTAATCTAGATAACATAATACCATGGAAAGACCTTTGTTACTTATCAAATATCAAAGTATGCACACACACTTGTATAAGAAACAGGAAAAGGTGTTTATTAGATGCGGTGTTTTAAAGAAATGGAATCAAGAATAACTATTATAGAAAGTGTACTAATAATTTTTTTGGAAACAGTATTTTATATTACCAGACAGTCTATGAAAATATTTTGATAATTATGGTCTATGCTTCTAATTAAATGAATTTTATTCATTTTTATTTTAAAATCTTTTGGAATATTTAAAACCACCATTATCAGTATTCTCCTCGGCTATAAAATATGCATTTGTGTGCAGAAAAGGAATATTTATATCCGTATGTAGAAATAAATGAATGTGTATTTAATGGTTTATTTGGGACTTAGAACCTCTTTACAGTTTTTTTTTTTTTTTAAAGATTACAATCAGAAAGAGATTGTTGGTTCTACCCGATTGTAACTTAGAAGTTTGCATGACAACAGTATTAAGGTATTTGACATTTTCATAGATGCAAGTTTAAGAGAAAAAAATATTTTATTAAGAAAAAAAAATTTTAATCTGTAGTTTTGTGACTCGGTTGCCATGATGTAAACTGATTCCGCCTGTTGAGTAGTTTGCATTCCTCAGATACCATCCTACTAGTTTTTCAACAGAAAATCTCAGGATTTTCCAGACAATTAAGGAAGTGGGAAATGATGAGACAGAAACAAAAAAATAAAAATGATATATAAATTCTTTATTTTTATATTTGCAGAAACATTTATGGACAATGGTTACTAAGATCTTTTTAATAGAGTATTCTGTCTGTTTGGATAGTTTTTGGTGTGTTTTTTGAAAATAAAAAATTTTACTTTGGGAGTAAATTTACTTACATTTGATTTGGTAGGAAGAACTTTAATTTTCACTGGTTTAAACCAACCCTTTTTTATTCAGGATTTCTCAGTTCCTCATATAAGAAAATATGAAATTTCTAAGTATTGTAAATTGTGAACGACTTGACTGACTGCAATAGACTTAGGACATTAAAGATTTTACTAAAACCCTTATCTTTACTCACTGACTCAGATTTACAGTAAAAATAATTACAATTAAAAAAAAAAAAAAAAAATACCAGCAAACCTGAAAAAACAAGCAAGAGTGTTTTTTGTATCATTGAATATAAATTCAATGTGTACAAAAGAGTTGTGGCTTATGGTCACATCACATTGAAATACCAGTTCTCATATGACCATAAAAGTTAAGCAACATCAAGCCTGATCAGTACCTAGATATGTGACCTCTTGAAAATACCAAGTGCTGTAAGCTTGGATGCGTGGGTGGTGTAATGAATAGTGGCTCAGAATTGATAATCTGAGAGCCAAGTTCCAATCTCCGTTCGGTTTGTTATATACACTTACACCCAAATACCCTTGAGGAAAGGTATGAATTCACTTCTCTCCCCAGCTATGGGTTAATTAGTAGGATTTGTATCAATAAACTATTATTATCTCCAAAAAAAAAATTGCGTACAAAATATTTAGATTTTGGCATTAAATAACGCATAGAGGTAGATATACCATTAAACAAAAATAACCAACCTACAAAAGAGTTGTGATATCTCCATGGACAGTCGTGATATGATTTGCAACATGATAACAAGCCTAAACATTTTATGACCGTTAATTATGAAACCCTGATTATGATATCCATGTTACCTTCAGGCTTGCAATATGTAATCATTGGTGAGTAAGCAAGTGATTGATGGGAATGTTTATGTTAACTTGCTTCTCACGAAGAAACCTAACCTAAAATGAGAGCAATTTGAATGCCAATGTTGTTTTGTCTCTATAGAAGCACCAATAGTTTTCTTTTCCTGTCAAAGGTATTATTGCACATATCATCTTAATGATTGAGAAGAGATGTACCTTCCCACTTAGTATCTCTCTTAAATCTGGCTCCAGTAACTAATTAGTTCAAGTTCGTTTAGGAAGGCTTATGGATATGTCACATTGAAAAGCCAGTTCTTGTATGATCAGCAGTTAAGCAATGTTGAGCATAATTAGTGTAATGGGTAACAACTCAGAAGCTTCATTTCCAATCGGGCTCTTTATATTCATTTACACACAAATACCCTTGAGAAAGGCATGAACCCACCTTTTCTCTCCCCAGCAATGCGTTAATTAGTAGGACTTGTTAATTAGTAGGACATAATTATTGTGAAAATGTTCTTATAATCTAAAAGTAATTTCTGGTTTTAAATAGCCTGCAAAGGGTTGATAAGCCATAAAAAAACGAATAATTTGGGAAGAAGTGTGAGTAGTGTAATGGATAACAACTCTGGCAGAGAAATTTCAAGTCAAGTTCAAATTCTAGCTGAGTTCATTATGTTTACTTTTGTAGAAATTCCCTTAGGAAAAGGTATGAATCCATCTCTTCTCTCTAGGCTTGACTGGGCTCTCTCTCTTGCCTTGAGGTTGCAACCAGTCCATGAGAAGGAAAACACAGAATTCCTTACCAGCCTAAAATGGGATGGGCTCTGTCAAGCAATCTTGTCCTTGACATACCACTACTACTATGGCTACAGTATATGGGGTCCTCCTATGACCCTAATGCATTATCAGACATGTGATGTGACATGATGATATTTAAGAAGATGAAAACAGCATTACATTTGTAAAAACCATTGTACTGAAAGGATTATCTGGTCTAATGTTGAACAATTAAACATCAAAGGTAAATAACAGATTTGTTTAATCTTTTCAGAGTGCTTTCAGGCGTCATTTATTACCTGTCCAAAATGTAGGATGACTATTTTTAATCTTCATTTTTACAATTAAGACAGTTTTACCCAGATGTTCTTGTGAAGGTTATTTTAATTTCTAACTTGGACAAAAAAAAGTCTGCTTAATACTTGTAAAATCTATGAGAGTGGTATGGATGGTACAAATGAAATGCAGCAAAACAGTTTTCAATCTATTCATTAAAAAAAAAAGAAAAGTAATTTGAACGCTTTCAAATATAAACATTTCAATATTGAATACACATACATTTATCAAGATGAATTTTTATAGGATTTTGTGATTGGATCTGGAGATGACCCAATAGACCATTGTGAAACTTTCAGCACTAATGTACTATCTTGACCGTTCATAGTTCATCTGTTAATCTTCCTGGTTTAAGTCAGATATTCAGCCTATGCTGAATGTCAAGTTAGTATTGACCTCAGAAGGATGTGAGTGGCACAGTAACCTTTGCTGGTCTCTTGCAGACTTAATGTGTGTGCATACCTTTTGAGAAGTAGCTGTATACCATTGTAGCCAGAATAATTTTGGCTTTAAATAACTCACAAAGGTTTGGTAATCTATAAAAAACAAATCAATCAGCAATCAATTGCCATAAATATGAAACCATTATGAATATGTAATGTTGTATATCCTGGATATCATATTTTGGGATACCTTTATCTTAAGTTGACTAAATGTTACTGTGGTTCCCTAGCTTTAAATTATCCTTTGTAAAATTGTTAAATTTAATTTGTTTTATGCCATAAATGGCTTGTATCTATAGTCAAATGTATTTGGTCTCCTATAGTCAATGGTGAATCATGTCAGAGTAGAAATTTTCCAAATTGTCTTATATTTTCCGTTTTGGACAATATATATGCAAGCAAGTTTTAAACTAACAATCAAATAAACCTTACAGTGTATACTTTGCAAACTATAGCCGATAGAATGTGTTTTGCTGGGACTTGCTCAAAGAAATGCATTATTAATTTGTTTGCTAAAAATGAGGTAGCCATATGGTAATAAATTAGTGAAATAAAAACAATTATTTTGTGATTTGCTTACAGCTTATGATTCTTAATAATTACTTTGAAATTGAGGAACTGCACACGTGTAGCCCCCTAAATGTTTTTGTTGTTGTTGGCATATGAATATAACTGTTTAGTTTGCTTAACTTTTTATTAACATTTTCACTCTTTTCATCTTTCTCTTTACTTTTCTCCATTCTTGTTTTTATTCTCTTATGCTCTCCTTTCTCATTCACTCCTTTGCTAATTATTCTCTCCTTTTTCCTAACTTCACCATCTCTTTGGATGCACATTTTTCTCTTCTACCTTTCTTTCATTCGTTCTCCCCTCTTTCTCAACTTGGTTCACATTTTTCTTCTTTTCCCTTCCCTTTACTTTTTCCATATATTTTTCTGCATTTTTTTCCTTCTTATTTTCATTCCATTTTCTCTTTTCTAATTTTTTACCCCTTCTCTTTTTCTTTTTTCTCTTCATTTTTTTTAACCCCTCATCTTTCTTTCTTTTTTCCTTCCCGAACATTTTTCTTAATTTTTCTACTTTTTTAACTTTACCCCTTGCCTATTATTGTTTTTTAATCTCCTCTTCTTCCTCTCCACTTCTTTATTTCTTATTCTCTCTTCTTCTTTGATCCTCTCTTCGGTTTTCATTTATTTTTCTACTCCCCTTTTAAGCTCCCCTTTCTGTTTTTGCCAAAAGCTAAATAGTTATTGTTATATATTATCAAAGAAATGGAGTTCATTGCATTCAGCATCTCAACACCAGCCAACTGTGTCACGAGGAGAGAAAGAGAGAAAAAAAAAGCCATAGAAAAGCTCTGGCCAGAAATAAAGGCACTATTTATGGATAGCAGAACGAACCGTTTCACTCCGTACAAAGTGTTTGATTACACTAAAGACCCAAATTCCTCTCATCATTTGGCTCTGCCTACCTTGGGCTTTTTTACCATGACTATTCATTCTTCACAAGTGTATTTCTCGCTGCCAATATTGATTAGCTTTATCAAAATCTTTTATTTCCCCATGTAATCACGTGTGTTTCCATGTTTCTATTTACAATCTCTCAGACCCACTCCTTTATCGTTCAAACTGGCCTAAATCCATGATGCTTCTGCAAAGCGTTATTATATTGAACATATTTTTGTTAAGATTCGTTTTAGAATTGTTTGACAAAGAGAGAGGAAAATGCTAACATCATTGTCATTTGTCACAAAAAATAGTAATGAAGACCTTCCTATTGTATCAATTCTTTGATCCAATCAAGGATTTTCTCTTTTGCTATTATTTCAAGCAGAGACAAGACATAATATAGTCTGACTGGTTGCAGAAAGATATATATATCAATAAACTATAAAGCCTTTAATACTCCCCAATAATTTGCATCCCCTCTGAAAATGATGTAAACTAATTTTATATTCAGTGTGCCTATTCTTATTCGGCCAGTTCCTAACTTAAAAGGCCTTCACCCATCTCACTCAAAGAACTCAACTGATGGGGGTTGTCAAAACTACTGAACATTGGATTTAAAGGACCCCAAAAATATGTCCATGATATTCTTCAGGATTGTGGCATAGTGGATAGAAGTGTTGATTAGCCTAGTGTTGCTGTTCAATTGCTGGATTAGGTTGTGAAATAATACACTCTGGTTGAGCTGTAACGCACAAGAATTGGCATCAAATAGCTTGACAATGACCAGTGGGTATTTGGCCATAATATCTATAACAACATCTACAACAGTCAAAGATTAGAACAATAATTCAACTAAATTGAATAAGTCAAAGAACATTGGACTTAATACTAAATTAGTAACTCTTAAAAAGTAGTCTTTGTTTTCGTTCTTTGTCAAGATTTTATCTTCTATTAAAAGAATTAAATCCCTGTTTTTATAGCTCATCAGTCTATTTGGTCATGTCAGATACACTGTTCTCTTAACTAAAGTTTATTTGAAAAGGAATACAGTCTTTGGTTGAAATTGACAAGGCATTGTACAGTGTTTAAAGATTACCAAGTTCATATCTCAAACTGCCTGTCAGTTCTTTTTCCATGGAATTTTAAATGATAAATTTTTATGGTACAAATGTCATTACAATTTTCTTTTTGTTTCTTGTTGCTTTAAAAATTATTTTTCTATATTTTCTTCAACATTTTATCATTGGAACAAAATGAATAACATTTCCTTTGTTTTTAAAATAATGTTTATCTGCTAATTATATATTGCATAACATGAATTGCTGGCTACTGAAGGCTGAAATTAGGTTTCCTCTTCTCAATAAGCTCTGTCTTAATTATTAAGCATCATCAAATTAGGAATTTAGTTTTGATGCTTCCAGTTTAAAGCAATGATCTTTCTTAGCAAGGTTCACTTTTGAGTAGAGCAACAGCCATCCTTTTTGATCGGATAATATCTTCTGATAATACAGATTGTCCAAGTGCACATATTGAAGGTAATAGGTTTTAATAATCCTGATATTCACAAACTAAGGAATTTAATGGAATCCAGTTAATGGAAAGACAATTTGAATTTGTTTTTCAAAGGTGAGACTTTAATTTTGCATAGAATGAATTGTAGATGGTGACATAGAGAAATATTCCGTGTCTAACTTACATGAATGTCATAAACTAAAAGTTATTGTATGATTATTACCATATTATTATATTTTAGAATTTCATTGGATATTGATAATACTGGTGTTCTTTTGATGTTTGGGGAATACCTTTATCAAATATGATTCTTACAGTATTTGTATTTTTTTTTTCAATTTTAAAAGCATTGACCCAAAAAAAAAATTTTTTATTTTTTTTAATCTTGAAACTAAGGATTGCTGATTTTTCTCTGGTCACCAGTTCTATAAATTTTACTTTTTCATTTACTTTCCACTGGATACTGAACTTCAAATTTTGCTGTTTATATTAATACTTTTACCAGACAATATTATTTCTTGTTTGATATAACACTTATTTGTTATTGTTCATTATTTCTAATTAATTACATCCCATTTTGCCCAAAGGGAAAAGATTATCCTTTAATCGGCTGTTAATCTTATTTTTCATCATGATTTTTGTCTTTATATCTTCTTTACTTTAATTTTTAAATTTGTTCCTAAAAAAACAATAATTGTTTCTATTAAGAGATGGTTATCAATAAAATATCACACCTGGTATATTTGAATTAAATGCCTTTTCATATGTCATTGTTTACCAAAGACAAAAATATAGCATTTAATCACAAAAACTTAAAAGGAGTACATTTTAACTCTTGCTGTTTTTATAATGATTTTACTATTGAATAAGATGGAAATTGAATGTAATGTTATTTAAACAATTCATGTTTATGCAGATGGTTAAACAAAATGGATAACAGTTACTTGAATCTGCAGAACTTATTTTTTTCATTATTTTTAAAATGGGACCATAATTTATCTTTTTTTTAAAAACTTAATAGTCTATCTCATGTAATTTTTTTTAGTATAAGACAACTACTTTACAGGATGCGAGAATAAATTCATCAAAATATTTGATGAATTGGTAGTAAATAATTAAAATAACTGGATTTTCAAACAAAGTAGGCAAATTCAACCTGTTGTATATATAAAAAAATATGAAAAGAAAATCTGGTACCATGACTTAACAGTCACAAATCTTATTGCTGATAAACATTAAAAAGGATTTCAATTTTACCAGAAATGAGGAATCCATTCAGTTTATTTACTCTCCATGAAAAATGTCAATCTACTTTGATTTTGTAGCTCTATTTTGTAGACTTGGAAATTGGAAAGCAAGAATCTAAAAATAAAACTAATTTTTAGAATTTATGATGTTGATTTTCTTTTTTTTTAACTGTTAAACTCACCAGCCAAGCTGAAAAGATTTTCCTCTCTTCACTCATTTAATCCAGTTATGAATTTATGAGATTATATCTTGCACAAGGAAGTTACAGACTGTTGACAGTCAACAAAAAAAAAAAAATGAAATCTTTTCTCTATCCCCCCCCCCCATTCCATTCATTTCTAATCTCTTGAAACAATTTCCTGTCTTTTGCCAAAATAGCATGCAATGGGATAAGGGTGCTTGTTGAAATTGGGGGCAGTTTAATTTCAATTTTAAGTGTCAAATTATGATGTAGTTTTGTTTGCATATTTCTTTTGCCAGATCCACCATATCATAATGTTATTAAGTCTTGAGAAAAAAAAATCCTTTTAGATTGGTTAGTCAACAATTTTATTTTATTTTCATTCACGTTTTCCTCTATTCTCTTTCTCTCTTGATTTTTTTACTCTTTTTTCATTCTTTCACCACCTTCATCTCTTTAACTGTTCTGTTTTTTCTTTCACTTTCTTTTTTTATAACCTGCAACAATATATTTTTTCCAGCTTGTTTTTCCTAGCTCCTCACTTTTCATTTTCATTTTCATTTCAACCATCTTTTTCTTTTCTTCTCTCTCTCCTAATCATTTTCCTTTTTTCTCTTCAATGTTTTTCTTTTTTTTTTCATTTTTGTTCTTCTAACCTTTGAGTTCCTTTTTAATCTTTCTCTTTTATTGCATTTTCACCTTTTATCTCTCTTTCCACCTCTTTTATTATTCTGCTTTCTTTTTCTCTCAATTCCATTTTTATTTTTTCTTCCTCTTCTCATTCATTTTTTTCTCAATTTATACTTTCTTTTTCCATTTTTCTTCTCTTTTTTTTCTCTCTCTTCCATTACTCTCCATTTATTATTTACTCTCTCACATCCATTTCTCTTTCCTCTTTTCTCTCTTAATTATTTTGGTTCTAATTAGAATGTAATTATCTGGCATTTGGAGGTTGATTGTATTTTGTCTTTATACACATAGTTCCTTGACTTACCCATAAACAATTTTCACATGAAATTTTCTCTTTACACTTAAAAGGAGGATTTTATACAATTTGGAAACTGAATCAACAGCTATTTTTGTATTTGTTTGGACAAAATTTAATTTATAACTATTAAAAAATTATTAGAAATTAAGAAAAAGAGATTTTCGTAATGCATGCCAGATATTTTAGTTTGACATTTCTATTTCTTTGAAGAGATTAATTGCTAATCCTTTCTTACTTGAACTGATTATGTGCTTGTAGATTATATTTAAACTCTTGCCAAAAAGTGTGCACATGTGTAATGTTTGCTATTTTATTTTTAAATTACATATTCATTTAAAGTTGATCCACTAACATAAGAGAAGGAAAATAAAAAAAATATTTTTCCACTATCAGTAAGTTTGGGCTTGAAAATTTGCAATAAAAATAACATAAGATTTAAAACCTTAATAATTGATAATTTTTATAGATTTTCTTTAGAAATGTATTCATTATATTAAAAAAAACAAAATAAACTTTGTACATGATTTAAAATAAATATTTTTAAAAGATACTTTGTGGTTATTCTTTGATTATGAACTCAAATGTTTAACTTTTAGGAGGGATATTTTAATCTGAAACATTAGTAGCTTTTAAAAAGTCTTGTTAATAAGTTTTCAAATAAAAAGAATCAACTGAACTTCTTTTTTTTTTTCATTTCACTCCAAACAAGGTGATAATGTCATTAAGATACAAAGGGAGTCAAAGCAAATGAGAAGACTTTAGTGAGAAGAAAGGACAATAAAAGAACAGACTTCAGGAATACAGAAGATGGCAATTAACATTGCATTTAAATTTTTAAGATTTTATAAGGAAAATAATAAGAAACTGGAAGAAAGTTAAAACAGGCAAGAAGTACAAGAAAAGAAACTATTAGAATAGAACTTACAGTTACATTTAGCTATTTCAACAGTAAAACAGCGAGACCTAATAGCCAATCAAGTAGTATGCTTAAATTCACATGCTTGAGGTATCATGAAGGAGAGATCATTAGAATAACTGCCAGGAAAATATTTATAGAAAAGACAGAAGGAAGTCATGTCACAGTGGCAGGAAAGTGACTGAAGTTGAGATGCCAGATCAGGATTGATAACATTACAGACTCTTTCAATTTTGTTGAGAATCTCAAGATATGAAGCCAGAGCACCAGACTAGATATAGCAACAATATTTAACGCATGGACCAGTGATAGATTTATAAATGTTCAAGATGGATTCTGACGAGAAAAATTGTCTGGCTGGACACCATGAACCAGCAGACCTAGCAATACTCAGATCTAGGCATCTAATCACCAAAAAGAATTATGCAGCCTAACATATAAGTAGAATGAAACTCTTCAGATGAGCAACTTTGTACTGGCCATTTGCTACCCTTCATTACTGATTTGTTCCATTACACAGGCAGTTATGAAATGGTGAAATTTATTCAAAATGTTTAGGGATAGTATATTGGCAAGTGGTCAGACCTCAAGGTTCAATGAATTAGTCAGTTTTTCTGTGTTTTTTTCTTAATCTGATTTCTTTGATATTTTACTACTAATCTATCAAATTCTTAACAAGGAAAGCTTGTTTTGGAACTATTTCAGGTTAACTTTGTTTAGTGTGATAAAGTGCTTTTCAAATTGGGTGTAAAGGATAGGCATTTTCTTAAGTGAAAACAATTGTGCTAATATTCTTATGTCTGTATGTGAAATTTAAGTGCCTTGGTATCATGTAAATATGTATTAGTTTAGTTTGGTGAAGATTAATGCCTGCTTGTTTGTATGACTATGTCTCCATTTTGTTTGGTACAAAGAGTATATGTAACTGAATGTGTATATCTAACATATCTATGTCATCAATTCCCATTTTAATCACCAAAGTTGCATTCTGTTATGCTTGGTCAATTCTGGATGAGTAAGCATAAAAGCGTGAATTATTGGAGATAAAAAAAAATTTACACACCTCCTGAGGCAAATTCAATTAACGAATATCTTTCTTAGATGATCATTACACAAAGAAGTTAGTTTCTGGATGGTACATTTCACTTAAAGATCAATTTTACGGTAGATAACCAGTGTGTGTTTTTTTAAAAGATTTTTGATTGATGTAATTTGTTTTCTTATCAATAGTGACTCATCTAAAAAAAATAAAATTAAGCTTTAACACATGATTGTTGTATTTGGTTTAATGTTCGGTACTTTGTTTTGGAATTTCTCCACTTCATGTCAGTAGAAAACACGAGAACAAGAACTTGAGACATACAGAAACAGACTTTCATTGGAAAGTAAAACTCATCGTTTCAAAGCAGATCCATTTTACACAACACTCAATCTAGTTTTAGTAAAATGTGTGAGTCAAAGATATGAATATAAACTTGTGTGTATTTGCATGTTAATTTCTAGCAATTGATAGCTTTGCATTCCCATTGACAAATCCTTTCTGATTTAATCCTCATTGGATAATCTCTTTCTATTACAGTCAAGTATTATCAGTACACATTAGATTCTTTTTAACGTAAATTATGCTGTCTATATTTATCAAACTCAAATGCCAAAGGAAGAAAGTTATGTAGTCAAATGAAAATATGTCTTGACAGAGCCCTGCTTTGTCTGTTAGCAAATGTACCACATTCTAGCAAGTGAAAAGAATTCTTCGTCTTTATAGTCACAGGTAATTGAAGAATGTACTTTGAATTCTCATCACGCTCTCCCTTTTTCTTTTCATCATCGAGAACCTATTTTAGATTCTTGTCTCTCCTGGAAAACATCTGATTGTCTGTTTGGCTATTTAAGGTGCGTTTATAGTTGGTTGTCATTTTTGTCTGGTTCAGGATGGGCCAGTAATCTAAACATTTCATTCAGAAAATCTTTTCCCAACAAATCATGCAGTTTTAAGTCCCTTTGCTATAATTTATTTTCATTTCAATGTAAAACCTCTAATTGAAATTGATCACTAGATGAAATAACCCCATCACCACCAAATACACACACACACACACACACTCACTACCATTTGTTTCATATTCATTTGATGCATCAGTGTACCTTTTGCACAGTAGAAATTTCTTTATTGTTCATTTTTGGTCAAAAAGTATTATAAAATCTGAAAATGCAATTATTTTACCATGAGTTGATTGCTTTAGTCATAGATTGGACATTTGTAAAATTTGATTAAATACCAGACTGATTTTATATTTTCTTCATAGATGTCATTATTATTATTATTATGAATAGAAATCAGTGCAGCAATCATTTGTTTTAAAATATCTTAAACAAAGTGAAGTGCAAGAAAACTAACTTCTGAAATTTTATTTGAGGGGGCAAAGTTTATGTAATTGGTGGTCCTGTCTAACCAAATAAATTTGATGATTTAAATTCTTCTAATTATAGCCTTTTATATTATATATATATATATAATATTATATATATATATATATATATATATATATATATATATATATATATATATATATATATAGGCAGCAAATATTCTTTAGGGTAAATTTTGTGTTAATTCTAATGATTCACATTTTCAAATTACAAATAATCCTTATCAGACAAGGAGGAAATATATATATATATATATATATATATATATATATATATATATCTCTCTCAGATCCATGACTGGGAATGACCATCATGTCTTTGGCAAGTAGGCCTGGTGGAGGCTATCTCTGATCAGGTTAAATCACAGCCTGTGACCAGGGAAGAGGGTCCATGACCAAGTCGGGATTTCAAAAAGTTAAAGATTTGGTCATTGACTTCAGCATAGGAAGCTGTCTGCTTAAATAGCTATGGGGCCAGTTTCCCACCATTGTACTAGAGGGCCATTGACTCTATAAGAAGGTCCATCTGCCTTTTGACATGTCTTGTTTTTATTTCTACTGAGTGTCTAACTACTATCTTCACCAGAAAAGACTGATGGAGGATCTGGTTTAGTCACTGATGACCCAACCATGTAGAAGATAGTACTGGGTTAGATCATATCACTAACACTCATAGAGTGACTTGACATAAAGTCATTTTAGTTTTTGAGTGTCAACTCTTTGCTTGTAAAATTTTCAAATTACTTTTGATTTTAATTCATTTTTTCTTCTTTTTTTTTTTCTTTCTAAATCTTTCATTTTGGAAAACTGTCATTAATTGTTAGCCTCTTGGTTTGACATAACCTTTTTCACATTTACCATTAACATGTTTATCAAAATAAATTGGCCATGAGACGATATTCTTTTAACCATGTGTCAAGTTGTCATCAGACAAAAGATTAACCAGGTCAAGCAAAACACATCAATAACAACAACAACAACTACTATCAACTCATAAAGATTGGATGAGTCGACAGTATCTATTCAGCGAAAAAAAATATATTCTTCTTTGGGGGAAATGAATTTACTGTATTTTGTGACATATAAGAACTCCTACCTCTCCCCCACCCCCTCTAAAAGTATCTCCCAGGTTTTATATGCAAACTTGAGCTTTCTGGTAGACTCGTGTTTACTCAGATTTAACTGTAGGGGTGAATACACTAAATTTGTATATTTGTAATATGTTGCATTTCCTTTTAAAATTATTGCAACAACTAAGATTCTAGACAATCAAATATGTGGGTTTTAAATAGCTTTACCTGTCTTTTAAAGTTTAATGCAAACATTAAAAGTTCTTGAGTTTATTATTAAAAATGACAGTACCTTTAATCAAAAATTGGTGGCATGCATTATCGCCTCTAAATTCTATTTGAAATCAATTTTCTATGTTTTTCTCATTCTCCTCTTCCCATTTCTTTCTCTAACTTTTTCCTTTCTCTTTTCTTCTCATTTAATTGACCTAACTGACTTTGTTTTTATTCTCATAGTCTAATTAACCTAAACATTCTTCCTAATTTTTCTTTAGTATCATATTTCTATTTTCTCATCTTATTTCTCACATATTTTTCTGTTTATCTGAAATGTTTTATATTCATCTTCTGTTTTTACTTTTAAATGGTAGCTACTCTTTGTCTTCTCATCCTTTTTATTCTTCATCCTCTTCCTTCAAAGTAAATTCAAAGACCTTTCTTTGGTTGCTGCACTCATCATGTTCATTCCTAACAGTCAGCTCTGTGTTAAGTTCTATTTCATCATTTTCTAAATTTCCCTGCAGTTTCTTTTCTATAAACAGCCTCTATGGAAAAAAATCACTGAAATATCAGTATAATTTGATGCAGTAAAGTCTTTTTACCAAACATTGTCTTATTTGATGCCTACCTATGTAGACTTTAGTAACATGAGCTGTAAAACCTTGTACTTCCTGCAGGATGAGGCTCCTCCTTTTCTCAATCTTATGAGGAGTGTCTTTTAGATTTAATATCTCACCCTCTTTCTTTAAATTCCAACTTCAGCTAACAGCTTTTCAATGCAGCTGTCTGTGCAGAACTTTGCCATGCCTCTTTTTAGAGTCTTGCGCAATGACTATTGTCTTTTTGATTGAAAACTTAGGATAACTGATAAAACCTAAAAGCTCTAAATAATATTTCACTGTTCAGTAGAAAAAAAGATTATTTCAGTAAAAGTAAACATCAAAATTAAAATAATACCAATTTGTAAATTGCAATAGTTTTCACTTGAGTTGAATTTAACAACTAATTCAAAAGGCAAACCCTTAACTGTAAGGAAAGTTGATATTAAAAAAAATAATTGCATATCATAGTAGTATATAAGTAATATACAGAAAATTCAAATGACATACCTATAGGCCATATATTTAATCCAAGGTTTAAATTCAAATTTAGATCAACCAAAGATCCATTATCTGTGCCATTTTATCACAAACTATAATGTAGTGCAGGAAACTTGTTGTAATATCAATGTCGGGGTAAAATGTTGTTGACCAGTAGTAGAGTTGTTTTAGGAAGAGTAGCTAGCTACCTCTGAACCGATTAGTAAGGAGAGAAGTGTTAGTATGGTTTGCTCATTTGTGTTT
This sequence comes from Acanthosepion esculentum, assembly GCA_964036315.1. Classification (NCBI taxonomy): domain Eukaryota; kingdom Metazoa; phylum Mollusca; class Cephalopoda; order Sepiida; family Sepiidae; genus Acanthosepion; species Acanthosepion esculentum. Next base: position 105,102,751 of record OZ038492.1, on the reverse strand, counting down.
GTTTTCTATGATTTTCTGGAAATCTGTTGTGTCGGGAACATTTGTCTACTGATATTACCATTTCATGATTTTGACATTGCTCCAAATTTTTCAGTTCCTATGGAAACAGTAATTTCTTCACATTTCTGAAAGTTTTTGCTGTTTATTATTGTTGCCTTATTTCCTTTTTTTTTTTTTTTTTCCTGTTATTTTTGGTTTATTCTTCTGTCTGCTTGCCACCCTGAATTTGAACAGAAATAAGATAGAAATATATTTGCTTTTAACACCTTTCCTGATATCACTTGTGGCTTTTTCTAATGTGAAAATCAAGAAATATTCTGAAGAATAGCACCAGATTAGAAATAAAATCTGAAAGTTTTTTGGAACTATTCCTGAAAACCAGTAAACCAAAATTGTGTTCTAAGAATTTCATATTGAACATAATTTAAAGTTTTTTCATGTGAGACAATCCCAACTTTTATGCTTTTCAATTTAGAGTCTTAATTATATAAGATTTGAATCTTGTAACTTATTTACTTGACAATTATAATTAAGTTAAAAATATTAATTTTGAGCAGGTAAGAAGGTTCAACTTTCCAATTGCGCATGATAGAAAATATTACTATAATGCAATCAGATAACAAATTTGTTATCTGATTGCATTATTTATATCAATTAATATTCTATAATATTAAAGATTAATGTTATATGTAATTCTATTAATACTTTTCAGACTGAATTTTTTGTTGTTTCTATTAAGTAAATATCTGAAATATTTGAAGGGCAGAGAGTTTAACTTAAGATGTTCACTTATTTCTGTGAAAGAAGATAAAACATCTATTTATAATGATAGTCTAATGTTAATTGAAATTTGAAACAATATTTTGTATTTTAAAAGATTTTGTGCTTATAAGTCAGTTATACATTACTGATAGAAGTTAATTTTTTTATGATAAAATATATAAATAAAATATGATATTGTTTTCATTTTATTTTAGTCATTAATAAAGTACTAAACCTTATACATTAAAAATATGGCCTACAAGTACAGAAGGTAACCTGACATGGCAATTAATTCCCCATCTTTATTAATAACGAACCATGATAAAATTAAAGAGATTTTAAAAAAATATATTCTCATCAATGCTTCTTTTTTATTTAGAATAAAAACAGCAAGAAATCCTCTTTCTCTCTTATCAGTACTTGTCGGCTGTGATTTTTGTTCATTAGTCAAGGGTGCCTGGTCTAATTTCTTTCATTTGCTATTCATGAATATATTGTAACATGAAATTAATTGATAAAGGATGCTTTTTAATATTGATCATAAACTGATCAATATTGCAAATGGCAATACTAATTTCTCTAAAAGATCAGCAATCAATGTTACTTCACTTCAATAAGTCTACTGTTGAAGAACGCTAAAGAACAATTGGAAGCCTGTATTTATAAACAATGAGAAGCTATGAAACAGAAAACTGATGGCTTTGGCAGGAACAAGGTTGGATTTTAGCAAAAAGGAATTTTGTTTCTTTTGTACTGAAATCCATGATGCAAGTTAATATACTGTAGAGGAACTGATGGCTACAGAACCATCTTTCCTCGGCATAACACTGACCCACTTGATATGCCATAACTCCCCCCCCCCCCCCGACACTGGTGTCAGCAGGGTTCTTCTATTTTTTTAAAAGCCAGAAATGTTTTCCAAGCTTTTTTTTTTTTTTTTTTTTTTCTCATCCTGGATATCATGAAACCATTTTTTTTTTTTTTTTGTACCATCTCTTCATTATTCAGCACATTGGTGTTATCTGATCCTGACACACTCTGCAATATTTTTCCAAACAACACCTACCTTCCCTTCTTCAGGTTTCTATTTATATTTATCTTGTATTTCAACCTTGAAAAGTCTTAAGATTGATATCCCTATAACACCTGAGGTTTATCTGCCATTTTCATTTAAATACCATCTCTTATTTGGATCTCATGATTCATTCATTATACATGAACCATTTCAAAAATGTGTAGCCAGACAATGTAGATCTGGTAGAGTTGTTACCTATTAATTTTCTTGAAAATAAGACAATAATCAAAGAATATAATATTGTCGAATTAATGATATAAAGCCAAAACATTATTTTTGTCACTAACAAGTTCATAACACAATTTATCAGAAGGAAATTTCTTATTCTGTGTTCAGATAGACTAAATCAAATTTTATTATGCAAATGAATGTTTTCACAATGAGTTTGGTATGAACCAACCAATGTTAGTAGACTTTTCAGAATAGATCTATTTGAACAATATATCTATCATGTGACTGTCAGCTTATAATATTTATCCTTACTAAATTATTGATAATAATTTGTTTTGGGAGAAATGTCAGGTTTTATTACACAAAGTGCAACATAATTTTTTTATTTATTTAGAAATAAACCCAAAAGATAGATGACATAGAAACATATTTGATTAACACAATATTTTGTATATTCAAATAAATGTTCAAAGATATTTTACATGTTAATATGGACACCTTGACTTTTTATAACCTTCAGCAATCTTTTAGTCATTGGTTTTAGCTTCTTTTTTTTTATTATTTCAACTTTAACATTATTGGCAATTTTTATTATTTCCTAGATATTTTTGTTGCTTGAATATTATTTTCCATTTTCATATTTTAATGATAGGCCACAAGTTTTCTATTGGATTAATTTCTAGAGAGGCTGGTGGCCATTCCATTAATTTGCTGTTCTGGAAATCTTTCTTAGCTTTATAGAATGTCAAGAAGCATTGTCTTGAATGAATATTTTCATTGGCTTAAAACTTCTTGATTGTGACCTGTACCAATCAAAAAACATTGATTAAGAACTTGTAATAATTCTCTATATTTATCTTGGTACCATCATCAAATTTGAAAGGACTTTAATGGGCAAAAATGACTTTGAGCAAATGAAGTCTGTAGGTCTTGGCAAGGATCATCCTACTTCAAACCTTGTGAATTGGCTGCTGAGGAAGCACGCATAATTAAGTAGAATTGACAAAATTATCAATATCAATAATAAAAAGAGGGCAAAATACTACAAAACAAACCAACTATAAAACAGTAACAAAATAAAAATAGTGTTCACATGCAAAAGGGATACAGTCAAGTGGTTATAGTCTCCTGGGTGGATAAGATTGAGAATTGTCCATTTCTATTGGCTATAGCAAAATCCCATCATGCATTTGTAGGATTTGTTTATAAATTTGGTGAGAAGGGATTTTCAGCTGTCATTTCCCAATATTGAAACCAACACTGGCACTACAGAATCACAAAGAACTATACCAAATAACAGAAACTTCATCACTTGAAGACTTTCAACAGCAGCAACTACTAAAATGGATAACATATATAAAATAATGACATAATCAAGATATTAACATTTCCACTACTTTAAACAAAAGGTTAGAAAGGAAGCCTCCATTAATACTGAAAAGAGTGATAACAGCTATGGGACTTAAGAAGCCTATTTTCCTGAAAAAAATTTTTAATAGAGATTTTTATAATTTTCAACCGATAATAACATTGGCTGCTTGGTCAATGAAAGCTGAATGTTTCCTTATAAGGAAGCAGCTAATATTACCATAACCATGATATCACTGCTTACAATACCAATGATACTAGCCCCAAACATTACTCTACCTTGTCACTGTTTTCTTAATCATTATGCCTGACTATTTCCATGAAGGACCAAACCTCTAGCCTGTCACAGGCCTATTTATTTATTTCTTCATCCAACTTTTTGTTTCTTCTTCTGATTTTTACTTAATGATATTTGGGTTGTTTTCATATCTCTCCTCAATATAATATGCTTTATCTTTCTCTTTCTCTCTCTCTCTCTCTATCTATATATATGTATATATATATATATATATATATATATATATATATATATATATATATATATATATTTGTAACACTAACTCCTTCAAGTTTCTCTTTTTTTTTTCTTTCTGGTAAATTCACTTTTTTTTAAAAATTACTCAAATCACCTTTTGTAACATTCTTAAATTCATTTTTTCTTGTTCTTGTCAATATTTTCAATTTCTTGATTATTCTGTGGTTTCTGTTCAACATCTTCTTAATTTCCAATATTATGTTCCCATCATTCAATAACTTTACAGTATCTTGTTTGTCTTTTGTGATTATATCTTTCTTATGACACATGTTGGATTTCTATATTTGAAATTAAAAAAATAAATGTCATTAACTATATTATGACTATATTATAATGTATATTTATTTGCAATATGATAAATAATCCTTGAGGTGCAAAATTTCATACCATTAAATAAATTATTGTAAAAAATTTTATTAAAGCAGATATTATAAGCTGTAATTCATATGGTATATTTGATACAAAGGTATTCTGAAAAGTGTAATAACTTCAATTGATTAATAGCAATTTTATTTTGAAAACATTGAACTACATAATAAAATTTGACAATAAAGAGTTAGCATTGTTGGAAGAAGTGAGCAGACTTGAAAGTATTCTCACAAAATCTGGGCCATTTAATCTAGATTATATCTGTGACCCAAACTTTAAAATTTTAATAAACTGCTGTATTTAAAAAGAAAAAAAAATTAACCATTATGCTAATCTTTTTCTTTCAATGGAAAAAACTTATCATTTTTAGAAGAAATGACTTAAAATTCTAATAGCAATAAAAAAAAATAGATGAGGTGAAGAAATTTAAGAGTTGATGAAAGAAGAATGCAAGAATTTAGAACAGCTGAGAAATTCTCTCTGGGACATTTCTAATTCAATTTTTTTTTTTCTGCAAATTTATTCTTCCTCTTGTGGAAAATTCTGACTAAGTAGTTGTATCATTATTGGGAAGTGGACTTATGGACTGTGTAGTTTCAACATATGGCACCGACTCTGAATTGTGGCAAATAAAGGAGACTTGTTTTCATTTCTTGTGGGCAGTGATGGGTGGGCGCTTTGTAAATCTTAATTTTCCCTTCCATTTTTAACTGAAAAAAAAAAAATATACAAAAGTAAAATTTCATTTATGTTTAATATTTTCTCTGCTTTGTTCTTTGTCTGTGTATGCATAAAAGTTGAAAGAATTTGAAGAGAATTTGTGAAATAGTACAGGCTTTTGCCACTCCCTATTGTGAGCAATGCCTGGAATCTGCTGGGATCTTTCTCTCTCTCAATAAATATATATATATATACACACACACACAAAGGGAAATTTTTTATCATCAAATTCCTTCAATTTTTTGGTAGCACCTTATTATTGGCACTGGTTACTATTTAAAAACATGTCATTTTTTTTTTTTAATACATTTATTTACTATTGGCATGTAATTGTTAATTAATATATAACATTATAATTTTTAAAATGGGTTTTCAATATCTAAAACAATTGTTCTGTATCAAATACTCAAAATGTGATTTGCATCTTTTATTAATCATTCCTGTTTCCAATGGAGGCATGCCAAGAAATAGTTTATGGCAATCTATGTACCATTAACATGTTTTTCTCAAGATGACATACCATCTGCACATCTTTTTTTTCAATTTACCTGAACTTTTTGCCTCATTTCTTTCATGTTTTATATTCATTACTTTTTTCAGAGTAACATTAACATATTTTGTATGTGTGTGTGTGTTTATCATTTCTTTATAATTCACTATTTAAGTTTCTTATCCACATCAATATGTAGAGAGCAATGAAGTTCGATTTACTGATGTCAAAGACCAATTAATAATATACATGTATGTGAGTGAAATAAAACATAGTGGAAAATATATCCAAATAAAAAAAGAGCATACAGTTGACTCTCACCACCTGAAACTTGATCAAAATCTAAATCCAATAAAAAAGAAAACAAAACATTTTGATTATATGTCAACACGTATACACTGCAGTTTAAATGCACAAAGCTAACATCTAACCACATAAGTATAGTGTGACTATTAGAGAATCTGATCACACATTAACTCATAACACAATCTGTTTTTAACTCCTAAACCCATATCTCTAGCAAAATATTGGCATTCATCTAAAATGTCTTATCAGAACATGCATTCTGAATACAAGAAATGAGCTTCAGTCTAGACATTCATTGTCAAGTTTCGCCCTGAGCTGGATAGTTAAAGAACCTGCATTCCTATGTGGTTACTGCAAGCCATCTTTCTTCATGTTTAGCCATATGTATGTTTAACTATTATTATATTGTTCCTATTTGTTCTATGCCTTGAACTCCTGGTTGAAAGCAAGGAAGAATTAGTTTATAGATATGGCACTTGTAACATAAGGAGAAAAACTTTCTCAGTGTTACATTTTTAGTTTATTTCTTCTCAAAAACTTTGCTTACTGAAGTATCCCATTATTTCTTTTCTCCTTCAAGTATTTTCCTTTTTATCCTTCCCTTTCTTCTCAACATTATTTTTGTATTCTTTACTCGATTGTTAAACAAATTCACTGTGGTGAAATGGTGCATTTCTTGAGGCAGATTTTATCTATTTTATTCTTTGTCTCGGCACATCCTGCTGACATAGGGAAAAAGGCAGTAAGCAGTCTGTTTTTGCTAGTAATTGAAAAGCTAAACAAATAAATAAAAAAAGAACTATACATTCGTCACTTGCTATCTGTGGGGAGTTGGTTCAGAGGACGCTGTTGTAGATACCAAAATGCTAAATTCTTACATAAAGTGATGTACTATTTGCATGTAACCTACACACATCCTTCCATATTCTTTAAATCACCTCGTGGTTACTTTTAATACAATGTAAATGCTATGGAAATTCTAGTTATGCTGTAGGTAGAAACAAAAAGTTTTGACAAGAAAATACTTCAGGAAGCAAAACAAATTTACGTAAAATATATTTGTGTCATTTATAAGAAGAAAAATTAGAGAATTCTTGTGTGAGCAAAATTTCAGATATAACTAATTTCTGTAAAAGGACAATATGAATAAAGACAAAAGGAAAACTTAGCTAACATGTTTCATCCTTTAATGATTTTATCAAGGCAAATGCAATCCTTAGATTTGCTTTGATAAAAATGTGTCAGCTAAGATAAGTTTTCATTTTATGTTTATTCACACACACACACACACATTATATTTTATATGCGCAGTACTTAGTGGAAAGTGCTCAATATCAGTGATAGAGCTAACATAATAAGTTGTATGGATATTCACTCATACCCATACAACTTATACATATGTTATTATATACATTTTACACACACACACACACACACACACACACACACACACACACACACAGAGAAATGGAGATATTTGTGAAAAGTTGTTTACTTAACAAAAAAAAAATTAGTTTTAATAATTGGAATTAGAAAAATTTTTCAACAAGAAAAAATACTTAATTTTAATAAACAGATTTGCTATTTATTTAATAATGGACAATTTTTCAATTTTTGTGGAGCGGGAGGAAAAAGCCAAGTTTGCATATAACATGTAGCATATAAATGAGATGCCCAAAAGTGAACAATGCCCAAAGAATGAGTACTAGAGATAGACTAGGCTGGGCCTGATTCATCTTTTCATGCGCATTCAGCAGCATTTGGCACATAACAAAAGTTCTTGAGGGTTTGTTTTTTTTTTTTTTAATTTTTGGGAATTTTTTTTTTTTTTTAATATTTTCAATCTGTAGAAGATTGAATCCACAAGTGCGAAACACCGTGATCCCTTTTGAATTCTTTGTTTAATGTCAAATTTCTTCATTGATAGGAAAAATTAATATTAAAAAAATTGTGTTTATAATTTGTCTGTTGAAATTTTTTTCAAATTCTACTTGATCTCTGTCTCTCTCTTCTCTCTCCCTCTATATGTATGTGTATATATATATATATATATATATATATATATGTATGTGTATATATATACACACACACACACATGCGCGCGCACACATAGATCAAAACATAATTTATAAGTGTGGACAGATACAGCCCAAGTGGGACTGGTAAAATTCTAATTTAGATTTATTTATAAAAATGAAATATTTATATTAATGTAAGTACAGACCATTGCTATATCAGTGAATTTAATTTTTGAAATTATCAGAAAATACATATTTGCTTGAACATTCTGTTGTGTTTTTGTCAGTCATGTTGTAATTCAATGGAATACATTTTTATGAAAAGAATCAAATACTACCAATTAGTAATGTTACTGAGTTACTCTGGAAACTCAGTCAGAAATTAAGAGAGCTTGGGTGGCAGAGGTGTTGCGGTCTTATTTTCGGCTTTTATACAGGATCAATGCTTTAAAGTGTGGCTAACATTAAGCAAGAGATAAAAACTGAAGGTATGAACATAAAATCAGTTAAATTGCTTATATAAGAGTTTTTAGATTGAATCAGATGTTGACTGGAACTTACAACATAAATTGGTTTGAGAGATGAAGGTATAACATTTAGTAAAATGCATGCACACACATACACACACACACACACACACACACACACACACATATATATATTATTATAATATATATACCATTAAAACCCATGTAATTTGCACACCTGTGTAATTTACACAAGTGATTTTCAGGATAAAATTTGTTAAAAAAAGCTTCTGCACATGTGAAATTTGCAACTCAAAATTTTCAGAATTGCTGGAAGGGGAAGAGGTTTTCAATTTAGTTGTATTTAGCATAGATTTTATAGCACGATTAGATTTTATGAAATTTTCATTAGATAAAAATAATTTTTGTTTAACAGGTAAGTATCGCATTAAAAGATAAATTACAAAGTGTTTTTGTTGTTTATAATAAACTTTATTTTATATGTCTTGACAACAAGGAGATTATGTCCAATCTTTAGCATACTGCTGTATGTCTTCTCAAATCATGATCACAGGAAAAGTTGTTGATAAGAAATATCAACAAAAACAAAGCTGATAAATATTCCCAGGTTTTGGAAATTAAGTTTAATTACCAGTAAGCATCAGTTTGGATGACACTTTACTCAACTGACAGATGGAGGTGACCAACCAAACTGATTATGTAAACAGTGAATTCTGATTGGACAAAAGCATCTTCTTGTCTAATTTTCTGCCTATTCTTGTCAGAACCTTTGATACATAGTATCAAAATTTCAATCCATTTCACACTTATAAAATGTCAAGCAAAATTAAAAATTTGTCATTACCGTGATTCTCAGTATGGGTAGAATTTATGATTCGTTTACTGCGAAGGAGAAATTGAATATTGTTGAATATGCATTTGAATATGGTAATAGAGCTGTTGGGAGGCATTTTAATGTTAATGAAGCCAATGTCCTAAATTCGTGTAAACAGTGCGACAAACTTAAAACCGTGTCTAGTAGTAAATGTGCCAATCTGCAAAATTTCTCGAATTAGACTGAACTTTATCATTGGATATGTGACCGACGTGATGAGGGTTTTGGTGTAAACACCACTGCAATAAGATTTTGTGCTAGTCGGTTATTTAAGACCAAATATAGTGCTGATAGTGTGGACTTTAAGGCTTTGTTAAATTGGTGTTATCATTTTACGAACCATTATGGCTTGATTGTAAGGTACAGAAAAACAATTTTGCAAAGACTTCCTGAAGATTACGAGGAAAAGTTGACAAACTTTCAGTTGTATTATCAAAGTTAGAAGAAAATGAATGTTTACATTTTGTATGTCTTTTTTTTTTTTTTTTTTTTTTTCAAGAAAAAAAAATCCCCCCAAAAATCCCTGGAAACAATCTACTCATGTAAGTTATGCACCCACTAAAGTTTGAATTATTTCTGTGAAAAAATATGCATAAATTACATGGGTTGTGTGTGTGTGTGTGTGTGTGTGTATTCATGGGTAAGTAATCCAAGTAGATCCTATTAATATAAAATATTAAAACTGATCCACAAAAGAGCTCAATATATTTATTATAGAGCATATTACAAAAAATGAAACCCAAATTACCCGATTCAGATTGGGTAAGTAAATTCTTAATTTATATTAATATTATAATAAAAGTTAATATATAATTATATTAAATATATATTTTTAAATTTATATTATATTTATATTAATCATCTTAATATTCTATTAAGGATTATATTTAAATTCAATATTATAAAAAGTGTGTGTGTGTGTGTGTGTGTGGTGAACTACCACAGAGGGCAAAAAGGCTCAGGGTTGCATGTATTTTGTGCAATGCTAGAATAAAATCTAGAATAAAATAACTTACGTCCAGTACAAGCAAAGATTTGAAAGTGCTTCATGTGTAAACTGTCCAAAGAAGAAAGAAATGGTGGCTTCACAGGTTACATGTTTACAAAAGCCAGAGTAAGGTGCTCTTCCACGACATCATCTTTCCACATTTGCAAATTTTGGCTGTCAATGATACATAAAAACCAGTAGGATGAGATGAGAAGGGGGCTGTTCACCGCTGCGTTGGACTGGCTACACGTGTCATGGACAGCAGAGCGAGAAGGAACTGCTTGTGGGCATTGTTTGTGAGGAATGTTTAAAAGATTTTGGTACAATATATATATATATATATATATATATATATATATATATATATATGTGTGTGTGTTTGATAAAATAGTTTTAGATATAGGTATGCTATATTTATGGGTTTAGAGCATATATAAATATAAAAGTGGACATTGAAATCAACATCCAGAGGTGACAGTCTGTTTCCTGCTAAATGCATTTGTCAGGCCATATGCATTGTGTGTTTGCTTGACTAATTATATATACATGTCGGTGATGCATTGTGGGTAGTCGATTGTATTGGTTATTTTGGTGGGTGGTAACAGTTTTTTTTTTTAATTATTCTGGGCTATTGAGTGGGAATAATTGTGGATACAAATGCAGTTTTGGGGTTTGTTGTAGTGTTGTTAGTTAACTTTTTTATTTACAGTTTTTGGATTAAATATTCTAGCCTGATGTTGGTTTTCCTTATTTTGCATGATGTGTATGCATAGTTTTGTGTGCATAGAAAAAATATACACACAAGTAACTGAAGGTCCTTAGAGCAAAGAAACTATGAACACAAAACACTGTGTATCAATAGTAAATATATGAACAGCACAATGCTTTCTAAACATCTGGGAGATTAAAAACAAAAACTAAATCATATCAAAGATACCATGGAAAATAAGGAAAACATCAGTCTACAATAAACAATCCAAAAACTGTAAATTCTGTTTGAGGAAAAAATATCTATAATTACCTTCCCAGACCAAAACAAACTACTAAATAAACAATCAGAACTCATCTCAAAATGCAGACGTGAAAGCAAGTTTTTACTACATTACTTAAAAATCCAAAACTGAAAACGAACAAGAATAAATGAAAATAAATGAGTAAAATAAAATAAATAATAAAAAACAAGTAAAATAAATTAATCCAAACAAATAAATAAGTAAATAAACTAAATAAATAATAAACAAATTAACAAACCATGTACATACAGATAAACACAAGAAAACGTAGTAGTAATAACCAACAATAAAATAATCAATAATAAAAATAACAACACTATAAATAGCCCAAAAAGTGCATTCAGATTCACAGTTATTTCCACTCAATAGTCCCT
>OZ038492.1:104993700-105086200 GCA_964036315.1 Acanthosepion esculentum | reverse complement strand
ATCATTGACGCACTCTGTGGCTGAGGTGTTCTAAATCATGGTGGATTTAACGATTTCTCTTGCCAAGAAGAATGCAGGTTCAAATCCTGTAAGAGAGCACATTTTTCTTTAATAAGTTTTCTCAATTATTCAGGCCGATAGACGAAAAAAAATAAATATTCTGTTTAATAAACATTTTACTCAAATATGAGTTAAATCATTAGAAAATTGGTATATTTCTGTGCATTTATTTATTAACAGAAAAACACTTTTATATGGAAACTGTAACAAAATGCTAAAATTAACAAGTTTTTTGGTTTTGTTTTTTTACTTTATAGTGTGTTAGAGATGTTCCAGCTTAAAATAAAAACAAATCACTTTTGTGTGCAGAAAAAAAAATTTTTTTTTTCCTTCTCTCTTGCTGCCCCTTTTCTTTGAGGTTAGTTGTTCAGGGTTTCAACATCTCTTTAATGTCCATTAAAGATTAATTTACAGCAAATTTAGATAGCATCTCGAATAGGAATAAATTTGTCAGTTTCCTTTATAGCAATTGTAAGTTGAATTGCCACTTTATTGGTTCACTTGTAACAATTTTCCTCCTTTTTCCTTGCCTCCCACATATTTGATAACACTTTCTACCCACAATTAAGGGTTGGAGTTCCCTTTGCTGACCCAAACCCCAGATTTTATCTGACAGAGTTTGCTGACACAAGATAAGATATAGCCATTTATACAAATATTTTGCTGTCTGCCTCTGAAACAGAGACCATTACATTTTATTGGAATGTTCCTATGTTATAGTCAGCTGGTCTAAAAGGAAAGCAAAAAGGCTGAACTGTAGGTTTGTCTCTCTCTTTGTCTTTAGCAAGATTGAAAGTTTGCCTGTTCCAAACAGATGTGCTTGCAAAGCAGATAATGTGTACAAGCTATCAGTGGGCTTTTAAAATTTAATTTATTACTCTCAGGAAGAGTATCTGGCTGTGAAAAATTACTATGACTCAAAGCCTTGCTTTATTTCTACCTAAGTAGAAACAACTTTCCTCTTGAAATAGAATGAATCGAACAAAATTGAATATGTATATAAGATTTACAAGAGGGGCTGTTTAAAAGTGTTTTATTTACAAGTAATTATTTATAAACAACTCAAAAAATGCAATAATTAAAAAATTTCAAGACAAACCATTTTTACTAATTGATTGATTAATTTGGTTTTACAACTTAACAACCCCTTGTGGGTTATTTAAATTCAAAACAATTCTTTATTTACAAGTGAATATGGCATTAACAATTTTTTGAGAATAACAATGATTTTTCCAGATACTATTTAACCCATAGCCGAGGGAGGAGATAGATTCATACCATTTCTCAAGGGTAATTGCAAAATGATTTTTTTAGTAATACTGAGAGAAAGCTTTTCATTAAATACACTCTTGTTTTACAATGCCTACCTCAACTTTTTTTTTCTAAGTAACCAACATTTTAAAATTTTTTTCTCTTCTATAACCAGCTTAACCACACCTGAACTGCTTTATAAATAATTTAATAAAAATATTGTGATTGAATTAAAATTAATCTTTACCTTGTCTAATTGATAAGAAATGGAACAGATATTTTACTTTCTTCTTTGGAAGTTACAAATAGAAAAGGTAGAGATTAAACTTAACTGGCAAATTCACTGACTGCTTTTTTGATAAGTTGAAATCTGAATTCATAAGTTACTTGTTAATCTCTAACTCAAGAAGTGAAGCAGTCGGGGGTGGGGGAATAAATGAGATGAGGGAGCCCAACTGGTTTGAACTTGAATCCATAGATTCACTTGGTTAAAGTTACAACATTAATGTCATCAACACACCACGCCCTTGGGTTGTTAGTTATAAGAGAGTCCATGTAGAAAATTAATACTTTGTTGTTTGTGAATTTAGAATATGAATTAAAACACCATTAAGTAAAAGAAAATACATACAAAAATGTTTAACAAATTGTCCATTTTGTTGAGTATCATTGAAAATATATTAGTGAAACTATGAGGGTATAATAAATTTTCTGATTTATTTTTCTATGGCAAAACGGTGGTTAATAGAGATGTATTTAATCATTTATTAGCCATTGTTTTCAATGATCTTCTATCTGTCAACAAGCTTTTTAATGGTATGCATATAAAATTCTAGGGGTTTTGACCTGAAGTAAGGGACTAATTTTTGTCCTCTTCTCTTGAAATTAGTCTATGTCCATCCAAATGGCTTTGCAAACTGTTAAAAAGACCACTTGATGCTGACTGGAATGTAATGATGCCCAATAATTGACATGTTCACGATTCTCTGCTGACAGGCCATACGGAACCCCCTTTCCAATGTTAGACACTTTCCCACGCCTTCTCATTTCATGACGGATATTCCCATAGCTAATGTTAAGGTGCCTGCTGTGTTTCCCTGTCTGTAATGGTGTTGTTGGCATCAACAGCTGCTTCCAGTGAATCAGAATCAAGTCCCCTCTTGGGTGATCTCTTCTAGGCCTCATCCTTTAGGCTGAAGTTTCTTTTCTGAAATGAGAAAATCATCTCTTAAATGTTTTTTATTTCACTCCCTATGCCATCACCATTTGTGCTTTTGATGCAATTTGCTGCTGCATTTGCAGAAGTCCTTCTGCGAAATTCATACAGAATAGATGACACATGTATTCTTTACTTAAAGCAAACATGAGGTTGATTTGAAAGCTTTTCTTTGAATAAGTCTCACAGAATCTGAAAGAAAATTAGATATATTTGTCATCTAGACCCAGGCAAATATCAGTTAACAGTTGGACTCGATTAAATTTGAAAATATTCTGTCAAATTATCAAACAGTTCTTTCATTTCAACCTCATATCTCTTCATTTACTTTTGATTTAAAATTTTTCCCTCTTCTGTTTAAACATTTTTCTAGAAGTTACAAATTACACAAGACTTATTCTCTATTTTTTGTACATATTGTATATATTACATGTGCTTATAGTGTGTGTGTGTATATATATATATATATATCAAATAGATGATCAAAGGAAATGAAATCCAATTGAGAGGATTGCTTTCTTCATGTAAACATGCTTTTTCGTATATAAACTGTCAGAAAATAAAATTGTAACACCTTGAAGGAGAAATGTTGATTTGGGCTCTGGTACAGTGTGTGTAGGTTAGGAGGTAGCAGATACTCTGACTAAATCTTCAAATCATTTGGCCATCTTGTGATGTAGTAACACTCATAAAAGTACACTGTCTGTGCCAGAGCTTTAGACCATGAATGCATGCTGCGATAAGATTCAGTTTGGTGAAAGAGGCCAGAAATGCCTAAGTGCACCTCTTTTTGTGCATTTTAGTCGTTGACTCTGATCCATTAATACTGACCTGTATATTTAATCTTGAGTAAATTGGAGCACATATTCAGGGTGTTGCTGTTTTATTTTCTGTCTGTATATAGCCCAAGATGTGAATGGCAAATTGGAGACATTAAAATCAAGCAAGGACAAAAATGTAAATATCTAGTAAGTGTTTTAACAGAGGATGGAAAATGTGACATCAAAATCTGAAGGCACATTGGAATAGCAAAAGATGCCTTCCAAAAACTAAGCAAAATATTAAACAGGAAAATTTAATTAAAAACAAAGAGTATGTGAATGCTGGACAATTCACATATGAAGAAGAGACCTGAGGCAAGAGAAATGTAGTACTATGGAAGGATGCTGAGAATCCCATGGACCTAAAATATGTGAGTAATTTTATGAAAAATGAAAACAAAAAGGACACATATTTAGAATCAGAAAGAGACAATTGAAGTTTTTAAGGCGCATAATGAGGAGAAAGGGATTAGAGAATTTGATACTCACAAGATATATTGAAGGCAAGAGGGACAGAAGAAAGTACTGAATAACCTACCTAATGATCAGAACAGGGATTAGGAGATAGTAAAAAGTCAAATCTTACTAATAGCTATAAAGTGCAGAAAGTTGTGGAGAGCCATGATTGACTATGTCTTGAATGGACTTGGCACATAGAGGAAGGATATATTTGAAAATATTTACTTGTCTACCTGAAGAGTAAAACAGGAAACGTGAAAATTGAATTTTTCCTCTGGGAGATAAACTAGTATGGCTTCAATTTAAAAAAATATTGTTAAAAACGCACACACACACACACACACACACACACACACACACGTATGTGAATGTATGTATAATTAATTTTTGACTAAGCTCATTTAATATATTCGCAGACAATGGAATGACATTTACAGGTTCCCTCCAGGGTGCAAAACTTATAGATATACAGTTGGGGATGTGAGTGTCTGAATATTTAGTTAAAAAATATCAATTATTGCTATTTCTGACAGCTCCCAAATTTTTAACTGAGGTAATTAACTAGAATTGTGAAAATGGTAAAGCTCCGTCAGTAAGGAATTTAACCCGCTTTCTTGAATTTAACTTTGATTCAATCAGTTTTCTCATCTTTAGATAAGCTCAATTGTTTTCTGACAGATTTTTGCTTAAGATAAATAAATATAAGTATTTTTTTTATTTATTTTCCTTTTATTTCTTGAATTTTTCTTTTCTTTTTATTCTTTAATTTTTACTTTCACTTTCTATTTATTTTTTATCTGCAATTTCTTTAGTTCTTCCTTTTCTCTTTTTCAATTGAATCCAAAGTTTATTTTTATATTTTCTCAATCTTTTTACATATTCTTTTGCTCATTTCCTTCCTTGTATTTATTTATTTTTATTTCCTTCTTTTATATCTTCCTCTTATGTTCTTTGCAACAGAACTTAATAAAGAAAAGTCATACTAGTATAAAAGTCAGTACTAGTATGACTTCGTATTCCATTTAGCTTTTGTCTTTTATGTTTACCATTAGTTTTCTAACATTTCTTAATTTCCCTTCTTTTTTTTCCCCCCTCCCATAAATTTTCTTCTTGATACATCCTGTTTTTAGTAACGACTGCATGAGTAACCATGTTTATAATCAGTTTTTATTGCAAAGGCTAAGAGAAAAGAGAGAGACCTTCTGCAAGAAAAGCTGTAACTTGATATGCATCCCCTCTGTTACACCTGGCCTATAGTCACTCCCATGTACCTGTTTACATATCCTGATTATATAAGTTTTTTTTTGTTGTTTTTTTTTTATGTGGAGGAGGTTTGAAGGTTTTCAAATTAAAACTGAACACTAGGAAATTTATAGTACATATTAGGTTAAGAAATTTCAAATTTTTTTCATGGTAAACTATTTTAAAAATCATTTCCTTATTCTTTACAAGTCATTTATTTCCAAAATTATAAAAACAAATCAGTCTTGAAATATTATCAGTTGTTATACACAGTGCGACATTACCTATGTTGATGTTTTTTTACCTATATAGATCCTGATTTTTTTTTTAAAAAAAAACATTTTTTTAAAAATGTTTTAATAGTAATTCCTGATCAAAATTAATTCAGATTCACAATTAATGAAACAGGATCATGTAATAACCAAATTTCTCTCATATGTGCATTTTTATTAGTTCGTAATATGCTATGACTTATTCCGTATAGAATTTGCTTTTATATTCATGTGATCAATGATCTCATGCTTAAGCTGAAAAAGAAATCATAGCATATCACCGGAAAAACATTTTTATTGCATCAGAATGAATGGGTGTAATCGGCATTGCCTACACACAAACTCATAACTTTTGTTAACATTTGAATTATTCAAATAATCATGTTTGTCAATCTTAGCTAGTTGACTCAGTTTCTGCAGAAATTTGGAAAATATGTAAAACTGTTACAAATACATCATATTATTAGGATTTTAATAATCAATACTTTTGTCTTTGTGCAGTAAAAACTCCAAAAATTCATGACAGTATTTTTTTTCTATGCTTCATGTATTACTCTAGATTTTTACTTTTTCATCTCCCTTTTATTATTGAGATAGAAAATGGGGTTATGGCTTGGTGAGGGTTAGCAAGTTGATTAGGTTTTGAATATAGAGATGACAAGCTTTAGGGTTGGTTAACCTTTTTTCTTTCTTTTAAGTATCTTTTTCCCTCAAATCTCTTTTTGTGTTCATTTTTCTCTAATTCTGTTCTTGACAAATATAGTTATTTCTCTCTTGTGTCTTCATTTTATTTGCTATTTTAATTATTTCTTAATTCATCTTCTGGGGAATTGTCAATGTCATATTTTTTGTTTCAATTTCAATAAAAAAAAATGAAAGAACAGAAATCACTGTAGAGAATGGTATTTTTGTTTCTGAAAATCTAGAAAATGCCAAAAATTATTTAAAAGATCAAATTATCAGATTGTATTATTATTTCTTTATTTGCAAAATCATCCAGAATGAAACTCCTTTTTATGAAGAAATTATTCCTTTAGAAAATTTAGTTTTTAAGTCTTTGTTGATTTGACAAATAAGATGGATGAAAGTTACTGTTTGTGGATGTATTGTTTGAATTTATCTGCATGAGTAATTTTCCTTTCTTTTTTATTTTACCGACCGAAATTAAATCAGAAAAGTTGTTTTGACCAAGATACTTTGCAGCCAATCATTTTAACAGACGTAAGTTAAAATGATTAGCTGCAAATAAAGTAGCTTGATTTATCATCAGTTAGGTATTGAACAATGTATATAGACAAAGAAAGCACTTCCCATTCCCTATCTGCATTTTTAAAACATAATTGAAGATTTTATACTATCAAAAATCTAATTTTTTTTTAAATTGGGGAGAAAAAATTAAATTGTACAGAACAAGTAGAATGCAACAAAAGATTTTATGCAAATTGAATTTTATTTTTAATAGCAGTGCAAATAGAAAAGTACTTCACATTTTCATTTTTTTAATCATTGGTTATAAACCTCAAATTCGAAGAATACTTTGCAACAAGATGCTCCTGTTTTTCTTTATTTTGTGTTGTCATCAAAATCTCCATCATTTCATGAGGGACATGTCACTAAGAAAGTGTCCATAACAATTATTGTGGTATGATGCTCCGAAATCAGTCTTTGCAAATGTTCATTGTAATGTCTGCATTTCTCATATATCATTGCATTGGAAACAATGGGACAATTTTAAACAACTTATAATGGACATGTATAATAAAACGTTTCGTAAAATTTGTAGAAAATTTATATAAATTTTTTTCATAAAATATTTATTTGAAAATTTATATTGATATGTGAAATATTTCTTTTACCAATTGTTGAAAAGCTTAAAATGCAAATCAAAATTGAAATGTAAGCATCTTAAGTTTGCATAGCATTTTTTTTTAATTAATGTAGTTTATTTCTTTAAGTTTCACAGTCTTTCTTTCAAGAAAAGCTTAATTTTAATGAAGTTTGTGTATTTTACATTTGTTATACAATCTGTTTTCAAGAATAGGAGTAGATTTTTCTTGTTTATACATTTTTTAAAATATCCAAGGCTCTATTACAAACTTTTCATTTTCCTCTTTAATTTTCAGTTTCTTTCCGACATGTTTATTTGTACTGAACCCAATTCACTTCTCTTTTCTTTCGTACTACTTCTCTTATTTTTGGAATCTTTTTTTTTTTCTCCTACTTTTCCTCACTTCTTTCTCTTACTTCTTTCCTCAATTTTGATATACTTTATTACGTAATATTTGGTTTTAAGTCCCCTTTTTTTTCTCTTTCTTCTTTCCTCATTATTTTTTTCTTTCTCTCAATTTCCTCTTTTTCTAATGTTCCTCTTTTTATGCCTCTATTTGTTATGTACTTAATTGTCTCCCTTTGTTTTTTTCTTTAATTTTCTTTTGTCTTCTCTTCACACTTTGTGTTGTGTATAAACCTTTTCTCTTCCTCTCTATTCATTAGCAAGCATCACCTCTTTTTTTTTTTCTTTCGTTCATCTCCTTTACCTGTCATAATTTCTCTTCCTATTTCTTTTTTTACCTATGAATGCAAATATTTCTCAACTCTTGTTAACCCTCAACCTACACACTCACTTTTGTCTAGAGACTCCAATGCAGCAAATTTGAGACAAACCAGAAATGATGCTGATGATGATGATGTGTGTCAGTCTACCAAAATTTCTTCATATTCCTACCCTCCCCCCATATCCAACAAAGTGAAGGTGAAAGACTGGGTTGCCAAATTATTCTTTCCAGATGCCAACTGGCATCTAACAAGTCTAGTTTAGATGAATGAAGAATATCTGTAGAGTTGGGGGAGGGGATAGTAGTTAGGACCAGACAGACAAGAGGGTGGGACATTATTGAAATTTGCACATGCTTGTCTATAGTGCATGTGACATAGACAGGGCACAGAGAAAAGTACATATTTAAGCATCCTTGTATTCATATCTATAAACATGCAAATACAGTCATGCATTAATGTTGGACTAAAGATATATGAAATATATACACAAATTCATATATATATATATATATATATATATGTGTGTGTATAGCTCAACATTCAGATGTGTGTGTGTGTGTGTGTGTGTGTATATATATATATATATATATATATATGTGTGTATATATAAAATAATAATAATTTCAACCATACAATGCATTTTAATATTGATCAAATGCAGCCTATGTACTTATATAAATTCTACACACCAAGATATTGTGTAATCATTATATAAGTATATAGGCTGCATTTGATCAATATTAAAATGCATTGTATGGTTGAAATTATTTTAAAATGAAACACTGACAAAACAAACTTAGTTTCTGTGCGATTTATATTTAAAAAAAATGTTTTTTTAATCATTTAACACGAAGCAAAGCAATGAAGCCACTAAGACACAAGGGGTTAATGAGTGAAAGAATTTGAGAAAAAGAAAAACATTATTAAGGAGAGTGAACAATAAAAGAACAGGAAATAAGAAGATGGAAGATAATGATTGACAATGCATTTAAATTTTTGAAGATCCAAATTGGTTGGAAAGCAAGAAGCCAAAAGAGAGTTTCACAAGTGAGAATGCAAGAGAAGAAACTGTTAGCATAGAACTTAGAATTATATCTAGCTGCCATTTCAACTGTAAAATGATAAGACATAGTTGCCATTCTAGTACCACACTTAAATTCAAGTCTAGGTACCAAAGAGGAAAGCTCATTAGAAACATTATCATGAAAATACTTGTAGAAAAGGCACGGGGAAGTTACAGCAGAGGGAAAGTGATTGAAGCTGAGATTCCAGGTCAAGACTGACAACATTGCAGATTCATCTTTGGATTTTATCAAGAATATCTAAATACTTAACAGAAGCACCAGACCAGATTTGGCAGTAATATTCACTACATGGATGAATGGTCGACTTATAAATCTGTAAGATAGATTCTGTCAAGAAAAATTGTCTAGCATGACATAGTGATCAAACTTTCTTAGCAGCAGGCCTAGCAATTGATTCAATAATCATTCCACTTC
This sequence comes from Acanthosepion esculentum, assembly GCA_964036315.1. Taxonomy (NCBI): domain Eukaryota; kingdom Metazoa; phylum Mollusca; class Cephalopoda; order Sepiida; family Sepiidae; genus Acanthosepion; species Acanthosepion esculentum. The sequence goes on along the minus strand of OZ038492.1, from coordinate 105,076,824 downwards.
ATGTCAGTGGAAAATGTTAACCTAAGAAGGCAGAACGAGTCACTCTTCTGGAGGTTAGCATCAGCCATGCTGATGGAAGGCAAAATGGGTTCTCCATGATGATTAAAAGTGGCAGTTTTGCTTTGGAGGCATTAAAATTAAGAAGTCATTTTTTGCCCCAGTTAACAGATGATTGGTCATTTTCAAGCTTGGCTGCCAATCTGACCTTCTTGAACTGATCAGACTTACCATTAAGACAGGAGTAAAATAGTTGTCATTTGCATAGATACCAAGTTGAGAACTGATGACATTGTGAAGGTTGTCCTCAAGGACACATGGCACAGTGGATAAAGGCATTGGTTAGATCCAGTGACAGGACCCAAATAGTGTGAGTTCAGTACCTGGTTAAGGCAGTGGAGAACTTTCAGAGGGAAATTAACAGGAGATAACCGATAACTGACATCCATTAAAACCTGGCACGTGGAGCTGGAACGGTCTACCCTGGTGGGCGAAGTAAAGGGTTCAGTTCGACATTCCAACCCCCTGAAGAAAGCCGGTGCGTACAACGGCCGAAACGTGATAAACATGGCAACAAAGATGAGGACAATAATGTAAATAATGTACATAATACCTCATCTCAGAAATATAGACAGTACTTTTTCTTTTCCATTTTCAATACAACAATATAACAGATTAACATAACTGAATATTAAAGTCTTGTGTTGGTCATGCTAATGTTTATTCTTCTCAAGAACACATTCTTGCCTGTTAATGAATGCATAGGCATCCATATTCTTAGAGAGCCTATATAGGCTCAGTCCTTTACTTTCCCCATCTCCAATATATTAAGTGATTTCAGAAAGATAAACATTTCTAATAACTAAGTACACAACTTTACAGACATTTTGAAACTATCACAAAATTTATTTCTTCATTTTGTCTCCTCACATTTATTTACTCAGCCATTTACTAAGAAACCTAACTCTACATCTTTTTTTTATTATACTGAATGGTAGATCTATCTTTTTATTTATTATATATTATTTAATACTAGTAGAATGTAAATAGAATAGTTCATGTAATTTAGAATTGAACTATTTTATTACTAATAATTATGGCTCTTGATATTTGCAACAGCTGCATTATCTTCTAGAATTACCTCAGTTGATAGCATTTTTGGTGAAATAGCCTTTTTTCTTGTTATTCATTATTTATAAAGAAAATTTAGATAAACTGATTTTTAGAAAACACTTGGATTAAATTTATATTTTTTCGTTTCATTTTTTTAAATTAACAGCAATTTTAAAAATTAAACATTTCAGTATGAATTTTAGCAAACAAAAGATGAAATAATAGCATCTTTCTAAATATGATGGGTTAAATCTTCAGTCTACAATCTGGGTCATTAATGAATTGACTTTTCTGCAAAGTCAGGTTAGCCTCATTCAAAAGTCTCTATGATCTTTTGGAGCAGGCAAGAGGTAAAAGCAGGTCAGAAGATGTTACCTCCTAAAGGCTGACCTGTGCATGAAATGTGTATTGAGGTGATAAAAACAAAACAAAAAAAACATAATTCTGATAAGGTTAGGTTTTATAAGTTCTTGCTGATTTGACCTTTGTAAAAAGTAGATTTCTCAGCAAGAGTCAAAGTAGACAAGATTGTGTTGGGTGCATAACTTTGTCAGCAGATGTTTTGTTAGCTTTTGAGGTAATTATTATTTCCCAGGCCCAATAACAGCTGGGGTAGGTAAGATTTCAGTTTGGGTAGGTAAAAGTTTGGTCAATAAGTTCATTGAACCTCAAATGAAAAATCTTACTACAGTATTATTATCATCAAATGACTTTTATTCCTTATTGTTGCTGATATGATTTTTATTTCTACTTCCAAACTATTACTCGAGAATAGACATCTCTGTTCAGCCTTTCTCCCACCAGACTCCATGGAAACTTAAATGCCTCCATTGACAGGATAAAGCCATCTTAATGCAACACACCCTCTTCTTTGGATTTTGTAACATGATACTCATTCTATCTTTGCAAATTCTGATGGGAATTCTCATCATGTTATTCTCTCCTACAGCCGGGTGTTGGTATATAGTTGAAATGAAAAAGGTGCAGTAAAAATGGGGGTGATTTTTTTACTTATTTATGTTTCAACTAATTGTACATGTTTATGTCTGTGTTATCTGGCAATTATGCTCTTTTTGTCTTTCTTGAGAATTAACTAATTGCAGGTTTGATCTATATTTAACTCTCAGCCAAAGTCATTTTTGTTGATTATTTATCTTTTTTTTTTTTAACCTAACATGCTAATTCTAGTTTGGGGGGGGGGGGAATATGCATGTCTGCTAAAATATTTTAGTATACTTGTTTTAACAAAGAAGTGATCTCTTGAGAAAGCAAATTGCATGTATGCGTGTGTGTATGTATATGTGTGTGTGTATATATACACACACACACACACACACAATTTTTCAATAAAACTTGAAAAAATTATACTCTTTTCAGTATCTTGAAATTAAATATTTTTCTATAATTTTATGAAAGCAAAAAAATGTGGTCTTGTAGCTTTTGAACCTTGGGTATTCACAGGCTGATAGAATGTATGAAAATGTATAGGGAGACAGTGAATGAAAGAGATGAACATATGTTAAAAATTGCCTATCAAGTGCCGATTACTGTTTTTCCATCCTCTTCATCTTTTGATCTTAGCAAGCTTCAATCTCTTTCTGTATTCTTCTTCCATGACTGAAAAATTGTTTTCACATTCAAGTGATTAAAAATGAAATAAGAGACCACTTCAATTTCGTTTCTTTTTTCCCTCTTTTGATGCATTTGTTATTATCACATCCTTGCATTCCCTTTCATCTTTAGAAACACCCTCTCTTTTCCAGATCACTTGCTCAGGAGAAGCAGGATAATTTGCTTGACTTGATGCCATTCTGGGTTTAGACTATATAATCAAACGGTTCACTCTCATACAAGTTGGCTGTCTCATCCCTCAGTTATGTCACCTGCTCTATTTTCATTATTATGTCCTATCCTCACTGGCCATTTTTCATTCTTCCTTCTATTCTTTCATTTCCTCCTTCCTTCTGTCATTCATTCAGTGTTTTATCTCATCTTCCTTTACATCTTTCACTTTTTCTTTCATTTCATACACATTTCCTTACTGTCATCTTTTTTCATGCTTTCTTTTTTCTTATTAATTCATTTTTTCTTAATCTATTTATTCTTGCTTCCTTTTAAAATGTATTTCATTCTGGCCACCTCTTTCATTTATTTTTTCTTTTCTGTCTTTTTTCATCAATTCATTGTCTTCTTCATTAATTTCATACAATTTGTCAATTTTTCTCTTTCTCCTCTTATCTAATTTATTATCTTTTTCTTATTTACATTATTTGGACTGTTGTCCTCATCTTATTGCCATATTCGTGAAGTTTCAGCTGTTGTACACTCCAATCTTCTTCAGATGATACTACTTGGAATGTTGAACCAAACCCTTTATTTAGTTCATGGGAGTAAATTGTTTTAATTCCATTGTATGTCTCAGTTTCAGTTATTTCCCCTTGATAACTCTCCAAGTTTTTGTTCCCTCTGCTGTAGCCCGGTATTGAACTCAAAACTCTTTGGATAAAGTCACCTTTGGATCAATCAACCAATACTTTTATCGACTAGACCATAGTTACAATACTTCATCTAGAAATATAGACATCTTTTTCCTGTGTTCATTTTTTTTTATTGTTTCTTTTATTCATTAAGGTTACCACCTTCTTTTCTCCATTCTTTTTTCAACATTGTTTTGTCTTTCCATCAATATTCTCTCTCTCTCTCTCTCTCTCCATTCTTCTTTTTAATTGCTATCGTTTGAATGCATTGTTTCATTCTATCTTTTCTTTAATTCCTTCTTATTTCATTCTCATTCTTCTGTGCAGGCAGTATTTTGATTTTCCTACTCTTTTCATTGCTTATCTCTAATCTATACATGCAAAATAAATAAAAATAAAAGTGACAATTGGCAGTCAATCTTTTGATGTTAGACACAAATAAAGTTTTTCTTATTAATGTCTCAAGCATTTCTATTGGATTTATGCTTCCAAAACCAATTTTAAATATTTCCTTTTTTTTCTTATATTTTCAAGAAATTTGTTTGTGAATTATGAATAGAGAATAATTTACTTTTAAAATGACCAAAATCATTATTCCTCATTTTGCCATTATTCTAGATTAAAAGTTGTCATCTCAAGTTGTCTGCTGTCAAACAAACAGGCTAATGTCTACTGAATGATTTTGTTTGTAATTCAGTAGATTTTTTGAATAAGACATTTGATTGGTTTATATTTTTTATCTGATTTACAATATGGCCACCATGCATAGATTTACAGATATGTTGCTTAGATTGCTTATAACTTTTCAAATAGTACAAATTAAAAAATTTCTTGATTGTTAACATTATATCTTGTTTGTTTAAAGAGTGTTTGCATTTAAAGTAAAATAGACTGAATGTACTCAATTTGATGAAGTAGATCTTTCATCGTCTTGGCTATGTAAGTTGTACAAGGAAATGAACCAATAATTGACAATATGAATATCATTTGTATTTGCATCTCCCCACATCATCATCCATTATTAACCAAGAAATTGATATGGTGGCAAAGAATTTTCTTTTTAGTATTTGTCCCATAGTCTAATGGTTAAGGTTTTAATAACTGGGATGAATGAGAAGCTTTAATAACAAACAGTGGCTTTTACCAATTAATATATTCACGTACAAGTAAAAATTACAATAGACTATAAAATTTGTTGTTGTTGATAAAAATTAAATGGATATGATCTATGGATTGAATATTCTTAGTGAAAATAACTGCAGCAGTTCAAGATAGATATACAATGCTATTCATTTTTTCATATGACCTTGAATTTATTATTGACATGACAATATCAGTAAATATATTTTATTTCTTAATTTACAAGTTTAATTAAGAGTTCTATTAATACATCATCATCATCATTCACATAATAATAGTAATAATTATCACTATCATCATGTCTTAAACGTTGTGTAAAATACGAAACTGGTTTCTTAAAAACTGCAAATTCTTATAACAGGAAAACCTAGCCAAAATACTTCAAGGCAAACAGAATGTTTTACAAAATCTTCAAAAACAATTGTTTTACTCTGCAACAAATAATTTTCCTGGTTTTTATTCCAAGTGAATACAATGACTAACAACTCCTATGAAATGTTTCTAAAAAGCAAGTCAAGGATAATATTGTTGGTTTTGTGATTATCAAAGGTCAAAAAGCAATTTATCAACACTGTAGTATTAGTTATGCATAAAGTATTTCATATAAATTTTGATACAAAATAATATCCTTTATCTTTTAATTCCAATTATCTCTGAAGTCATAAGAATATGTTCCAATAGTATGTCATAAAACACAATTTTTCATGATGTTTCTCTCAATGCAGGATACAAAAGTGGTTCTTCTAAAGGGATGAAAATATTGGGGCATTTCAAAACTACTGTATATTTACAAAGTATTAAAAAGAATATTGTTTGCTTTATTCATTGCAAAAAGAAAAAAACATGCTAGATGAACACTATGCAAGTGTCACTGTTTTAAAGAGATCATTATATTCATATCACCCTAGAGCCAATTACTTTTTGATGCAACACAGCTACTCTGGTTGGAGTCTCTTTAGCTTCAACATTCCATTTCACTTCTTGCTCCCCTGCTGCTCCCTCTCAAAATATTCTTGAGAGAGTCTGTGGACTTTACATGTGTTTCATGAAATTCAGTTCAGCATCTTAATTACAACATTTTGTACAGGCAGAGGTTGAAATTTAGTAGCGGTATCGAGAGAGAGATGCAACATTAGTCATAATGCAATGTAGTACAATTCTTTCTTGGTATGTTTTTTATGAAATCATGTTTTCCAAAAATTGGGGTGTTTGTTAGCTATCTACCCCCCACTTATTTTGCTATATTATGAAAAAAAACTTTTTGTATATGCAATATGAGCTATTTCTTGCTTAAATATTACCAATGACTTCTCGTTTTTTTTGCTTATAAAATAAATCTCTCTTGTGTGAATCTATAAAACATTTCTGAAAAATCGACCATTAATGACTCAAAATGACCTTAAAATTATAGGTGCTAATGTCTTGTTTAATATTATGAAGAGTAATAGTTATAGTATATAAACATCTGCAGAAAATAATTCTAGTTGTTAACAAGTTTAATAGTAAGCAAATTTTAGTCACAAAAGTTGTTTATAATTAAAACTCACTGAGTTAATTTTATTAAACTTCAGGTATCAAATCAGAAATTATGACCTGAAGAAAATATGAAATACAATTTAAAACTTTACTTTTGAAAGTATCAGATTAATTTGATGAATAAAAAAAATATTAATGTATATTCGATTATAATCTTTTCTCAAAGGATTTTTAATAGAGCTAACAGAATAGAGAAAGAATTTGATGATGATGATGATGCCAAATTCTTATGCTAAGACATGCATTTGGGTTGGTAAAAAGAAGTGTGGCCGATTGAGAATACATGGGTTCATAAGCAAGAAAAAAGGTTAGATGAATGATTGGCGTCAGTTTGAGAGGCCATAAAAGTAGAGGGTCTTCATAAATTGGGTTAGTATTAAAAGACTATAAAAGGTGCATGTATAAGTGATGAGAGTGGATGGAAATGAGTCTCCCGCAAGTGGGAGAACTTGACAAAAATGATGATGAAATTGATTGGGAAATAGACTGAATCATTGGTTAACATGAGGAAAAACTTGTTAATACTTGATAACAGAATGATGATCGGTTCTGACTTTGTAATTATAAAAATGGGATCTAATGAGGTTTTATAAATTCTTCTTTTGTTCAGTACAAAACAATTAATAATTAATCTTTGACTTTCATTGGATTCAGTTGTTTGGGTTTTTTAATTTTTTTTGCTTTTTAGTTATTTTTAATAAAAAAAAAAAAAAATCAGAAATAATTTTTGAATAAAAACGGGCCCTCAAATGTGTCTGATGGTTATGCTGTCCTATTTTTTATTTATTTGTAAAATGCGAACAGATTTCTTTTCTTCCTTTTTCTGCTTGACAAAGGAAAAATTAGTTTGAGATTTAACATGAAATTCTATAAAGAAACCATTTAACAAGCAAAAAAGAGACATAATATAGCTGCCATTACTTAAAAAGTCATTTAAAAACAATGATTGCTCAAATGACATAAAGGTAATGTTTTCTTTAAAAATGTTATGCTAAGAATGCCAACAAAAAGAATCATCATGCCTAAAATTTGTTAACCGTTGGTTTGATATTCAAAACATAAGTGGCAGAAGTCTGTCACTATTTTTCATTCTTTGTTTTTAGGGTTAATGCTGCAATGTTTGTTTCCCTGCAATTCTGTAAAGAATTTGGAATCTGAAGATCATTCATTTTCTATCAAATTCTATATTTGCATTGATATTTTAGGCTTTTATGTAGAATTGGAGATGAAGGTGGAAATTCATATTGTTACCATTTATCTCTTTTCTATTATTCTCGTGTGTCAAGTCATCTTTACAGGTAAAAAAAAAAATCTTTATGGAGAGTAATTCTTCTAAAGAAAACTTTTGCTTTATCATGAAAGCAGTCATCAGCCTTCAACTTTAGGATTTTCTTATATTTTGTATGATAAGTGCAAAGCTTAAAAACTAAAATAGATTGTTTTTTTTTTTTGTTTTTTGTTTTTTTAACTAAAACTAAATTTGAATTTCCAAATAGATAATATTCATCAAAACAAGAAACTGTTCAAAATTTTATATTCCCCTTTGGATGAACTGTTCTTGGTGTAAATTTTGGAAGAACAGAGTACACTTACTTGAAGTATAACTTTTTTAAAGATTTTATTTCCAAATTCCTTCATTTTTTTATTTTTTTTTTAATTTTGTAAATTTATCCAACAAGATCAACAATTTAATTTACATTCTTTTCTCTTGTATGTAATATTTTTGTTAGAATTGGCTAATTTCTGATGAAGTAAGTTTTTCTTTTCATTGAAGAATTTCATCTACTATTCTTCAGATCATAAAGATTGGATTGTAGATGGATTTGAAATACTGACTCAAATTCACCCACAAAGCCATATTCATAAGTACCTTTTTCTCACCGCTTTGATGTAATGTTGCATGAAGAAAAAAGTCTTAAGTTGTTTCTTAATGGTAGTTTGAGAAGAATAAAACTCATTCCTTCAAACATCAGTTTCTCTTTCTTTTCTCATGTTTACCGCTTTGACATTTTTATATATTAATTTTTTTAAAAAAATTCTTTCATATGATATGGCTTCATATTCTCTTGCTTGGCTAGTTGTACCTAACAATTTTACGTTGCCTTTCCCAGTTTCTTTATCATATATCTTTATGCACTACAAATATAATTTTTTACTAACAGCAATTTTCTTTATCCTTTTACCATGATGGCCGTTATATGTTTTAAAACGGAAAGAATATTCATGTAACAGTTCAAACCTTGCACATAGGGATCTTCTATTTCCTCCTTAGCCATGCAAATCCTAATTTGATTCATTTTTAGGACACGGAACTATAAGACTATTAAAATGAGACAAGTCAAACCTTGATAAGAAAATGTGTGTGTGTGTGTGTGTGTGTATATATATAATATATATATATATATATATATATATATATATATAAATTTCTGTTACTTTGTGTGTATTTCTCTCTCTAATTCCTTTCTGTTCATCTCTTATTTAATCTTTTACACTGTACTTGTTTTCCTTATTACTTTGTTTCTCTTTCTCATTTTCTTCTCTTTTACTTTCTTTTTTCCTTCTTTTCTTTTCTATTCCTTTAACCATTCATTGTTCTTCATTCATTTTGTACTTGCTCCTCCTGTTTCTCTCACTTATATTCTTTATTTTTAACTTCTTTCAGTATTTTTCATTCTTTCATCTTTCTTTGTTTTGTTTTTTGGTTTTTTTTTCACCCATCCATCTTTTTTTTTAAGGATTGTCATGTTGTAAAACCAACCAACATTTAATTTCTTGGCTCTACTCCACATTTTTCTCCTTTTTCTTTCAACTGTTTTCATGCTCTTTTTTTCATCTACTTCTGTTCATGTCTTTTGAAAAACAATACATTCAATGCAAATAATATTGGTGCTGCTATCAACAACTTAGAGATGTACCATCCTAATGTAGCTGTATCACTTTTGTCCTGACATGACACATGTACAAATACTGCCAAGTCATACTCTCAACCCTTCCTAAATTGTAATGTATCTCACCAATAAGGTCTTTCATATAAATGTAGAAGTTAAGCATCTCCAGATTTTGATGAAAGGAGTAGTAAAGTGCTCTTTAGAAATAATTCTATTTTTCCTTTGATGTACTATTTTTTCATTGGTTCCATCCAAAGCAGTAAATGTATAGAATTTATTTAATAAAATACTAATAATAGTCAATACTTTTATTTTAATCATCTTATATAGTACTTCAATATTTATTCTCTTTTTCATTTTTCTTTTATTTTTCCTTTGGAAGAACTTCAGGCAAACAGATTGTAATTAAAAGCAATATTAAAAATGGAAAAAATATTTTTGTAGCTTATTGAAACGGTACTGTTAAATGTTCTATTTATTTTCCTAGAATCATGCTTGAAATAATTAGACAACAGTGAGAGGCTGTAAACTAATGAGAAGGGCCCTCAAGTCTTGAATGCTGTGTGGCTCATTAGTTAAAAATTGATCAGTCACAAAGTGCACAATCTAGTACTCCCTGTACTATAACCAAAAGTTCCTAAAAATTAGACATTATGTATGAGCTGTTAATAATGATACAAAGTAACATTATTGAAATTGCTTCAATTTTTACCTTCTTAAAAGTACTTCTTTGTTGATAGTCAACAATAAATTTGAAGGAAAAGATAACAGAATGATAGAAAGAAAAACAGAAGGATGGAAATTGATTATGTAAATATGATTGGCATTACCCTACACACACACACACACACACACACACACACACACCAAGAGTGAAAAGAAAATGATTTTAAAGCAGTGTTTTTTTATTTTAATATTTCCTAAATATATATTTTTGCCTTTTTTAAAATTATGGTAGATTCATTTTCTCTGTGTCAGAAAAGAAAAAAGAAAATTCATCTTTCTTAGAATATAGGACTGGCATTTAAGAAATGTTGTTTCACCTTTCATGTTGATTTGGTAAACATGATGACTCTGTTCTTCTAATAAGAACTGGATTTAGTTATAAAAAGACAATTAGCAGGACCAAAATAATGCAAGTTCCTCCAGGCATTTGTATGCTTTTTCTCATTCCTTTCCTTTTTCCTTACCAAAAGACTTTATTGTAATTTAATATGGTGATTGACAAGCTGTCTGCTAAGGCAATTTTCTGTGAAGTCATCACTCAGAATGCATTTTAATCTCATTGCACAAGAGACAAGATGTTATCACTTACTTGTGGAAGATTCAGACAAGTATAAAAACTTCTGGTGTGTGTGTGTGTGTGTGTGCGTAGAGGAAGAAAACCTGTCACTCTCAACAAATAATGGCTCATTCAATGTCAATATCTGGTTCATGACGGTTCCATGCACATGTAGATATATACAAATGTTTCTGCTGTTCCATGCATATTGTCTGATGTGTAGATTACTAAATTTTAATGACTTTTTGTTTTAATAAATTGCAAAATTCATTGGTTGCAATATAATTCTATTCTAAACCTACAATGCCTGACTTGTTAGAAAAAGAAAAACAATGAAAGAAAATCCTTTGTTTATATTGCTTTACAATCATAATTATTTTTCTTAATTCCACTTCTTGAAAATGACTTTTTTAAAAAAATGTCTGTCCCCAAAATATGCCAATGTTGTAGTTTATTGTTTTGAAATGGACATTTATTAATATTTGCTATGTCTGACTTTTGAGTATTTTTGATCATCTGATCTGAATCCAGTTTTCTTATTTTTTTAATTAAATAAATGGAAGTATCTGTTGTATTAGTCAATTAATATATAATGGTAGTAAAATACAGATGTATTGAAACAGTTCTTTTAACTCACAGATTAGCAACATTTTCTAATTTCAAGAATTTCCATAAAACAAACTTGTTCATTTGATCTATTAAATCACAAATCCATAAAAGACAAAACCCAATTAACTTAACTGAATTTTATATTTCATAAGCTTAAAAAGTTTCATTCTTATCACTGCTGTTTTTTTTTTTCACTCCTAAAATATCCTCTTTTTATAAAATAAAAAACTGACTTTAAATGAAAATTATGAACAAAAGTAAGGCATAAATAGAACTTAAGTGCTATTGAGATATTCTTTAAAAGAGAATATGCAAACACTTTGATACATAAAAGGTTTATTAATATAGTAATACTTGCAGTAAAAACGTGTGTAATGTTTACTCCTAACTCTGTGTGTGTGTGTGTGCATTCTCCTTTATTAGTCTTATAGCAATATTAGCAATCTCTATTGATTTGTTTCCTATATTTGTACTGTGTATGGATAAAAACTTCTGGGCCAATGAATTTGTAAAAATACTGAAACAGTAATTGATAGGTTGAACGAGTAATTTGTTCATTGTTGCCACACACACACACACACACACACACACACACACACACACATACATATATATAAATTAATTTTCAAGTTTGGTGATTTGTTCCATACTATCATAAGAAGATCCAATGAAATGTGAATAGGCATACATATAAATATTATTTCATAAACATTTTTCTAAACACAGAATTAAAAAGAAAAATTAATCTTGCAATAATTGTATGTTACCATTATTTCTGTTTAATAATCATTTATTTTTAAGTAAAGACATCTGCATAATTGCCAACTTTAAAAAATAGAATTGATATTTTTATATTAATTTCTCTTTTCCCTCCTCTTCTTCCTATTTTATGTGTTTTGATGAGACTGACCTCTAGCCTGTCTGGATTTGCTGCCTACAATGAAAGTTGATTGCTAATAAGTTTATTCATTTTATGTAAACATTCTGGCCTAGTATGCCATTAAACTAAGTTCCTTTGGTAATTAAGTACAAGAGTGAAAGTTGCCGTGTTTACACAATAATAGCCAGACTGCTTGAACACTATAACAGGTGATGGTTGATGCTGACTTCTGTCTTTAACCACACTGACAATGCTTGTCAACAACTGACTATATCTCAACAATAGATTTAGTGACACACTAACTTTTTCAAACTGTGGGTCCCCAGGGACCACAGGGTCACGAGATAAATAAAATGGGTTGCAACAAAAAAGAAAGAAAGAAAAAAAATACGCAAGTGATAACAAAGTGCATAATATAAACAAGTCTAAATGTTGCACAGCACTCATAAATCATTGCCAGTTTATGAACAAACAAGCACATCTATCTTGTAAAAATGACTTCTTTTCTTTTTTTAAATATTATTTCCTTTACCTTTGTGTTGGAATTTCCTTTAAATTCATTTTTCTAAAATAATAATTTTATATTCATACAAATGACATGCAATTCCAATATGTGTGGATCATAAGAAATATATATATATATATATATATATATATATATATATATATATATATATATAAATAAATTGTCAATGCTAAATAAATGAACCTAGTGACCAGAGTTTGTCTTTGATTTATTACATGTCACAATGCAAAATGCGGTTCTTGCTGTGGGTCGCAGTAAAAAAAATGTTTGCAAAAGGCTGCACTAACTTGTGTCAACACACAGACCTCTCAACCGTCATGATATACTTTGTTATAATTTGTTTTCTGTGACTGGGACAGTTAGAAATCATCATCACGAGATATGACCTGAGCAAATAAAGAAAAAAAATGCTACTCCAATTTAGTCAAACCAACCTAAGGTGGTAAGTAATTAATCAACCCAGGTGTACATTAGTGAGGAACAGAAAAATGAGTTTTAAGGGAAAAGTATCAACAATAAGAGTAACTGATTTGAGTTATCTTTTTTCAAAAATAAAACTGATTATAAAACAACAAATGAACTTAGACTTTCCAGGCAATATTTCTTAGGTGTGAAGTTATTCTCGTACATTTACCTGTCATGTCATTTTGAATGTTGAGCATCAATTTTTATGGAAACAGGAAACCCTTGTATGTTTATTTGCATCATAAAAATAACCGTAACACCTGCTTTCTCTCTGTGTGATGTTTAATCTTGTTTACAAGTAGTAGTAGTAGTAGTAGTATTTTCTTGTGTTTCTTTCTATTTGTATTCATCATGTTAAACACATTTGTATCGATAAATGTTTAAATCAGGTTATCTATGACCCTAAATTCTTTAGGGTCGAAATATTTTCCATGACATTTCATAATATACTTTCAAATCAGAAAACTGGAATATTTTTGCAATTGATTTTGGATAACTTTACCATTTTTGTGAATCTAAAGTGTGATTCATTTGCACCATGAAAATCCTTATAAGCACGTGTAGAGTATTCGTAATTTCTTAAAACTAACCAATTTTGCCTCATTTGTAAAAACTGAATCAAAAATTTCCTCTTGTTTAATTTATTTATTGCTTAATTATTATTCATTTTCAGTCAAAAATGGTGTAGAGCAATTATCATTTTTGATCTGTCTCTATGACTTTGCTTCGTGCTGTTTAAATAATAATCTATGCTCAGCAGTTTGTGTAGATTTTACTTTTTTCTTTTTTTCTTTTTAAATGAATGGTTTATTAAGGACTTACTGTTTTGATCCCATAAAGATGGATCTTAAAATGCATTTTACTCATCTAAAGGTTTGTAAAATGGCAATGAAAAGATTGACTAGGCTCATAGTTTCATTTATTCTTGAATGTCTGTAGCAAATTCTAGCAATTCAGAACTTTGTAGATTTGAAGATACAAAATGGCTACTGACTTGAATGATTTATAAACAAATTTATAATTTGTTTTTAAATCTGATTTCTTTTTATTAAAATTTTGCTAACTAAAACAGCAAGTTTGACATTTCAATTAGTTTCAAGTTCCTTTCATTACGGTAGATATTGATTCTAGAAAAATGAGTAAGATTTCAAAATTTGCAATACGGATGTCGTCCACAGATTTCCTTGTTGACTTTCAGAACAATTATTGCTGTGCTAAAATACATTTTGTGTCATATTTTATAATGTATAAAATGATTCATATTTGTGTGTTTCTGTCTGTTTGGTTAGTATATATTAGGAGCATGTACTAAGGAAGATTATAATAGATATAAGGATTTAGGAAAAAAGTTCACTTCTTCATATTGCAGCTCCTCTTACTTATTTATATATATATATATATATATATATATATATATATATATATATATATATATATATATATATATATAAATTATTTTCAGATAGTGTATCTGTAAAGGAACAAAATGAATAAAAAGAGATAAGAGGAAAAATTATTCTTAGCCAGTGCATTTCATTCTCTGAGGGATATATCAAGGCAATGTAGGATTTATTTTGTTGATGCATTTATATGCAAAAGCGAGGTGCTGACAGATGGCTAAAATCAAGAATTAAAAAAAAAATCATTTTTAGCAATTTTAAAAAAAAAAAATCCTTCCAGTCAATTTTATTTTGAAATACAGCAAAGTATTTTGCTTATTGGAAATATTAAATTTAATCTATTAGTTTGAAATTAAAACTAAAATAAAAGCTTCAAGAAAGATTTCTCATTTAAAAAAATTCATTTTAAACCTTAGGTTTTGTGCTTCTTTGTAGGTACCTTGTGTGTGTGTGTGTGTGTGTGTGTGTGTATATATATATATATATATATATATATATATATAGAAAGAGAGAGACAATTTTTTGTTGTTGAGTCTTCATAGTTAAGAAAATCTTGTCCCTTTGTTCTTTTGTTTTCTATTGCCAATGATGTAATTTCTCTGTTCTTTCAAAATAGAGAAAACCTTTTTGTTTAAATTTATTTATCTATTTTGTTTAATTCCCCATAGGAGTTTTATGTATGTTTTCAAAACTTTAACATGTTACTTTAAACAAAAAGTTTCTAGTAAAATATTCCAGTAAGTAAAGATATTTCCTAAAAGGCTTTTAACTTTTTAGTACAACACACATACAGACATAATATGCCATTTATATATATATTAATTATGCAATTGGGTATACATTAAGAAACTTTCCTTCAGTATTATGTGTATATTACTTGATATTCCTTTTTTCTTCTGTGTACATCTCTGATTTTATTGATCTTATTTATCCTTGGGGTTGGCATGAATGTTTATTGATTTGTTTTTTATAGCTTAACAACCTCTTGTGGGTTATTTAAAGCCAAACATATTTTTGATTGTAAGAATAAATATATTTTTATTTATTTATTTATTTTTTTTGTTAGTGAATATTGCATTAACAATTTTTCGAGAATAACAATAATTTTTCCAGAGACAAATCCTACTATTTAACCCATCACTGGGGGGAGGAGCTGGATTCATATCTTTTGAACTTGGCTCTCCAATTTCTCATTCAGAGCTGTTATCCATTACACCACTCGGGCTACGTCTTGTGTGAACATGCATCTATTTCTTTCAAGATATTTTCTTAATGTGTATATGTTGTATGCATTCATATGTAAGTATAAACATTCTTTTGTAAATAGGTTTTGTCTACATTCACAGATGTGCACCTGCATATTTTTTTAAATTGAAAATTAGTTCTGCGCCTACAAAAAGTCAAATTAATAGCTAAACAACTCTTCTGAAATTCTTGTAAGGTTCTTCATGATGCTGGATTGGATGACAGTGGAACACAGATAAAATTACCAAAACTCATCCACTCTTTGAGATTCAGATAACATCAACACTCATTAAGTTTGCCCTTGTATTTATTTATTATTTGGAGAAGGCTGAACTGAAGGCCAAAAGTACTGAAGTTTTATTTCAAGTTGGAAGTTAGATAGTTTTATCAATTTTGCATCTATTGTAGAGAAAAGAAAAATTTAAACAAACCAAAAATATGTTGTCCATTATTGGTCAGTTGGAAAATGCAAATTGTGTTTACTTGGGAGAAATAAGAATTTTCCAAAAGGAAAATAAATTGATTTAAACTGAAACAATAAAAAAACACCTTTTCATCATTTTGAGATAGGATAATATTTGTAGGATGTGCAGGTGGTGTAACTAACAGTCATCAACAAGCTGAGTTCAGATTCTAGCCAGTGTTGTTGCATTCACTTTTGCACAAATACCCTTCATCATTTCTCCTTCCAGTTTGTGGGTTAAATAGCAGAATAGACTGTCTTAGGGAAGGAAAACTCTGAATTCTCAAAGTGGAGATAGCAATGGGAAACCACTTCACTATCTTTGCCAAGAATGCATGTAAATTCACAGATAATAAAGAAAAGGAAGATGTGGAGAGTCGTCATCACGACATCCTGAAGGGACATGGCATTTTAAGCACTAAAGTTTACAATAGCCATATGTCATCTCACCTAAGCGGAGGAGAAGGAGGAAGAAAATTGATTTAAAGTAGGTATTTCTGTAAAGCAGTCAACCTTGTATTTGTAAAATCAATGTAATATGAACATCATCCGAAGATCAAGGAAGAATAGGTTAAAAACAATGTAGGAATGAAGACAAAGAAATGTAAGGTTCTATTCCTTGTCAATTGATGCCTTGTAATATGAGGAGGAGGTACTGAACATTTTTGCACCTAATCAAAAAGATATTCTAAAAAAAGATTCTGATGTTTGAGTAGTCATTATTTCATTCTTCAAAAATTGAACAAACCAGAAGTCATCTTTAAAAAATGACATACGCATATATAAGTAAACACAATTTGCATTTTCCAACTGACCAATAATGGACAATATATTTTTGGTTTGTTTAAATTTTTCTTTTCTCTACAATAGATGCAAAATTGATAAAACTATCTGACTTCCAACTTGAAATAAAACTTCAGTACTTTTGGCCTTCAGTTCAGCCTTCTCCAAATAATAAATAAATACAAGGGCAAACTTAATGAGTGTTGATGTTATCTGAATCTCAAAGAGTGGATGAGTTTTGGTAATTTTATCTGTGTTCCACTGTCATCCAATCCAGCATCATGAAGAACCTTACAAGAATTTCAGAAGAGTTATCTAGTTATTAAGTTGACTTTTTGTAAGCCCAGAACTAATTTTCAATTTAAAAAAATATGCATACTCCATGGTTCTGTTTACCATCTAAATTATCAACTACTTTCTCTTTAAATGTCGACACTTCTTAAAAGAAGTTTTTTTTTTATATTCCTGGCTGCTCTGCCAGAGTAAGCCATACTTTCAAGAGGCTCTTTTGTCATTTTCATTTTGAGCTTATTCTGCTATGTTGCAATAGAGATTTATTTTTATCCTATTATATGATACTATTTTTCTTAATTAACCTCAACAAAATACAATGCTTTCCATCATTAATGATCATAGAGTAAAAAGCAGAATTCCCATTTTTGAAATGGTTTAAAACTCATTCTTCTGCTCTCTTGATTGATCAACAATATGTGTCCTTTTAAAATCTGACTGCCTCCTCTGCTCTTCAAGCATGTGGCATTGGGAAATGTTTCTGTTTTGACCCCGCATGGGTTTTCATATTAAATTGAATGTTTATTATTAAGTGCCATGTCTGATCAAAATAATCATATTTATTTATGCCTATAAATGTATGAAAATCAAATAAAATTATTTAAGATTACTTTTAATCTATTATGAAATTTGATTTTATTTTTAGTTGCTTTTTATCATAATTGTAATGCATTTATTATATTTGCATTAATTACTGACAAACAGAATTGAATAAGCATAAGTATGCTAATAAAGCAACAGCAGTGAAAACTAAGTCAGATCACATGACTCGGGTTAATTGACTGATCTTCAAATCATTCTGAATTATTTTAACTAGCAATACTAATGAAAATTTCATGGTTATCCTATTTGGATTTTCTGGTATATCATAATAAGTTCAATGAATAAATAAGCTCCTTGCTCGTTCTACAACTGTAAAATACCTGTGGAGATTCCCCTATGGCATCTTTAAATATTTAATCTTAACAACTTTAACCAAATATTCTAATAACAAGCAATCATAAGTATGAATGTAGGTCATTATTTAAAGATGTAAGAGGATACAAATGAAAATATTTCAAATTGATAATTTTTCCATTTTTAGTGAAGTAAATGTTAAAAATATGAGTGTTATCTTCTCTCTCTTTCTCACTGAGTCCAGAAAATATCTCTGCTATATCTTTCCTCAAAATCAAAACAAAATAGTTAATTATTTATGAGGCAATGTCTGTGCTGCTGAGGAATGAGGAAATGAGCAGAATTCTAATATGAATGTTTGCCAATTTTTTTTTTTTCTCTCTTGGTATCAGGTAGTTATATAAAATGTGTGAATTTATATATAAATTCATATAAACACTCCATTTTGATTTATTTAAAATATGAAAATTCATTTTGTATTGTAATAAATGGCATCATATCCTTTCAAGGATACCGAGCATAAAAGAAGATATTTTTATAAATATATCATAAGAATATTTTAAAACATTGTGAAATGAACACTACACCTAATTAGAGATTTACTAATTGGATAACATTGCACCTTTTTATTCTTCAAGTAACAAATTTTTCTAGAAATACTTTTTTCCTCAATCTAAATGCATTTAATCTATTTTGGTGATGCGTCACAATGAATGGTTGATTTGTTAAGTAAACATTGAAATTTTTACAATCATTTTTTGGCAATTGAGGAAGTTTACAAAACTGAAATAAAAAGGTCTACCCAAAAGAATGTGCAAAATAACTGTTTGTTGTTTTATACAAAAAAATGTGTTTTGTTTTTTGGTTGGAATTCACTAAAGAAGGGTGTTTTGAGCCATTAATGAAAGATTTGCAAACATTTGGGGAAGATTGGACTCTGGATCCTATTTCATTTTCTAAGAGAATGAATTTGGGTTCTTTCTGGTAACACCCTTCTGCTGAATTTAAAGAATGAAGGAATGTGAAAAGATAAGGGCTGTATTGGCAAAAAATAAAAGTGGACAAGTGGCTGCTACTATGAGGGGATGCTACAAGTTCTTGGGCCGGCCAACTTTTCAAAGCCTGACCAATTGACCAAATGTCATTCTTGACTGATTTGAGAAGTTTTCCTTGCCCCCTCATAAAATATAGAAAGAAATATATAATAGTTTGAAAGAATTAAGGATAGAAAGATGTGCATTAAAGACTGAAGAGAAATCATAGGGAGGAAAGAAAAATGTAAAAGACATTGAATTAAAAAAGAATGATAGAAAAGATCGAAAATATTGGGAGGAAAGGAATTGAAATAAGAAGAAAAAAATCTTGTTTTGAAAAGTGAGAGAAAATGATTTTTAGAAGAAAAAGAACTTTTAGAAAAGTACGAGAAAAAAATTGTATTCATTTCCATTTTTCTCTTTTTCTTTCCTTTCTTGTTCATAGCATAAATTGTAATTCTCTGTAAATACAAGTCTTGTTTTACTGAACATCTATAAACTTATCCCAGCTGTTTCCTTCTCATTCACAAGATTGTCTAAATTAACTAATCACTCAGCAGACAAAGATTTTTCTATCTTGTCCTCCTGTTCCCTTTTTACTGTCCACCTAGTCTCTCCCCCCCATTGCTACTATTCAGCCCCCATTGTAATTGTACATACCTTTTTTTTATCCAGGGTAAATCCAGATGATTTATTTCTATCTGATGTAACACATTAACTGATACATTAACAGTATCATTTATCTATCAGTGCACACAAATGTTATCCTAATGCCTGTCAGCTTGGGGCAGCAGGGGGTGCGGATAAATGGCGGTAGCTATCAGTCAAGAGGGATAACAATGTTGTTAAAGGCCAAATATAGAAAAATGGTAGAAAAGGTGTGTTACACCAAATTTCAGAGTAACGTCTGCATGCCTTGAAAATCAGCAATTGAAGCTTTTTTTTTTTTTACCTGGATTTGTGCATAACCTCTGACCGTGGTGAAGAATAGGCAACTCTCTCAGTCAGCAGCTTCAATTTATCCGCTTAAAGTTTATTAATTAAATTTCCCTATTAACTCCAGTTTGATTTTGAGTGAATGATTAATAGTCTCCTCTCAGTGTTGGCCTAAAAATATAGAAAAATAACTTCTCGGACATAAATGGAGACTTTGAAAAGTAATACTTAATCATCTTTTAGTAATGAACATCTGTGACTCAAAATAACCTCTAACTACCTGGGTACATTGCCCAAGGACATAACTCATATTGGATGTTAAACTGCAACCGTGACCTTTTGACTACAGCTTGTGTAATAAATTTCTCTGGCTGTTGTCCAGGAAGGTTGGATTCATGAAATATGATGATGAGTTAAATTATATCTAAGTAAAGCATTTTCTTGGGTTGTATAAGGAAGTTACTTTGTTATGGATATAAACCAATGTTAATATGACCAATTTTTGAATTGCCACATTAAAGGTTTTCTATGAAAGTATAATTACTGAAGGCTAAAAATATAACCATTTTTTTATACAGAGGTGCTGAAAAGTTATCTCCAACCTACTTTGCAAAATCTGATCAAACATCAGATTATATATTTCTCCTTTAGTACTAATTGTTAGATCATCCTCAGTAAATTTATGTCCAGGTTCTTATAACATTTCACCTTTCTTGGCAGATCTTTTATTATCACAATGTTGGTTATTTAATAACAAAAGTGATGGAATCATGAAGAATAAGAAAGTAAATGTAATTTAAAAAAAAATAAAATTTTAACTTTAAATTCTCAGCATTTCTTTTCTTCCATGTGCATGTGTAGTTGCATCATCATAAATATCACTTTAGTCTGATGAAATCCTAAAGGACAAAAAACGCATTATCTGAAAACTTTCCACTTCATCATAGTTTTTTTTTTCCTTATATAAATATTTAAACATATATTATTAAATATAACAGACAATGAATGTCTATTCTGTCTGATCATGAGCCGTTCTAATGTTTGAACGTTTGCTTTAATTTCGGGTGAAAATAAAGATAAAAATTGTCCAATATTTGGATATTTTTTATTAAGTTGCTCCTAAGCTTTCGGCTCCCATGAGCCATCTTCAGAGTGGTTATACAGACATGAAACAAAGATATCCACCATCAAAGATGATATTTTGTTATTTTGACCAACTTAATAAAAAAATATCCAAATGTTGGACAATTTTTGTCTTTATTTTCGCCCAAAATTAAAGCAAATACTCGAACATTAGAATGGTTCGTTATCAGACATAATAGACATTCATTGTCTGTTATATTTAATAATGTTTAAATAATAATCTGCTGCCCCAATACACTAAATTCAAGTTTATATATATATATATATATATATATATATATATATATATAAGAAATATACTCTTATGGTGTGCTATATTTATGGGATAAAGTGCTTAATATCAGAGATAGAGCATGTGTAAATATAAAAGTGAACATTGAAGTCAACAGAGGTGACAGGCTGTTTCATGCTAGGTGCAATTGTCAGGCCACATATATATATGAGAATCACTGCACACAAAGATTTATCTGTGGATTGTCAGCACATGCATGTTATAAATTCTTTTAAATTCAGTAAAAGCAAACATTAGCTCATTTACAAAGATTCTGATAGATTTTAAATATTTTGTTTTTGAGCATTTTATTCAAAATGTCTCCTGCCACTCCCAATTGTGGATTGCAAAAAAGTAAATTGCACCAATGATTTTTGACATTAATTACAAGTGGCATGTTCCTTTACGTAAACAGTAACCACTTCCACATTAATCCTTTCTTAAAGAGGCAAGTCCCAGCAGGAAAAATTATCATCCAATCTTTATATGAGCTCAACATATATGCACATGCCACAAAAGAACATGCACTGGTAATTTTATACAGTCATAAGTAAGTTGCTAGCATTTAATCAAATAGCCAATGTTTTGAATTATAATCCACTATGTGAAGACTAATAAGTAGAAAGCCTTAGCCAGAAATTATACAAAGTAGGCACTTTCTGTCAGATGAGATTTATCTTGGCATTCTTTGTATGATCCCTTTTGAATCTGCAATTTATACAATGATATATTCTGATGGCTAATGTGCAAGTGAGAAAATTTGGCTGTGACATAGATGCCCACTAAGCAACTTGAATTAAAACCTTTTACATAAACTAAAAAAAAACTATCAAATTTAGCCATGAAACCAATTTATTAAAGTCACATCAATCTTTCTTGATGTATTGATGCTGACAAAGAATAGTTGTCTTTTCTAATAGAACAAAAAACATTTTTGATTTTGAATCCTGAAAATTTGAATAGATTTAAACCTTGTTTACAATAGATACATTCTACTTGGATTGCTGCCTTTGAAATAAACCTAAAACTTATTTTCAGGGTAATATAAATGGTAGTGTTTGATAGTAGGGACTATGACATCTATGTAACATATTCCCTATTGGTAATCATGCCTCTCCACAACTTCCTGTCCTTTGTAGCTCTTAATAAATTTTGTCTTTTTTTACCTCTCCTATCCATTTACTCAAGCTCTCTAGGTAGGTTATGCATTGTTTTTCTCTGTCCCTCTTGCCTTCAATCTGTCCTGTGCCTATCAAATTCTCCAAACCATCTTTCTTCATTATATGACCTAGAAATTTCAATTTTCTTTTCTTGATATTAAGTATAAGTGTCCTTTTTTTGTTTCAATTTTCTCTAGAATTTTGTCATTGGCCCATGGTATTCTCAGAATCCTTCTGTAGAGCCACATTTCTTTTGCTTCAAGTCTCTTCTTCATCTATGAGGATATTGTCCAGCATTCATTGCCATATAGGAGACTGACATAATTATCTAGAATAAATAGAAAATTTATTAATATTCATAATAATCAGTGTCTTTGTTCAATATGTACAGTATTTAAGCAATAAAAAATGAAATCATTTATTGAACAAAGTAACTAATAATAACAAAACAAAAATCATTGAAACAAAGCAAGTTCAGTCGACCATTGATGACAATTCCAGAACAACGTAACTATAAATAAAAATATTATCTGAATAAATTTCATTGCTCACTGTGAACTGGAAACTGGTTTTTAATAGGATTTCACTTTTGTAAACTCTCTTCTGTAAAGATTGACACCAGATATTTTGTACTTTGTTGATAGTGTTAAATAAATTAGTTCTTGAGATTCTTATATCAAAGAATTTTACATTTATCAAGTTAGGATTTCTTTCCCCATAGGCGTATGCATGTGCAAATGAATTTCAATTTACACATGTAAATGTTTGCGTATATTTATGCTTGTGTGTGTGTTGGGAGTACAATCATGTGCATATATGTGAGCAAAAAGGTGTATAGTATTGTGTGGTTATATTAACCCTATTATATGGCTGTGTGTGGGACTAAGTTGTCTGCATTGTGTATAACAAACGTGTTTCTGTTATCACCTATAGTAAGTGAATATCTATTCAGATTACATTATAAACACAACTTCAATGTCATTCACAATTCTGGTCTTAAATCTCCTTACTCTCCCCTCTCCCAACTTCCTCTGAGCAACGTCTTATCACAGTCTATAGTTTCTGTTTGTCTAGTTTGCAGACTCTTTTTTTCTAAATTTATCTCAACAAGAATCAATTTCCTGCCATTTCAATTACAAAAGAATTTCTCACAGCAGATCATGTAACTTTAAAGATTTAAGTTTTAAACTTACTTACAATGAGACAAAGCAGTGTGTATGTATGTATGTCTCTCTATCTATCTATCTCTCTATCTATCTATCTATATATATATATATATATATATATAAATAAAGTTTGTAGCCTAATATTGAAAAGAAAAAGAATTAATTTTATACAAATATTTGTTCTTACAACATAATTTCCTTTGACAATGCACTTAACCAAGCACTTCTCCATAGATCATACAGATTGAACATTATACAGTGAGAATTCACAATCAAAATAACTGTTAGGCTATGAACTTTATGATCCAGTCTCATATACTTTTGACTTTAAAAACTACAACACACTGCTACAAAATGTGTTTGCAATGAATTAAAGAAAGTTGTTTGAACACAAAGAAAAAAAACATTCCAGGCTAAAAATCTAGATGTAGAAAATGAATTATAAGTTTATTCTTAAAGTATCAGTGTTGCCAAGAAGGTAATCCTACATATGTCTATATACATCAATGCATGACAGATTCTGTTAACAAAACTGTTATTCTGTTGATTCTTCTCTTGCCAACATAAATATTAAAACCAAATATAATCAAGAAAAAAACTTGCAGAAATTAAAAAAATGAACACAGAAAGTATCTTATATACAACAATTTATGAAATGTATTAATCATACACAGAAATAAGTTCAATGACAACTTTGATCTAAAAAAAAAAATGCCACACTTATTAAAAGAGAAAATGACTTGAAAAATTTGACTTGAGAAATTTCTTGAGATTGCCACTATTGGATCTTGTCAAAATGTTAAGCTACACACCAGATTGTTTCAAATATCTCTTTTCCTAGAAAAATACTCCTTTCCCAAGCCAACATTTATGACCATAATAATTTTTAAAAATTAAAAGAAACTGGTTATATCAAAACCTTTTTATTATTTAAAATAAATAAATACATAAATAATTTATCTAATTAAAATAAAATAATAATTAAATTAATAAAAAAAAGTAAATAAATATATATATAAATGAATAAGAAAAAAAAAAAAAATTCAACAACAATAACATTTACTCACTTTCGTTTATTAGGTACTAAATTGCATCACTTAACATCCTCCATAGTTTACATAAACTTTCACAGTCAGCCATGAGAATATTTTTGAGCATTTTTATATTTTGGAAACCCAACAATATTTTTACTCGAAAAAAAGAAAAAAAAATTATTTAAAATTTTCTGCATCTCTTGTTCATGTGCATATGTAGTCACAGCAACATAAATTTGGTCTGATGAAGTCCTAAAGGACAAAATGCATCATATGAAAACTGTTTTCACTTCATTTTTTTAAATTATTTTTTTAATCAATTCACCTGAAGCAAGGTGATAATGCCACTAATACGCAAGGAGTTACTGTAAGTGAAAGAGAATGAAAAGATTTTAGAAAGAACTGGAAACCCAATCCTAAACAGAAAACAAGGGATAAACCTTTACTCCTGTTCAAAAAAGCAGGGAGGAGAGATGAACCAAACGATAGGCGAATCTATCTACTCTTATTTCTTGATATATAAAAAAAATTATATATTGTTTTCCCACTTCTGTTTATAAATACATGTTGTAAAATAAAATCCGGGATGAAACGCATTGATAAAGAAAAACTTTCCTTTTATCTTTATTCATAATTAAGTAACATAAATAAGATTCAAGCCAAAAAGCACTAGTCTGCTTTGTAAAGTTTTTTTACAAATCCACTTCCAAACAAAAAATGTCAATTCCTGTAAAATCTGCAATTTATAAAACGTTTCCTATTTCATGTTCAGTTGTTGGTATCATTCTACTGAGGCAGCTTAAGTAACTGTAATTATACACTTTAATTTATTTGAGCATTCCACATAACGAACATAAACTTAATTGAAACGATAGAAAGGAAGAAAGAGTATTTTTTCAGTATTGTTTTGAAAATAGTTGTACAACAGATAAAAAGATTTGATAATGATTTAGAAAGATTGAGAAAATTTTAAAAGATTTTTCTATTAAATACAAAAATGCACTTTTTTTTTATTACCACTTCATTGCTGCTTTGTTTCTCACACACACACACACACACACCTCATTGTTAGATTTAATTACTTGTACTTTTGCATAACAGTTTTTGCTAAGTGTTTATTTTTTTTAAAAAACCATGACTGCAAAGAGAAAAGTTGTTGTAAAATAATCTTGATAACTTGAACTATGATAATAAATTTAATTCTTATAAATTAGCAAAATTATAAAACTTAAATTTTTCAAATTGCGTTTCTCTAATTTTCTCTTTAGTCAGCCAACATGCAAGCAGATAACAAGTCTTTTACATCTCATGCTAAGCATTTTATTTATATACTTGTAAAACCCTTAATGTTTGCATCATTTTACATATTTCATTTTGCCATCTTCATTTTTAGAATGTGATTGGAGTATAATCAAAGAATAGCCCTCAATTGCAGCAGATGATCATATTTTGTTAATTTTTAAGGACAAATTACTTTCCTTAGTATCCAATAGTAAGATGATTAAATGCTTTTACACTTTCAACAATGTCCTGACTATGCAGTCATGTTTGAATTTCTATTTTTTTTCTAAATACTTATCCAGTTACCAACTGCTGCATCATCCACAATATAGTGTTAAACCTTTCTCTTTATTCTTTGCAGGGGATTTTTAAAAATAATAGATAATAGTAAAAGAAAAGAAATAGCTAAAGATTATTCCATCTAAACTCAAGTCCAGTTCAAATGGTTCTTCTCACAGCTCCTTTCATAAAAGCTATCTACGGGTTCCATTTCATTTGGACTTTAAATTTTCCATATAATGTTTACTATTACTAACGATTTAGTCTCATTGGTTATTTACTCAGTTATTGTAAAAGAATTGTTTATCCACTGAACTCACTTCTGGCTCTTTAACTTTGGTTCATAATTTCTTTCATTACAAAATATTAACTGCATTAATTTGATACAGTTGTGAGAATATTGTCAGTTGTTTAACTTCTTATTTGGAAAAGTTATGAATCCACCTCTTCTAAAGCTATAGCTAATTAGTAAAACTTGTATCACTAAACTATTATCATTTTGAAAAAATAATTCTTACAATCAAAAAATATTATTATCAAGTCATCATTGCTTTTGTGCACTTTTCCACCATAACAATATTTCTGATTGAAAAATAAATAGATCTGCATTTCCAGAAAAGCAGCTGGCCTGGAATATTTCCACTTTGCTTTTAAGTAGGTCTATATCCAAATTTGAATTAGTAATAATGAACTAGAATTTATATTAGTAAAGAAATTCAGTGATGATATCACTATAGAAAGTTGGCCAAGAGAAATGTGCTATGACAACCTTAAAAAGATGGGTGCGAACGGTAATGGTACTGACAACGACTATAAAAATTGATAATGAAATGTGTCTGTGGATAGGTTCAGCAAAAAGTGCCCTAATATTTTGGAATTAATGAAGTCCAAGAGATGCAGCATGCAGCAATGAAAGAAAAGAAAAAATCAGAAGGGAAAGTTTTAGATGAGTAAGAGTGATGAACAAATTGGAATCTTGAAGAGGTGCAAAGAATAGATCAGAAAACTACTATATATAAAATGCATAATCCCAGATCTGATGCAGATTAACTGTACAAGATAGAGAGGATTGATTCAGTTAGAATTCACATATAAGAGCACAACTGTAGGGCTTGAAAGAAATATTTAATAAATTAATTGGATATTAAAGATTGCATTCAAACAAGATCTGCATCTAAACAATCAAAGATTATATAGAAGATGAAATACCAACAAAAGCGGCATCAAAGAAAATGCAAAAATTAAGGTTCTAACCAACCTGAAAACTAAGTGGGTGAAGAAAAACTTTTACATGATCAATATACATTGCAAGCACAAAAGTGATATTGACTAAAATTTGACCAATCAGTGAAATGAGAAACAGAAGAGTTTATCCTAGCAGCTCAAGTTCAAAGCCTGCTAACAAGATCATTTATCAGGCACATATTTTAAGGAATGTAGTCAATCTAAAGTATCATTTTTATACATATATTGAAGATACAGTTGATCATCTAATATCTGGTTTCTACCCTAGCACTAAATGAATTAACAAAATAGAACAGTACCTCCATTGGAAGATATGCCACCTGATGCAGAAAATGTATCTACAAAAACCACCACTAGTTTTAGAAGATTATTATATTAGCTTTGAAACTTGACTATACACGATACAAACTAATAAAGGAGATATTGCCATAAAAGAATTCAAAGAATATAAATGTTATCAACATGATCATACGGTCTGATAATGACATTTCATCAACAGAATCTGATAAACTCTACACATATAAGGATATGAAAATAGAAATGATGGAACATGACCATTGTTTCAGTAATAAGAATGATTAAGAAGAAAGTGATGCAAGAAAGTCTCAGGAGACAAATTTTTAATTGAAATACAAAAAACTGTTAATGAATACTGCTCATATACTTAGAAAAACTTCTAAGAAAAAAAAAACCCTTCATTTACTTTAGGTCTCAAGTGAAAAACTTTGTAAATGATGCGATTAAAGAGCAAATCAAAAGAAATAAGCAACAATAATTGCTCTGCTTTTTTAATTATTTTGTCATGATGACTAAAATTTTAATATACACAACTTGTAAAATTATTTTATGAGTTATCCACTTTGAACTTGAAAATACTGAAAAACTTTTCCTATTTTTCTATCAGTGTTACAGTTAAAGTCGTTACAATTACAACCTTTTATTGTAATTATAATTTCTATGTCTACTATTATTCTAATATTTACAAGAAGTACTTCATATATTTACATCAGCATCTCGAGTGTTAGGAGTAAAATAGTAACAGCAGAGCTGTGTCCCTTTTACATATTGCTTCTAATTTTTCTTCTCAAAAAAGGGAAATAACTCTTACAGTTGAAAGGTGTGATGATATAGTTTTTGTTATTTAAACTATTGATTTTTTTGATTTTTTTTATTCAGCTTTTTCTTAATGAATTCTGTTGGGGGCAAGGCAAGATATCTCCTCAGATTGACATTATTATTATGCTGAACATAATAGACTGCAAATTATAAACAATTCTCTTATCACATGTTTATTTATCTTCCTATCAATGCGACAATATCTAAATTTCAAATTTGGATATGAAGATTGTGGCTTATTTAGTTTGATATCAAACTTCAAAATATAATTATCCAATGTTCTACACTTAAGTTGGAAATAACCAAGCAGATGTCAAATAATATAATAAACTTTCATTCACTGAAAATTTAAAAACTTTTTAGCATTTAAAAACTTTTTATTTTTGTTCAAACTTTGTTTTTTTATTTTCTCTTCCTCTCTCGTACACAAGAACATACTTTTGTTTCTACTCGTTTCTGTTTCTAAATATTGATATTCTTAGATTCATAGGAATATTCTACAAAAGCCTCAGGCTAAAATATTTATTCTGAATTTCAAATAATTATAAATATATAAGGTTTATTTAAAATTTCTCTTTCCTTGTTTGTTTGGATTTACCCCAAGCAATTCAGTAAAGCCACTAAGACACAAGGGGTTACTGGGTGGGAAGGAATTAGAAAGCAAAAACATTACTAAGGGGCAAGAGCAATAGAAGAGTAATCAGGATGACAGCAGATATCGATTGACACTGCATTTAAATTTTTGAAAACCAAAGTTGGCTAGAAAGCATGGAGCCAGAAGAATGTACCATAAACGAAAGTTGCAAGAAGTTGTTAGCATAGAATTTATGGTTACATCTAAACAATTAAAATGGAAATTGATAAAACCTTGTTGCCAATCAAGTACTGTGCTTAAATTCATAAAGTCTAGGTACCATAGCAAAGAGTTACCATGAAAGTATTTTATAGAAAAGGCATAGGGAAGCAACTCTATGTTGGTGGGAAAGTGACTGAAACCAAGACACCAGGTCAGGACCAATAATAATGCTGATTCTTCTATATTAAGAAGAATAACTTGAAAATGCTTTAGTCAAATCAGTAAATCTCAGATTATACCTAAGCTCAACTAATCTTCACTTGATTCTTAATTCAAAGGTTTTCTTTAAGTCTATAGATTATTTTTAGTTTAAAGAGATTAGCTCTTTCAAAGACAAAATGGCTAATATTTGCTCTTATTTGTTATCTTTTACTTTTCATCAATAAAGTAGCTAACCTTTGTGATTTCTCAACTTTTTTAATCTATATAAAAACTGAATGAGATTAAATACTTCTAATAATTTTGTTTCTCTTGTTGCAATGATCTCTTGATTTATTTTATATAATTATGAAAAATAATAAAAAAAAACACATCTTCAATGGGATGTTAAGTCCTATCCGACCAAAATAAATATTATATGCTTTATTATTCAGACCAGTAAACTCATGTTGTTTATTTTAATAACCAAGATGAACATGTTGATAATAATGATAATACCTTCTCTCAAACATTCCAACATAAACCAACTAAAATAATGTTAGATAATCTGCTACTTTGATCATTAAACTATGCAGACAAGCTGTGTAGGAATTTCAATACTCAAGGCTTCCAGTCTGCTTCATCTAGTTTATCTTTCTTTCTTTTTTTTTTTTGAAGCTCTCTGTGCTACATAGCAGATATTTTGAGATATATATTTTCCTTTATATCCTCTGACTGCTTTACATTTATATCCTCTGATTCTTGTCTTCAACTGGATTTGAAATTTTTTCCTCATAACATGTTGTGTTTTTCAGTGGATTTTTGAGATAGAAATTTTCAAAGAGTAAGATTCAAACTAGTTCCAAAATCTTCCATCTTACTTTAAGGCCATTATAACCTGTACTTTACTACATTCATAAATTCTCACTTCTTGGCATTTCTTTAGCTATAAATAATTTCACAAATGTAAATAAAAATTTGACCTCCAGTTGGTATAAAATTTTGAATTTTCTGGTCTCAACATTGGTTTTGAGAGTGTCTTCAATGACCATTTTCTTGTGTGAAGAAATGTTCGAAGTTGAGACCACTTTCCTATGTAATTTTCAATTCTTGAAAGTTCTATTGGAATCTGATCATCAATGCCATTTTCTACTCCTGACTTCATAAAGGCATGAACCCTAATATTCTAACAATACAAAATAATACTATCACTTGAACAAATCTAAACAGAAAAAATAAAGACATATACCCAAATCAAATGACTTTGAAAGGCAGATCCCTGTTTGATTATAATTCAATTTTTTAAGTATTATTATCATTACCATCATCTTTTTTTTTCTATTTTCTTGTACTAAATAATCAGAACCATCATTATATAAATTATTTCTTCATTTATTACTAAAGCAATTTATTAGATTTACGATGGATAAGCATTGAATATTTTTTTAAGAATAATCCATTTGAAGAGCAGGTTAGAAGAATCCGCAGCTTAAATCCCCCCCAAAATTTCAAAGAAAGTAATCTGTTTCTGAAAAATAAATCATCTCCGATGTTAAAAGCATGATTTGTTTGTTCAGAGAATTATAAGTAATGATTATTGCAAACCTTGTTTCTTCTGCTCCAATGTTCTAACCACTGGGCTATCATAAAAGTTTTATTTGTGTACATCACAGATTACTGTTTTTCTTTTTTAGATGTCTTTTCTTCCTCTGATTGTTATGTTCATTTTATGTTTAAATCTGAATAGCATGGTTTTTATTTTTATTATTATGGAATGCAATAAAAGTTTGTGGATTTTGATGTCTTAATGATGAGCTAGGGTTACCTTGATACTGTATTTTGGAAAATGTCCATGGAAAGAAAAAGAAAGATATTTAGAAAGATGAGACAATAATGAGAAATAAGAACTCAAAAATAACAAAAAGAGGAAAAGAAATGAAGATATTTGACAGCAAAGTTAAAGAATCAAATGAAACAATCAAAAACTGACATCAAAACAGTGGGCAGGTCCATTTTATTTGCCTTTCTGCTTGATTGTTCATTTGTTAATTCTGTTTTAATGATGTATCAACCCTGTTGGTTATTGCTAGATTCTCTTTTTTAATGCATCCTTTCAAATTAACATGTCTTGTCTCTGTCCCATGTCCCATTTGGTAAATGCACTCATTGAAAATAGGAACATCAAAACTAAATGATGACATTCTGAGTAAGTGTGTAGGCTGGCCTATTGCAAAAAGAGTTGAAAATTTTCAGCTTCTGGATTTGGATAAATTCAGTATTTCTATTGTAATATTTCTATTGTTTGGATAAATTCAGTATTTCTATTATGATGTACTATTTGGGAAGTATAGTAGATTTGTGCATTTGAATATGATTTTGTTAATCATCTTGACATATACATGTTTGTAAAGAAGCGGCATTACTCTATCATTATGTTAAATTTATATAACGAAAATAAATTGTGATATTTCAGTATTTGTCACACATTCAATTGTATGAATAGTATTGTATATAACATCTGTAATAATATCTACATGTAAAAATAATTAAAATAATTATTTTATTATTTTCTTGTTGGTTTACTGGGAAAAAAAGGTATGAATGTGGACATATTTTCTTGCATGTGAAAATAAAAAGATTGTATTTGAAATATTTTATGCTACCCATGTTATCATCAAGAACAATTATTCAATGTTGAATGATATTTATAGAATTATTTCTACTCAAAATAGAAGTTATAGTCTGCAAACAGATTCATATTTGTTTCTTTTTCTTTTTTTTCAAATTTCAAATTATCTTTTCTCTCCATTTGTTTTCTATGTTTCTGAAATCTCAAGAAAGAGTTTTGTCTCTGCTCTTTTGTCAAAATGTTTGATTATCCTAAATGTTTTAATCTTCTACCTGTTTAGATGCAATCAATTTAATCAATTTTGTTTCATTATTCCATGTAAACCCAATATACAGTGAGATTACAAATGAAAATTTTGAGAAGCAGATACACATTGCAGATGCCTTTTTTAAATGGCTCCTCACACCTTATGGCAGTATTAAACATCTGTCCATAAACAAGGTATATTCCTCAGGCTGGAAAACTGTGTGTTCTTTACCTGTACTCCTTGTCAGTATAGTCCTGTGTATGACAATAAGCTACATTTGTAGCAAGGCCTCTGATTGGGAGATTGGCAGTTTTGAGGAGTATGGAATCACCTCTTAATTGCTGTTGTTTCCAGGTCCACCCTGACCTGGGGAGCTAGTACCTGTTAAGAGTCCAAACTATGGGCAAATAGTGAACCCCCAAGCAAAAACAAAATACTGTAAAAGTTCTTTTTTGTGGCAAAAGTACCAGCAATGCATTTTGTATAAGGAAATTACTGACAAAACATATTTATAGTATAATTACCAACAATGCATTTTTAAAGTAAAATGACCAGAAATACATTTTGTAGTAGAATTACCAAAAGTATATTTTATAGCAAAATGACCAATGATACATTTTATCTGTAGTTGAAAGCATGCAATTGCGTTCAAAATATATTTAGTTAAAGCCATAAAATTGTGTTCAAAATATTTAGATTTCGGCATTAAATAACCCATAGAGATTGATATGCTGTGAAACAAAATCAGCCAAACAACCAACATGAAAGAATTCTTTCATGACATTAATCTATATAATATCCTACAATTTCATGATAAGACATCAAACACATATATAACTGTCCCTAGTAATTATGTCCACACAAATATCTATATGCACAAAAGCTGAGTATCATCTACCATGTATTCAATTGTGAAAGCAGGATAACATATTTTTATTACTTCAAAGCTCCCAAGAAAATTAAATTCCAGCATTAAATCACTGCTAAGGAGTTGATATGCCGTTAAACAAATCAATCCATGCAAATCCTGGGCAATATTGATATTTAGAAACACACACACACACACACCCCTACTAACCTACTTTGTTCCCAGATTTCATGCCTGCTTAAGCTGTTATTAAAATGCATGAAAATCTTAGTTGCACATATTTTTTGTTTTTCTAAAAGATATTCAAAATTCATTATTAAATTTATTTTCATTATTTACATTATTCGGACTGTTGTCCTCATCTTTGTCGCTATATTTATTACAACGTTTTGGCCATTGTATGCTCCAGCCTTCTTCAGGTGGTTGGAATGTCGAACTGAACCCTTTATTTCACTCACTGGAGTAGACTGTTCTAATTCCATGTGCCATGTTTAATGGATGTTAGTTATCAGTTATCTCCTGTTAATTTCCCTCTGAAAGTTCTCCACTGCCTTAGCCGGGTATTGAACTCGCACTCTTTGTGTCCTGTCACTGGATATAACTAATGCCTTTATCCACTGTGCCTTGTGTCCTTGAGGATAACTGATAACTGACATCCATTAAACATTGCACGTGGAACTAGAACAGTCTACCTCAGTGAGCGAAATAAAGGGTTCAGTTCGACATTCCAACCACCTGAAGAAGACCGGAGCATACAACGGCCGAAATGTTGTAATAAATATGGCGACAAAGATGAGGACAATAGCCCGAATAATGTACATAATACCTCATCTCAGAAATATAGACAGATACTAAATTTATTTTATTCACTTGAATATTTTATTTTGTAAGAAATAATTTAAATGGTTTGTTTTCTTATCACAAGCAGGTTTTATTTTATTTAGCTTGTTTTTTTTATCTATATTTACTAGACATTTACTGCTAATTACTCTATGCAAACTGGTATTGTATATAGGTGATATGCTTGTGTAAAAGTCAGCTTTATTTGAACTTTTGTGCATTTCCTATTTGCTTGTCAACATCAAAGGATAAAAGGATCTGCCTGACATTTATCTGCTACAGTGATCACCTTTTCAAGGTATTTGGATATGAAAAATCAATGGCAGATAGGATAGACAGGGAGAGAAACCAAAAGCAAAACTTGTGTTCTGAAAATTATGACAATTCGCCTTAAAGGAAATTTGCTGCTGCTTAACTATAAAATATGTCTGTAAAAAGATATGAATAAAAACAAAACTTTTCATTATCAATGCATTCTGTCCTCATTTGCCTTGATAAAGTCCATCAGAGGACAAAATGCATTGGTAAAGAAGTTTTCCATTTGTCTTTATTCACACACACACACACACACACACACACACACACACACATTTCCAGTTTTTGTTGTAAAATATCTATTTACATCATTTTTTTATTTGTATTATGATATCAAAATATTTACTCATATTGTCTAATGTTTCCAGATGAAGCATTTCTGTAATCTCAGTCTGCTGTATTGGCCATGTTTTTTAGAACATGTAAATACTTTAGTAGAAAGAGTGTAAAAATGAAAAAAAAACAAATTCCCCTGCCAAGAAGGCATCTGAAGACATCAGTCATCTTTGGAGATGTTTGAAGATCCTCTGACTAAAGTGTAACATTAGTCTGGGCAAGTCAAATCAAGATAAATGAAGATGTCACATGACATGACCTTTTCTTTTCTGTCGCACTGTGCCCTAACCTGCAGAAATAATTATTTCTTGAAAGGTCCCTCTTTCTTTTGTCTTCATTATATCTGCTTGGATAATTCCAGGTGGATTTGATGTTTATCTGATTGAAATGTTAGAAGCTGATCATTGTGAAAAGTCTTGACTTTGAAGAATTTGGAGTAGACATGATCAGTGGAAAAGATAATGTTCCTTCAGGGATAAATATATCCATCTTTGATATATATATATATATATATATATATATAGATATATATATATATATATATATATATATATATATATATATATATATATATATATATATATATATATAGGGAAAGAGAGAGAATGTTTTGTTGAATAATTTAGACATGTTCTGTCTACTTATTTTCAATTGGATCCTTTCATGTTCATGGATAAGCTTTTTGGTGTTGTTGCTGAAGGAGAAGAGAAAATCACTGGGTTGATACATATTTCTTTTATTCCAAGTACTTTTGACATAGCACAATGTCATCATCAGGGTATTGTTTATTGCAAGAAAAATATTGTAGTGTTCATTATTCTTGAAGACAAAATTGTTGTGTTCATTTGAAAGATATATTTATTCTTTTACAATGTTCTAAAAATTTATGTATAAAGACTGATAATTTATCTTTTATCTGAAATTTATTTTACGGCCCTCTTTGTGAAAGTGCATAAAGACACCCAAAATAGAAAAAAAGATGTGAGATTGCATGTGAATGATTTTCTGTCATTTTAAAGAGTCAGGCCTATTCATGCCAAAGTTCTTGTACCATTTTTATTTATTTTTTTTTTTCACATTTACACAACTGTTTTATTACTTGTGCAGTCATTCAACTGTTCTACATTATTTACAAACCTTGGTTAAAAAAAACTCTTAAGCAAAGAAAATTGGTTTTGTATGAACTTAAAAAACATTGTACAGCATTTAAACCTTTATCTTTCTATTTTTACTTAACATATAAAAAGTAATTCTTGGACAACAGAATCACCATTAATGAAAAATGGATGCATTACAAGGATCCAAGCTGAAGATCCTAGTTAGATTCAGGACTACCTTCAATATCTCAACCCAAAATGGAATCAATACTCTGCATTTCTGATAATTAGCCACTTCAGGTTCTGTTGATATATAAAATAAATATTTATTGAAAAGAATTATTTGTTGAAAGATGTCAACACCTACTTGTGTGGTTATGATGAAATCCAGTTTATTCCATGCAGAATTTCATACAGATGGTTAAAATGGTTTGTTTAAATAGCAACCATTTGTATGAAATATTCTGAATTTCAAATCTCAAATTAATAGCCAAGTTACTCATTTGAAACGTTAAAATGGGTTGTAAATCTGATTAGACAGATAAAGAGAAATGTTTAATAACTTCAGTGTTTGCAAAATATAAAACAACACTGAAAAGGTTGGCAGTACCATCGAACTGAAGAAATTTGTTGCAGATCTTGGATCTTATATATAATCTAGCATCTACATATTCAAATGCACGTTTTCTTGTTTGACATCATTACCCTCAACACCCCCCCATATGCGCGCACACGCACACACTGAAGTCAACACCCAGAGGCCACAGTCTATTTCATGCTTAAATGCAGTCATCAGGCATGACAGTTGTGTATAAACATGAAGCAGACTGTTGCCTCTGTCGTGTTTTCAATGTTCACTTTTATATTTACATATGCTTTATCATTTTATCATATATGTAGTTTGAAAATTAGGATATTTAATTCCAATAAAGTTTTTAAAATGTTTGACAATTGGAAACATTCATGAAAGTAGAATATTTTTAGAAATATATCCGATAATGCATTTCGCCATTTAAGGCTTCATCAGATCCAAAAAGTGAAAGAATAAAATGTGCGTATGTTTAAATAATGAAATCTTGCTATTTTTCACCAAGCTGTCTTTTTTCATTACTAAAAAAGAAAGAAAATAAGTTACTTTTATTCGTTTTTTCTATCTAAATCTGGTAAATGAATTCCATTGTCCCTGAAAAAACGTGGGGGAGATAATTGGTACTTAATACCTTACAACTGGTATCATTTAATCATTTTATTATCATTTCATCAAGCGTTTTTCACAGTTGAGATCTCAGACTGTTTCAGGCTTAAATCAAACTCAGAATATCCAAAGACCATTTTCTTCCTTTGTCTTCTAATCTTTTCTCATATTGCTTTTCTCTCTTAGTCAGTCTTCCCGCTGCCTCTATAACTCTTCTCTCTTTTTTTTTTAATTCATTTTCTTCTTTTTACCTTTCATTTTATTCTTAATATATTTTCTGCTTCAAACCATTTTCTTTTATTCTTTTTTTCCTTTACCTTGATTTTTCTTACTCATTTTTTCTCATCTAATCTCTCCTGATTACAACATCAATAATTCTTCCTCTCTTCATAAATGAACAAAAACTAAATTAGGGTTTCATTAAAAAAAAAAAAAATCTATCAAGTAATTGTGTTTGTGTGTAGGGATATATACACACACACACACAGAAGGTGTGATGGGTATTTTATATTTTTAATTTTGCACATGCACGTTGCTTTTGATTTTGTCGATTGCACTGTGAGAAAAAGAGAACCATGGCACAATTCACTCTGCTAGAAATCTGACTCCAGTACAAGCTCCAATACAACATTTCAGATTGTTTGGGTGTCATTCTGGGGACAGTACAGAGAATTCAGAAAGAATTGGATGAGTCAAATGGAGGCATAATGTCACCATCACTAGTGATCACTTCAAACACTATTAATCTTCCCACAGGGCTTCAGACTCAACACAAAGGCCTACATCAAGTGCCTTGAGGAGGTAGTGCTGCTCTGGGTCAAGAGGGTGGCTGCTGAAAGACCCCTGTGTCTAGCAACAGGACTCTGCACCATGCCACACAAGCAGGAAACCCAGTCGTGTCTGTCATCAATTTCTGCAACTACATCAACCCTTACATCTGGCCAATAACACCCCAGGCTGCAACACCTTTCTTATTTGTGGGGCAGAGTTGAGAGACAAAAATCTCCTTGTAACACCAAAGATGAACTGAAGGCAAGGATTATGGCAGCATTCACCAACTTAAACAAGGAGACTGTCCAGAAGAGTTGCAGGAGATTCCAAAGTTCTCTGTAGGCTGTGGTTGAAGTCAATGTCGATTTTATTGAATAAATTTACTCTTTAGTATTTCAAGATATTTTTGTGTAATTTTGGTAAATACATCTGTTAAAATAAGATGTCAGTATTATTTTAATTGTTGCATAATTCAGATAACAATTTATCCATCTCACCCTCTCTGTGTGTGTGTGTGTGTAAATAAATAACTCTTTTTAACTCTCAAATGAGATACAAAATTGTTTTCTGAGATATATATATATATATATATATAATGCCTATCTGTGAATCCATAAGGTTACCTGGATAGAAAAGAACAAATGGTAATTAAAATTTAAACAAAACTAACAACTGTTATGATAGGCTTGAAGTTACTTTTTGTTATAACTTTGATTATAATGTTGATTTCCCAATTAAATTTATCCATATTTGTAGATACCTCTGCCAAACTTTGAAATAATCTTGACTGGCTTATGTTATTGCACATCAACTATAATAACCAGAACAACATTTCTTGGAAACCTCAAAATGAATCTAAACTGTTTCATTTTTATTTAACCTTAGTAAAGTAGTATATCTCTCCAGATATACACCTTAAAGCCAACATTTATATGATACATTGTACTAATATTTATAAAGAGCAAGTGAGTTTCTTTGTGTTGGAGTGAAAAGGGTCTTCCTATTTAAGATTATAAGTTTATTAAAGTGGTAAGCAGAGAACCAGGCAGATGAGGGAGACCAAAATAATAAATAAAATTCTCCTATTCTTATCACTCTTCAGCATTTCCTGATACTTTGCCATTTTTGTATTTTAATATACTCTATAAGTACATAACTAATAAAAACCAACTCCTACCTTCTCTCATCTTCTTTTTACTTGTCAGACATTCCTTTGGTATCTACTTTCAGCTAACTATTTTGTTTGTTGATTTTTTTAAATTTTTTTTTCTTATGTCTTGGGGGGGGGGGGCTTGTTTCTGTTTTTATCTACATATGTGCATACCTATGCAATATATTTGTTTTATTATTCGTATATTTTTGATTCTTCTATAGTTTTCCCAAAATTGTTGCCATTCTCTTAATTTACTTGGTTTGTTAAGAAAAGCGAAAAATTTTGGTTTCTGAGCCTTGCCTAATTAACTTGGATGATTGAAGCATTAATTGAAGTATAGTTCATTAACCATAACACTGTCACATTTAAGAAATAAATTGCAAATTTAGTCATCTGCAAGATGATATACCTTATATAGGTATAAAGTTAATTTTATCTTACATTCTCTATTGATTCGTAAATCATTAGAATTGGAACCAATGTACAAGGTGATGCTGAAAAGTTCTCAAAATTTGACCAAACATTTGGCAGGGAATCTACTTTTTTTTTTTATTAAACTGAGAACAATTCATTACTTTCCCTTAGTGTATAGTGATTTTCCAAGTGTAGCTTAGATGTGGCACAAAGCCAAAAGTAAGGGGCACCTAATGAGGATTGAACTCGCTACTCAGTTGTAATTGTTCTAGCGAGACAAGCTTGCTAACCATTACAACATCTCGAAGTGCACCTCCCCTTAGTGTATATGTTTTTTATCTGGTTGAAAAACTTAAGTGGTTCATTTTTATTGGCAGAATGATTAATGAATGGAGAAAATTATTCTTTTTATATGAAAATGCATATCTTTTAATGTCCAACTTGAAGGGCTTTTTTGTTATATACATCATATAATGATAATGAAAGGATGTTGTTTTTGCTGGTTATGTTCTGTCAGTTTTCATCAGGAATATAAATCCTATATGGTGGTTAAATCAGTAAAGCAGTCTCAGGTCTTCTAAAGATGCAAGTTCAAATCTTATCAGAGGCCAAAGTTTTATTTCTGATTTTTGTTATTGAACAATTGCAGAATATAAAAACTGTGATGAATGAAAATAATTCACTTTTTTCTTTTTTTTTTTTAATCATTTTACCCCAACCAAGGCAATAAAGCCACTAAGGTGCAAAGGGTTACTGAGTGTTGGAGAATATGAGAAGAAACACTATTAAAGAGAGAGAACAATGAAGGAACAAGAATTAAGATGACAGAGGATAATAGTTGACATTGAATTTAAATTTTTGAGGATCAAAGTTGGTTGGAAAGCAAGAAGCCAGAAGAAAGTTCCGCAAGTGAGACGTGCAATAGAAGAAACTGTTAGCATAGAACTTATGGTCACATCTAGCCATTTCAAATATAAAAAGATGAGACCTTGCTGCCAATCTAGTACTGCACTTAAATTCATAAAGTCTAGGTGCCATAGAGAAAAGTTACATCATCTAAGAAATTTAGACAAGATTATTTATCAAAGATAGCTATTTCAGATGTAGTCTGCTTTGGTAGGAAGTGTCATTAAAATGTCACACTGAATAGCAAAGTACATCAGTTTGTATATTTACCTGGTTTAATCTGAATCAAAATCATACAAATATTTCTGTGAAGATGAGAATTTGTGTAATTCACATTTGCAAAGGGTTTGATATAATAAAATATCTCGAGTTATTAAGGTTATTAGAAGTCATTGATATTTACTATCTATCTCTTATATACACATCATGCATAATAAATATTGACTTACATATGTAATTTTACATAAGGAAAACAAATCTGTTTTTTTCCTCCATTTTAATTTTTACACTTAAACTCATGTTAACCTATTTCTCTGAATCTGTTTTCCTCTAATAGGTTTTCCTGCCTACCATCTTTTCCTCTACTTGTATACATTTACCTTTTGTCTCACATTACTTTCATCCTATCAAAAATTTATGTTTTTCATACTACCACCCCCGCCACACTTCCTTTAACATTTTCAACCAACCCATTTCTTTCCTTGGAATTCATAAATGTCTCTTATTTCTCTTGATCTCATCTTTTTCTCCGACTCAGTCTCAAGAAATACATTCCCTTAGCAGTGATTTCTCTCTCATCCTCTCTCTCCATATACTTCTTCAGGGTAAATCACTTCTTTTTTTTTTCCTTTTGCTCATCTTAGTTTTCCATTACACCCCTAAACATTTTTTTACACATTCTCTCTGCCTATTTTTCCCAACTCATCTGATACATTTCCTATCCACCCCTATTAGTTTTACATTCTGCAGGAATTTTTTTTCATGGGTAAGATGATAAATAAAACAAGTATATTTTGAAACTCCTTTAGTATCATTTTTCAATGTTAATTTTTATAAACCCTGTTACATTTAATAAAATTTGTTTGGTTGTATATGATCTAACTTTAGAATTTATTCTTGTAATGACGTCACTGAAAAATCTTTTAAAATGACTGAGCCAATTGCATAAAAATGTATTTAAAAAAATAGCATTTTAAATGCAAATTGATTAAAATTTTATAGCTTTGCAATTTATTATCTAGGCAATGTAATTTTTTTTTTTTTTTTTTTTACTTATCTTTTTTAAATATACAAATATATATATATGTCTAAAAATGGGCAGCAATAAACTCCTACTATATAGAAAGAACATTAACCCAAATATCAATTATATATTTACATGTAAATGAAAAATTTTCTTCATAATAGCATGTATATCTATAAAGGAGAATTGTTTGCCTTTATATGTGAACATGAAAAGTCAAAAGATAAGATTGGTTTTTCAAATCATCTGTTGGTGAAAATTTATATGTACATCTACGAAATATAAAGATGGTAAAAAAGCAAACATTTGTTAAGGAGGAGTAGGCACACATTGTCCAAATAGTTTTCTGAAGTCAACTTTGCAGCAAGTTACTAATGTTTCATTAGAAGTAATTATCTTAAGCATCTGCAAGTTTTTTGTCTTACATTTTAGTTTTTACACTAAATTCTAAATGTTATCCTCACTTGCATTGATTCTCAAAACAGATAAACACAAAGTTAAGTAAATACATACAAAAAGAATTAAAACTATAAATTCAAATAGTATAAATTAGTTAAACATTTCTACAAGAAAGAAAAAGTTTTTTGTTGATTTTGTCAACATTTTTTCCATCACTACATCTCTGAAACAGTGCATACTTGTAAAATATATATGTACACACACACAGAGGGTGCATTGAGTAAATAGTTGTCATTTTATATTTTTAATTTATTGCATGCACATTGTTTTTTATTTTGTCAACTGCACAGTATAGTTGGGCACTGTTTGTGAAAAAAATAGCACCATGATTATTATTTGTGGGGCCCAGTTGAATGAGAGACCAAAAAACTCGTTGTAACACCAAAGATGAACTGAAGGCAGCATTCACCAACTTAGGGAGACCATCTAGAAGAGTTTCAAGAGATTCCAAAGTCATTTGGAGCCCATGGTTGAAACCAATGGCAATTTTATTGAATAAATGTACTCTTTAGTATTTCAAAATATTTTTGTGTAATTTTGGTAAATATATCTGTTAAAGTGAGGTTATTTTCATTTTTGCATAATTTACACAACAATTTATCCATTGTACCTCATATATATATATATATATATATATATATATATATATATATATATATTGTGTGTATTTAGGCAGCATTTTTTCATTAATAAATGTTTCATTAAATAATATAGATAAGTGTTGTCATACTTACATAAAATATATAGACAACACTTATCTATATTATTTAATGAAACATGTATTAATATATATATATATATATATATATATATACGCACACACACACACATTCCTGAAAATAACCAAATAGGATGCTTTTCATTAAGTATAATAATCTATTAAGCATCAATGTCTCTTATTTACCAGGCAAAGCTTAAAAGGAAAACATGCAAATAGTGATGACTTTTTATCTTGACATAAACATTTCTGAATGTTTGTTGATGTATAAATTGACAGACATGAAAACAACTTAGAAAATAATAAAACCTACAGTTAAATAAATCAATGTTCAGTTAAAAATTGCTCTGGGTTTGAGCAAATGATAGTAATTCCATTGTTTACAATGAATTACAAATTCTGCAGAAAACTGAAAAACATTTCCAAAATGTGTTTTAAAATGTTTATTAATATTTTGTATCAAAGAAAAATAGAAATGTAATCAAGATATTTTCAAAAGTATTTTACAAAATATCAGTTTAATATTGACTCAGTTCAGAGAAATAGTTATTTGTGTGTATGTGTGT
Organism: Acanthosepion esculentum; assembly: GCA_964036315.1. Taxonomy (NCBI): domain Eukaryota; kingdom Metazoa; phylum Mollusca; class Cephalopoda; order Sepiida; family Sepiidae; genus Acanthosepion; species Acanthosepion esculentum. The sequence goes on along the minus strand of OZ038492.1, from coordinate 105,033,413 downwards.
TTATCTATCTATCTATATATATATATATATATATATATATATATATATATATATATATATATATTATACACACACAATAATCACTTCTCACCCAAACTTCTCTTTTCTTCTGTCCTCATGTGCAAACAAAATCATTAGTGCTCTTTGTTTTTATTGGAAAAAAGTAAATAAAATATGACTAATAATCGCCTGTCCAGTCCATTTCCTCTTCTCTCTGCTTAACACTTATCATTCCCCATTAAAGATTAATATCCCCTTTACACTCTTACTGTCTAAAAAGACTTTTGAACCCTTGACAGTTGATCAAGTTAACCTTTATAGAAATGTCACAAAGGTTGACTAGATGGAAACTTCTTGGTAAGCTCTGTAAAGAGTGTGGAATCTTGTGGAAAATTTTTCTTTAAATCCTAAATCTTCTATTGTATGAAAATAACATTGATGACTCTTGCCTTCATCTCTGCATCTGTGAATTCATTTCATTAGTTTGGTGATGACTGAAAGAAGAAAATAATTTGAAAAGGAAGAGGCTTGAATTGTAATAAAAATATGTTAATATAGTGCAAAATTCTCTTTCCACATTTCAGTCAAAATATAATTTTAAAATTAATGTTCTTTGCTTCTTATACCAGTTTTAGCTTTTTATAAAGAGTTTGACCACCACAAACATTAACTATAAACATTTCACTTTTGAAATATATACTACAAGTATACATTGTGAATTCGGTCTTATCTATTTGCTATTCATACCTTAATAAGGATTTATATCCTACAGAAATGTAGATTTTGTTGTCTAAGGAACATTGAAATGAAATTCTATTGATTCTCTTATCAATTCATTTATAAATCCAAATTTCAATTTGACAGTTTCAATAAACTCTGTTCTTCTTTAAAAGGAACATTTTTAATAGTGACGATTAAATGATTTCCAATTTAAGAATGCCAATTTAACACTTCTCTCATCACTTTTCTTGTCTCCAAACACTTCATTTTCACTTTATCATGTATTTTTCCATCAAATTTCTTTGCCTTTTTTTTCTATTTATTCTAGTCATTCTTTTTCTCCTTTTTCTGTTTATGAAATCGATTTTGGCTGCCAAATATTTTCTCCCCCACCTTTACAAACCCCACAAAACAGTTTGTATGTGTTTTGGAACTGAATGCTGAATTTGGCATTCTTCTGTTCCCTATTCTAAAACCTTTTCCTTTTGCTAAGACTAAACTGCAAAATGTCTTCACTTCTTTGTCTCATTCAAATGCTAAAATATAACTTGAGTCTTTCAATAGAAGCCAAATTGTTATGTATTCTATTTCTCCTCCTTATTTATTTACATTTGTGGCTTCAAACTATTAATTTCAAATTTATCTTCTTCCATTTGTGTTAGAACTTTCTCAAGTAGAAGTGCAATTGACATCAACAAAGAATTAGGTTACAAATTGCAGAATCCAGCCAACAGGGATTCCAAGCTTTTCTTACTCCATTTCATCAGAAGAGGATCAGTGCAGTCACGGTTTATTCATGTGCTTGTTATTGAGCTTTCTGGCTTAACTATAGACAAAATAATCTGATATTATTACAAAGGAAAAAGTCTGTTTGCATGAACATTAAAATAAATAGATACAATCTATATCCACATACACACACACAATATATATATATATATATATATATATATATATATATATATATATATATAAAGGCCTGTTTAGCTATATCACAGCTCATCAGTGTGGCTAGACATCCGATTGCTTCAAGCCAGTATCGAAACTCAATCGATTTGGCATCAGTCAGAGACTCTACCTCTAAACTATCCGTGCATGGCAGAGAAAGGGAATCTTTTAATGTATTATATACATGATGTATATAAATGCCAAATCAGCAGCCAGAGTGTTCAATTCATAACTGAAGAGCGAATGCGTTATAAGCAGGAGCAGCTGCTATAAAACTTTTCTACATTACCAGAAGAGCCCTCAGCATAGAGATGGGCAAATTGTTACTATTGGACTTTTCTGGTTATCTAATGGGAATATAATTTTCTGTTGTTTTCAACTTGAGAAATATCATAATTTATATTTTAAATTATTTTTAGCTCAAATATAAATGGATAGCAATTTTGTAATTACTTAAGAAAATATCATGAACTTAAATATTCTCATCATATTTTTGTGATGAAGTACCAAAAAATTAGAGACAGCTTCTTAATATCTAACTTCTCCCTTCATTAGAATAATGGCAGCTATACAATGTGTCATAGGGTTTACAAGTTACTAGAATCATTACCTGGGTATATCTATCCAGGTACATTTCAAGGCTCTCCATAATTGAATGTGACTGTTAAAAAATTAGTGATGTTTGCAGCATGCCCTATACATGATCTGTGAGATTTATGATTAGGTGCTGATAAGATTTCAACCTGATTTAAAAGAAAAAAGAAAAGAATTGGGCCATCTGGTCAGATTTTGAGAAGTAGGTTTAGCATCACTTCATAAATCTAATGAATAGAAGAAATAACAATGGAGTCATCCATGTTTTCATATTCCTTGTGAACTCCAACAGAACCTACCCTCACACCATTACAGAGCCACTACCAGTTTATGTGGTCTCCTACATACAAACCTGACCATCTACCTGAAAGAGCTAGAGATATAACTCACCTGAACATGTGATATGGTGCCAGTCTTCCATAGTCCAACAGTGATATTCTCTGGCCCAGGTGAAGTACAGTAATTGAATGTGATGGTATCAATAATAGTATCTTTGTTGGTGAACAACTATAACACTTTATGGAATGCACTTTGACAAGTTGAGTGGCCACATCATTAGAATAGGATGTGATTTGATACAATATTTTCTCTTCCTTGTCTTTTGATACCGTCCTTGTCAATTACCACTGTCCCTGTTCTTGCATTACTCATGAGTTCTCATGTGCTGCTGCTGATGTTGTTTATCTGAGACTCCTATATTCCTGATATATACTTGCTACTGTCTTCAAGAAAAAAAAATGGAACCCTCAGATCATGCCTTATCTTTCTGACTCTAACAATCACTCCAGTGGACATAGGATTTAATACTTAAATCCTGTCTGTGTTCACTGTCTGCCACAGCTACACTACTCCTTTACCTATTATGTCACACACACATATATATAATCTGACAGGATCCATCTGTAGAAATGGGGAAGATAAAAATCCATGCAGTGTATCTCTAATTTTTTTAACACTTCATTTTATGATAATATCCAGTGAGTCAAAAAAAAAACAAGCCATCTATGACATTCTCCAAATGTTAACATATTTTGCAGGTTGGGCAATTTACAACAATATGATTTGTCTGATAATAATGGATATTAGAGGAAATAATTTGTAAGGTAGAAATGGGAATTCTACAGTTTATCCCTTAGCTTTGTATAAACCAATAAAGCTGTGACTAACAATAAATAAAATAGTTTCAGATGTTGTGGACGATAATCCTCATTATTTATAGGAAACATGATTGGATGTTTTCAGAAATGCATTTCACTTCTGACTTCATAAAATGTCGATCAGATCACTTTAACATCTGTTTCTCCAGCATAGAACCTTGATAAAAATGAATGCTAAATGGTAATGGTCATATTAGCCACTTCCTTATAAGAAAACATTCAGTATTTATTGACCAAGCAGCCAGTACTGCTTTCAGTTGAAATTTATAAAATCTTTCTCTTAAAGTTTTTTTTAGAAGAATAACTTTCTCAAGTTCAGTATCTATTATCATTCTGTCTACTGTTGATGAGGGTTTCTTTCCTAACCTTTTATTTGAAGTAGTGTGGAATGTCAACATCTTGATTGTCTTTTTCGGTTTGAATTACATGTGATATCCATTTTAGTTGTTGTTGCTATTGAGTCATGAAGTGATGTGGTTTCTGTTATTTGGTAAAGTGCTTTCTTTGTGATTCTGTAGCATCAGTCCGCAATGTTTGAAGGACAGTCTTTGCCAAAATCTACAGGCTTCATTCACTCAAAGCCATTTTCAACTATTGATCTTAGAAAACAGTTGTACGTGGCTGCCAGTTTAGATATTTCTGAACGGCTTTGGCACCATGCATGACACACATGAAGGTCTTGATCTGATAAGGCTATTTAAGAGTGTGATTAGAGTTTTCAGGTTAATGTTTTGGTTTTGTAACTGTTTGTGATGTTGGGTGAAACTAACCTCTAGTGTAAAGTATTCTGTGTTCAATTTCCTTCTACTAAATCTACTATAACGGATCCATACACTGAAGTATTTGAAGTGTTTAATATTTACTAATTTCACATTCTGAAGTTTTATGATGGCTCCAGGGTAGGTGCCATCACTACTTCCATATCCAGATCATTGTTTCTGTTTTGGAAAGGTTTAAGTTTATTCCTTAGAATACTTGGTAGAGAATGTTGATTAATTGTTCAAGATAGCACTTATGCTAATTCTGAATACCTACGCCATAGGAGGGAAAGGCAGGATCATTTTCTTCTATTGGTAAATTCATTTTGGATATGGCATGAACTGCTTAAATGATCAGTGTCCATCTCTTCATATCTGTCTTTGTAAATGAGCTGGGCATTAGTCTAGGAAAAGATTATATAAACTGGGACTCTCATTTCCTACTTGTTGTACTTCTGACGAAGTTTGGAATGTTTCCATATTGGGATCCTCACCAGACATGTAAGATTTTGTGAACCAATAAAATTCCTCTATTAGATTGATGCATACAGTGGATTTGGAACTTGGAAAACAGTTTTCTAATGGATGAGAAGAGGAAGTCTATTGATGTGGTCATATGCTGCTGTGAGGTCAACATAACAAGTATATAATTTCCTATTAGAGAGATATGCAATTTCCTGGAGTTGTTTAATGACTTATATGCTATCATTACATCCCTTAACAGAACAAAAATCAAAATGACTTGTGAGGAGTTAACTTTCATAAAATGATAAGAGCCTGGTTAATATAATGTTCATTAATATTTTCTCCATAATGATTCCAATTGAGATACCTCTGTATGCATGAGGATCTTGCAGGTTATCTTACTGTTTCCCTAATGCATTAATGCATAATAAACCCCACTTTGTTGGAATGTGTTTCTGATTCCAAACTTTCTTCATAAAACTAAGAAACTTACTGAATTTGAGGAGAAAGTTAGCTATTTTCAATAATTCAGCCTCAATATCTCAAGATGCTTTACTATTCCTTAGTTTTTTTTATAGCTTTCTTAATTTCCTCATCACTAGGTTCATTATTGTTTATGTTTGGAGATGGACTTTGTAATGATTGGATGTATCTTGGAATATTTTCTATTTCTGTGGGTATCTTTAGTTGAGTGTGGTCAAGGTTGACTCTGTGTTTTTTGAGACCAGGACATATCTTCTGTGTCGGGTTTTAATTATCTTATCACCCTTTATAAAATAAAGAACTTAATGTGGGATAGGACAGTGTTATCAGAAAAATATTTTGTTTAACCATAGATTTATTACTTTTTTTAATTAAAGTGAGAATAAAATATTTTGTTTACCATATAATTTTGTACAGAACAATGTCATAATGCTAGAAAATGAAATTAAAAAAAGAAAAAAAAGATTCCATTTGATTGTAACAATTATTTATGTGTATATATTTTGTTAATAAAATCCCTTAGCAGGGCATGAGTTAAGAACTTACCAACATTATTATCAGATGAGCAATCTACTTCTCGTGCCTTATCTCATTGATGACATATATTGTTGTCTTTTTGCTTGGCTGGGTGCAGATGTGAAAAAAATTAGAAAGGCAAAAAAAGGCATTGTATTTGACAAGCCACAATTTATTTGCTTCCCTGAAAACTTATTGGCTGACTTTCTCAGCCCATTTTGTTTCTAAATCCTTTTTTTTTTCACCCCTCATGTTTCTTCTGCACCCCCTTATTGTCTTTTTAAGTGTTTTCTTAACTGAGAATATTATCTTGGGATGGTGCATAAAGCAGGGATACACAGACAAGTATAGATTCTTTTTAAAAAAGAAAAATTATTAAAAGAAATGCCTTCTGACAAGCTCTTCTCTCCCTTCCAGACTGTAATCTTTCATGCGAGACAGAGAAAGACAAGCGTTTTCAAGACAGACTAATAGGTACTGGAGGTGAGAATGGTAGTTTATAGAATGGAGATCAAGTCCTGACTATCCAAATACTGCCAGCATTTTGTGAATACCATAACTTTCTCAATTTGGTTGTCTAGATGCTTGGAAATGATAATGTCATACGCATGCATGTCAAAGAAACGCCGTCTGAATTCACACGCACATTGAGAAACATATCAATGCTTGTCTTGAAAAGTGTAAAAGAAACACTGTCCTTCTTTGCGTGTCTTGTTTTTTCTTTTGTATGCTACTATCTAGAGACATAAATATACATTAAACACACAAATAAAATATCTTGGTATCTTATGAGTTAATGTATTTCATGAAACACATTTTATGAGTGAAAGAACAGTCATAATCTTGATGCAGTTAAGGAAACCAAAGGAAAAGATAAAAAAAGTGCATTGGATTTTCAGGAATTATATTTCATGTTGCCCTCAGCCTAATTTCAAATGATGCTGTTAGAAAGGATGGGAATGGTTAAGAGGTATGGAGTGGCACTAAAAAGTTCTCAGCCCAGCCAAGAAGTCTAATGTTTGGTCATTTGATCAGATTTTGAAGGAGACAGAGCAAGAACTTGTTAGCAGCTTTATTTTATTTTAGTGTTTCATTATGAGAATTTAAATTTTTACATTTATTTTACTTTGTCAGCCCACAAAACAACTTGGTTTCTTTTATTTATTTTTCCCAAATGTTTTATTATATACAAATGAATATTTAGACTAACTACTGATTATGAAAATGCATTAAAATATAACTTGAAATTAAGCCACTGTTGAATGCAAAAATAGTGTATATTGGATTTTTTAAAAATTGTTTGGTTTATATAAAAATGTGTATTAATCAATGTTTCCCTGTAAGAATTTGTTTCATCTTGAATTTCTACATTTATGATTTAAGGTGTTTTCTTCTGTTATTGACAAATGAATATTTCTCTGAATGAAATGTCATTAAGAGAATCTGTTAAGTGCTGTAGTCAAAGAAAATGAAAGGCTTGGAATTTTTTTATCAGTTTTATTTGAGGTATTAGGTGAATTTATGTGCATTTGATAGAAAAAAACAGATATGCTCAAACAGTTCATAATGACTTAAATTTTATTAATTTATTTTTTCTCTAGAATATTTGAATAAAAACATTTTGGGGTGAAAATTGGCACTTAAATAGTTTTGTAATTTAAAATTATGTGTCAGTAAAATAAGAAACAAATATAACTTTTTATCAGACTTATATCAAACAAGATATCACTTGAAATATTTGCAATAAGTTTTGTTTTGTCTTAATTTTTTTTAACTTTTTGTCTGATTTTTTTAATTTTTTTATCTATTCTTATAAAATTAAAAATGTTGGTTCACGTTAAGAACTTTGAACTGAATGGTAATAATAAATTTGCATTTTCTAAAGTAAATATAAATTTCAGTATTTTTTAATGTATTAGATCAAAGTTATCATCGTCAAATCATCAGCATTAAACTATTTTAAATCATCTTTCATAAATGTTTTTTTTTTTTTTTATGTGACTCATTTTTTGAATGTCTCTGGGTTTGTTTAATACTGGGGTTGCTCATCAGTAAATCTATTTTTTGCTGTGTCTGACAGTCTCCCATTCTCTTTATGCTGACAATTCATAAAAAATGGCAAGATGTCTTGAATCAAAGCTTTTTTATTTTAAGCATCAATCAGTTAATGTTTCAATATTTGGGGTTTCAGTTAATTTTTTTATTGTAAATCTGGAAATTTTTTTCTTCTCTGTACTCAGTCTATTTTATATTGCAATTAAATATTATCTTCATAGTTTATGTGCATGTTTTGGAGAAATTAGCAACAGTTTATACACAGCCTTTACAAACTATTAAGTAGATCATAACAGAATGCAAATGGCTGTAGCCAGAATTTGAAGCTGAAATTCCTTGTTATTCTCACTATTTTTCAGTAAAATATGTATAGACATGGGTATGTGGTTATATGTAGATATTTCTTTGCATATCAGCATACGTGTATTCTAATAGACTTGTACATATAGTTCATCTCTGTCCGTCTATCCACTGTATCCACTTCTAAGATAATTGAATTACTCTTTAGTGCAGATGGAAATGTATATATAGCTTGCATGTACACTTTTTTTAAATAGTATAATTTTCTTTCTTGTCTGGTTTTCTCAAAAAGATTCTATTTTTAATGTGTTAAAACCTCTGCTGCATGAAAAAGTGAATGTATCCATTTTCTTGACAAGATCATCTTGTCATCTTCTGCACTTTGCCAGCAGCCTTGTTGGTGCTTGCCAATTTATGCAGATATTTTCAGTCACCTTTGATTTGAAGTTGAAAAGAGAAGACTAGAAGAGATTTAACTATTGGGAAGTTTCCTTGTCCTTTTGTCCCACCTGATAGACACACAGTAAGTATGAATGCAGTTATCTATTTTGTACTGCAAAGAAATGTTGCTGCCACAAAGACATAATAAATATTTAAAGACATTGCCAAGAATCAGTTTTAAGAATTAAAAAAAACAAAAAAAAAACGAAATAGGTAAAATCAATTTGGAAAAGGGTTGTTCAAAAAATAATTGTTAAACAAGAGCAAATAGATCATACTTACAGATTTATCCTATATTATTTATATTGTTTCTTTTAAATTGTTTTACATGGTCACCTTTTACTATTTTTAGAAGACTGCACCTTTAGTGCCACACTGTTTGCATGTACATCTTGTAATACTGCATAAGGGTTTAAATATCCCGAGCGGCAATGAATGTGTTTGATGCTTTGAAAATTACTTCAAGCAGGAAGCATTATTTTGTGGGAACTCTTTTTAAAAAAATTAAATTAGACTTTAGAAATAGCCTGTTATTTGATTGTGTTCATAATTAAGAAAAATGTCAGAGCTTTCAAAATGTTCAGTTTCTTTAAAGTTTTGAATTCAGTGATTTTACTTTTTTACTTTTTGCATTGATGAAAAGCTGAAAACATTTTGGGAAAATTATTTGCACAAAACAGGAACTGAATAAATATATTGATTGGGGTAAGGAAATTAAATTTCCATATGAACAGAAGGGAATTAATTCCAATTAGAACATAAGAAAAAGAAAAGTTTAATCAAATTCAATTTTTTTTTAATAAAAATTGTTGGTAAACTTTAAAAAATGATTCATTCTGTAGGAAAATGAAAATGTCAACATAGTTTTGGTTTGTATAAGTGCCATTCTTGGTTTCATATTTTCTATATCTAGCAATAAAAAAAACGGTTCATGTTAAATATAATGAAAACTTTATGAAGATGCATTAAAATTATACAGAAACCAAATGTCTTTGTGGTCATGTTAAAATATTAATTTTGGTATGTGAGGAAACCAAGAATGGCACTTGTATTTATGGAAGATTAATAAAATTGAAAGAATTATTTCTTTTTAATATTGTTAAGCATAATCCTGATTATTACTGTTTCTTGTAACATTTTCTTATATTAATTTCTCATACTTTTCTTAAAACTCTTATTAGATTTTACTCTTTTCAATAAATATTTTATTATTGTATATAATTATTTTTTTCTTGTTTCTTTTTTCTAGGTAAGTACAACAAAATTTGAGAAATATTTCTAGTCATTTGAACTCCAGTGTATTGTTTAACTATTAAGGTAGGTCATGTCTCTTTGTATTTATAAATCATTACTCTAAAGTTTGATATCAATTTCTCCATTTTCTTTTCCTAATAATTCTTCTTTCTTAATATAATTATTTTTGGACATATATTTGTCATTGTGGTATTATCATTGTGCACAGACATCAGCCAAAATCATATTCAGGTAGTAGCATAAAAAATGTACAATGTTGAATTTATTGACTAAATGAAGCTGCTTTAATTCACAATATCACTTTATTGAATAATTTCTTATAATAAACTTAAGGTAAACAAAATATAAATGATTCTACCAAATTGACTTTCTTTGCACTTAATAAATTATTTCAGATAACATATACTGGCACCTGAAAGCTTCATGCGTTGGCCAAGCAAAGAAAGATGGTTTATTTTTAACATTTCATTAATTGTTATTCATTTCTGATTATTATCAAATCTTATCAAATTTGTGAATAGAAATGTGCAATTACTGCTCTTTCCTGATTGAAAGATTTGCACATCTGCTTTTATTAAGGAAAAAAATAAAATGGCAATATCACAAACAAAAAAAAAAGAATAACAATTCCTTATAGAATTTCATCTGATGAGATACACAGACATAACCTTTTTAATTTTTGATTTTTATTATTTTAATTTATTTATTGACAAATCAAAATGTTTGGCTGGTTTATTAAGTAAAAAAATAAAAAATAAAGATATTTTTCATTTTAATTTTTATTTTCAACATCAACTTTATTGAACATCATATTTACTGTTCATTATGTTCTGCCATTTTTCAGGTAACTTTATAATTTCATCCGTCATCAAAATTGTTTTATTTTTCTCAGTAGAGAACTGCTCTCTGTGCCTTTTGCAGTCTTTTCAGAAAATGGAAAGATTTTAATTCAGAGAATTCTACAAATATCAAAATGTTAGTCTGAAGTTTCCAATGTTTGGTGAATACTCACCAGCCAAACGGTAACGATTTTTGTCTGGTCACCAAAAGAACTTGCTGTGTCACATTATCTTTATGAAACCTTAGAGCTCTTCAGTTGTTAAGTAATTCCAGGTGCTTTTTGTCAAATGCTGTCTTCAATGGGTCTAATTGGGGACAAAATAGTTGTTTGAATTTTTTTTTTCTTTTCTTGAAAGTCCTTACAGTGGACCCGAATCCCACTTTATACACAGCATCACTTCATTGGATGAAGATCAACTTTGCAAGCTCTTATTAATGATGATTCCTTTCATCTGCTGTACAATTTCTTGCATTCCACATTGTTGTTTTTGTTCCATTTTTCATCACTTGTCACAGTTTGAAAAACACAACCTTTTCATTATGCTTAAGTGTCAGATTGTACAATTGGTCTGCGTGACAAATGAACATTATCATTTGCAAGCCACTTTTGACACATTTGATAATTCATGCTACCTTTTCCATAAAATGCAGAAATCATTTTGTCATTTGAGTTGCATTTCTACCTTTCTTATAAAAAAGGATATGTTGAAAACGTTGCTTATTTTCTTCAATCTTAGAATCCATCCACAAAAAAGAAGCTAATTTTGACAACTTTTAAAGCACCTTTCACCTGATACAACAGCTGTGACGATACTGTCAAAAGCAATCTTGTTGAATGATGTCAATTAAAACTGAGTACTCCTAATGCCATCTAAAAGAAAAAGCCAATTAAATTTTACAATTGCATATTTTATTATGCAAGTCAGTGTTTCCACAGTGTTAAAACCTTTCAGAATACAGTCATATGAATAAAATATATTATGTCAGTTTTGCTTTATAATATGCATTCTTATTAAAAATATTAATTGGTTTGGAGCAATGTCATGTTGTATTATATAAGTGCAACATAACTTTTCATAAATAAATTCAAAAGATATAACCCATGAAAATTTATTTTATTATCGCATTAGTCTTTCAGCCATTGATTTGAAATTCTCTACTGTTTAAATTTTAACATTACTTGCCATAGCTTGTATTTCTTCCAAGAGATATTATTTGCTTTATTACGGCTTTCCATTCACACACAACCATCTTAATGATGGGCCACAGGTTTATCCATTGGATTAATATCTGGAGTGGTTAGGGAGCCAATAATTTGATATCCTTGTAACCATTTTGACAAGGTCAGCAGTAGTCAGGTTTTCAGAATTTAAAGGAATGTTGTCTTGCATGAATGTATTTAGTTTCTTGTTTGTGACAGGTACCACTCAAAAAATATCTTGTTCAAGGACTTAGAATAATTCTCCGAATTTACTTTCAAATAATCACCAAATTTGAAGAGGCATATAATTTAACTGGTTATTGTATGATCGCAAGACATTACCCCCCTTTGTTGGTGATGTTGGTTAAGTATTTCCATGAAGGACCCAACCTTGGACCATAGCTGTCAGGTCCATCCAATGTAGCTCTTACATTCATTAGTAAAAAGAATTTTTGAGAAATCAATTTTTATGTACTCCACTCCTTACACATTTCTCCTTGTTCATTTAAAGTTTGTTTTAATATTTGTTTTGTATTTAAAGTTTTACAAAATAGATGAAAGCAGCCAATGTCTTTAATATTCTGCATCTTTTCTCGCCGTTTACATTCTTTACAGAACCAGTTTCTTGAAAATATTTTCTTGATGGTCCCTACTTTTCTTTATTATTACTCTCTTAATTTTTCTCAAATCACTTCTTGTTAAAAATGCTTGTTTATTTTTCTTGTTCTTCTTTTGCTAGGTTTTCAATTACTTTTTTGTTCACTCTGTAATTTCTATTCAACTTTTTGTTGTTTTTTTTTTTTTTTTTTCTGTAATTAATTTCCAACATTTATGATCACATCACTCATTAACTTTTCAAGGTCTTGTGTTTTCTTTTGAGGTCATTTCTTATGACAATCTTTATAAAGTAAAAAAGAAATATTACTTAACTATATTTGCTTACAAGATGATGAAGAACTCAAGTTGTATAATAAAATCTCACCACCAATAAATATTTAATATTTCAAAGAAAAACATAAATTGAAGTTTATATGGAATATTTAAGCTTATAAATGTCCTGAAACTTTTATCACCTCAATTGATTAATACCAATTTTGTGAAAACCTCAATTTGCATAGACATAGTATTGTCTACACATGATTTTCTTTTATTACACACTTGTTTGGAAAGAACCAAGACATTGAATAGTGCAACAGATGTTAATACTTTTATTATTGATTGTCTACAGGATTGCCAGTGATTTAAACAAGTTGATATCTTTATATTATTATTATTATTATAAACTTGTAACTTTGTTTTCTCATGAATGTATGTTTTTAGTTTTTATTGATTTATTTAAAGATTCTCTTGGCATTAAGCCAATGCATAGTGTGACTTTTATATCCTAGTTAATTGGAATCATCTATTTAGTGTGGGTCTTCTAGCAGTCAAATGTATTTTTTTATTTCAGATTTTGCTCAAGCAAATTAACTTACGTTTTATAAAGTAATAAGATTGACAGAATCAAAAGAATTTCTTTGAGATTAAGACAATAATTATTTGAATATGAGCTTATGAAAAATATTTTAAAATAACAACAAATAAACTATAAATTGTGTAAAAATTTATATTTCATGTGTCATAAACCATAAAAATATAAATAGTAAATTTATGTGACTATAAAGTTTACTTATTAATTTTTACTGATGTAAAACTTGTTGCATATAACATGAGTAATTAGAAAATACATAAATTTCAAATAAACTAGTTAATAAGTTGTTTTGTTATGGGAATATCTTTTTTATTTATTTATTTTTTTTTTTTTGTAGCTTTATAATTACCTTGGAACAATGAAAATATTTTTCATTTTCGTTTTTTTTTCTTTCTATTTTTAAGTTATGCATAAGTATTTTTCAACTGTTAGATTTTAAGTTAAATGTTTGTATTGAAACTTCTGGCACAAATGCCACATAGTACAGCATGCCGTTTCCAAATATTTGGTGGAGTGAATTGTGTCATGGTGCTCTTTTTCTCAGACGGTGCCCAACTGACCCTACTATACAAAATCAAAACAAACAACTTGTATGTGCAAACTTAAAAATATAAAATGACAACAATTTACCCATTCCACCCTGTATAAATATATTGACCTTTTATATAAAGACCTTTTCTTGCTTTTAATTAATGACTGACATCTCTGTTGATGCAATAATTGTAAATTCAAGAAAGTTTAAGGAATGACAGATTCATTTCTATAAATTTTGTTAACTATTAGGGAATATGTAAAAGGAAAAAACAGGCTATAATTTGTATATCATTGTTGTTGTCAACATCCACTCTCATCCTATTCCCTTTCTTTTCCCTGGTGGCTGTGGCAGAGATGACTGTGAATTAAAGAGATTTTGATGAGGTCATTCAAGTGAATTTGATTTTAGAGAAAACTGTGCAAGAGAGAAACCCACACACCTGGTCAGAAATGCCTCCCTCACAGCTCAAAGGTGATTGAGACAAGCAAGATCTGGCAAACCTGGTTGCTTGGTCTGTCAAGATCTGCCTTGGTTAGGCCAGCAAAACTGACACTGCTCTCTTCTGTTGGTTTGCCTATTCTCCTGTTTGTCTTCAAGGGTTAATTGCGTTCAGTTTGTATAAATATATATGTTATATAATATATATATATGTTTATACAAAGTATAACTTTGCATACATATATACTTTCAAAAGTCAAAATCAAATTGAGATTCTTAAAATCTTTCGCTTAAATATCTTGAGGAAATATTTAAAAATATCATTAAATGTTGAAAGGTTTCTAACATTACATATGAGTCTATTTCAATGCATAGAAATACTTGAGAGTAAATTTGGAATAGTCATTTCCAGGATAAGTTATTTCCATTCAAGTTCATGAAAACGACAAAAGATTACATAAACATGCAAATAACTAAATAGAGAAGTAGATGAAAACTCAAATTTTCAACTATGCGACCTACCTTTTATTATGATTGAGTACCTTAAAATTAGAAATTCATTCACTGTTATATATTCAATTAAATGGAAGATATATGTGCCTAAATAAGTCACCAATTTTTAAACTTTGGAAACTTACCATATTTAATAACATTATTAGACTTTTTCCAATACACTGATGATATTACTAGAGGAGAAAATGGACAATAATAAAGCTTGGATAAATTTCAGTGAGCTGTAGTCGCACTCCTAATAAATATCCTTATAAACAATATATGTTATAAAGCTGACAAATAGGATATTTTTAATGAATTTAATTGATTCTTATATGTCTAAAGAGATACTCCCAAGTTGTCATTATAAAAATACATTCTTCACAAAATCAGATTTTTCCTATCAAGAAATAATTTTTAAAACAAACAAATAAAATTTGTGTGCTTTGAGAAAATACTTATTTTTCATTGTTTTAAAGAATCTTGTAATGTTTAAGTATATTTGTGATGTAGTTGATGATGATTATATTGTTTAGAAAAATATCCAATAATGGTTGCATTATGTGATGCTGCCTCAAAGGCTTCAGTGGTGGAGGGGAGTTAACTCATACAAATGCAACACTATTAAAATCTAATGAATTTACTACATCTTTATAATTTAAACGGTGACTTTTTTTTCTACAGTTTACCCTGCTGCTATGAGTATTCTCTTTGCTGAAAACTTTAGTTGTAGTATTTGTTTTTTTTTAGGTCTATGAAACAGGATACAGCTTTGTTATTTGTCTTTTTATGTAGATCGTTGTCATTGATAACTGGTGAGAATGACAAGCAAAAATGCCCTGGTGATGTAATATGTCTTGATGTGATAACGCTAATATGAAATGCTTGTCTGTCTCATGCACAAAACAAAGCAACTAACCAAAAATAAGTGACGTCTTTTATCATTTGGGAAACAAGATAACAGATATGAAAAATAAAATGTTTTAAAATTAAGTTAAGCTTTTACAGTTATTAAAGTTAATATTTTAGAAATTGTAACCGACATAGCATTTGTAAAAATGCTATGTTACATAATAATTGAAAAAAATGAAATACTTGAAAAGATCTTTTAGCTTTGCTACTCAGGAATAAAAGTATATTTTTAAGTTCATTTAATTGTGGTTAGATTTTTTTATGTTAATTTCAACAAAATAAAAATTATAAATATAAGAATTAAATATTAGCAGATATATATTTTCAGATTTTTAAAATTATAATTAAACTTTTAAGATTTTTTGTAAGACAGTTTTTGTATCAATGCTTAAATTTTAAGAATCTTTTAACTTATGTTTTGTATACTTAGATATGAGGAAGGGATTAAAAATTGACTCATTTCCAGAAGTCTGATCAAATGACCAAACATTAGAAATTTTTTTTTTTTAATCCTTTCTTGGTTAGGCCAAGAATATTTCAGCGCTGACTTGATTTATTGGTTTGTGAGGTAATGGTAATGAGCAAAATGTATCTGAAATTTAAAGTGTGTTGTGTATATTATAGAAACATCATGATATATTTGAGGGAGAAAAAAGTTTGTTTTTTTTTTCCTGTAAAATATTGTGTATGGATATGTCTTGAAATAGGCATATATTCATATATCTGTATTTGTGTATGAACCCTTACTTATCAACCTGAGAAGTGTGAATTCCCAGCACTCAATCTTATTGGTAAGGCGTAAATAGCAAATGCCTTTTTAAAACAAATTGCATCAGCTTAATTTTGTAATTATTATTGGAATTCATGATGAGATATAAATTACATTCAGACACACTCTTTAAATGTATTACGTTCATACATATAATGTTGACTTTGTGTGTGTGTGTGAGAGAGAGAGCGCGCGCGCGCACACACACACACACACACACACACACACACTTATGTAAAATTGAGAGTATTTCAACAGTATCTTATGAAAATGGTGACTTCATGTACAAGGGGGAGGTAACTCCAACTCGTTACTCATTTATCGCAATCAACTGCCATTTTACAATTCTCTAACTTCGGAGCCCCGGCACTTATCAACCAATTCAACCAGAAATTATCTCAGACTGATATGACTACTTAACACTGTCACTTTGTCTACTGCAGATAATTTTTTTTCAAGTCTCTCTGTTTGGCTTCTTCCATGAAGTATTTCACTTTTTATGGTTTTTAATATTTTAGAGTACTTTTTATTTATTTTGCAAAAGAATGGAGAGAAGTTATTTAATGCACTTCTTGTTATATAAACTCCTAAGAATTTAATGCAAAGATGTTTTTGCCTGGTGACTGTATGTTTTCCTGTTGACTGTGTGTGCATTCATATTTTTTTCTATACAGAGTTATTTAGACCATTTCTTGGGTTTCATACATTTATAAATCACTACAAAGCACTCTTTTTTTCCTCTCTTCATACCTTGACTCAAACCCAAACTATTCTATTAATTCATTAACTGCAGATTATAGAAATTTCAGATGCTCTTAACAAGGTTTTTGAAGGAAAAGTTGTTGATTAATACTAATTTTATTATGAAAGCATTTACTTGCATCATAAAATCTGATAAAGTGTATATTGACTCCATTGATGCACATCTCTATCTATATTCTTGTTCATTTGGATGTAGACATGATTGTGTGTGTCTTTTTTAATCAAATATGTACACATTTGCAACTTGGAAAACATCACAATCATTTAGATGTATTTTCTTTACATATTTTAGATTTTGATAAACTAAAAAATCTAAATACATGTCATTGAAAAGAGATAAATTTTAAAATATGTGCATTTATTCTGTTATTTGAAAAAGCAATTTGTTAATGAGTTATAAATATTTTCTACACTACTTGACAATTACTAAATTTCTGCATTTACATTGTCAGTTTTTTAAAAATGTTTTCACTTTTTTGTGTGCTTTTTGAAACTGAACAACTTAAAAATTGTTCAATAGTGAAATACATGTGAGTATTGCAGATTTTATAAGCATTCTTCAAATAACTGATTAAAAAAATGGATTGTCTAGAAGTCTCTTTTTTTTAATTTTATTAATCTGTATTAATGAATTTCATTATGACATGAAGAATAGGGTAGCTATAAATCTATTGCTCTCTGTAAATGCATCAAACCCATAAACAACAGAATTATTTTATGTCATTTGTTTGATAATTTTTTCACAATCATTTGTAGGTGCATGAGTGTGTGTGGATGTGCAGGTGGTGTATTGGATAGCAGCTTGAAAAGAGAAATTGTAGTCCCAAGTTTGAATTCCAGTTGGGTTTCTTACATTCAATTATGTGCAAATACCTTTAGGACAGGTATGGAGATGTGTTCTTTCCCTGTTATGGGTTAAATAGTAGGATTTGTATTTGAAAATTGTTTTAATATCAAAGATTATTAATGCAATATTGACTTGCAAAATTCTTACAACCCAAAATGTTTTGGCTTTAAATAACCTACAAAAGGTATCTAAACTATAAAAAACCCTAACCAATCAATGAGTGTGTGTGTGTTATCAAAATATATGACCCCTTAGCTAAAAGTCCCAAGTTTAATGTTCAGGTGATGTTACTTGTGAGTGTCTATAACTACAACATTGTCCAAATCATTTTGTGCAATAACTTCTCAAACCATACATTTCTTAAGACAGCTTCACTTTTTAAATCTGTTTAATATAATTTGTCTTAAGTACCATATCCAGCAAGGCAAGCTTTTGTTGTTTTCTAGATAACTTGAGGACTTTTTTTTTTTTTTTTTTTTTTAGCCTATAAGAAAAATGTTTGGGGACTTATGATCTCATAGAAATGTTTCAAAATCAAATAACTTATTCTTCATTGGTTTTCTGTATTTTTCATTTTCACTCAATATTTTTTCTAATGTTTGTAGATTTCTTCTTTCTCTCCTGCCTCTATTGATTCTTGCCATTATTTTTCTTAAGATTTTTGTTTAGGCATAAAATTGCAACCAAAATTCTTCTCTCATTCTCACAGCTACCAGTTTTAAGATTGCAAGAATTAGCAACTTTTTTTAGGCTAGACTTTTGATTAATATGAAGAATTTTTTTTTTTAATCTTTGTTTCCTGGTGTAGCGAATGTGAATATAATACTCAGAGAAATGAGCAAATTCAAAAGTTTGATTCGTCTGTAGTCATTTAGGAAGAGTTCATAAAGATTTATTGCATACTACACAGAATATTAATTGAATGAATTAAAAAAAAAAAAAAAAAGTAGTTTGAAATGATTTTCAGCTTTTGAAATGACTTTCTTATGATTGATATATTTCACATATCAGTACCAGGCTGATTGGTGGTTTGAAATTTTAATTTACTTTCACTTTGTATGAGAAACTTATTCCTTGATGTCTTAAACCAAGTGTTCCCACCACTTAGATCTGCTTAGCTTTTTTCATGCACAAGAATGCTGATAATGGACTGTAATTAAATATAGTCAGTTTTACAGGGCATTTCCCTTATGAGCCAATTGTGAAAAGTTTTGAAGGTATGATGTATTACTTATTTTTTCTTTTTTTTTTCTTTTTTTGCATGAAAGGATTGTAAATTGCAAATAGGGTGCACACTGTTCGAGTTAGAAGAGCAATCTGCAGTTGAACACTGGTTGCTTTTATTTGTTTTGTTATCATGCTAATTTCTCTTTCTCTCTCTCTCTCAATCTTGCTGCTTTATTTTTCAAACTCTAATTTAGAAACTAGTAATTAAGTCATTTTTGGATGCTTTGATAAATTTAATAAATGGAAAAGGGAGAAGTGTGTCTCACTCATTCAGTCACACACACATGCACAAAAATATACACGCACACACAGCTATAGTATTTCCTAAGGCTGTCATTGTGTGTGCCAGCCACCAGTTGTAGGTGATAATTATGAATGATAGGTTACAAAAGAGACCATGACTGTTGCTCATCATTCTAATTGCTTGTGTACAGGTTTGTGGCGGGAGGGAAGTTAAGATAATGTCTTAGGTTTGGGAAAGGTTAGATACTGGAAAGAGATGAGAAACTTTCTGAATTGAGGACCAAAAAGTTTGAAAATAAATTCAAGATCTGTTTATTTTATTCACTTGTTTGGTTACCCCTCCTATTCATAACAGTCAGTCTTTTATGTACTGTATCCTTATCAAAATTTGGAGGATTTTTCTATTATTTTTTACCTTCTTTGACTCGGAGGAAAAAAGAATTATTTCAGCAGACAATTTACTACAAGTAAAAGAAAAGAAGTAATTTTATGGAAGACTGTTGAGTTGCAAAATAGGTTGTATGTGCCTATTTGTACCTACTTATCATATACTTGCAGGGTAAAGGAAGCATTTTTTTCTCAAACCTAACACTGACATTTTAAGTCTAAATACTAAATGAGTCCTTAAATAATAACATTTTAAAGAAGTGCATGTCAGCTCCATGGCCAAACTTTTTTGAGCAGTCATAGCATTGATACAGTTTTTATTGTAGTTCAGTTCTTTCATAGGAAAAGAAGCATAAAATCTTTTATTTTTCCCCTCACTACTTTGTGAATATTGTCAGTATTTTTAAGTGCATTAAATTTGTACATTTCAGTTTCATGTTAGTAATGAAAGAACATTTGCATAATCTTCAGCAACATCAGCTTTGTTAGTTTGTAAATGTTATGTGGATTTGAAATAAAACCAATCCAAGTTGTGGCAAAATTTCCTGTCTTCACATTTCCAAATCTTAAAAATAGAGAAATGTAAACTTAAACATTAATAAACCATAAGGGGCCAATTTTTAATATTGTCACTAAAGAGAATAAATGCTAATTCTCTTCTGGAACTAACAAAGCACACTTCCTGAAGTAAAGGGGCATTCAGTACACTGAATAAAGTTCTATAAAATAATGGATGTTAATTTTATTGGTGAGGAAGCTTTTAAATCATTTGACCAGAGAAGAACTGCTTAGTCACTGGCTTTGATAGGTCTTTCTTTGTAAACCGTGAATTTAATAAAGTTCTATGACTTTATATTACCTGTAAAGATCTACAACAATAGTGTTGACATGTTCCATACACAGATGAACAAAAATGGGGATGAGAAATAGCTTAAAATAGGTGAACTATGAAAGACTTTTAATGATATTGGATAATGCTGTTCTCTTTCCAATTCTCGAAATAACACTTCTGAAATAGTTTATGTCCTCTTTTTATCATAGAATAATTTGGATCAGTTTCGGTTTATTGTTGGGAACTTTCAATAATTTATCAAGTTTACTGATTGTTCATGACATGTCTAAGATAATTTTCAATTTACACCTTTTTAAATCTGACTCTAAAAATGTTAATTTCAACTTGAAAATTGTAACACTGTACTGGTTAATAACATTACTATGCTTTCCTTTCAACTAATTTCAGTTGTTCTGATTAATATTAGTATACAAAACTTTGTAACCTTCTACAATTAAGTCATTTGAACGGCTGAACAAATTTTGCAAGCCATTTTTCTAAGTTGTCTGTTGATTCTAAGTAAGAAATTCATTTAAAATGGAAGTAAAGTTTTCTTCAGAGTTTAGTAAAATATTGTTTACAATTACATAGCAAGAACAAATAGTGAGTCAGTATATTTTTATGAGGCCAGTGTTTTGTAACATGGCTTCCACAAGATGTTTTTAAAAAAATTGGCATTTTAAAAAATTGTCACAGAATATGCAATTTAATATCCTGGATTCCTTATTCTTCAGCTCATCCTTTATTTACCTCAGCTTAATTCTGTCAATGTACATATGTGGTCAAGAATGAAAAATATTATGAATTGTTACAAGAGAGTATCAACAGTCAATTCACTTGCCATCGACAAGAAAAGATAATGACTTTTTGGAGTCTGATGTTAACCAAATTCTTGCCAAGATCAGATCTGATGATGTCAGCATTTATCAACATTCAAGTTTATTCTTCTCTTCTGTTTTGAATGGATGAACTTGAATCCCAAAACATGATTGATTTATAACTAACGTTACCTTCATAAGACCTTCATGAATCTTAAAACTTCTCAACACAATCTATCACTTTGTTGAGTTTATGAGCAATGGCATATGCATAGATATATTGATGTTTTGATTATGAAATTATATTTATTTTAATCGATTTAATTGTTTTTTTTGTTTTTTATTTGAATTACTTTCTAGTGTTCATTTATGAATGCCATAATAAATACAGAATGAACATGAACATTTTAGAATAAATTAGAAACTCCTAAGGATTTATTCAATTTTCCCCACATAAATGTTTAAAAAATATCTTTCCAGTCATCAAATTTTTTAAAGGAAAATAAGATTATGAAATAAGGAAGGCGCAATATCAGAAATAGATTTTTTTAAAGTGTTTGAAATTATATATTTTCTTTATATGGTGATGGTCGCTTTATATTTTATAGATGTGTCTCTGTGCTGTTTCCAATAGGCATACCTCTGCTTTCAAATCTTCCTCCATCACAGAAGTACAAACAACTGAATATCTGACTTTGTAACTTGGGAATGATTCCTTTCTCACTTATTGAAACTTTATGAATTCAACTTTCCTTGCAAAATATTTGTTGCTTGAACAGATCCTCAAATACATAGATAGGAAGTGTTGCTGTTAAAAGACACAGAAAATTAAATTTTAAATTTTGGATCATCCAGTGACCAATACTAGAAGTAAGGTACAATCATTGTCAATAAAGTCCAACAAATTTGAGTTGATAAAAAAAACAAAATGCCTGAGTAAAACAATTGCTAATTATTGTATGTATGTTTAAAAACTCCTTAAACAGTAAAAATTTTAAAAAAAGAATGTAATTTCACATCACTATCAACTGAAGCAATTACTGTTAGGTTGTTCTAGTCATGGTAACAATAATCTTTTCATTTGAAATTAAATTGAATTCTTTGAATGAAATTCCCAGGAGAACATCATTAAGTTTATTATTGGATTTAATATGGATTGATTATAAAATTAAGGCGAACAAGATTTAGACTTGTTGGGTCCTGGCATTCAGTCCATCAGGTAGGTCCTTAAAAAGATAATCATGGAAATATTTCTTTCTGATTTATAGATTCATCATATCTATATTGTCATCAATTTTTATTAAGACAAATCAATTTGTTTTAACAAAATCTCTTAATATGATGAATATAGATTGAATTGAAAAATAGATAAATGTAATAAAAGAAGAGGGAGAGTTATTTGTGCTTGTTAAATCCAATTCTTGCGATCAGATTGCTGTATTTGTGCTTGTTACAGTAAAACAGCAAAACGGCACATCATAGCACAATTTTGGTTAGCGTAAAACTATTTAAACTATTTATAACATGGAGAATAAAGTAATTTTCAGTCCATTTGAGCAATTAGTTTCCAAGTAGTATTTAATTAAGTACATTTAAACTGATCCCCCCACTCCTTACTGCATATCTGTCCAAAATGGATCACTTAACCACTTTAAACTTCTAACTACAGATTCATGTCCCTTGGCTTGTCTGCAGCCATCTTTCTTATCCATGGATTGTGGCATGCCAGTGGCAATACTACTACTACTACTAAATGATGATATTAATAATAATAATAATAATGTTGGCCTAATTGAATGGAGCCTGCTACATTTATTTAAGCAAGTATTTTTTTTTTTTTAAATAAATCATAGTACATTTTTGGATCAAGTGTATATGTGCGCTTACTGATTATTTTATTTGATTTGCAACAGGATTTGAGCAAGAAAACAAACTATATTCTAATCATTTCCAAATTTTAGGGCTTGTCAAACTAATCCTGAGTCTTGACTGTCTTGACCCACCCTACGATGGACCCCCTACTGTGTTGACTGTTGAGTTAGCAAGCTAGTCTTGCAAGCAGGTGTTAGTGCGTTCGGTCTTTAGTGAATAGCTCACTATTTTGTGGTTTTGTGTTCGTCCTAGGCTAAATTATCTAATAATACTCTCCCAAAAAGACAGTTAATTTAATTACCTTCTTGTGTCGTATTGTCATGTGATGTCATTCTTTCATTCATTTTGATTTTTGTCTCGTCTCTTGTACGCCTCAACGAAACTGAAACATATATGGAGGAGTGATGATGCTACTACAAATCTGCATTTGTAATCCAATGCGAACATACACCTCAATTTTCACAGGGGTTAAATTTCCTTATTTCATTTTAATATTTTCAATATTGTGTACACAACACTGTATACTTTAATGATGATGGTCACCATCAATTTTATTTTTAAATCGTCAATGTTTAATTTTATGAAATTTACAGACACCCCCCCCCAAATCGAAACAAGTATTATATATATATATATATATATATATATATATATATATATATATATATATATAATAAATTAATTTATGAAAATGTAGTCACTCTACTTATCGCGTGATTCAAAAAACAAAACAATATCGCTAAGGCTAACTAACAGTGTTTGTTGGCCCAACATTGATTGGAATCTGTCTTTTTTTTTTTTTTTTTTTTTTACTAAATAAATAAATCTGACGCTAAATCCTTTGTGGCCACAGCAATAACTTCATTAATTTAATTTTAATTCTAAATATTATTATGTCGTTTCATATCACTTTTTAAAGCTACATTTCTCCGATGTTAATAAGGTGAGATTTTGCCGGTAAGATCGATAACACTAACAGCCATTGTGTAGAATAAAAAACGTTACTTTCCACTAGTAATTAATTAGTTTCGTATTTATTAATTCGATTTTATCCCAGTATTCATTATGTATGTTTCTATAACCAAGAAAGAAATAATAATCATAGTATTTTGGCGTATGTATTTTTCAAAAGAAAAGACTCAATAATTAGTAATATAATCTGATGTTCAGTTAAATTGGTGGCACACGATGCCGGTACTTCGACAATCACTGTGGCGGCTGATATGAAAGCTGGCAGTAAGTAAAAGGTTTTTAAGTGGAAAAGAACATGAAATCGAAACGTATCGAAAATAATCTGGCTGATTCTAGGTTACTTGCACTGTAGTCAATTGTATGAGTCAATAATGTCTCTAACCCCCTTCATTTGGTCTTCTGCCGAAAAGTCGACCCCAGATATCAGGCCATACGATATATAATCATAACATTACCGATGCGCAAAAATCATGCGGATGGTGGGTTTTCATTTTAACTCCTCCTACTTTTTTTCCGGTGCTCCTCCCACATACCATTTACTCCGCCCATGTAGCCAATTTACAGGTGGTTCGGTTTCACAAATATACTCCGATCTTATAATGATTTTCAATCACCTTTTAAAGGATAAATGTGAACTCAAAGCGTACATTTTGTCCGTACACACTTTTTCCATGACTTAAAAAACAAAAAAATACATGATCGAATCTTTAAATGGCAACCAGTTGATTTGTTAGAATGTTTTGCAACATTCTGCTCTTTTTGGTCATTTGCTGTATTTGGCCATTAGCAAATTTTTAAATTGGATGATTTTTTTTAACGACTCTAACAAACAAATGATCTAGAATAAGTGTGTGCGTGTTAAAGCTATAACAAATGTTCTCTACTTCCCATCTAAATCTGACTGTTTATTCGACTTTTCGTTTTCTCTCCGTCGTTAATAATACTGTTAGGAATATCAGATAAAAACATTGTCCTTTGTAGGCTGCGTCATTTTGTGGAACCGTTTGCTTTTCATTGACCTCTAAAAATGTTAACCTGAGCATGACGGGATAATCGAGCACAGCCACTACCATCTGTCCTGTCAAAACCTTCATTATGTCCTTAAAATACTGTTCTGTACGCTGGATTTTCTGATAGGCAAAGCAAACAAAATTTCAAAGTGGATGGTGAGATGTTTCATTAAATACACGACGGCTTCATTACTTCAAAAATCCTACAAATGGAAACTAGTAAATTTCAAGTCATTATAAAACCCTTTCTTTAGCAATACAACATTGTCCTTTATCGCCATCAAACAGTTAATTGGTCTTCATATTTGCGTGAAAGATAGTTTTACTTTCAAATTAACAAATCTAGGACCAGCACAATCTTTTTGCTCGTTTTTAAAATTTTTATTGTTATCTATCTCCTCGGTTGTTGTTATTTAGTCAGTAGTTCTAGATTCGGATTAAATGTCAAGATAACCTTTTTTTCAACGATCCACGCTGAGGAGTAAGGACTCTCAGTCTTATCCATTTTCAAACACTCCTTTTCGAGGAGTAGGGACTCACTAAAGTAGCGTTTGTAGAGCTGTGCGAAATTAGCTACTCACTGCCAATCTGCCCAAATACAACAGACGACAGGATGTTTAGAGAAAAACGACTGCATTCAGTCTGTATTTGTAAAAACATGTTTAGTTTCAAAATTGACATTACTCGAGATCTCCAAAGAATCTAAACTTAACTATGGCGTAATCTGGTTTGAACTCTTTAAATACACTTCTCGCTATGGTAATTTTCTAAGCGTAGCTTAGATGTGACACAAAAGTGTGGAGCACTCAGTGAGGATTGAACTCACTATTCAGTCGTAATTAATCTAGCAAGACAAGCTTGCTAACCATTACTACACCACGTCGAAGTGCCCATACACTTCTCGTTATGCAACGTTTTATTTCAGACAACGACAACAAAACTGACAATTTTCTTTCATGAGAAATAATACAAATAATGGGTGTTTTATAGTTGAATTTCAAAATTTACATTTGCTTGACTCTCTTCGCTACTTTAAGAAAATAATTTTTTCTCTTATGTACAGGATTAGAAAACATTAGGCTAAAATCAGTTCAGTGTTCTCGTTATGCAGTTTAGGTACAAAAATGATAAAACTTTCATTGCTGATAAATAGAGAAAGGTTTCTTTTCTGACTATTAATAATTGCCAAAAAGCAAAGGTAACATAAGAAACGGGTGGGATTTAATGAGTAGACACTTAATAGCTTAAGTTTTCTAAAGTTTGAGATCAGTTCAACCTTATTCTACAAATGCTTCATTAATGCCATTTAATATAATTTATTTATGACCCCCATTAAAATAATAAACCATTTTCCTTTCCTTATATGAAGGACTTATTTCTCCAGTCTCTCAGTAAAGAGGAGGAATCAGAATAAAAAAAACCGTAACTTTTTCGACTCCATTGAAATCTTTTTTATTCTTTCCGTTTTAGTCATTTTACAACTCTATTCCAACTATTCTGTTCCATTCTAATGAAATGTGCGATATTTCCATATTAAATACGTGTTGTAATTATTGATGCCTTTTAGTTTTTGTATGTTTCTTTAATATTGCGTTCATCATTTACGTGTTCCGCGAATGCAATCTAGTATCAAAGTTGGTATTGTTCGACAAATTTGTATTTATTGAAACTTTTCACAAATTTCTCCAAGAAAACTAACTTCAAGCTAAATGTGAATAATAGTCATTTAAGCCGACATTTAGTGCGTCATGTTCTTTCAATTGATTATTGGTTATTTGCAGATTGTGTAACAATATGTGGATATTTCATTGGCGTACTTTGGAAGTTACAAAACGTCAACTGTCATTTAATTCATACTAAAAAAGTAAATAAACGTCAACCTGAAATGAACAATCAAACACAATAACTCCAGTAGTTCGTTCATTCGATAAATAAATAAATGTGTTAAAGTGAAATGAAAAAGAAAAGAAAATGCAACAACTCATAAACCACGGTACAGTCGCCCAAAATGGCTCTGGTATTTGCCGGAAATTCCACTGTAATTTTCTTGACTTGGGAGGCTAGTAATTTCGATTGATTAGCGTCAACACACCCTCGACGCTGTTCATTGGTTTCACGAGTACCTAATTTTGATTTTGTTTGATCTGTAAGCTCAAACTTCCGTCAATTTGCGATTATTATGTTTGCTGAGAAAAATACAGAAATTAAAAGAGTTAAAAAGTAATAATTTGGGTCCTAGTTTGACGAAGAAGCTCCTTATTAGCAACTGGGATTAGAATTTATTCTCTTTAGTGTTCAAATTTACATTCCTTTTTTTTTTTTTTCATCGTATGATGAACCATTGCACTATCATCAATTCCTTTGCGTGTATAGTACAATGGTTCAAATAAGAACTGAAATAAGTTTCAAACTTGTGAAAGAAAATTCTAAATGTATTTTTTTAAATTTAAAATGTCGTGGCAAAAAAAATCAATTTTCCGCTTTTAATGCTACTTGTAAAATCCGTAATATCTAAGGGAAATAATTACAATGGAAAAAATCACTAGCATTAAATTTTCAAGAGCTTTTCTCAAACTGCCAGTTTTTGTTTGTTTGTAGACTAGAAAGAGACAGATGAGAAAATATTGACACTTGACAGCCATCTTGTATTGACGAAGATCAAAGATAAGATATGCCAATGAATCTAGATTCTTGGCAATTACCATTTTTCTTTTTCATGACTTGCCACAAATGTCGGCTAATTGAGATGTTCTAAGAAAATATTTATTTTCAAATCATAAGATTAAATGCATGTATTTTTAAAAAAAAATACATTTAATTTCCTGAAATATCCACATTAAAGAATGTAATAAAAGCTAAAATTTTTAACGGATTTTTAGTGTTATTAAAAACAAACTGACAAGGTAACCGCTTTTTTTAAATTCTTAACACCTGTTTTTTGTTGTTGTTGTTTTTCTTCCTGTTGATCAAACTAAAATTGTGCCATTCCACCTAAACTGACAAAAGAAGCAAAAATATTTTACAATCACAGCAGACATCAATTGACGTCTCATGTAATTACCAGTCGTAGCACAGCTAGCTACATTTTAAAAGTAAATAACATTTTGGGTGAAATCTGAAATAAATAAAAAACCTAAGTGTAATAACCGACTTCGATATCACAGAGAAGGAAGAAATTATTAGCACGCGGATAGGTGAATTACTAAGAGTACAGTTGAGTACACTCTCTTTTAGTGACAAAAAGGTGTGTTCCACAACACGTTCAATGCTGTACCGCTATTACCCTTAATTACGTTTACTTTTCTTTTTTTATATAATTTAAAATAAAATTATCAAATTAAATTACTTTGCTGTGGTATAGGCATGTATATATTTTAGTTAGCTGGATTGATGTGAGTTTGTGACCCTGGATTTCACGCTGTTTGCGATCGTCAGACAAACTGATTAATTTTTAAATTTTGGATTTATATATGGTTGCGTATATATTTATGTGGATGTTGTCAATTAGACGAGTTGTGATTTTTTTTCCCTACAAAATTTAATTGGGCTCGGTTAAAAATATTCCCATCATCATCCATCACCTTTTGTTTCTGGCAGAAGCACAAACGCGTGAAGAGGTCTTGGGATAATACAGGAAAATTTCTTTAAGCTCTTGACTGATTCTAGAGAAGAGTATAGTTTTTAGTGCGGGGTCTTTCTGATTTCAGGATAAAGGTGTAATTTATGACACACACACACTTATTCATAAATCTCTTTAAACAGTATCGTTATTTCAGAGTAGACAGCTTCTTAGGACATTTTGGTTTCAAGCGGGTGAACAAGAGAAATCCATTGTCTTTCTCTTGCATTGATTGAATACTTCGTTGCACGTGCACACTTTACTTGTCCCGTTGTCCGTGCAGTGTTTGATGATGAAGCCGGCATTCAAAAAACAACATTACAATGGGAAAAGAAAACAAAATGGATGTACGAAAATTTGAGATGTACTAAACAACGTTGAATCGCGATTTTCAAATTGTTATCTCTTTCGCATCCTTTTTTGTAACGTTCGTGTTGGTAAGCATTACTCGACGCAATCGTCATCACCCAGAGATAGAGATCACCGGCAGTGGTAAAGATAGTTGCTGAAATTAAATATAAGTTACAATATTTACTTCTTTCTTCTAAGAATCTCTACAACTGGAGGTTTTTTTTTTTTCTAACAGTAGCATTTTAAAAAAATACATGCGGTAAAAAAAATAAGAAAATAGAAAGAAAGAAGA
This sequence comes from Acanthosepion esculentum, assembly GCA_964036315.1. NCBI lineage: Eukaryota > Metazoa > Mollusca > Cephalopoda > Sepiida > Sepiidae > Acanthosepion > Acanthosepion esculentum. The sequence goes on along the minus strand of OZ038492.1, from coordinate 105,003,832 downwards.
GGAAAGCCGTCAGCTGGCCCGGCATGTGAACATTGTCTTTAAAATTGAAGGAGAGTGTAAAAGCACTGAATAAATTATGCAAATTACTGCTCCTTTTCCGCTGAATCTTAATGCTTTATATATTATCCTTGGTCCTGGGCCAAGCATTGCTGTTAGCTCCGCCCTCTTTTCCCTCGCAAGCAGCAGCAACAACCATCTTATCGATTGCATTTATTAACACGTTCTCTTTATCTCATTTATTTGCTTTCTTTCTCTATCACTTCTCCTCCCTTACTCACATACTAATTCTTTTCATTATCTTTTACTTTAAATTATATTCCTTATTTGTCTATTTTACTCATTTTTCTCTATAAGCTATATTTTTTCTTTCTCTTTCCCCTCCTCGGTGAATTTTCTTGACGCTCTCATTTCAATTTTATTCCCATTGAATCTGAGCGAATAACAAAAGACAGGAAGTTGTGGAGAGCCATATCATTCACGTGGCATATAAATAAGAAATTCGAGCCGACTTTTATCCGCTGGTTCAGTTTCTCTCTTCCTCAATTAAGTCTTCGTCCTTTTTTTTCCCCTTTCCGCTCTCATTTCCTACTGTTTCTATCTGCCGGTGTTCTTTCTTCTTCTTTTCCTCTTCCCCTTGTTTAACCGAAGTACTGCTTTTCTTTCTCTCTCTTTCTGTAAATCTTCTGCTCTTTTATCCATTCTCTTTCTATATTCTTTTCTTTTTTGCTTTTGTGCTATTTCACTCTTCATCTTTTGAACTTTTCCCGCAATATTCCGCGATTTGTAAATGAGCTCTAATTCCTTTTTGATACGGAGAAATTTCAATCCTTATTATTTTTTAATTTAGTAATAAAAATCAATTTCTTTTTGTTTGATGTTGCCTAGATTTCTGAATTTTTATACCTGCCATCCTCATCATCACATCTTCAGATTGTCTAAAATACATTAATTTTTTTTTAATTCTTTTAATTAATCTTCATTGAAAAATCTAAAAGAGAAGTTGTTCAAAAACAAGAATGAGTAGAGAGTTGCACTGTAATTTACAAAGTGTTGTACTGCTTATGATTTGAAGAACCTAAGCGATGTTTGAGAATGCTTCTCTCACAATGAATGAATGAATTAATTATTCTAGCCTCGCACTACATCATCAATTCGGTAGTAGTAGTAGTAGTTCAAGAGGAAGATGTCTATTTATGCAGAAAACCGGCTGCTAGGAAACAGCGAGAAACCATTTTTGCCGGCTTACTAGAGAAGGAATATAGTAGTTACCACGTTCTTGCCATTTCAATATCATTGTTTGAAATGCATTAGAATCCAGTTACAAACTATTTGTTTTCCCCCCTACTTAATAAAAACAATCTTTTAGTTTTGCTTTCCTTATGCTAGGGTCGAATTTGAGTTGAATGAATAAATAAATATGTAAAAAGGGAAAAACACCTTTTTTTTTTCTTTTTTACAATATTTTCCATTAAAAATTGATCTTTGATGACACTCATACTGTTCATTTTATCGCTTCTTATCGACTGGAATTCTCGACAGCCTGCTTCTGGTCAGTAAGTTTTTTTTTTTAAATTGGGGTGGCGAAAAATTGATTTCTGGGTTCACAATATGTTTCGTTTGTGTGGAGGTTATCGAGAAATTGAGCTGTCTTTTTAGATTGCATAAACTAAACAGCACCGAGCTACCAATATCTTATCTTAGTATTACTTTCCGCTCCAGTTTAAAAAATAGCGTTTTTTTTTGTTTTTTTTATCATTTATTCAGGACTCCCTACATACCATCATTTTGCAATTAAATGTGTGTCTTTTTATATAGCTTCTCAGCACACACTCTAGCCATCGTCAGTAGAAATTGGGGAGGAAAACGCAAAGTAGGAGGAGGAGTAAGAGGAAAGCAGACAACGCCCGAAACGCACGCATAGATACACATACACACCTCCCACTGCTGTATAAACTGTATGTGCGTACTGCTCCCGTTATTTCTCTCTGTATACTTCTTGCTATCCTCTTTAATTTTGCTCTTCTCACTCCCCTCCCGCTACTCTCCTCCCCCTTCGTCAGTATTGAGTGTATAGTAGTATTAATATCATTGTGAGGAGGAGTAGTAGGAGGAGGTGGTGTTGTTGCAGCAGCAGTAGTAGTAGTAGTTGTTGTAGTAGTAGTAGTAAGCAGCAGCGGCGGTTCGTCTGTCTGTCTCTTAAGTCATTTGGACTACGTACCACCAAGATGACCAACCGGACGCCTGTGAAGAAAGTACCCATCCATTTGCAGGTAACCTTTTTGTTTGCAACTTCTCTTTACTGGCTTGTTTGTATTGTCTTCTTTCATTCCTTCCTATTTGCCCGTGAGATTTTCTAGTGCAAAAAATGCTGGCCGGCTGTAAAAGAGCGAGTCGTTCTCGTCGATGAATGTGTCATGGAAAAGAAAGGCTGGGGGATCAGTTTTTAATGGTGGTTATTATAAAGATTGTTCCCCCATTTTTTGGCCACGATTGTAACTTTGATTTCGAATCGAATTAGACCTGGGAAAATAAGAATGAAGCATGTGTCATTTTTCCTTACCGATTCTTCAACTAGTAAATGAATAATTCTTGTACATAACTTTAGTTTTCGGTGTTTTGTTTTTTTTTTCCTTTTTAGAAATACTGTTTAATTTACTTCTAATTTATTCAATGTTTTTTCTCCTTGTTCTGATGTCATCTGATGATGAATAATTGGATGGTGGTTTGGGTCATTTCTAAATGTATTTATTTTTACTTTCCGTTTTAATTTCTAAGAAAATTCGATACTTATTTGCTGTTAATGATTACTATTATTCTGAAGATCTATTTGTTTGTATTTAAAATAACGATGTCAAAAAAGAAGACAAAAAGTCACTTGTTCGTTGACCAAAAAGTTTTTAAATTTTTTATAACTTACAGAATAATTTACAAAATGTTTGTAGTTTACTTAGAGATACATTTTTCTTATCAAGTGACGATGACCTCAGTTTTGTGTTTCAATGAAATATTTTAAATGTTATTGAGTTTTAAACGTTTTGATGCAAAGTAATAAAATGATGACTGCTACTCACTATTTATCTGAGATCATTTTTTTTTTAGAGATGATCTACACATTTAATTTAGATTTAAAAAATATCCCCCCCTTAAACAGCGAGGGTTTTTTTTTCTTTTACTTTTGTTTGATTAATTTGTCAATCACGCTTTTTGTATTTTCATGTGCTTAAAATGTTCAGTGATAAAACCAAAAATTGCTAAATGAAGACATTGGTTAAAAAATGATGAAAAAGTGGTGGTGATGAAGCTGCAGTGGTTGGATGCTGCAGTCATTTTATTTAAATAATTGTCATTTTACTCGCAACAAAAAAAAAACAAAAACAACAATCTTATAGCTTCAAAGTAAAATTAGTAATACATATAATTTAAAATAATTAAATTAGATTTTAATTTATTCATTTTTAGCACAATCCAATATTTCAATTTTGTCAATGCTAAATCAAATCTAAGAATTCTGTTTTTATTTTTTTACTCGTCAATATATTGCGATGATTTGAAATTTAAAAAAAAATATCTTTTTTTTTTAAGTAATGACCCTTATTTAACGATTTTTTTTTTTAATTTATGAAAGATTTTTTTTTCTTTAAATGTCATTATTCGTTAATATTACTGTTAAATTAAACGATTCTCAAGAAAATTGGCTAATCTATTTTTACTTTTTGTCATATCTCAAATAAAAAAAATTGTCTTACTCACCATTATCAGCTAGTATTGGTTTTAGTAACTACTAACCCGAACCGCAACCACTGTAGTAGCAATGTGACCGGCAAAAGCAGTTGCTCATAATAATAATATAGTCACATCCATTTTTGTAGTAGTTGCACTACTACAACAACTACTATTGAATGGTTGGAGATTGAATTTAGAGGCCTTTCGATTCCTCTGAGTACTAAAAACTAAACGTATATAAATAGTAGTAAGTCAATTGAGTAAAAAAGAAAAAAATCCTAACAACTTATCTCCGGTATTATAGTACTTTAGTCCTTTACAAGGGAGGGTAAATTATTAAATGTATAATTTTACTAGGAAGCTGAGGTTGCGTTCTACTGAAATTTGAGGGGGGGGGGTAGTTTAAATTTTGTAATTATCACCTTTTTTTGTGAGCATAATTGAAAAACAGTTAATGCTCCCTTTCTCGTCGTCTTCAAACAGCTTATTTTCTCTGGCTATGTATCGTCGACTTACAAAAGGATCCCCCCCCCCCAAAGGTTGTGGTGTGGTAAAGAGCCCATCTTTCAATTGGAATTGATTTCCCAGAGTTTCTTTCTCTAGGTTGCTAGTTTTACGCACTACCACTGAGCTGTACGTCCGAGTGCCCATTTATATTGTTAGAGTAGCAAGATAGACGGTGATGATGATATATACCGGCCACTGGAATAATTGAGAGTTGATCGTGTGATGTCATATACTACTACTATATTACTACTACTACTACCATTCGAAGTGAGAGTAATAATAGTAGTTTTATTGATGGCCACACACGAACTGTTCTTCCTATATATCTTGGTCGGGTTATTATTTTATTTATTCCCCCAGGCACTACTAAATACAACAATTATCACACAACCATTAGAAAGCAAATAGGTCACAAATGATCTTGTACTAGTAAAAATAAAAAAATTATGAAACAAAAAAAAAACTATATCAATTACCGCTCACCTCGTTTAGTACTCTCTTCCTCTCTCTGTTCAATCCTTTCATTCGTTTTCTTTCCTTCTCTCTACAACTAATAACATGAATTTAGTTACCACCTCAGCCTCATCACTACATTTCTCTCATTGTGCTTAGCTTCTCTGATTACTTGCAAATATACCATTTTTGTGTCTGTCTTTTTTGCATTTTTATGCTTTTATTTGATAAGAAAAGAAAATCAACTTTAGGTTAGTTAGTAGCAGCTGCTGTATTGAGTGATACCTTGTGTAAGTTAATAAAAAATACATCATAGTATTCTCTGCTATATTGCAATTATTTCCGCTGTATTTACTCTCGCACTAGTAGTGACTAACTGTGTACAACATCAAAAATTTTCACTTCTCTCTGGTATATTGAGTTTCTGTGCCAAATAAGGGGAGTAAAAATTAAAAATGCTTACTTTCTATTCTGGACAAAGTAAAACCCATATAGTATTTCAAAATATGGAAAGATGTGGACTTAGGATTTAATATTGCTGATTTTGTCTTTTATTTATTGCTTCTTTTATCAGTAGCTTTTAAAAAAAGATTTGCCGTAGATATTTTTTTTAACAGATCGATTAAGCAATTTTTATCCGATAATGCAATGTGCTACAAAAATCCAATTCTCACCTGTCGCATATTACTTTTTTAAACTAACTTATTGGTGATTTCAATTTGATTTTTTCTTCTTCATATCACGCGCGTGCACATAACATATGCCATCAATCTTTTTTCTGCTCGCCGTTGAACACTTCGATGGGTTTTTTAACCGTTTGCTTTGGCCTCAACTGAAAAGGACGGTGTACCAAGAAAAATGGTTTCATTCAAATATCCCGTTTTTATTGTTTCTTTCAATTCTTTCTACTCTGTCCTTCATTTCGTAGTACTTCAATGGCAGTCAATTATTTTTTTTTCCTGCTTGGTTTTCTTTTTTGTAATTCTGAAATAACTTTCGACTTTCCCCGATACTCCTTCAACTTTCTATGTCATCTTCTTGGTTTTCTTTTCTTTTTTGTTTGTTATCGCATGGCTTATGTATGTATGTATATGTGTGTATAAGAGAAAGAAGTGTACTGATCTATGCACGTTTTGTTTTGCATCTTCGATTCATTCAACCCTCTTATTCTCACACACTGCAACTGGCGGTGGAAGTAATGTTTGCAATTCGACCACACAAGTCATTCGGTATCCCACCCCCTCTTCATGACCCTTCCATTGCAATGCAATCCAATTAGTTATTGTCTCCGTTATGTTTTTTATGCTTTTAACAATATTCTCTTGGTTTTATATTTTGAGAGATAGGTTTGCTTGTTGTTCAATGAATCACCGGTGATGCTGCTTACTGTCACAGTTTCTCCTCTTTACTTTCTCTCTCTCGTGTGTGTGTGTAATGTTTGTTTTCAGCAGGAATGAGTTGTCTATTTTTACTGTTTTCCTTTCTTTTTTTCTCTCACTCTTTCGCCCCCCTCCATCACCTTCATCGGATATAGCAACTTTTGAGAAAGCAAATCTGTGAATTTACCAATATTTTTATATTGTTAATCTCACTTTGAAGAACTTTGTTTCCTTTTTCTTTCTTTTTTTTTTTCTTTATTAAACATTCATCATTTTATTTTCGTTAGTATTTATTTACCATGAACAATTACACCACACCCTGGAGCCAGATGTTCCCAACATACGTGGCCAACACAATTTTCTTTTTTTTTTTTTTTTACATCGAGTTATTGATCTTCTTTAAAAATCTTAGGTTAACTAATATTTTCAATAGACCATGTGCTAAGCTCAGAGTGCATCTCCTACAACTACGTGTGATATTGCTGTAAAAATAAAATGATCTGCCTATTAAAAAAAAATATTGCAAATAAATAATTTGAGATAATTTCTTTGTATTAGTATTCACTAATAAATTCAGTTTGGTACAAAGCCACAATAGCAGGGCTCCCTGATAATTTAAACACCATTTTATTTGAGATTATCGGGGTAAAATGAGAACTAAATAATTGCTGTTCAATGAGAAACTTGTCAATTTTTAAAAAATTATGAATTATTGCACTAAGCGTACACATTTATGACTTGAATTGTTACACCCCCACCACACACACTCTTTGTTTTTTTAATCTTTAGCATTGCTGCATTATTAATGACTTCCCTTCCTACTACAATACATTCTTTTTCAAGGCCTCTTAATTGCAGTGTCCTTACTGTTAATTTCACTCAAAGTTGTTTTCTGTTGCCATAGCTGGATATGACAACACAACTATGAAATTCAAACGCCCTATTGTTCAGGGGTCAGTCACCTTCAGAGGCAAGATAAACTTTTTGTACACTAAATGAATAAACAGAGTGATAAAGGTTAATTAAGAAGACTTATGTTATATCAATTCATGAATTCATCATCTCAGATTTTTCTTATTTCCTTTTTCATGGCTTTTTTTGTTGATTATTATAATTATTCTTTTTATTAAGCAATCATTTTTGACATATTTTCTTTCAAAATGATTCATTATGAGTTTGATGCAAACTTCCACAGCACCATTATTTGCACCAAATTGGGAAACTCTAAGTTGCATCTTTTGATTATTACTCAATTTCTTACTGCTTGTCCAATCAATTAACTATTGCACACAGTTTAGAAGCTTTAGAAAGACAAAAAGGAAATGAAATTGGCAAAATAATGGAACTGGTCAATATTGGTCTTTCTCATTTTGCTTAAAAAAAGATAATTTTTTAAAATATGAGAGTTACTGATGATAGATAATGGATTTATTACAAGAATGCAAAACAATGTGGTTATATCCAAGACAGCCTTCCTTATCTCAACCTTGAATCTACTATTGAGAGGGCAGGGATTCTGTGTGTATAGGAGATTCCAAATGGAATTTGGACAGATTGTTAGTTTCCAATGCTCCAATCAGTAATTTTGGCTTGTTTAATTGACATCATAGATTAAAGAAAAGATGTTTTTCATGATCAAGAGAGTAAACCAGCAAATTTACTGTTTTATAAGCATACTAGTATCAGAGGTTCTTACAATATAGTGTGTGTGTATGTATGTATATATATATATATATATATATATATATATATACACACACACACATATTACTAATTTATTTGAATTGTCCTTGTTTTGATTGTTGTACCATCCAACCTATATTTTTGTGTGCGGGGGATGCCTTTCATATTTGGTAATGTTCATAGGTTTTCATTCTCTTAGGTGATATCTCATATTTGTTAATTCTTTTGTTGTTTTATCCTTTTCTTGATTCTTTGATATAGAATAAAGGGTTCAATTTGAAATTCTAAGAATGATACCAAATATATTGCAATGAATATGATGGTTGAAACATGACCTGAAATAACCAAGACGAGGATGACAGTTTAACTACATCAATGATTAGTCATAATTCTTCATTTTGTTAATTCATACAGAACTTTTAGACTTGCTTTGCTTCATACAACACATGATTTTACAAATTAAAGATATTGAAAAATATTTATCATATCGAAACCAGAGTTGTTCTTTTATGATAGAATACACAATTTACCTGAAAGGTGATATGTCTGTGAAAGCCATGGAACAATACATTGATGACTATATAAGAATGTTATTATAGGATTAAAAAATTTGGGAATATTTGCATTATTAATCCAATAATATACTGAATCCAATCTCTAAATTTGTTTTAAGTTTCTTATTGAATTATTAATGTTGGTAGTTTACAAAGTGATTTTTTCTCTCTTCCAATCAATTAGCAAGGATAGTATTTTCTTTTATGTAATGCATCTCAACTTAGATTGCCATTAAATAGTTTACGAATTCATATATTATTACTAACTCGGCTGTAATCTTTTCTATCTTTGCTGATATAAATATATTTTCATTCTCTCATATTTTTGTCTTAGAAAAGAATACATCCCAAACATTGACCTTCAATGCTTTCTTCTCTTAATTCTCAATAACTTCAATTCATCATAAATTCATGATAAATATAGGATTAACTTTTAACTCTTATTCCAACAGCATCTGAAAAAATGTATTTCCTTTTTGTTTTTTCTTGTAAGAAAGATTTGAAGGTAAAACATGACTTTATTTCCTGGGTATTTTTCTCCAGTAGGAACTGACAACTGCAACAGAAGGATAATTAAGATATTTACACATATTTCTTTGTTTGTGTGTTTTTTGTTTTTTTTTGTTTTTGTTTTTTTACTTATCTTTCAAGTTAAAATGAACATAATTATCTGGCACTGCCCATCTTATGTGCAAAGAAAGATAAAAAAATTTATCTTTCCTTCAAATGAATTTTTTTCTTCTAATTATGGTTTTTTAGAATGTAAAAACTGTTGGGGGGAAAACTTTGTGAAAATTAGCAGATATATTTGCTATGTATTTGATACATGAATCTTTTTACTATTGATGTGCCAGAAAATGTTAATTTTAAAAAAAATTTAATTTGTAATTTATAGAAAGAAGCAACAACTGTAATTATTACAAATTGGCAAATACTTAACATTGTAAAATGTTATTTACTTTATCTGAAGAATTGGATGACAGACTTATGCTGTTTTGTGGCACTACAAACTGATGGCTGTTGCAAGAGATATGATAGATGTCTATAAAGATTTTTGTGTGTTTATTGGAGTTGGAGATAACAGCTGCTTTCTTGAATATGCCTCTCTTTTTTTTTATACTTTGTCCTGTAGCAAATAGTTAATCATCATCATAGAATTTTTTTTTCCTACTTTTTTTAAATTCTCATTTGCATGTATCATTTCTTCAGCCCAAATTCTTTGCTCCTCACCAGCAGGTGGTTCAACATGTAAATTACAAGTGGGTGGGGGGTGGGGGTCACAAAGTATGCTCTTCTAGAATTTGCTTGACTGTATCAAAAGTTAAAAATAAAAAAATGAAAATCAATCACTTAAGATATTTAGATCCATTATTGCTGCTACATCTCTTATGAATGGATGACTTTGAACTTTTAAATTGGTTTGAGATAAAATTGAAAATTAGCAGTAGCCTTTTCTTTTGCTTATTATAATTTTAAAATATTTAAATAATAATGCAATAAAATATGTCGCTTTCATATTGCTTACTTTTCCAAGTGAGAATATTATAACCTTGGTTTACTTAGTTTCTGTTAGAGCATGTGATAAATTCCACAAATTTCAGCATAATAGTTTTAAAAAGTTTTAATATCAAGAAATTAAAAAGAATAAATTTTTAAGAACAATTTTGACAATAGTCTGAAGATAAACAGTGTAAATAATTTTGGTCATGTTCAATAAGTTTTTAAATGTAGTGTGTAGAGATTTTTAATTTTAATATTTTCTCTTATAACTTCCTTGAATGTGGTTTTAAATCATGTTGACATTTATGTTCCCTTTAACATAATTCTGTATAA
>OZ038492.1:104748700-104988700 GCA_964036315.1 Acanthosepion esculentum | reverse complement strand
TTACATTTTAAGTATATTGTCAAGGTATTTTTCATTATGCCTGTACTCTTATTAAATACAAGAGAGTATTGAAAATTTCTCGGCCCAATCCACTTAAAAAAAAAACTGACCAAACATCAAAATTACACCTCCCACCCAACTGTTCAGTGTCCACATGTTTTCCAACAAATCATATATAGTTTTTTTTTTTTTTTGTTTTTTTTTTTCCTCACCCTCATTTTCTTTCTTTACTATTGCTGTCTGACCTTGGACATTCTTCATTATCTATTATAATTTTTAATTGTTAAAAAATTAACTTTTGTTTCATTTCTGTTCTTTTTTTTTCTTTTTTCTTTTTTTAACCCTACCTAGAGACCTCTCTCTATTTAGGTTATTTAACATCCCTTGTAATTTGTCTGGCAATTGTGCCATCAGCCAATTGCGGATGATTCAAATATTCTCCCTTTATATTTACTCCATTTCTTCTCATTCATTTTCCAAGAGTTACTTTCAGGATAGGTTGTAAATAATTAATCATATCCTCCTCATGTCTCACTTCTTTGCAAAATTATCTTTGTTTCATTATTGTTGCAGTAGTTATATATGCACACATACTTTCATACAATCTTCATTAATATCTTGCTCTTGTGTGATAAAAGCTGCATGTTCTGAGTCAAATGCTTTTCCTATTCAAAGATAAAATGGTTGATTAGATTTTTTTTTTTCTTTAATCAGTTAATCTATTGTTTGGAAGAAGTCTTTTGTTGAACATTAGCTTCTAAAACCTGCTTGTTCACCAGATTGATTTTTATCTAGGGTTTTTTTTTGTTTTTTTTTTTAGTTTGAAATATTTTTGAGAATATCATTTTGGTAGTAATGTGATAGGGTAATGATTACTAAGTCTTTTATCTTCTTTTATTTGTATAAAGTAGAATAATTATTTCTACATTAAAGTTTTGTGGTACTTTTCTTTTATATATATAAATAGGTGTGCTAATTCTTTGTGGAATTACTCTTTTACATTTTCAAAAGGTCTGTTACTATGCCATTTTCACCTGATGCTTTTTCTGTACTTTACAATTTATAAAGTGCCAACATTAGTTTGTTGTTACTTTTGGAGTGTTACTAACAATTGCCATAGTGACTGTTGTTATTTTCTTTCTTTCCCCATCCAAAAACATAAGTTTACATAGTTCTAGTCAATTTTAAAATCCTCTTAATCTTACATTTGGTAATCTCCCTATATCTGTCTTTAAATGCAAGCTTCTTTTCTTTTTCCTTCTTTGTCTACTGCCAACCATGCATGTTTCATGCACTTTCCTAATGGCTTCTTTTTAGCCCTCTATATTCACTTTCTTTGTTCCTTCTCTCACTCTTTTATTATAGAATGTGTTTAATTCTGCATTTTTAATTTTCATCTCCAGGTTTCATTTTGAGTCTTGATTTGATTATTATTTCTTACACTTTCTGAATTATCAATTTGCCATTCATGCCTTTTGTTATTTTCGCTATTCCTAAAGCCTGGAATCAGCTTTTGATTTTTATCTGAAAGTTGCTAATATTCTTTCTGACCTTTTTATGATCAGAATTTTTTTTAAGAATGATTTTATTTCTTTAATTTTAAAACACTTCAAGCTATCATTTTATGATTGCATTTTATATTAACTATGTTGACAATGGTTAAATCTTTAATTGGTTTAGGTTGTGTCAGCAATTATAGAATCCATTTAATTACCCCCACCTCTATTTAAGTTTTTCAAGTCCATTTATTGCTCCTTTGTTTCTATTTAAAAAAAAAATGTATTAATTTTTGTATCTCTGAGAACATTTCAACTTTTTCATCCCTCTTTCCTTGTTCCTATTTTTGATTCTATTTTAACTCCTATATAAAAACCCAAGAGCTTCCTGGTAACCTAAAATGCATAATGATAGATAATGTGTGAAAATATTCTATAGTGAAAGAGAGAAAAAAAATTGACTTGTTTTAAATAATTTTACAGCAGCCACATACTTGTTTCATTCCTGTTATGAAATAAATGCTGGAAATTAATTTGCTGTGTTTAAGTTCATTTTACTTATTCAATGAAAAAATAAGGTAGTACTTTTGTTTTCTATAATCTTAAAGTTGTCAGTGCAACTTTGAAATTTGAGAAAAGGTGTTAATGTAATTCAACATGTAGCTTTCTTTTTGATTTTGTAAATTCTTTATCCCTGCCTCAGATGTATTTGTTTTTATTTGTTCACAAGTCTTATGATATCATAGCCACCATCATAGTTTCAATTTAATTTTATAAAAAAGAACCTTATCGTTCTTTTCTTTTCTTATCTCTAAGCAATTCATGACCTTTTACAACCATTGAATTATTGCAGCAGCAGTAACCTTAGAATCTGTAAATCAGGACACTAGTCTTCTAAAATATATTCACACACATTCATGTGCAAGAAGGAACTTTTACTTAAAAGATCTGATTGTTTGCTGATACAAAATAACGATACTTAAATTTTTAGCATTTCAGATTTTTTTAATCAAGGCGCATTCATCAAGAATTTGATTCTATGAACCCAATTTTTTTAATGTAGGGCAACTGCAGATTTTATGTGGTTTTTTTTTGTTTTTTTTTTTTGTTTTTTTTTTCAAGTAAAAGTGACATTTTGATGGTTATGAGGGAAGTTGATGCAAAATAATAATTTTAGCACATTAATCTTGAGATACTTTTCTTTTTGCTGCTACAAATGGAGTGACAACTATATACACTTGAAATAGACTGGATCCGAACTGTGATATATGAGAAGGCAACATGAAGTGCTGTTCAAATTTACTGGGGATAGTTTAATTTTTAGAGCAACCTGTTAAATTTTATTTGAGCTTACATTTTTTGTTTATGCATTGGTTGACTTGAATATAAGGTTGACATTTTTATTCAATAGATTAACAATTAATTTGGTAATGAAGGATCAATAGTGCTTGTTTGAATTATTATATTTAGGTGAAAACATGTACCATTATGTTTGTAGGTCATTGGTTTGAATGTGATTTGAATGTTAATCAAATTCAGTAACTCCATTTTCAGTTATTCATTGGGGGGAAAAAAATACTTGACTGAACTTACCACAAGTTTTGATGGTTTAACACACATATATGGCACTAAGGATTAACCTTGCTACTATTCAGTAGTAATTGCCAATCAGACTAGATCATGTAACCATTACCCTATACTGAATTTCATTTTCTGTTTTGGAGTTTAAAAAAAAAAAAAACAAAGTTGAAAATTTTGACCAGTGTATCAATTGTTTCAAAATTGTTACACAGATACTGAATTTTGAAATAAGACTATTACTTGACCATCTTATCAGTTATCCTTTGAGAAGGTATACATAATATTTATAAACTTAAAACATAAATCACAAACTCTTGGCTTGATTGAAAAGATTAATATGAAGTAGTTTGCTCTTGTAATGATTTTATTTCTGAGATCTCACCTTTTTAAATGTCTATTATCATCACTCTGGATATATTTTCTCCTGTCTAATATTTGAAAAACTATTTTAATTGCCTTCTTCAAAGAGAAAAATTGAATCTGTTGACATGATCTGTTTAGACAATAACCCAAGATTTTTCTGTGTTTCAATGAAGATAGTTTTAAAAAAAAACTCCCTTTGAATTATATCAATACGAATGACATTGTGATTTGTATTGTTAGTACTTTTACATTCTTATCAGGTTTCTTTTCCTCGCCTGTTTTCCCCCTTGATTTTTTTTTCCAGTTAATGTTGAAAAATACAGAAAATGCATTTTTTTTATTCTAATAGATGAAAAAATTGTAACTGACTCCAAAATAAATTGTTGAAATCACTTCTTTTTGTACTTCAGCTGTTTGTTTAGCAAGTGAGATCTTCCTTTATTGTTGCTATATGTGCATCACTTGTTTCTCTTTCAGATACTTTACACATTTCTTGAAACCACTACAACTGCTGTTTCATTTACACCCCCCACACACACACACACGCGCGCAAGTTTATTATATATAATTCTCTCCACAAAATGTAACTTTATCTTGCTATTTTCATCTTCTGTAACCATTCTTGAACAGTGAGTTATTTTGCTGTCAAGGACGGCCTTATCCCTCAGTGGTTCTTAGTAACCATGAATGTAAATGTCAGCTTGGTTGTGGCACCATACAAAATTGGGACATCAGGAAACTGGAAATATATGTAAAAACTTTTACATAATACAGAAGCAAAGTGGGGGGGGAGTAAAATGAAGGTTCATACACTTTTATAACTACATCAGTGGTAGTTTTCCTAAAATTGGGCCCAAACTTCAAAAACATGTCTGGTCAGCTGGTAATTTGTAGTCTTAATATTTTAGTTTTCTGTGCAAAGTTTAAGTAAGATATTGTTTTATAGTTACATGTTACTTAATCTGAACAATTCTCACTTTATAATTAATTTTGTATGCCATGTTAGGCTTGTTACTATAAAGTATACCAAATGATTGAGTAAAACTCACTTCAGTGTTATTTCTTCTACTTATAAAATTGGTGATACCAAGGTGTACTAAAACACTGTTGTATACTAGGTTGAGTCAAATGGAGTTTTTTGGGGGGTTTTTTTTGTATTTCAAGCTTTAATTAATAGTTCAAAAAAATTATATAAAAACCATTTATTCATCAAAATATATCCCATCTGTTCTCATTGCAGTGCCAGAAACTAAATTCAATGCTTATACCATTCAGTTGGTTTTGAGGCAAAAAAAAAACCCTCCCTGCACCCATTTTAAACCTCATTCACATTGTTGAACCTCAATCCACACAGGTTTGGAAAAGGTGATAATCTGATGTTGTAAAGTCAGGACTGTAAGCAGAAGCAGCACTTGCAGCCCCTTCTCAATTTTTTCTTGGTCAGATTGGTAGAGTGTGTGATGGGGCATTGCCATGCAGGACTGTGCATCTTGAATTGAACATTGCCAGGTGGCAGGCTTTCAAAGCATCATATACTCACTGCAGTTGTTGAGCATAAATGTCAGCATTCCTAGCATGATCATCTGGGACAAGCTCAGTGCCGCACTCTCTTGAAACTACACCAAACACATAACATGACCTTCTGTTTAAACAGCCCTTGTTTGACAACAGGTTCTGAAGCCTGGCCAGAACGAAGTTGCTGATTTCTCTTATTAGGAGTATGAAAATAGATGCTTTTTTTTTCTACCCCTGGTTACAATTTGAAGCCAAAAACAGGCATCTTGAGGATTTGCCAGCAGTTGTTTGCAAATGTTCACACACTGAGCCTGGTCATTGGTCAATTCATGAGGAACCTTTCGACAGTGTTCACATGGCAGAGCTGGTAGAAGTGTTCAGTGATTTTGCTTTGTGAATGACCAGGTTCTACTGACAATCTATGAATGCTTGAGTTTGGCTATTCAACCACTTCAAGCAAGACCTCATCTTCTACATCATTAATTTCTTTTGCCACTGCCCTTATACTTAGTTCTTTTTTTCGATGGATTGTGTAAAATGGCTCTAATTAGAATGTTTTCACAACTTATTATCTGTATAATAAAAAATAAACAATTGTCTATGTCATATGAAAATAAAGAATAAACACTTCAGCAATGATTGGACAACACATATCAAATTAATGATATAACATGGAGTTACAAGTTACCAAAAATCAGCAGTGAAAAAAGAAAAAAGAAGCTTAACTTTGTCTAATACAAAATCTAAATTTTTAAACATTGAAAATTTTCAACTAAATGAACTGCAAGTGATATTCCAGATATTGCTTATAAGGAAGTGCTCAAAAATTCTCAGTTTGACAAAGGAATCCCCTCCCACCTCCCTCCAAAAGAAAACAAATTCTGTTTATTAAAAATTTTTGGAAGAGTATTCAGTTGAGAAATTTCCAATATTATTCTCATGTGGGGGAGATTGTTTGTTGTTTTTTTTGTTTTTTTACTCCTGATATATTTTATTATCTGCAAAACTGACAAATCAACGAGATGATTTACAAACATTGTTACAAATAATCTGTACAACACCATACTAACTGTAGAGCCTTAATTCTGTGCTAATCTTAAACAATTCGTATTCATAAGTGAAAATCTTTCTTTTCATGCTGTATTCTCACTTTGCAGCTTGTTTATTTACTATATTGTTTGCCATATTTGGGCTTTCGATGAGCATATGGTTGTCAAATGACATTTTGAGTCTTTGTAAGGACAATTTCAATAAATACACTAAAATAATAACATACATGTATTAATTCTGGTACATTTCTCAAACTTTTCAATGTAAAAACCCAATACAAGTTTCAGTTTAGTGATTTAGTTAGAATTTTATAAATCTTTATAGCTTTTCAATTTTGTTCTTGGTTGTATATCTTCAATGTATATCTTCAAAGTCATATGTCTAAATTTAACCTTTTTTTTGATTATATTTTTGCCTAAATCTCTTCTGATTGTGCAAAGTTTACTAAATTTCTTTAGTATGATTGGTTTACATTTTCATGTGACTATTGATAAGAATTGTACCTCCTGTGTTAGCTTATCAACATTGAAGATTTGGGGTGTTACTGGATCTGGAGCATATTTGCTCATAAATTTTGATTTGTGATATTCATTGCTTACCCTTTAGGGTCTTACCATCTGCGTGCAATTGATAAGATATGAAATCTTGGTAGGTGTAAATAAGATTTACACTTTGAATTTTGTTTTTACTACTTTTAATTCATGTGGGGGAAAATGGTGTATAAGAACTGCGCTGAATGTTTATTTTTGTCAAAGAAGCAATCTGACAATTATTTGTTAGGCTTATATATTTTTGAATTCTTAAATTATTTTACTTTTGAATTTTTTAAGGCATTGGATAATAGATTTGAACTTGGCTCAGCCAAAGGTTGGTTAGCCTTTTATCAAGTTTTAGATTCATATATTCTTCACTATATTTTGTTTTCATAAAGTTTGCATTTTGCTCCAGCTGTTTTGAAATTGGAGATACATTAAGATATTTGAACCAGTTTTTTTTTCCTTTTCAGTTAGTAAATGATAGTTACTCCACCACCACTTATGTTACTAAATAATGGGTCATAAACTGTATTCTATTTTAGAGAATCTCATCAGAAAGTGATTACAAAATTTGATTACAAAATCTTCATATTAAAACAAAAAAAAATCAAAAAGTATAGTTCATTATTGTTAAAACCTAGAATATTTAGGTCCTTTGAGTAACCTCAATTGATTTATATACGTGTCAATTTTAAGCATTTACAAAAAGGGCTTTATTATCTAATGTGCCAAAGACTTGTGCTACTTGTGTCAGATATACACACATAGTGAAGGAAATAGAAACTGTTTTTTCATATTAATTGATATTAATTGAGGATTCATTGAAAAAGCTTTGTTACATTCTATTTATCAAAATTATAGTTATTCAGTTTCTTTATCTAAAAAGAAAGTGATTTCTATGCACCCACAAAAACAAAAATGTTTGAATTTCATAATCATAATTTAAGTACATTCTTTCTCTTGAATTTTATTTTTTTTAATTTATTCAGTTAGAAGTTATTAATTTGCTTTTCATGGCTTTGTATTTACTCACCTTTTTATTTCCTTTCTCTTTTCAGGTAAGTTTCCAATTTAGTTTATTTTCGAGATGAAAGCTGAGTGTTTTGATTTGTATAGGAACTTCATTAAGCCGACTTTCTTCATCAGGTATGTATGGCATGAAATGAATATATATTGTGCATGATCCCCAAAGATGATTTGAACAGTTCTGACACACTCTGCCCCAAAAAAGAAATCTCTTGTAACGCATGCAAGGAAAATATAACAAAGCTTAATTGCAGTGCCTTATCAGTCATTTTCAATGAAACCTGTATAAAAGAGAGATTACTGCCCAATTAAACACACACACACACACACACACACAAATATGTATGAGCCAGTTCAAAAACAGTAATTCCACCTTGAGGTGCTATGAACTCTTAAAGAGGCAGTAAGTGTTCAGGGTCAATATTTAGAGTAGGCATTAAGTTTTTAACAAGGTAGCAAAAAAATTTAATCCTTTGAACTCTGATTCAAGTCAACATTTTTAAATACTTATCTTTTTGCCTCTATATTTGAAACATTTAGATACAATTACAATGTTTCTATAGAATAAAAACTAGCATGCCAAACTGACAGTTTCAAAAGCCTGGCATCTTTGCCACCATTTGGCTGTTCCCACCACAGCTCATTTTCAGTGATGGGTGCTTCTTGAACATACCAAAGCATAATGTATCATTAACTCTGCTCCATTTACCAATGTGATTTTAACTTAATGAGTGTGAGCTTGTGCAAATTTATAAAAAGGTTTGATGGAAAGAGAAGGTTAAGAACCTCTGATCTAAAAGTTAACATCACAACGTAACCCTGACACTAAAGTCCATCTTGATACTCTAACACTTGGACTAAATTTGCTTCGCTAGTTTTCTATCAACATTTCAACTAAGTGAACCTTTACTAAATGACAAGCTTTTACAATGTTTATTTGAAAGTTTATAATTGTGCATGTTTTCAAACTAGTTAAAACATTCTTTCCAATATGCATAATTGGCTGTCATTACCCAAATGTAGGTTGTAAGAATTTTTTATAAGTTCCATTGAAATATGTTTTAAAAATGATAAAATCAACTAAAAATTACTTTGTACAAGAATATAGCTTTGTTCCATGCAAAGTCTTAAACTTCCAAGAATCATATGAGTTATAAAGAATTTAGTAATGTCAATGTTTGCCTGCAAATTCTCTTCTAAGTCTACTCTCGACTTAACAGCCATCCCTTTGCCTGACTTTCCACTTGGAACTGAGTCTCTATTGAGTGATATGCATGTAACTTCATTCATGGTTTCTTTTATCATCTCTGAACTGGATCCTCACAAAGCCTGTGGACTTGATGGTATCCTTGCAATAGTCCTTAAGAAATGTACTGAACTGTTCTTTCTAAACTATACAATAAATGCCTTGCTGCTTATTGCTTTCCTGCTTGTTGGAAATCTTATTAGCCTTCTTCTTATTATTGGTAAAGTACTAGATGCTCTAATGAATTGGTTAAGCATTTCACCTCATAGGGTCTCCTTTCAGATAAGTAATATGGTTTCAGCTTCTCTAGATCAACTGCTGATATATTAACAATTATTGTTAAGAGTCTATCAAGCTTTAAATAAGAATGGTGAAGCTCAGATTGACAGGGTTTAGTATGCAGGTCTTTTTCACAAGTGAAGGGTTATAGTGTTCTTGGTTGTTGATTTGATTTGATCTTTTCTTATCAAACCATGTAATGGAAGTAATCTTGAATGGCCACTCTTCTAGATCATTTTGTACTAATGCAGTTATCCACTAGGGCTCTATTCTGACACATTCTGTTCCTTATATTCATCAACAACCTTCTAGATGTAATCAGTTCCCAACTTGGCATCTATGTGGATGATGACTATTTGCCTTTGTCTTAATATTAAGTCTGATAGGTTTGATAAAATCAAATTGGCAGCTGATCTGAAAAATGACCTACAATCTGTTGCTAACTGGGGCAAGGTGTGACTTATTAATTTTAATGCCTCTAAAATGAAACTGTTCACTTTTAACCATCTTGAACCTTTTTTGTCTTCCATCACCATGGCTGATGCTGACCTCTAGGAGAGCAATTAACTGTGTTGCCTTGGTCTCACATTTTCCATTGAAATGAAGTGGAATGTTTATATTGAATCGGTTAAATCTGCCAATAGGAAAGTTAGTTCACTATGCAATTGTAGAAGATTTTTATCACCAGAATTTCCTGCACATTTATAAGTTTACTGTTCATCTTGTATATCAAATATTGCTATCACATCTGGCCTGGTGCTTCTGCTATATATCTGGAAATTCTTGACTAAATCCAAAGAAAAATTGGCAATATTTAGTCTATTCTGACCTGTCATCTCAGCTTCAGTTGCTTTCTCAGTGCAATAATGTAATGTCCCTTTGCCTCTTCTATAAATATTGTCATGGTAATTGTTCTGCTGAGCTTTCCTTGTTGATACTTTGCATTCTCAAATTTTAGCACAATAGTAAATTGGTGGCTAAGTCTCATAATTTCAGTTTTGAATTGCTTATCATATCCATAAGTTCTATGCTAATTGTTTTTTCTTTCTTACCCCACACTTGTGGAACTCTCTTCCAGCTTTCCTTTACTCTATACTCTCAAAAATGTAAATGCAATGTCAATCATCATCTTCAGTCTCCTTGAATGTTGTTCTTATATTGTCCTCTTTTTTATACTCACAGTAACCCCTTGCATCTGAGTGGCTTTGCCTTGCTTGGTGTGAAATACATGGTATAATAAAATTCACAGATTTTGAATTTAACTAAATTTTCTATATAATATTGTTCAGAGATAGCCGACTTTAAAATTTCAATGACAGCTTTGCTGAAACATTTTTATGACATAGTTAAATGGTGATCTGGATTGTTGAGTTTTTCTGAGATGCTTGCTTTTTTGCCTATATCTCAAGATGGCATTCTCCTACATCTTCCTGTTTTAGTTCTGAGTGTTGTCTTTCAGCAAGTATTACTTTTCTCATGCTCTCATTGCATTCAAGTTATTTTCAACAAAAAAATTAACTTTTATTTTTTTTTAAATACATGGGTTATAAAGATTTAGAGATGCCAACATTTTTTAATCATTTTCTTTTTTTCATTATTAACAATTATTTTAATATCTTCACAAGATCTCAGCTACAAAAAACAGTGTGTGACAGCATGATAAATGGCAAACATCTTAAGCAGGAAAACTGAAAGCAAACTTGTGTCATTTCTTCAGTCTAAGGATTTGTTTTACCAGAGAAAAATCATTAAATTGTATGTTTACAAAATAAGTAATTTTGTGGGTGTAATTTTATTTGCTTACTTGCCTTATGATACAAACTAGTCTTAGAGTGAGTGATAAGGTCACATGATGGATAAAAACAAAAACAAAAATAAAGTTCACTGATGCTTAAACTACTTCCAGTCTATTAGATTATTACAAGCAGACCCTTCTCCTCTGCTCCAGGTATGAAGCATTGAATATTTATACCCTTCTATTTCAGGGTTAAACAAACTTTACCTTATCCTTATTGAAATGAGAAAATTGGCCTGAAGAAGGGGTAATAGCAGCCATCTGTCAGCTGCAACTGCAACTATTAATATGAGTACTACTGTGGTCTCTGAGAAAATCTTACATTCCACTGACCTAATTTTCTTTGCATCATTTTCAGTACATCTGGACAACTTTTGAACATATCGAGAGAGGAAGGCAAAGACAGATCTCTCTCTCACACTCTTCTTTTTATGAATGGTAACTTTTTAAGGAAATATTTTCAGGTTGTTCTGATAATGGTTATTAGAGGTCATATTAATATCTAGAGAAGATTAATTTTCTTACTTTATAACATTTTGAGTTGCTTTTATTGGATATTTATAGATGCCTCAAATGTTAAGATGCTTTTCTGTTAAATGCTACAAAGATTCATTTTTAAATGTTAAAACATTTACTAGTTTGAATTTTGTGTTTGTTTATTTTGCATCTTTCGTAAAGCAACTTCTTTTCTTTTCCCTTTCTTTCTGCTGTCTTCCAATTTTATGGTAAATAACCAAACTAAGGGTGTAAGTAAAACTCGTTTCTTACGATGTTTATAGTGAACGTTTTACCTCTGTTTAGCATCAGTACAGGATTTCATAAACTAAAATGTGAATTTCACTTGAGTGAAATACATTTATAATTAATTTGTATGTTTTGTAAATTTTAGCATTTTTCATTCAATAGCATCTTAAATGTTTTACTAAATTTATACTATTGTAAGTATTTAAGCTTGGATTTGAAGATTAAATTTTGTATGAATTTTTCTTAGCTTTACTAGAAATTGTATCCTGAACTAACCTTATTTAATAGTAGTTTGTGTGCTGAGAAATTATTAGTTTGTTTTGTGCACCTGACGCCAATTGTTATCTGTTATAGATTTCAAAAGCTTTTTTTTATCTTTGTCAGCAATTGTTTCATTCTTAGTTTATACAAATAACTTGAAAGGAAATGCTGTCTACAATCAGATTTTATCATTTTTTTCTAAAATGACAAATTTCACTAAGAAAATGTTAGAGATTGCGTAAATCAATTTATATAACATTATAGTCTACATAAAGTAAATTTCAATAAATCTATCTCCAAATGCTTTCTTTATATTCTGACATGTATGAATATTTAATCTCATCTCTATTTCACTATCATTTGTCTTTTAAATGTTCCAATATCTTTTATTTCTGTTTGATAATTATCTGGTAAGATTCATTAATCAAATGAAATTACTTTAAGTTAGCTAAATTGTTAGAGCATTTGAAATCCTTCTCCTAAAAGGAACTATTGCTTTACAAGCAGTGGCGTTTTCTCTACCCATATGAATTGTACAGATAATTCTACAAATTGGTGGTAATTACAGAACAAGACCTCATGTAAACCTGAAAGTAGTGGGGTGGGGTGGGGGGGTGCTGGATTCTTGGCCTGAGCCATTTCCCAAAATCTGACCAAATGGCCAACCATCAAAATTTTTTAAATTCTTTCTTGGGCAAACCAATAACTTTTCTAATTTTATCCTCTGTGTGTGTGTGTGTGTGTGTGTGTGTGTGTGTGTGTGTGTGTGTGTGTGTGTGTGTGTGTCTGCCTTTTTGATGAATACAAAATAAATATGAAATATAGTAAAAGAAAAAAGTCAAAGTTTGAATGCTGTTGTCATTATTTTTTAAATTGAAAAACATTTCTTTTCTCTTGAAATATTATATTTTCCCCATCTTACATTGTAATTAAAGTTTCATTATTTCCACTTTGTATCCACTTATTGTGCAGCTGCTGTCTTTGAAAACATCCCACTGGATTAACTGAAGAGGATAACTCTTCTATCATTTTTTTTTTCAATGTAATAAATAACAGCATTGTTCTCATCAGTTTCAATTTGAGTAGAAGAATTTTTTGTCCTATTAGTATGACTGACTGAATTATCTTTGATTTCATTTTATAGCAGATTGGCTTCATTATGACCACACATTTTGAGGACAACTTTCCTATCACTGTATATAGGTCAGAACCATCTGTTAAAATGAATGTATAGGGCAGTATACATTTGTCATAGAAAAATTAAATTTGATGGCTAGATATCCCCCCTCTCCCAAATAAATTTAACTTTTGTTGAGATAAGAATATTTAAGTTTATGAATTATATAGAAACTATTAATTCTTGTTAGGTATAAGAAGAAATTATTGTGAATTAAATTTGAAAATAAATGATTAGTTTAATTTTTAACAATTTTTTGACACTATTATGACAAAATGTGTAGATTTTCAGTGCCCTTTCCTCTTGTGTTCTTTACAAAGTGAATATCTTGAAATGCTGAAGATTGTTGTCTTACTTTCATGTTGTTGAGTATTGTACTATTTATAAGCAGAGGTCAAAACATGACATTTTGTTGTTGCAATTGAATTAAACATTTTGTTAGTCATTCTATTGTTTATAGATACACATAATTAAGAAATCCCATTTTTGCTTTGTTCAATCGATTGATGAGGGGAAACATAATTTCTTGGGAGATGTGTTCACTATAGACTTTCTCTTATCATTGCACTGTTTAACAATGTCTTCATGATGTCTGCACTTGTCATAAATTTATGAATAGTCAGAAGCAAAGAAGTTTTATAAAAAGATTACTGCTGTTTTGTCAGCTCTTGAAAAAATGGCATTCAGTTTTCTTAATATTATACAATCACTTTCGGGAGTTTCACATTACTATTATATCTCATTTTCTTGGGGTGGACTAACTCTTACATAGTGCCAATTTTATTTTGTATTTATAAAATATTTAATTACCTGGTGATGAAAATGGACGCACTTTACACAACAAAAATAAATTATAATCTACCTAAAAAAAATTAGAAGTTTTAATACTTTTACTTAAAAAATATTTTTACTTTTATTTTAGGTCCTATTTCATATCTATTATTTCTAAACTATTCTCAACAAGTATACATTTTCATTTATCCCATAGTAAATGTGAACATACAGAGTGTGATGGGTCAATTGTCACTGTTTTATATTTTTAATATCACTCATGTGCATTGTTTGTTTTTGATTTTGTCAACTGCGTAGTATAGTAAGGACATTTGGGCACTGTCTGTGAGGAAAAGAGCACCATGATGCAATTCACTCCATCAAGAATTTGGAAATGGTGTGCTGTATTGCTTGCCATTTGCACTAGGAACTCCAATATGAACATTTCAATGTTTGGGTGTCAATCTAAGGACAGTGCAGAGGATTTGGAAAGAGTTAGATTAGTCTAATGGTGATTACTAAGATGTTTGGGGTGATCACTAGTGACGCCGATAATTTGCCTCCATTCATCTTCTCACATGCTCTCAGACTCAACATGGAAGCCTACATCAAATACCTTGAGGAGGTAGGGCTGCCCTGGGTCAAGAGGGTGGCTGCTGGAAGATCCTGTGTCTGGCAATAGGACTCTGCACCATGCAAACAATTGACTGTTAGACATTTTCTGCAACCACATCACCCCTTACATCTGGCCACCTAACTCCCCAGACTGCAAACCCCTTGATTATTATGTGTGGGGTGCAGTTGAGCGTAAAACTCCTTGTAATACCAAAGATGAACTGAAGGCAAGGATTATGGCAGCATTCACCAATTTAAACAAGGAGACTGAGTAGAAGAGTTGCAGGAGATTCCAAAGTCATTTGGAGGCTGTGGTTGAAGCCAATTTTATTGAATAAATTTACTCTTTAGTATTCCAAGATATTTTTGTGTAATTTAGACAACAATCCATCACACACTGTATATGTTAAGCCTTTTTACAATGCTCAACCTCTTTGGGTGGGTGGGTGTTTGGTTGGTGGGGTTTATTGTGAATCTTGTTTCAGACTGTTCCTAAAAGGCTGAAATCGGTGACCATCAATTAGTTATGTCTAAACTGTTGGTATCATAAATTTTAAGGGTACAAATCCTAACACCCACACTGCCAGATATTGAATTGTTTGTTCAAAGAGGACATGGTTGTATCTCTACTTTGTTGAATCTTTCCTGGAGTGACTACTGCTGTAGCCACGACTAATAATTTGGATCTTATCTTGAATACTTCTCTGCAAAATAACTGGTGGTGAGTAGAGCCAGTCTTCATCACAATAAGAATCTTTCTTTTGCTGCCTGCATTTGTAACTGAAGCAAGGAAGTAGATTAACATCCGTTTCTCTATCTACCACGTTTTATAATTCTTCATTTGAATGTCATGGCAACAGTCATAGTTACATTAATAGCACTTTTAGGATTTTCTATATTCTGGTTGGGAATCTTTTCTATCTTCCCCCCCCGCCAGATGATCACTATTTAAATTATAACAAATTACTATCATTTAAGCTTGATTTCCCTATTAATATTGTATCAATTAAGAGAATGCATCTTAAATTTCCATTTCATGGCAATTATATTGGCGAAGAAAACTAATATTGGATTTGGAAATGTTTTCCTTAGATCAGTCACAGTAAGTAAGAATTAGCATTTTCTTTATCAAAATATTCTCTTTTACAAAAAAAAAAAAAAGACAGTTTAATATACTGGTCTACTCATTTTTGTAATAGTGTTTTAATACAAAGTTAAGGTATTAGGAGCTAAGATTAAGTAGTAATATCATGTGATTAGTTTTGGTTCTTCTAGATTAACCATAAATATTTTATGTATATAATATGAAGTTCTGTATACTTTGTATTAAAATTACAGTTAGGACATTTCATATGTCATATTGTAATATTTCCTCCTAAATTTATCTTATTAACGTTGACTGAATTGAAGGGAATTTAATTTGCATATTTAGAGTAGCATATTTAACCTTTATCTTGTACCCAGTTTCTCTTGCCTGACATGGCAATGTTGGCCTTTACTTTATCTCTTACCTTACCTCATCCCCAAACATCTGGAAATTCTCTAAAACCTGCTAAGCATTGGATGAGTAATGAGGAGAAAATACCAACCTTTTTTTCTGTCTAAAGAAAAGGTGCCAGCTTACAAGTCATAGACATTGACTATCACTATTGGGTTGTTGTTAACAGTGGCTAATGGAGATTAAACTAGGAACTGCTGACCATAAGTGTTGTTGTAATGCCATGTGAACTGACATGGGAATCACCAGACTGGGCTCAGGTAACAGACCAACATTACATTAGTGTGTTTTGTTTTGTTTCTGTTTAACTGACAATGCCAGCATATTAACTTTGTCTACATCCTCAAATATATTTCATCATTTTCATTGGGCTCAATGCCCATTGGCATCAACAAGATAATTGCTTTCCAGTGGGATTATCCATGCTTGTTAAAATCTGTTTTATTTTACATAGTATCTGTATTCCATGCCTAGTCATTTTGTACAGTTTCAGGTGGCTGAATTTTGAATTCAGATTTTAATCAGTTTCACCACCGATCTTATTGTTCAATTAAAATGAATATATCTATTAAAAATTAATCATATTTTGAGTTTCATTTGAAATTTATAATTTTTTTTTTTTTTTTTTTTTTTTCTAAGAATGTTTCTTTTTTTTCTGTAACTTTGATATTCAAAATTTATTTTCTTAATATAAAAGATTAATAACACTTGAATATACAAGAGTATCTGACAGTTACACATAAGACTTATTAGCTAGGATCTCATTATATTCAAACAAAAGTAATTAATTTTTTAGATCTTAAAGGTTGTCTACTCCTATGATATGATTTGTGTGTGTGTTATTCTTTTAATCATGACAAAATAGAATGTTTTATCTCTGCTCAGTAGGATTTAACATACAGAAACCTCATCAGTTTTTTTTATAAAAGTAATTTCAACTTATCAAGGAATATATGCATATTTTAAAGAATTTTTCTTTTGAATAGTGCTTACATGACATCTTAAAGAATTTGACTTAGTCATTTACTTGAAGCAATGTTTTTTCTTTTGAGTCTAGTAATCATATTTGTGTTTTTTTTTTGTTTCTTTTTTAAATAACTCAAATATTTTGTACTTGTCCTCATAATCCTCTCAGATTTAACATATATATTAATATTTCATAATTTTCCTTGTTTTTTTTTTGTTTTTGTTTCTTTTTTCTAAATAATTTCTTCTTTGCGCACATTAACAATACTTCCCGAAACCATGATGTCAAGAAATTGTTTTAAAGAATTTTAAAAAAAAGAAGAAAAACCAATTTGATACAAACAAAAATAAAATCATTACCTTGTTCTAAGTTCATTGGATGAGCCCTGACCATAAACAAGATAAAAAAAAGCCATTAAAAATACTTGTAAGTACAAATAACTTAAATTGTAATAATTACTCAAGATTTGTCATTTATTACAAACCCAAATTTAAAACATTTAACCTAATCATTATATCATTATAAATAACACATGACTTCAAAAATCACATTTAAGAAAAAAAAAGTTTATGAATTTTCATGCCTTTAGGTAGATTGCATCTCTAACATTAGTAATCCAAAATGACCATTAAATTCTTACATTGCTTATACAACCATACACCTCTCTTGTAGGTTAACTTATCACTTATCAAAATTTATTGCAATTCATGCACATATCGATCATATCATAAACAAACAAAATATTAACAGAAGTCAAATATGAGTTGATAATAATAATAATATACTTAAAACTCTCATTATACAAAAGAAACCACTACTTTAAACAAAGTATCTTTCACCACAAGAGATGGCATTTTAAAATATGTATCAAACATTTAATTATATCTTCATCCTCAGATGCTGTTGAGTTTTGTGACTCCTAAAGACCATTTTTGTTCATAAAAATAAGTCTACTCTCGCTTTCATATATATGTACACACACACACACACACACACACACACACACACACACAATGTTGATGTTAGCGGTGACAGTGTTTCATGCTTAAATGCAATTGTCAAGCTATTTAAGCATGAAACAGACTATCACCACTGTGTGCTGACATCACTGTTCACTTTATATTTACATACTCTATTCCTGATAAACCTTTTAACCCATAAATATAGGATACGTTAAAACTATATTTCTCTCTCTCTCTCTCTCTCTCTTATATATATATATATATATATATATATATATATATATATATAATTGCAACACATTAGCAAGAAATTAATATTATACTAAAGATTTCAGTGAAAATCTTCACCACCTGTGACATGGTAACACATATCAATGCACTGTTTTTAGACAGTGATGCATGGTGCAATATAGATCAGTGATGAGGAAGTCTAGTACATGCAGGTGTTATGCTGTACACACATACTTACTTCAATTAGTGCTGCTTGAGAGGGGTCAGCCTGTAGTCCTTGAAGAAGCTGGATGGCCATGCTTCAATATGGGACAACAGTAGTCGAATGAATATTGCTACCTTTGCAGACTAGGTGTGTCAGTACACTTTTGAGAATGTCTCCCTTGCAGCAGAACTACGGGCATGTGATTAATCAAACTTCAACTGGTGCCATGTGAGGGTCCATTGGGGGGTCAAATTGCACTCTGTAGTGTTCAGTGATAACAGGTTCTGCCTGATGCTTGTTCACATGTGCAATATAGAATTATAGAATAACATTTTCCAGCGTGTATTCACTCTCAAATATACAGGACCAACCACTGGCATCATTTTGTGAGATGCTATAAGTTACAACTCTTCACTCATCTTCAGTGACTGTGGAGGGAACCTTTTACATTCAGAATATTGCTTAAATCCATTTTGCTGCTGTTATTGCAACAGGTAAGTTATGTACTGCTTCAGCAGGATAATGTCCACCCACGTGATGCTTGTACTACTTAACCTGTTTTGTTGACACATTTGAACACTGAGATTATGCCCAACTTGTTCAGTTAGCCCACCTTCAACTTCTTTTTTTGCATCAATAGAAGCAAGAGGCATTTAATAATGTATCACAGGATTATATTTGTCATTTGTGGTCATATGTGTTCACCTAAGAAATAAAATATATATATATATATATATATATATATATATATATATATATATATATATATATATATATATATATATATATATATATATATAGAGAGAGAGAGAGAGAGAGGCTCAAACACTAATATTCCATGGTTATAATTTATTACATTGGAATCACAATCCAATTCATCAGACCTACAAATTCAAAAAGCTTTGCAAAAGGATCCTGTACTAGTATGCCATTAATGGGAATTAAATCTAAGCATAATATTGTAATATATTTAAGTAATTGGTAATAAAGTAAGTCTCATTTGCTAATCAATAAGCCACTCATCAATGCATAAAAACCTGTTAACTTGCCAGATATATTTATTTCTTGTTTGATTTTGATTTTCTTTATTTTAACTTAAATTTTCTTTATACATTATTGGAACATCATATAACTGAATACTCCAAATTTATTTATGAAAATTATTTGGTTCAAATTTATATAAAATTACATCCACTTTGAGATAAATGCTAAAAAAGTTGAATTGAAAACAGTTTGAACTTGAAAGGCAACTGTTTTTTTATTTTCCATATCATTGGTATTTGACCTAAAACATTTGACCTACAGAAGCTTAGTATCAGAGAAACTTATTTCTTCATGTAGAGTATATTTTTTTAGTTTGTAGTGAGTAAAGAGTGCATTGTGAGTTAATGTGGGTAAATCTGACCCAACATTTATATGATCAACCACAACATCAGGGGATTTCACTCGCTCTCTCACACACACACACACACACACATATATATATATATATATATATATGTGTGTGTGTGTGTGTTTTCATATTCAAATGAAAGTTGTGAAAATCTATCCCAGCAACTTGTTTTAGATGCTCCACTTAACATAGAAAATATTGGAAATTAGCTTTATAATATCTGATTTTTAACTAATACACACAGCTTCAATATTTTTCTAAGATGAATAAAGCAGTACAAGTTTGTTTGCTTTTTTTTCCCCTCATTTAAGAGTGCTACTGAAAATATCTACATTAGAAAAGTGCATGTCCTTGAACTTCAGAGTGGAAATTAAGATAGCTATGATTTGACTCATCAGTTTTTATTAGTGTGATTATCAATTTATTATATTATGTTGTGTTTGTCTCTTTACTGATTAAAATACTGGGGATTAATGTAAAGATTATTGGATTAGTGGTGTTTACCAAAAGTATTTTTAAAATAGATTGAGCCTATTAGTGTTGAGTTGGCTAACTATATCTTTTCTTAATACCAATTTAGTAATTGTCTCTTACTCAGAAAATCTGGGATTGGATCTTCAGTGTTGGTTGCTAACACTCATTACAGAAAGATTTTTTTCTCTCAGATTCAATGTGCTGATTATTTGTCACACTTTTTTTTCTAGATCAGAAGAAAGTCCCAAGTTTTTGATGAGCATATACTTTTCACTGAAAAGTTTCTGATCAAGTGTGAAGTATCTGTGATGGTGGTGGGCAAGATTTACAATTAGCTGAGGGGGAAAATTGTACGTGTGTTTGTGTATTTTTTTTTTTTTTTTTTTTTTCATATATCAATCTTCACTAAATCTAAAAAGGATATATATTTTTAATATATCTTAAAACACCTTATTTTAAAAATGATTCTTTCCTAGCTTTATTAATAGGTTTCTATTTACAATGCAATCATAAGAAATGCTTTTAAAACCTTTCAAATCCAAATGAATTTTTGATAAAAAATCTTTTACTGGCAGCAAGTGTAATAATTTCTAAGTGATTCTTCTTATTCCAAACATGGAATTTCTCTTATATATGATCAGTTTTAATCAAAATAAAGTTCTTGTATCAGGTTGTAAAAAAGGTTTTTATTTTTATCCTGTATATTACAAATGAAGATCCTAATGCTTATAGAAATATTTAATCAACAATATAACCTCTGTTGTTTCCTAGAATCTCATCTCATGTTTCAACAAGTTTATAAATGCTATGAATTGTGAAATTCTTTAGGTTTTGAAGTAAAATATAAGATCAACACATGTCAACCTATTCCCGATCCATCCACCCCAATCTTGTAACCTTAGGCCATCCAAATAGTTCTGCAGACTTTTAAACAAGTGATAATCATGTGCAAGCTAGAGAGAATATGGAAGATAAAGCAATTTTACCCAACTGGGTTTCTTCAAGAAATTGATAGTCAATTGTGCAGTGTGGATAGATGGAGCATTACTCACTTTCTATCAAGTAAGGATGAAAGTTTTCTGTCCAAAGTTGCTTTCAAACAATGAATATTGTTGGCAGTAGAGATCAGTGTTGATTGATTATAGTCTAACAATTCATAATGGATGATTCTTTGAATATCCCACTATACACGTAACATGATCTTTGGATGAAATTCTCTCACTTGCTGAGCAGATCTGTTCCCTTGACTGATCCACTGATGATGGCTCTTGACATAGTGATAAAAGGGCTCATTTCTCAAAAACAGTAACATGCCTGTCCAAAAAGGCCACTTGAAATTCTCCTTGTAAGCAATAAATTGCAACAATTGACAGGTTGTGCAGGATTCATTTTCAAACCACTGAAACCTTTCCAATCCTTTTCAATTTGTATATTTTTAATTCAGATTTTAGGGAATTGATTTCCATGCACCCCCACTACTGCCTGGTTAGAAAATTCTGTAAAGCCTAGAAAAAGTGTTAATTTCAAAAATGTAATATAGCAGATGATTAAAAATATCTCAATAAAGCTGTAACAATTTTGTTTGGTTAGTAAACAGACAGACAGACAAGCATTATCATGAGAATATTACCCTCTGCCCTTTCACTTACATTTCTTTCTTTTTTGTTGTTGATTGTTGCTTTCAGTGGTTCTTATTAGGAAGGAGCAGCAATGAATCATTTGATTATTTTGGATTAGCTCATTGGCAACAATTAGATTTTTTTTTTTTTTTTTTTAATCTCAAATAAGATCTTTATTTGAGAGATGTTGGCTTACCTGGCCATCATTCAGCAATGAATCTCATCACTAAATTTTGCAGACCACTTTTGATATAATCACTCATGCACATTGGCCTCTCCAGAAAAATGTACCCCCCCCCCGAAAATGGCATCAACATTGACTCAGTACTTTGACAGTGTAGATTCTTACATGTATAATTAGTTTAAAATAATCCTCTCTCTCTCTCTCTCTCTCTGTGTGTGTGTAGTGGCAGGGAAACCCTGTAATTTGTCACTGAGGAAAAATGCCAGCAATATCCTAAAAAAAAAACTGTTTAAATAAGGATTTTCCTTTTCATATTTGTTCATAAATTTTGTTGCAACTCATTTTTAATATTTGAATAAAATTATCTTAATTTTTGGTTCCCAATATTTTTTAGCCAAATATGTTTATAAAGGAGACAAATTTTGGGGTTATTAATAACACTACTTTTTATCCTGGTTAGGGTACAGGTCTTATTTTAAATCTTTCCTTTTTCTAATTATTGCTTTTTAATCATCAACTTCTTGATAACTTTCTATCTCTTGTTGATTAATATAAGTATTATTAAACTTAGTAATTACACTAAATTGATACTCTACCTACAATGTCACTGGCATGGCTCGTGTATAAAGGGAGGAAACTGTTTTCCATCACTTCATTTCGTAGATGCACAATTTATATTAATTCATTTCTTTTTTTTCTTTTTTCAAGATGGCAGATTAACGTCACACACTGCTGGCATCACCTTTTCCCCCTTTTATGTTTCTGCACCTTTACAAAACTCATAGTGTGCAATATTTCTAATATGTCCTTTAGTTAGAGTGAATGTAGGTGCTGCTTCTGAACTATATTATGAATAATCTTCTTATAATCTGAAAGCAAAACATATAAATTACTCATAGTAGCTGTACTAAACAACATAAGCAGGCAATACTTTAATAAATCTTGTTTAACATTTTCACCTCAAAAATTATAACTTTTGTTCCAACCTAAGTGCTTGGCCACAATTGATTGTAATTTGTTTTGTAATAGGAAATCATTCTAATGTTTCCAAATGCAAAAAAAAAAAAAAGAAAAGGTTTTGAATATTTTCATAAACTTTAACAAATTTAGAATGCACATCAAACATTCGAATCAGCAAAAAATAAATTACATTTGGTATTCTCTTAAGAAAACATTTTACTTCAACATAAACTTGATTGAGAAATGTTTCTCCTGAGCATTTAATAATGTGAATGTCTTTGATAAAACCAAAACAAATTTGGGATAAATAGCTGAGAAATGAAATTGTAATATATATAGTGTGTGTGTGTGCTCATAAAGAAAATCTTTGTCACAATGCCTCTAAGGAGGGATGTAAATCACTGCTATAATTATCTACTTTTGATATCTTCCATCCTTACCAACTAAAATGAGATGGTGATGATGGACTGCATCCCAGTAATGGAAACTGTTCTTGAGGCCAAAGATTTAATTTAAATGCATTAAGACAATGAAATTGAATTATTGTCCATCACTTTCTACAGATAAACTAAAGGATGCATATTTGATTTTTTTTTTTTTTTTTTTTTTTTTCTTTCCTTTTATTTTTACCCCCATCCCAATTCTTTGACAAAGGAGTATGACAGCCCATTAGCCTCAGGCGCTCTTTCGCAAGAAGGTTTCCAATAAAGGTTTTTACCCTTTCCTTGGGAAGAGCATTTATATAAAAAAAAATTAATCAATGTGTCACTTTTTGGCAAAATGGAAGTATAGTCAGATTATTGAATAAGGACAGCACAGTGGTTTGTATCAACAACACAAGTTTCTTTTTCTCTCTACTGTTAATACAGCTGTCAAAAAAGTCAAACAAAGGTTTTCTTATGTCTAAAATGGCAATAGAAAATTCAGCCAAGATTATAGCCAACTCCAAAAGATTGTTCAATCATTATCTACTTTTAGCTCCATATTTTGGATTCTGTGACATAGCTGATGTATTAAAATGGCCTTTTAAAAGGTGGTATTTTCAAATGAGTTCTGAGGCTTCATAATGGTTTAAATTCTTTTTAACATGTCACCAACAGCTTGACTGAAGAAGCAGTCACCAGGTTCATTCTTGATTGGTTCTGTGGCACCAAATTTATTAAGATTCTATTGTAACCTTTCATCGTGGCAATAATCCTGAAAAAAGCCTTTCTCTGCTTAAACACTTCAGAATTTATGGTTTTTAGCATTGTTGTTTTGTCAGAAACATTAGTAATTTCTCTTCATAATTCTGGGATTCATCTTCAAAAGCCTTTGTATTCATTATATTGTTTTGCTCGTCTTCTGCTTCTAAACTCAATTGAAGGAAAATCTTTCAGAAGTGTTGGACAAACATCAGTGTCTCATCAAATCTGCTTCCTTTCAGATTATCAATTTAACCTTTTTGCTCATCAGATTGAAAACCACTTTAACTAGATTTGGATTGGTGAACAGGTGAATATGGCAAAAAGTTTTTGTGTGGATATTGTTTTTTAAGTAATAATTAGTAAGGTAAATATTTTGTTCTGGACTCTTTATTTTATTTAATAAATCAATTTTCAATGAGTAAATTGTTTTTAGCAATACATTTAACTGAAAAGAAAAACTTTAGCTCTTTTAGACAGTTTCTACTATTAGTAAATAACTGTACTTGGCAAGACTGAAACAAACACTAAAAGTTCTCATTCAGTCATTCACTTGGTAAAAGCTTTTGTTTAAAGCAATGAATACAAAAATGACTCACACTGAAGAATTTGAAGGTGTCTAGGCACAATAAAGAAGACAATTTGTCACTTAAAGAATACAGAGATTTTATTTTATAGTGAAAATCTTATTGTAGCTA
Source organism: Acanthosepion esculentum (assembly GCA_964036315.1). Classification (NCBI taxonomy): domain Eukaryota; kingdom Metazoa; phylum Mollusca; class Cephalopoda; order Sepiida; family Sepiidae; genus Acanthosepion; species Acanthosepion esculentum. Next base: position 104,963,870 of record OZ038492.1, on the reverse strand, counting down.
TAAGAAACATTTTCATTTAGTTACTGATTATTAATAAATTAATGTCTTAGACTCTTTTTCTTTTCTTTTTTCATGAAATCAGGAATTTGTAATTTTAAAAATAAATTATTCATTTCTTAAACAATCTCAATATTAATATTATTCTGTCTCTGTTTATCATCACAAATCCCATCAATCCAAATTTCTACTCTACATCATTCTGGTGTGTGGATGCATGTATTAAAAACAAAAATCTTTCCTTAGGTCTGATTTCTCTTATTTTCCATTAATTGCAGCCAACTATTTTAATAATCTAAGTGGACAAGTAAATTAATCTATCATATTTACAACAATTGGACTATTACTAAGCTGCTATTTAAAAGCTATTTATCTATCCTTTTACCTGTTAGATGTTAGCAAGTCAGTTTCATTTTAAACTGTCTTGAATATTGATTTAACAAACCTTTTGCTGGCAGCTTCACAACAATCTTACTGAGAAAACCCATCCATTAGTTGTGGCTTTTTAATGATTCCATCAAGTGCAGAACCAATTCCATAGAGTAATTTATAAATGGATTGGTCATGGCTTGAAATGTGAAACCTGAAAAATAAGCACATTGAGTCAGAAAGTTCTCATGATTCACAAGGTCCTTCTTGCTCTCCTTTGGGTGGGACAATTTAGTGAAAAATCAAGTCAATTCCTAAAAAGGGGAAGGCAAGAAAATGGAAACAGCTGAAATACTTTTCAGATAAGTAATCTTCTATCATTTCTGACCACCCTCCCCTTTGCTGCAGATCACTGGATAGATAAAAAAGAAAACTTGGCTCCCATTTTATGCATTTTCATGAAAAACGTGTAGGCATGTTTTATAAATACATAGAGCAGATGATGAAATGTTTAAGCAAGCCATGCAGATATTACAGTTCATAATTTCTCATTATCTACATTTCAGCATGGCTTTTTTATTTTATTTATCTTATTACAATTGATGCCGCTTATGATAACAGAAAAAAATATGTTAAATGTCTTTAAAAAAAATCTTACTGGTAAAAGGCTGCTAAAATAAGTTAAATATAGATGAGATGAACAAAAGATTTTCTTGAATAAAATTTGTTGGGTCATAATCAATAATGTAAATACTGATATTTAACAGTAAAATTTTTAGATACTCACTTGAAAATAAATATCTCGTGACATGTAAAATGTAAGATTCTCTTCAATGTGTGAAAAGTTTGTCTATTTTTTTTTTTTTTTTTTTTTTTCTGCTAGTAATAATAAAATATTAGTGTTGTCTTGAAACATGTTTGGAATAAATTTCTACAAAATTTGATGTATATTCCTCTTAAAGTTTATGATCACTGGTAAGACAATTTGTTTTTCATTTGATGAAAAGTATGATGTTCTCAACTATGGATATATTCTTGATAAGAAAAGCCCATTATTAGAAAAGTTGGTTAAGGGACCAGAAATAAATATACTGAGATATTAGAATTGCTTAAGTGGCCAACACTCAGTTATTTTGTGCAGTTTTGTTGAAACTGCTGTGACTATCTTGTTAGAAAATTTTTTTAGGAGGAAAATGTTGCTATTCATTTCTTGCTGGGTGGATATGCAAACCATGAAACTTTTGGAAACAGTCTACCCCTTTTTATTTATTTCTTTTTATCTTGTATATTTTTAAAAGGAAAATAGAAGAGCAACTTGCAAATGAAAAAAATTATGCTACCTGATTCATATTAATGCTAACATTTCATGACAAGAGGGTTTGTCTGGAGGGGGGGGGGGGTGCATTTCAAAATTATTCAGCAGAGATAAATTTCAAGGATTTCTTCATATCATAATCATAAAATACCATAATCCTAAACCTTTTGGTATTACCTAAATATAACTTTTGTGAATATTCTGTTTTGGAATATGCTCAGTTATGTAATATAAATATTTGTGCTTTTATTTTTACTAATTTTTATATTACAAATCTCTCTAGATGTAAACTTTGTATATATCAGTTTAAGCTAAAAAATCTTTGACTTGACTGTTATATTCTATGCAATGCATGGTTGTAATTATTACTGGAACCATTATTAATTACATAAAAAAACAGTGTATATTTCAGGTCAGTGACAAAAAAAATCTAATATATCTAAACTATATCTTTTCATATCTTAAAAGTTTGAGAAACGTATTTCCTCCTTCTTTATATTGTATGTAATGTAAAAGAAAAATGGTTTCCTTATCCCCACTTCATATTTACAAACCCCTTAAGAGTTAAAAAAAAAAAAAAAACAGAGGGTTTATTTTTTTGGTTTGCCTTACACATGATAGAAAGACTGATTCTTGTAGAATGGTCACTTTACATGTAAATAGTCAAATTTTTTCTTATTTAAAAAGTGACATTTCAATGAATTTAAATTTTAATGACATTTGAGATTTTATCAAATACATAAGCCTGAATCAAAACTGATAAAATAAAATTAAAAAAAATAAATAAAATGCCATTGGTGAATGGTTGATTTTGATGCCTCACATTCACAAAATCTCAGAATTAATTTTAGTTTATATTACTATTTGAAGTATTTTCACCATTGAACATTATGATTTCTCTTTTGTTCTTGATTTTGAACAATGTATGATTGTTTGAGAGTGGGTGTTGTTTTGCTTTAAATTGTATTGCCATGGGAACTGCACATATCTATCATTTTAAACTTGGATGGATAAAGAGATATTTTCTACAAACAGCAACATTTTCTTTTTTAACAGATTTCTTCACTTTGTCTTACCAGCTGCTCTTCCATACATATCAGTATAGCACTTGCTTGTAGCAATGGGTTTGGACATGTGAAAATATAAAGGTGGTCTTTAAAATTGTTCTCTTAATAACAAGATGTTTTATTACTGTCTTTTGTGTTTGTGACATCCCCATAAATGACTTATTGCCTTAATGTAATTTATTTTTAATGCCACTCTGCATTCACTCACAGCTATTTTGAAATAGCAGGACTGGTCCTAATCTTTCAACTATCCACTCAGGGACAAATCCCCCTCATACAGACTTTAATTGCTTGTAGCTCAAGCAATTTGGTTGTCAGTGTTGCTATCAATGTGTGTCTTTGTGATTTGCTTTATTTGGAACAGGAAAGTAAATACAATAAGTTTTTAGTTTTCTTTCCTATGATAGGAGAAATATTGAGTCATGAATTAGGCTTTGTGTTTGTTCTATTGATAGTTGCAGTATCAATTTTAGTTTTCAATTATTGTACGGCTCATTTTCTTTGAAATTATGAGAGATGGTGCTGAAAATGTTTCATTTGATTCACTTCCTAAAATTTGTATTTGACCAAAATACTGATTTTGGGAAGTGGATCAAGATGATAATTTTTCATTGTCTTCTAATGATCTCCCCCATAATTTTATTTTTTTTTAAATTGCTAATCAGTTACATATTTTCTTGCAAGTTACTACATGCAAAACTATGGTCCGTATATTTGAGTTGGTTTAATATGTGACCGTAACCTTACTTTATGTAATCAGCAAATGTATGTTTATACTTTAATTCTGATTTTGATTTATAAGATTTTTTTTCAGATTAGGTCAGATTTGTGTTTTCAATATGAAAATTAAATCTTGAAACTTGTAATTTCTATTAAAGAGCTTGCATATTAAATGCTAGGATTCTTATTAAGGGCTTTTTGGTCAAATGTTCTAAAAATCTAAAAATATTCTCTTTATTAAACAAATACTTGTTCTCCCTTTGTATACTTAATAATGATAGATTTTATTTTGTCACTACTTATTTTGACTTATGGCATTTGTCACACAAAAAAAACTCTTAATTTTTCCACTAGTATAGTTTTTCTCTTCATGAAAAGAATAAAAAAATTGAACTGGATAAACTGAAATACTATTGAGAAATAAACTACAAAGAAAATACTATGATTTTGAGATTCTAGATTCAAGTTAATTACAATAGTCTAGTTTTGATCATATTTACAAAATGTAAATTAATATTTACTCTTTTATGAAAATAAAAAAAGACTGAAAATAGAAATGAGAAATTATCTTTTTTTTCTTTTTTTTTCTTTTTTTTTTTTTTTTTGGCTCGTTGAATTAAAAGAATCCAACAGCAGTGCATGGTTAAAGTTGAACTTATTTCTTATCTATTTTATTCAGTTGATTTTGCAAGACTGGTGTCCTAAGCAACCACAACCTGTTACTGACCTACTATGTACATATCTATTGTTAGAACACTGAACTTAAATAGATATGACAGCTTGCATACCTAATAGCAAGGGTTTTCTATGCAGAAATTGAAGCTGTTGTCAGCTGATCAATTTTTGTTTTTGTATATAGTTGAGAGTAAAAAAGAGTATCTAAGAAATGTCTGAAAATACTGACAATATTAAGATGTTGGGAAGGATTATTTACGAGTCAACCTTATCAGGTGTCTCTTCCCCCTCTCCCCAACACACACACACTCTCATTGTTTCTCCTTCTGCTGAATCCTAGCAAGCTTTGTGCACTGGGATGCAAAACTGACTTTGAAGCATACTGTTTTGCAAGTAGTTGGCTGAGACCAAAATTAGGAATCCCTTTGATGTTATTAGTTGCTTAACTCACTGTTTGTTATGACACAGAAAGAGAGGGGTTGGTTGCTCTGCCACCAACAGGTGGCAGAGAAGCTATTATTTCCCCCTTATAACAAGTAGACTATCTTTTCATATTCAATTTTGTTGTCTTCTTTCAATGCTAGTTAATACTAACAGGTTTGTATTCAGATAGCCCCAGGGAGGATATTGCAAGAATCTAATTTGATGGTCTCTTACAATGCCTGAAGTTACAGTGAGTGTTTTGTCAAATAACCATTCTTTCTTCTGTTAAAGTATCTGTGGGTGAATATATTTCTTCTTGTAGCACCTGGGTCAGTTTTAATTTTAGAAGATAACTGCTTTCAGTACAACACACACACACCTTATATAAATTTTGTTGCCCCCACCACCATCACTTCAGTTGTTTTAAAATAGAATTAACTGATTGTCTTGTTTTGTTACCTCTAAAAAATACTTTTGCTTTTATGATTCCTTATTTTGAATCTCTACCAGTTTAGATAACACTAATCATTAGCTTATTTAAGCACATAATAGAAAATAGACCATTGAGAGGCTTTCAGACATGCAAAATTTGTCTTGTCTACATTTTTAATAAGTTTTTACTTTATAACTGTATCCAGCTATGAAATATTTTCTGAAACACTACATATGTATGTCTAAAGTTTTATTTAGCCTTAAAAAAGACAATTCAAGCATTAACTAAATTATATTTTCATTTTTTTCCCTATTTTTTCTAACACTATCTTTTTAAAAAAAACACAGATTTTTATAATTTTTATCTGTTTATTTGTGTTTCTTGGTTGGACCATGAAATTTTCAGCGTTCTGTGTCTGTCTACATTCATTCCATGAAGAAGTATGTCTGCATTAAAAAAATTTATTCTTTCACTTTAATTGGCTTACTTATTGCTTAACTCTTGATTTTGTTTTGAATACAGACTTAATCTATTTTATCTGAAAAATAATTAGCCATTTTATTTTATAGTTTCAACTTGTAATATTTTTTCTCTCTTAAGTTTAAAAAATATTGAACGGGGAAGGTAACAAAATGTTCATTTCCATTATTTTTTCTTGAGCAACATATCAAATGTTTTATTCTATTTTATTTTTTATTCTATTTTTTTAATTTTTTTTTTCGATCTTCACAGATTCATAATTTCATCCTCACTAAACATGTTTTTCTTTTTTAAACAAAGAATTTCTCTTAGTGCCTCTTGCAGTTTTTAGGGAATTGATTTCCATGCACCCCCACTACTGCCTGGTTAGAAAATTCTGTAAAGCCTAGAAAAAGTGTTAATTTCAAAAATGTAATATAGCAGATGATTAAAAATATCTCAATAAAGCTGTAACAATTTTGTTTGGTTAGTAAACAGACAGACAGACAAGCATTATCATGAGAATATTACCCTCTGCCCTTTCACTTACATTTCTTTCTTTTTTGTTGTTGATTGTTGCTTTCAGTGGTTCTTATTAGGAAGGAGCAGCAATGAATCATTTGATTATTTTGGATTAGCTCATTGGCAACAATTAGATTTTTTTTTTTTTTTTTTTTTTAATCTCAAATAAGATCTTTATTTGAGAGATATTGGCTTACCTGGCCATCATTCAGCAATGAATCTCATCACTAAATTTTGCAGACCACTTTTGATATAATCACTCATGCACATTGGCCTCTCCAGAAAAATGTAACCCCCCCCCCCCCCCCGAAAATGGTATCAACATTGACTCAGTACTTGGATAATGTAGATTCTTACAAATTCATATAGATTACTTGTAGAATTGGTTTAAAATAATCCTATTTATGTGTGATTGGTAGCAGGGAAACCCAGTAACTTGTCTCTGAGAAGAAAATGCCAATAATATCCTTAAAAAAACATTCATTGTTTAAATAAGTTTTTTTTTTTTTTTTTCCTTTTTATATTTATTCATAAATTTTGTTGCAACTCATTTTTAATATTTGAAAAAAAAAATCTTAATTTTTGGTTCCCAATATTTTTAGCTAAATATGTTTATAAAAGAGACAAGTTTTGGGCTTATTAATAACACTACTTTTTATCCTGTTTTAGGGTACAGGTCTTATTTTAAATCTTTCCTTTTTTTCTAATTATTGCTTTTTAATCCTATCAACTTCTTGATAACTTTCCATCTCTTGTTAATGAATGTAAGTGTTATTAAACTTAGTTATTACAATAAAATGTTACTCTACCTACAATGTCATTGGCATGGCTTGTGTATAAAGGGAGGAAACTGTTTTATATGACGTCACCTCTTAGACACAATTTATATTCATTATTTTATTTTTTTATTTTTTATTTCAAGATGGAAGACACTGCTGACATCACCTTTTTCCCTTTTATGTTGCCAATGTTACTGTTATAGATGTTCAGTTTGCAGTGTCTTCAAATACACCCTTCCATTTTACAAAAACTTTCCCAATTGCAAAACAGAAAAATGTTTTGTTCCAGATGTATTTCCCCAAACAGCAACTCCTATTATATTCAAAGGATTCCTATCAAGACATCCCCATATGCTGTTGGTCTGCAAAAGGCACTGGACCACTTTTTTTTTCTGCCTGCACATACTTGTATGAGCCTGTACATTAAACTGTTAGGATTGCTATGAGTTTGGATTTGTTATCGGAAGGTTTTTATATTAAGATGGTTAGTTTACGGGCATGTTCACCATATTAATCCACAACAATATAGAATATAGGCATTCAAAACGAATCAATCACAAGGCAATTGAATAAGAAACAACGGCAATTAAGGTTTCAATAAAAAACAACAACAGATATTTATGTACAATTAATATAGAAAACTTGTGGTTTGATAATGCAAGAATTGACCATGTATAAATTGGGTGTCTTATTGATTTAAAGTTCAAAATTGTTTGTGTTGAAGAACTGGTCAAATAAAGTAAAATGGAAAATATTACTTATACAGAAATTTGTGTAGTTTGTGTGTGTGATTAAAGTAGAGTATAAATGTCTTAATTTTCTAGAGTTGCATACCTTGGATTGTGTTTATCTTTTGTTAAATACAATTTCTATCTTAGTAGTGTGTACGAACACTTTTCTTAGAAAGTTGTAAGTGAATTTTGAGAGAATAATGTTGGTGTTTGAGTCAGCAGTTGACACGCAAAATGTTTCTTAAGTCAAAATAGTGACACGCGTGGATTCGTGTGGCATCTCTCTGAAGCTAAGTGACTGACTGGTGGATTGGGTCGAAATGGTCCTTTTTATTTGTTTTTAGAATCCAAAGTAGTCTCCAGGGAACTGGGTGCCAAAATAGGTTTTCAACAATTGTTACACATTTTGGTGTTGTCTCAACTAATAAAAAGTCAAGATTTGCAATGTGAGGTGTTGGTTGGTTAAAACTGATTCTGATGGAAGAGTGTATTTTATCACGGAGGTGAGTAGAAAATATGGACGATTCTATCAAAACTTTGTGCTCAGTTTTTTTCCTTTAAGGAAGTAAATAAATACTCTTTATCATTTGTTAGTTTTTTTTTTTGGGGGGGGGGTTGTTTTTTGTTTTTTAATGAAAGAATCAAATTTTTGCTTTCCTTTCAGTAATTACTGTAGTAAGACTTAAAAGGCTCCTTTTGTGAAAATTAAAATATTTAACCTCAGCTTAAAGCTGCTTGCAAGAAAGCATCATTCTGAATACAGGCTTCATAATTAGCAGTTAAAGGATTGTCTTATTCACAGTTTGCTAGTACACAAGTGATGTTATTAAATGAGCAGTTGATTCTTTGTCTCTGCTTATCTCAGATTTGGCTATTTAAATGAGTTGAATAGGCATAATGTGTAGCAAAGATAGGATGATAGATGTGTCCTCTCCTTGTTGCAGCTACATATGTAATAAGGTTGAATGATAGTGTCAAACAGTTTGTGGCATTTATTATTTCATGTCTTCATAAATTTTGTGGTGTAAGTAATATCTGTTCTAGTTAAAAGCGGAGAGCAGCCAATTCCTTCATTGTAATCTGTATTACATATGTGTTCATATTTCAGTTGTAATGATATGAGTCACAATTAGATGACAGTTTGCCACAATTCACTAGTCTTTTTTTTTTATTTATTTGGTCTCAAGATTTATTATATAAACTTTCCTCATTTATCATTGTATTACTTGAATGCAATTAAAGTAGTTTTAATGTAACCTTTTAAATGTTTAAGATTTCAGATAAATAATATACTTCATTGAAGAAGTCTTGAAAGTAATTGTAATTCCAATATGTTATTTTTCTCCTTACAAATAATGGATTTTCCTTTCATAATATTCTCATAAAGTCACTAATGATAGCAATAATTTTAAATTTGTTTGATTTTTGAATGAAGACCCTGTAGTTGTCATGGCCAGTTAGGTAAAAGTAGTTAAAAGCTGAGCAGCACATTTTTAACACAGTACAATTGGCTACTTGTAGAAAACTAGTATATTAAATATGAAAAATTACTCTTACTTTATTTTATCTGTTGCTACATGACTTTTTTGGTCATATGAAATATAGAGTATCTTTGGTCAGTTTATTATCAAACAGTTTAAATGTCAGATCTTTGAATATAGTAAATAAATAGGCGGGGGGGGGGGGACTTGGCCCTGCATATATTCAACAGAATAACGTAAATTAAAATGCTTAAGCAGTTGATTTCACTGTAACTATGTTAAAGCATTCTCAAGAGATTTCATTTTTTAGTTTGCATAATAAAGTCTAGGAGAATTTCTGAAAACTAAAACAAGTTTCCTAAGATTAATTAAATCTCCAGATAGAATATTACTTTTTCTATCAGCTGAAGAGAATAGGTAGCTTGTCTTTATGCTTTATGCAAACTGCCTATTTCAGTTTTCCTCTTGTGCAATAGGGTAACTCTACTGATGATTTGAAAAAGCTTACAAGTTCTTAGTCTGCCAGCTGGCTTTCTACAAACACTGCAAAGTTAGTATACATTTAAGAAAAGGAAACTTAGCTAAGTTGATATGAGCATAAATAAACAGTTTTCTCTGACTGACGGTCTTCATCACCTGGCCAGATTCTATCTATATACAATTTTCAAGCAAAGGTTGTGTCTGCCAGACTTGGTCAATTACCATCTGCTAATTTAGTGTTCTTAATTTCAAGTGTCTACACTTTCCACCCTCTATTCTTTACCTAGGTTATGCATGTCTCATGGTTTGATAGGCAGGCACAAACTTGCTTAATTCTATAGCATATGCCAGATGACAAGACCAATATTCCACGTATGCTTTCTCTTGCTTTTCGGATGTTTATTCTATATAGATGTAGGTATGTTGATAAACCTTCAAGAGTTTCCTTCTGATAAAGAAAAAAAAATTCCTACTACTGGTCATAACCCGCACCCCCATCACATTTCCTTTTCCTATTTCATTATATATTGTGGCTCCTTATCCTCTTTCTCTTGTGGCTGGAGCTTTCAAGTGTTACTTTAGAATCTTGCTACACTTGAGAGTTCCTCGTGCCTAGATGTCTGTAGTAGTGTGTAGCCTTGACCTTATGTTTAAGGCTTGAACAGTTAAAAGGCAACAGTGTAGCTGTAGTCAATGGATGAGTCAACCAACTAACTAGTATCTTGCATATTTTTTTTTCACCAATGTCATTGTTTTTTACAAAATGACTTCTAATGATGACGATTGTCCTCCATCTGATTCAGCTGCTTGTGTTCGGACAACATACAGGGTTTGTGATTGTGCAGAGCATCGTGTAAGCCTCTTTTAATTTCTTTTTCTTGGATCAAAAAAAATTATACAATTATTGTATTGACACTTGACTCTCTTTTTTGTTAAACATTTATATTAAATTTTCTTTTTATAAACTGTTGTAACACATTTTATACTTATCAGGATATACACGATTTTTATAATCAGTTTGTTTTTTTTTTCTTTAATATTTCTATTTATCTTATATATAAACATACATGGGTGGTGAAAGTTTTCACTCTGACCAAACCTCAGTTTTTTCTTGGTTAGGCTGAGAACTTTTCAACAACCACTTATATATCTTAATCATAGAACAACTATAGAATCTTCCTTACCATTTTTACCAATGGATAGGGCTATGCTATTTCAGGGATCCATACTTTCTATTTGATAAATTATTTTCTTAAGTCTGCTTTCTACTTTTGATTTCTTTCAGTTTAACCATTTGGCACTTGTAAATTCTTTCCTAATAAACACAATGGCTATAATTAAATCACAAGTTAAGATTTACAAATCTGATTATGAAAAAATCAAGAAATGTTAGTCTTTTTTTCTTCTTCTATCAAGTGGCAATTTGTGGATAAGTTTAAAATAAGAAATTGATAGTTTAGATATATTATATCAACCATTTTATCTTAGTTCTGCCAGTGACCTATTATTCAAAGATATGTCATAGATAAACTCATATTCTTCCCCATGAAAAACAAAAGAAGAAAACCAAAAAACAAACCTTACATATTATAATATTATTTGTAATTATATGTTGATTTTTCATTCTTGTTTGATTAAAATGTATGTGACTGTTTCAAGCCTAATAAAATTTAATCAGATTTCAGATTGTAAATCTTGGAGCATCAAATATAATTCATGAATTAATGATATCCTGTTGGATAGTGAAATTGTTTTTTATATATATATATATATATATATATATATATATATATATATATATATATATATAACATGAAAGTCAAATGCCAATATGCTCCCTGACTTGTAAATCCAATGCAAAAGCAGGCATACTTAAAAGCGTTTATAGCTTGTATAGAATTGTACAGTTGAAGAAGGCTGTATTTTGTTATACAAAGTATTGTGCTTGTAAGGTGTTAAACTATCCTACTCCTTTACTTGCAGTATTTCTTGTATTTATAAGATGTTTATTTCTCATACCTTTTGACATTGCCTTTATATAAAGTTAGCAATTTCAGCCAATAGATATTTTTAGTACATGTCTTTAAAATTGTGTTGTAAGTAGATCTTGTGTAATTGTAGCTGAAGTAGATGATCTGGTATTGTATTTCTTTGACTATAAATACCCAAAAAAACATTTATCAAATCTTTGTAAACAAATGCTTTTCAAATTTTTTATGATGGTTCAGTCAAAAATGTTCTCGATGATTTTTGAAATTAAACTGAGAATTGATTTAGTGTCAAGTTTAGCTCAACAATATTTCTAATTGGATAAAGTCTTAATTTGAAAAATATTTGAATATATATTACACTCAGGTTATCTGTACTTTATAATAAAAGGAAGGAAAAAAAGACTTGTCTCCTGTTATATTGGTGGGAGAGCATACACATAAAAGAACAATATGGTCTGATTGGTTATTGATGCTTAACATTATCTAACCTCTGAGTTTTCAAACTTTTGATAGCCTCAAATTTTCATTCACAAATGAGCAAATAGCTTTTTTTCTTTTTCTTTTAGTGTAAATTACCTTTTTGCAACTTTCGTATGATTTCTGTTTCTTTGTATTTCTTATTGGTTTATACAACTTGCTGACCTTATGCCGATCTTTCTTTTTCAGAGTGCTCAATCTCGTCTGTTCATCAAAGGCGGTCGTATTGTCAATGATGATCAGTCTATAGATGCTGACATTTACATTGAAGATGGAATCATTAAGTAAGTTGATCCCCTTTCTCTTGGATACATTTTCACATTTTCATGTTGCATTTATTCAGTAACGAACCTTTAAATAAAACCTTGAATCAGTTGTAATAAAATGAGCCTATAATGCTATATGTTCGTCTCTGAAAAGATAACATCATATGAAAAACACCTTGCAACTATGGTAAATGTAAGCAGCACAAATATTCTAGGAATTCCAAGAACATTGTATCACTCCTTCCCCACTTAGCTGCAAGATCCCTTGCACTTGTCAAGCATTTCTCTTCCCACCACACTGACAAATTCCTAGATTTGAGCCATGTGAATTACATAGTATTTATTCACCCCTTTTCCTCTTGAATCTTCAGTCTTCACCCAAAACAATCATGGAAGACTTGGACAATTTTCTGGTGTATTAACTGAATATCTGCAGTCTGACATGCAGGAAATTTCTGCCTGTATTGAGAGTAATAGCTTCTTTTAAAATAGAAGAATGGAATTCTCTTAAAATGTTGTATGAGTAATTGATATATTTATCTGTTAAGAGTGGTCAATTTATTTGTAAAAGGTTTAAAATAAATCATTTCAGCTTGATAGGAATTAATATTTGGTTATTAAATCAATCACTTTTCCTCTTCTAAAATTTGTTAAATGAATAAACTTGATTTATAAACAGTTTTGATAATTCAAAAAATATTTAAAGGTTACATTTAAAAAAATATAGGTGAAATTAAGTTTTAGGAGCTTATACTCTTTTTTTTTTTTTTTTTTTTCTTTTTTCATAATTCCTTTAATAAATACTTGGATGTTTTTTTGTTTTTTTTTGGGGGGGGGGGTTATAGGTATGAAATAAATTAACTGTTTTTTTTTTTTCTTCTTACCCTTGCTTTACCGATGAATGTTTGAACATAACACTGGTTTTTATTATTGTGCTAAACATAAATATTTGTTAGTTTATCACAATTTACTGAAATTGATTTAAACTTATTATTCCTAATCTGTGAAGAAAGAAAATTTTGAATGTACTTGACTTGCTGCCTGCTTTTTCTATTTTAATTGATAACAGAAGACATGAAATTGTGCAATTTATTTGCTCAAATCTTATTTCATGATAAATATTAAAGCTAGACAGGAATATTACATACTTTCTTATCAATAGAATTTTAAAAATCTCTAACATGCAGCTACTTGTTATTCGAGTGAGAAATTCTTTCAAAGTGAGTTACTGGCACTGAGAATATGAAGTTGACTTCATTCCAAATGTACAATCCAGCAGACAGCTCTAAACTATTTCACTTCTTGTTGATGTAAAAAAAAAAAAAAAAAAAAAAATCATATGCATAATGAGAAAATATAGTAAGTTTAATATAAATCTGTTATCTTTAATGTTGGCCACTAGCATAACCAACAGGCAGTAACTATTTAGGTATCTGTCTCATACTGTAAATACCTAGATAGTTGTATATTTATTCTTTCTCTGAAATACTTGTAGAAGAGAGAAATAGGTTGTTTGAAAAGCAATGCATGGGTGAGATTTTTCTCTCGATCATCTTAAAGGTTACTCTCATAAAAACCATCTGTTAGTAATATATTGTGCAAACTATTTCAGAGTTCTGAGTTCATCTTTTTTCTTCTTTTTTAATTAAGTTAATGCAATTGATATTGAAGTGTTTTGAATTAATGGTTAGGCCTGTACAAAATTGCTAATTATTGGTTTTGCTATTTCTGTATAATAGCTCTGAATAATTAAAGTTAATATTTTTTTTAATTATTTTTATTCATTTGAATTTGTTTTATGAGATAGGTCCATTCTTTCAGAAAGAAGAACAGTGAATACTGTTGCAATTTATTTTTAGCCTATAAATAGGTTTTCCGTTATTTAACTTTTTCTCATAACATTTATAAATTAAGAAGACCTGAAGCAAAAATCTTATTCTTTTCTATTGAACAATTTAGAGCTGATTGCACTTTCTAAGGCTAAGGATAATCTCTAAAACCTTGTGACTGACTGAAAGCAATTTCACTATGATTCATAAATTTTGCTACATCAAAATTCTGAAAGTGCACTCAATAACTCCCAAGATTGAATTGAATAGTTTCATGAAATCTTTGTGCAAGTTTTACTTTCTGCCCTCCAAAATCATTTGAATCAAATGGCTAAGAAGACACATTTATTTCATGTTGATGTTAATGGATTTTTAAATAATATTACAGGATAATATAGATTAGAATTTGTTTCATGGAGGAGGTAATATGCTGATGAAATATTTTTATAAAGCAATTAAGACGATAACTGCTTAACCAGATGGAAATTAGTTTGCCATTGTTGCTAAGATATGTTTATGTATGTGAATCAGTGAAACAATCAACTGATTGCTTTTTTTTTGCTTTTTTTTTTTTTTAAGATGTTTTTTTTTTTTTAAATTTCACAATCTATTTGTCTTACTTTAAATTCTCACAATATCTCCCTCATAAATAGAAGACTTGGGCTTCAGTTGTCACCATAGACCACACAGTAATAATATTTGGGGGGTGGGGTACAAATATATATTTAAAATAAAAATCTGAGCAGAATCAATTGGCATAATTGTAATATAAAAAAACAATTGTGTGGATAAGTTTTTAAATTTATCCAAAAACAGTTTTTCTCTAGAGTAACTGTTCGTCCTATGATGTTTTAAAATAATGAAGCTAATATATTGACATCATGTTGTCAAAGAAATAAAACTCGAAGTGATCCCCTAATAAAGGGAGATACAATTTGTGATATCATCTCCAGAAATATGACATTGATCAGAAGGATAATGAAGACCAAAACTGATTCAGACTTCAACCTAGCACAGTTGAACTTCCAGATATGCTGCCACTTTATGTTGTTGTTATTGCATTCCTTACAGAATGGGAAAGGAGTCAACTCAAAATCAATAACAAGGGATTTTGTACAATGCATGCCATGTTGTGTGCCAGATTTCCCCTTCCACTCTTATACAAAGACAGGGGACCAATGATAAGGTACTGATGGAATTCCAACACTACTTGTCAGTCTCTCCCATTTTTAATAGTTTCTAATTCCATCTGTCCAATTATGAACCTGGCAGGTAGAGGACATTGATTCATTTGCAGGTTAGATGTTAGCTTGCTATCATCACAGCCACTACTCTCAGCTTTATTTTACTTGCTATCTTATAATACTGGTCACATTAATTATTGACTGCATTTATCTCTTACTCATCAGTTGATTATCTGGTTAATTTTTAGGTGGTATCGTGTTACAGACTTATTGAATTATTTTGTTAAAAATCTTTTTAAAATATTGACCAACAAAAATTAGTAAAAGAGCTTTGTTAGGTTATTTTCAAACATCATTTACTGCAAATATAGTCACCGTGCAAAAAATAAAGACAAAAGTTATCTACAATTTAGTGTTAACCAAAGTTTGATTATCCTTGTTTTATCTTTAGGTACATTTATGCCTTAGTAATTTTTATAACCAATACTTTGTAGAGTATCTTTTAAATAAGTTTGCTCCTGATTTGCAAATTATACTGCCTTATGATGACATTTTTGTATAAAATTATAAAACAGTTAATGTTCAAGTTTTAAAGACTTAAAGAAACACATTAGATTTAAAGCTACTCTTCTCTCAGTTTAAAGCAGATTTCATTATAAGTGAATGTTTCATTTTTTAAAAAAAACTGACTTGTTCAATAAAACTGCAGTGAAAAACTTTTTGAAATCAAAATTTAATGTCCTTTAACACTACTCGGATACTTATAAACTGAATGTTTACTATAAAGGAATTTATCACTAATAAATATATATTAAAATATTTCCTTTGTCAGAACTGACAAAATTGGTCCACAGTTGATTTTCTACTTGTATAATAATTTGGCCAATTTGCTTTCTTGAGAATTACTTCTGTTGATTTTCCCTCTGAGAATTTGCACACTTAGTAATATACTAGCTTAATGCTAATATTTGTAGCAGGCTGTGTCTTAGAAAATATTTATGATTTGAAATATCATACAGCTGTAACATGTTTGTTGGTAATGATATTTCACTTATGCTGTAATAACAAGCTGTAAGAGAGTTGAAGGTTAGAAGTTCAACTGCTAGCACTTTTTCTTTTGTTCATTTATGATTATAATTTTACATCCAGCAATTAAGCTCCATAACCTTTTGATGGGAGTAGATTCAAATTTGCCTTTTAAAACTAATCTGCCAAAATATTTAGAAATAATGGAAAGTGTCAGCATGTTGATTCCATACATTAATCTCTGAAAGAATTCATTCTACCTTCTGCATTGATAAAAGATGTAATTGTCAGCTTCAAATGATATTCATTCTACTTAAATGTAGACGTTAATCATAATTTACAATAACTGTATGAAATAATAATTTCTTTTTCTTTTATTATAAATTTACATTTTTTTTTTTTTAGCATTCTCTATGCATAAAAAATCCTTTAAAACCTCTTTAAAACTTGAGGAATATGTTTCATGGTTGGCAGTTTCTGCTGCATTTCTTAATCTATTAAAATGTAGCTTTTTATTTGTTTGCATCTAATGAATACCTTAGAAAGAAAAAATAATTTTCTTATGACTGTACCTCAAATTTTTTTTTTTTTTTTTTTAAGTTTTGAAAATTAATAATCAAGCAAATATTCAACAATAATTTCTCGCTTTGATATAATGGTGCTGGCTCCTGCTAGATGAGAAACATTTCACTTAGCTACGGTCTCCTACAGAAGGTATAGACGGAGAGTGAGAAGAAGGGACTAAGCATAAACTACAAGAAGACAGCATGCATGGTCATCAGTAAAAGGATGAGCTCAAAATGCGATTTGCTGATCAGGAACACTAGAATCAAGCAGACACAGAAGTTTAAATATCTAGGAAGCATTTTGACAGGATGGTAAGTGCAACACTAAGATCTGCAAGGCCAAGGATGCATTCCAAAAGCTAGGCAGAGTATTGCGAGACAAGAGGATTTTTTTGGTAACCAAAAAAAAAAAATATATATACTGAGCTGTTATGTGACATCTGTCTTTCCAGCAGCAAATGCTGGATGATTTCCTCAAAGATGAAGATAGGCAAAAGGAGATGTGGTTCTACAGAAGGATCCTAAGGATATCATGGACCGAGTATGTGAACAACTATAACATCTTAGAGAGTATGAAAACAAGGAGGAGGCTTATACTTAACATCAGGAAGAGGCAGCTGAAGTTTCTGGGACACATAATGAAGGAGGAGGGCCTGGAGAATCTGATACTTACGGGTTGAATAGAGGGAAAGAGAGACAAGGGAAAACAAGGTGTGACATACCTGGCGGGCTTAAGCAAGTGGAAGACAGAATGTGGTCTAGGGAGGAAGCAGAGGAAAGGAACTCGTTGAGAGCTGTAAGGTATAGAGGGAGGTGGAGAGCCATGATCTCCTACGTCCTGAAAGGACATGGCACCTAAAAAGAAAGATTTGAGAGTTAATAGATGTCAAAAGGAAAAGTCCTTTTTAAAAAGAAAACTGTAAAAAGATGATTGGGTAAAAAGCTTAATGTTCTTTCCACACTCATATTATGAGATGATTGTTCAAACAGTTTTTTGTTTGTTTTGTTTTTTTGGTATTAATTTTGATCTTATTTAATTGATTGTAAATTTATCCTTTTGAGTGGTAAAGAATTAATGGAGATTAATAGTCTATAAAAAAAAAACTGATTACTAATTGGAAAATGTTCACTTTTCTTGATTAGCTTATATATAATGGGTGATATATTCAGTACCTATTTGACTTGTGTATATAACACACACACACACACACACACTTCTTGAATTTAACTTCAGCCTGTCTTAATTCAGCCTACATCTGTATGGAATTTAAAAGCTTGCAAATAGTATTTATCCATATTTTTCAACTGGTAGGATGTTTTATTCTCTTTGAAGATTCTTTAAAAAAAAACTCTGACAATCACTTGTGTATTTAATCCTATACCTTTTAGGATATTTTAAGATAATACTTTGATCTTTGTGTTGCTTACAAACTTACCTAATTTTCATTCTGTTCTCTTTTGTGTTGTGTACTTTCAAAATGTAGGCAATTATAAATCTCCACAACTTCCTGTTTTTGTTACTTTAAGTAACTTTGCCACCTTTATTTTCCCTCTTTTCATTATGTCATTCATTCACCCAAACTCATTAAGCAAGCTACTTTCTCTTTCCTCTTGCTTCTCTTTCCTTCAATATGTCCTGTGTGATTAAGTTCTCGAGACCCTCTTTCCTCATTAATGTATCCCAGAAATTTTAATAATCCCTTTCTACTAGCAGCAGTTTCCTTATAGTTTCTATTTTCCTTAAAGCTTTCCAGTTGCTTGCATACAGTCCGTGGTATTCAAAAACTTCATTCATAGAACCACATCTGTCACTTAAAAAAAATGCAGTTTGTAATTGAAACATTCCTCTACACAGAGAGAATTTTATTTCTGTCCCTGGTTGTATGCATTTTTTCTCTTTCTTTCTTTCATCTGTTGGGTATATTTAGCAAAGATCAATGTGTTGATTGGGGAACATATAGCACTGAGTAGACATTTCTGCAATATTTCTAAACTGACATATCTAATCTCTTACATTGTTGTCACAACTATGTCAACTCTTGTGCAAAGTTAGTCTATATACTTAAATTGGTTTCTTTCAAATGTTTCTAATCATTTATTTATGCCTAATGTTTTCTCACAACTCTGTAAACTGCCAATTCAGTTGGGAGGTCATTGAAAGTTTTTAAGTGCACTTTGTTAAAAAAAAAAAGACAAGAGTACATTATCCTTTTTTACTAATTTGATTTCTGGTTAATACAATTTTTAATACAGTTTCTGTATCTTCTTTTCAGGCAAATTGGTAACAACCTTGTCATTCCAGGAGGTTCAAGAACCATCGATGCAAGGAACATGCTTGTCATTCCAGGTGATTTTCTTTTTCCTACTTTTTATTAATTTTAATTTTGTTGATATTTTTTCTTTTCTTTTCTTTTTTTTCTTTTTTCTTTTTTTTTTTTTTTATGACTGGACTTTTATAAAATTAATTTAAATAAATGCAAATGAGATTTAATTGTAGTTGCTCCTTCTCATTTTGTATTTTTTTCTGATTCCCACTTGATGTCTATTTTTCCAGATTCTTCAGGTTGCAGTTGAATTTAAAAACAAAGAAAAAATTTCTTACCATCTCCCACACCATCATTTTTTATCATTTTTTTCACCCAGTTGCTACTATATAGTATTTCATTATTTCTCTTTGTACAAATGCGAAGCCAATTTTCTTAAATAATGTATCAAGCTCATGAAAATAAAATTCTTTTGTTTTGAAAAAGAAAAAAACTTAAGTAGAAAACCAATTTATATAAGGAATCCTAACATTTAAGTTTTAAATTATTGACATTTTTTTTTTTATTTTAAATCTGTATTAATTTTAAATAGTTATGTAAAAATTCAACAGCTTTAAAATAACTAAAGCAACAAGAAAAAAACCTTGAACAGTCTACATCTTCTTGAATCTGTTAAATAGGGTCAAACTTAACACTTCTAGCATCTTTCCTTTATCAATTATAAAATTGACAAATGAGTATAATATATTGTAAAGTTAAAGAAAAACTTTGCTTTCGATAAAGCATTTTTTTCTGCTCTTACCATAAATTTTTTCTTTTCTTTTTTTCTAATACAATGAAGAAAATAACAATGGTAGAGTGAGTTCTCATTAATATTCTGATAAAAATGACAGAAGTAGAACCTTTATTTTCTCTCCTTACCCCCTAACCAGAAAATGACATTTTCCTCTTCTAAATAAAATTTATGGAAAATGTTACACTTAGTTTGTTGAGTGACACCCTCCCCTCTTCCTCACCAGTCTATGCTCTAAAAATCTACTACAGCTGCTAAATGGCCTGTCCATCTCTTTTGATAGCAGTATGAGCTTCACAGAAAACTTATGAATTATAAAATAGGATAGATTTACCAGGTGCCCAGCTGGTACAGGGTTCATTCAACTGTGGCTTGCTGGACGTATCTGTATAAAGAGTCTATTGGTAACAAATTTACCAGGTTCATTGCTCATTAAGAGTTTTTATTATTATTACTTTTTTCTTTCTAAGTAGTCTTGATTTTTTATTTATTTATTTTTTTTGCAATCAACCAGTATTTACAAAGTGAACTTGTTTGGAATTAGGTGGAGGGAGCCTATTGTATTGTTAAACATTTCTTTGTATTAACTAGTTTTTGAGGGTTCTTGCTTTTTTTATTTTGCTAATCAATGTCAATAAAGGCACCTGATTCAGTTGGCTCATAAGAAAGCATAGATATTGGAAAACAAAACTTTAGATATGCTTTGTGAATGTGCATTTCTCATTAGAAATTGCATTAAATTGAATCAAAATAGATGGCTGTTTTTGCAATCCTGCAATATTTTTTTCCACCCATCATTTCCTTCTATTTCTGTATCTATCTACATTTTAAAACTTTTTCTCCTTTCAAGTATTTGACTTTTTTGATAACTTCCATTTCTTTTATAGGATATCAAATCAAAAGTGAATAAACATAATATTCATGATTATATTAAACTCTGTGATTGGGTTTGGAGTTGCCATCTTCAGAATTGTCACTCACCAAGAAGAATTTAAAACAGAGATTTATCCAACAACAAACACTTGAAAATGAACAGAAAGCAGAAGTGGTTACCTCATGATTTGACTGAGGATCAGCAGCTTGTGTGGTTTGACACTTGCTACAATATGCACCAACAGGTGGACACCAATGTGAACAAGGTCAAAAATGCATTGGCAGTTTGTCAACTCCCTTGGCCTCAGTTTTTATTATGAGAAAATAAATTCACTTCTGCTTTGTTTGTAACATTGTATCGATTATAATGGTGCTTGCCTTATTTGATTAACAGTTGTTTGAGTCATGACATTTTTAAAGTTTGTGATTCAAAACAGCCATTTTGTTCCAACCCAATAATTACTTTTAAACTGAATATGCTGTATTAGACATAATAATTCAATCTATTCCCAACATGTACTAAAATCTAATTCAAAGATCAGTATTAGTAATCAACTTTTAACTGAATAACTAAGTGAATCAGAATGACTTATAGGAGTAAAATCAATTATTATTTCTTTTTTTCTATGTTTTGCCAATTTACATAGTTATGAAATAAACATTTCAAGATACTGTAAAAGATCTTAGCTTCCTTGTATCTGTCCAGTTTGTGATTATTATGAAAAATGCACCTGTTTATCATCTGCCTTTTATTTTAGTTTTAAATTATGTAAATTCTGAATAAGCCATTGACATTTTGTTAGTATGTTTCAAATTGTTTGAAAATCTGATCTCCATAATACATGAAATAACTGTTTTTACAAGAACTTTTTCACTTGTGAGAAAATATAAAAAATGCATATAATTCTTTACAGTTGTTTTTCTTTATCATGAGACAAAATTTCAAGTAGAGAAGATTATCAATTAACCAAGTACGAATTTTTTTTCTTAATAGCTATTATACTCTCAGCCCATATTACTTATTTTTCTTTGATCCCAAAACTATTTATAAAAGTATAGGAAGTACTTTGTGATATGACTAAGTGGTTGACCTTTAAGTCTGCTATTACAAAGTTTAGCTTAGGGTTGCACCAATCTGAATTAGGAGAGATTGGAGGAGTATAGATCGTAATGGCAGGTGGGCATGTCTGGTGTTTTTTTTTTTTTTTTTTTTTTTTTTTCTCTCCACCAACCCACTGACTAATCAAGCAGGTTCATAAATATTTATTTACTGGATTTAAGCTCAGCCTGACACAAGGCCACAGTAGTAAAGTATCTAGTAAGGGTTGAGTTCTCTACATTAGCAAGTTACTTACCTCTATAACATCTAGAAATTCACAAATTCAGGTTTCAAAGAAAAAAGGGGAAAAAAACACTCTTTAGTGATCAACAAGTTTCTTTTACCATTTTTGTATTCGTAAAAGTTCTTATGCGATGTGAAAATTTATTTTGGATGGAATGATACCCTGTTGGTATGATTAGTTCAAACACATAGTTTGAATATTTGCAGCTTTATATATTTTTGGAGTGTATGTATGTAAGTTATATATATGTGTGTGTGTGTGTGTGTGTGATGCTGAAATATTTAGCATCTTTTAGGATTTTTCAATTTTCACATAAAGAGAATTTAAGCAAACACCAGCAAAGATAAAGCTCATGGTAATTTTGTAATCATATTTTTAGAATTTTTTTTTTTTATAATCATTCACTGAATATTTATTATGGCTTAAAGAATTTAAATATAACTTAAAGGATTAATCATTTTTGTACCAAATTTGATTGTATGTATCAATAAAAATTTGTGCTACTACAAAAATTAAAACAACCTTTGAGAATTTTGTTTCCCCCCCCCCTTTTTTATTTACTTCTCCCTCCCCCACCTTGAAAGCCATGCCTAACAAGTGTGAATTTTATATGCCTTGTATTCACATCTGATATCATTAGACTTATTATTTCAACTCTTGTTTTTACAGGTGGTATTGACACCCATACTCACATGCAATTACCCTTCATGGGTACTCAAGCTGTTGATGACTTCTACAGCGGCACCAAAGCTGCTCTCGCTGGAGGAACCACTATGATCAGTAAGTCTGTCTATTTTAACTGACGACTTCAAAGAGATACTCGTTTTTGATAGTGGGGTTTTTGTAAATTTGTGTTTGTACATTGAAAAGTACCATGTAAAACTTTTGGCCACTTTAAACTGCTGTCAATTTCTCATAATTGCCAGCCTGTTTCAAATCGCATTTTCTACAAATGAAACATTGGCCCTACTGGAATTGTTTCCATACTTAATTAACATATTTTGTAGCAGAAGTTCTCAGAGGGTAAGTTATGAGACTACCCCCAAAAATGGCTATGTGAAAGTTTTTAGCCACCTCACTGAAACTAAACTAGATATTGTTTTTTTTTTTTTTTTTTTTTAAATCATTTCAACCCAAGCAAGCTAATAATGTCATTAAGATGCAAGGGGTTACTCGAGTCAAAGAGAATGAGATGACATTAGTGAAGAGAAAGGACAATGAAAGAACAGGCTTCAGGAAGACAAAAGATTGCAATTGGTGTTGAATTTAAATCTTTGAAGATTGTAGGTATCAAAACCTGGAAGATTTCCACAGGCAAGAAATACCAGTTATATTTATTTAGTTCAACAGTAAGACTGAGACCTATTTATTAATCTAGTAATGTTTAAATTTATGCAGTCGAGGTACCAAGGAAGAAAGTGCATCAGAACAACTGCCATGAAAATATTTATACAAAAGACAGAGGGAAGCCATGTCACAGTGGTGGGAAAGGGATTGAAGTCTAGATGCCAGGTCAGGACTTATTACATTGCAGACCCTTCTTTGGATTTTGTCAAGAATCTCAAGATATATGGCAGGAGCATCAATGCACAGATGAATGGTAGATTTATAAATGTGCAAGATAGATTCTGTTGCGAAAAATTGTCTGTCATAGCACTGAACCAACATTCCTAGCAGTAGATCTAGCAGTTGATTCAATATAATCACCCTACTTCATGTCAGTGGAAAGCATGAGCCCAAGAAAACAGGAAGTTAGTATCAGCCATGCAAAAAATTGTTCTCTATGTGATTAAATGAAAGCAGTTTTGTTTTGGAGGTGTTAAAATTTACAAACCATTCCTTGTCACAGTTAACCACTGATTTGGAGGTCATTTTCAGATGCAGCTGCCAGTTTTACTTAGTAGTAAGTCTGTTAGGTTCAACAAAGACAAGAGTAGTTTTCATCATCATAAATAAATACCTAGTTGGGAACTGATTCCATCGGAAAGGTTGTTGAAAACAAGAAACATGGGTCCAAGGATAGAGCCCTAGATAAGCTCCTGCATTAATGTGAAATTAAAACAGAAAAATGTTTATAATGAAAATTTATAACATGATGTTAATTTCAAAAACTTATTATACATTGATAATATTTCATATAGCTTCCCTTAGTATGAATAATTGTTTCAATGCACCTGGAAATGGATGTGTGCAAATTCTTCACTGTCATCACAAGTATGAGATGGCATTCTCTTTTGTTGAGATCCTACAACACTTCAAGATTAAATATATTCTGACAAACTCTTCTCTTCTAGCTCTTTTCACAGTTAATGATCTTTCAGTCAGTGCTCTAAGCTGACTAGTCTTTCAATACAGTAACACTTTCATCAGTCAGACTCTGTCAAAGTATGGAAATGACTTCAATAGGTCCAATGTTTCATCTGTATAAATAATCATATAAAACATCCATTTTTAAGATGGCAAGTATTAAACATTTACAATAGTTTTACATTCTACTATAGATTGTGTAATTTATCTTAAAACTATTATTTTTGTTTTGTTTTGCTTTTTTCAAACTTGGAACAATAACATTTGGTTTCTGTACAACTTTTATTTAATGTGCAATTTTTCTGTTAATATCACATGTGCGCGCATGCACACACACACACACAATGTTCCCCTTCTTTTTAGGATTTAAATCTTTGTCTATGATGTATCCATTTGTTATTTTTATTTATGATTCATTATTTAATATTAAACTGAAAATGCTTCTTGATTTGGCCAGGTATTTTCAGAACCTATATGACTGTTTCCAGTGTATTATAAATTCATTCTTCTTTAAGAGAGAGTAGTAACAACTTTTGTGCACCTTGTGTATACCTCAATAAGAAAAATGAAACTATTGATGGAATTTACATAAACCAGTTTTTTTTGTTTTGTTTTTTTTCACCCAATAATCTAATACATACACATGACGACTAATTCTTGATTTCTCTACAAGGACATTAACCTTCAAAATTTTCTATTACCTCTTAATGAACATTCTTAAAATTAACCTAAAATATAATCCAATGACTGAAATTGAAGACATTCTCAATAGTGTATGTTAAATTCTTTATATATATATATATATATATATATATATATATATATATATATATATATATATAGTGTGTGGACTAATAGATTGTATTGACCGCACTGCTAAATGCATAGAGGTAGAACCACTACTGGATATCACAGCTCAATCTGTTGCCAATGGATTTGTTCATGCGTGGATCACACGATGAGGTGTTAATCTTTACGTAATAACTGATCATGGTACTCAGTTTGAGGGCGATTTTATTTTCTGAAATAGCTTCAATAGTTGGCTTCTATAGACTACACACAACTAGTTACCATCCACAAACTAACGGAATGGTCAAATGTGCTCATAGAACAATGAAGACGACAATAATGACTAGAAAGAAATCATGGCTTGACGCCCTCCCAATAATATTAATGGGTATCCATGCCACACCTAATTCTTCTAATACCTCACCATTCTTTGCAGTTACAGGCACGCATATAATGATTCCTCAATTGCTAGTAGCCGATACTAATGATGACATAGACAATCAGATATTTGCTAAGGAATTGCAACGTACCTTACAACCAACAGACAAAGATTATAGCTCTGTAAATAAATTGCATCAATACATTCCAGACAAGCTTAAAACATGTAAAAGTCTATGTCTAAGGGTAGACAGTTTGCAAACCTTTGGAAACACCTTACACAGGTCACTTTGAAGTGTTACGTAGAACTGATAAATATTTCATGATTAAAACAATGAGATACAGTCAATGGTATCGATAGATCGGTTAAAACTACACATTGAACCTAAAGCTAATAAGCAAACAACTGAAAAGCAACCTCATCACAACAATAATGGATACAGAAAACATAGACAAGAATGATAAGCCCAGTCACACTAAAGTAGGTAGAAAAGTTTCTTGGAAGAGAGACAACCAATATCACTATTACTAGACTCCACTACTAGGCAGGGAGGTTTGTTGAGAGAGACAAAAGTTATCTCCCTTCGGTTAACCCTTTAAAAAGCTAAAAATAGATAGTCACGTGAACTGCCTGAGAGATCGTTAGGTGTGAAAGTCAAACATCCTATTTTGTTCCGGGCAGTCAGACTAGAAAGACATACTTATTCAGGCTCGTGACAATCAACATAAGATAAGTACCAAATATTTTTTTTTATATATATATATCAAGTCCCTTACAAAGAAAAAATGCACACCTTGTATGAACATTTCAGATATAAATATATATATTCAAGTATGAAGACTTTTGTGGTTTATTTCAACTATTTTTTTTATATGTCTATGTTGTATAGCTATTCATTTTGTTAATGAAACAAATAGCATATATCTTGCACAACAAGATTATCAACTTAGTATATATTGGCTACATTGAAACTGATATATTTCAATCCTGTTTGAGTTGTTTTGAACAAATTTGATCTTCATTTATTTAATGTGAATAGCGATAGTGGAAAAACAAAGCAAAAATGCATTTTCATTTTGTCTATCATATTTTTGATGTACACTATTTACATTGGACTATCGTCCTCATCTTTGTTGCCCTATTTATCAAAATATGGCAACAATGTAAATAGTGTACATAATACCTCATCTCAGAAATATAGACACACATTTTTGATGATTTATGCTTTTGCCAGCAATATTTTGAAACTGCACAAGTTTAGTTGCAAAAATAAAGCATGTACTTTAATTATTGACTTTTTAAAAACTTTTCCCAGTGGACTTTGTCCTAGATCCTCGTGGACACTCCTTGCTTGATGCTTATGACAAGTGGAGAGATTGGGCAGATGCTAAAGTGTGCTGTGACTATGGCTTACATGTTGGAGTTACTTGGTGGAGCCCACATGTTGCTAAAGAAATGGAAATCCTTGTCAAAGATAGAGGTAAGTTGATATATCATGTAGAATAATTAATGTGTAATTACTGAAAATGACTAAACTGAAAGGAGGGTTGGGAAAAATTACCTTGATGGAAAATACAACCAGTAGACCGTAAACCATTAATTCATTTTAAAAAAGAAATAAACATCATGTCCATTCCATATTCTGCAATATTATCATTGCAAAATGTGGAATACAAAATCTTAATTTTTCAAAAGATTTCTTGCAAATTCTAAATTGTCAGTCTGATAAATGTAAAATTACCTATATATATATATATATAGGTTTTATTCTATAGTAAACATGTCAGCCTTTTTTTTATTTTCATATAGAATTTATTAAACGAAATCTTGTTCATCAACATTACCATGTTGATGAACAAGATTTCATTTAATAATTCTCACCATTCTTATTTTCTGGAAAAAGTGAATCAAATGTTTGAGGCATTGTTTTTCTTACAAAGCAAAATAATTCTATTTCATATGAATTATCATTTATGTATCGGTCTACAAAAAGAAACTAATTTCATTACTTGAAAACATTCTTGACTGAAACTTTATAATCAAAATTGAAGATGCTAATCCAAATCATTGATAGAATAGTGAAAGTTCAACCAATATTCTTAGTGAAGGTTATCATCGTATCATAAGTACTGATTGATAAAATTTATTGATTTCTTTTTGCAGTGGCTAAGGTTTTTGGAAACTAGGCTTCCAGTGAAATTGATTTCTCCCTCAAACACTTTGGAGACTTCAAATTCTGACTTTCTTTTCTTTTCTCTCATCAACTTTTCCATATTTTTATCACTGACATAAAGGGAATTTTCTTTCTATTGCTTTATATGTTATTGTCAGTTTGTACATTTGCATGATCATGTACCTATTTATTTCTTGTTACAGGTGTTAACTCCTTCAAGATGTTTCTTGCATATAAAGATGTCTTCATGCTGAGAGATAATGAGCTGTATGAATCCTTCAAGACATGTAAAGAACTTGGTTCCTTGGCAATGGTTCATGCAGAAAATGGTAGCATTATCGCTGAGGTAAGTGTCAAGTATTTATTAGACTTTAGCTGTAATTGAAGAAACAAGATTTTAGAAAAGAGGTGCCAGCTTTGTTATATATTTATGAAAGAATTTTTCCTTTCACGATATTAAAAGGAGGTTCTGAAAAGTTCTCATACTAACCAAGAAATATACTAAAAAGAAATTTTTATGTTTCGTCAGATTTTGGAAGGTGAATCCAGTCATATACTTTTCAATACTAACTCATACACTACTGTTATTTAGTTAGAAAATAGAATATACTAAATAGGTGACTTTCATCGTCACACTTTTAAAGAAAAACTGTGTGTGTGTGTGTGTGTGTGTGTGTGTTCAAAGGTTTATTTGGGTGCTTCAAATTATCTGATTCATAGTTATTTATATGTCAGAAGGTAATATCTTGTTTACTCATAAAGCTTTGTGTTTATGTTCTGAAGAGGTGTCTAAATGTTATATAAAAAGGTAGGAGAGTACTTCTTTTTTTCATATGGGAATGTCTCTCACCCTCCTCACTCTGAAAAAAGATATTTATTAATCTAATTCTCATTTTTTGCTTCATATTTGTTCCAGTTTTCTATTATCCATCTTTTGCGTCTCTCCTGTTGTGCATTCGTTAGATACTTTGGGCAAGAGAGTGGCTGTGGAATTTCCACTTGGTGATTCATGACAAAAAAAAAAAAATAAAGAAGAAAAATGGATGCTGAAGAAATCCGGAGAATGAGGTTAAAGAACTATAAAGATGTAGTGGGGATAAAATTAATAGGACCAATGCTTGTATCTTAAAAAGAAATTTGAAATGTCCATTGTCTTTGAAATGCTTAAATGAATGCTAGTCTCTCATCCATCCTGCTCTCTTCCCCCTTCTCCTCCTCCTCCTTTCTTACAACAATACATTGGTGAATCATTTTTATCTCTTTTGATTCTGATCTAATGACTCATCTCTGCATTCCCAGTTCATTGCTATGTTGCACTGGTAGAATCCTTTTTCTTTTCTTCTCTTTCATGGATCCCTTCAAATTTGACTCCTGTTTTTCCTTTATTTTTTATTTTTTTTATGTTGTATTGGTGTCACTTACAGTAACCAAGGGTCAGTGGTCAAATTGTTATGACTGATACTGTTTTTATTGATAGAAATAAATGTTGCTGCTTGTCCAGTGATCATGCTTTATTGCTTTCTATGGTTTATCTGGTGATGTTTCATTAATAGCACATAATTTCGTAGATATGAGCATATTGAAATTATTGCATGACCTCTACCCCCCCCTCCCCCGGGAAATGTAAAAGGACCGGTTAATAGTAATCAGAGAAATGAGAATCTAATGAAGATAGTCATTTTTTTTTTCTGTTTACAGTATTTGTCTATTTTTATTTCATTAACTTTTTATACAGTAGTTCTCCCTCATTTATTGGGAGGGGTATGTTCCACGATCCCCAGCAGATCACTGCAATAACAAATAGTACAGAATCCATATATCTTGTTTTTATATATATATATATATATATATATACACACACACACACACACCTATAAAAATAGTTTAATTTATATATTAAGCAGAAAAAAGATTAACAATAACTAATCATAAAATCAATTATTCTACAATGATAAAATTGTGCAGTAGATAGATTTTAACTACCCCCCCCCCTACACACACACGTGCACACACACGCCTTTATGAAGTAGGTAGTTTACACCTTTTCACTTAAGGGGAGTATTTTATCAGTTCTCTTTGACATATTGGAATTGCAAATGCATATTAGTAGGTACTATGTATGGTATATAATCTTAATTTAATTCATTCTTATTTTATACTGTTTCTGTACGGAATTATTCATAAGCTTATCTGATAAGAATTGTTTGAAAAAAAAAAACGAAAAAAAAAACAATGATTAACTCAAATATGTTTATGTGCGCATATACAAGTGAAATAAGAGCAGTTCTTTTTACTACCACCATTTTGTACCTGCCACGTGCACTGCTTTGGTCTATCATAAAACTTGTTATAAATATCTATTGTAAGATTAATTACTGATATTACTTACAATGAAAGGATATTGTCAATGTCCTGTTAATTATGTCTAACATTTTCATCCTTGTCTTAATCTATTAACTTTTAAATATTGCTTCTTTCTTTGACTGTTAAGCTTAAAGGGAAGTAAGTTTTCTCTTGGAAAGCTGTGATTTGCTCAGCTGTTTTCTCACGTCCACCTTCCCTCCCTTAGGATTCTGTTTTTCTACCACTTCTGCTCCACTTCTTACTCTTTCCACATTTTACCCCAGCCTCTGAATAAGCTGGGAGCTCCTTAGAAAGGAGGCTGGCATTTCTTCAAACTGTCAACGTTAAGGAATTTCTGCAAAAATAGGCCACATTGTTTTGTAATGATGTGTCATCACTGATTCTTATTGAACCATTGCTTTTATTGATGCTTGGGAATTTTTTATTTCATTCATCTAAAACTGTTTTGTTTTTTTGTTTTTTTCTTTAAATGTTTTCCTAGCAAAATATTCATATCAATTTTTAGTAAACTTTATATTCTATAATTTTGTCTCACAATTTTGGAATTGTATAAATGAATGTATATTTTACAGGCTTATATGCACAGTGTTTTAATTTATTTTTAATGTAATAGGAACCCCCCACCCTTGTGCAAAAAATTATATATTCTAATTTTGATGGTGGGTAAAAGCATCAGATTAAGGTTAGGTTGGGAAGTTGCTTTAACTTGTTCTTTAGACATGCTTTACATGGTGATTGGAGAAGTTTCTCCTCTAATCACTAATAATAATAATCCCTTCTGTCATCTGCAGTGACTATATTCTAACACACGCACACACACACACACACACACACACACACGCACGCACCTATAATGAAGTTTATAAATTAGGCACAATGAGATTAACAACAATAACTAATAATAGAATAATAGCATTATGCTCTAATAAGTTATGGGACAAGATTTTTTTTATTGTAGATCATAGTAACCCCAGCATACATTTTCTTTCTTTTTTATTCTTTCTTTCCTTTGCCACATTTGAATTTCCAACATCACTAATCTTGTAGTTTGGGGTGATTATTAAGAAAAATTCATGAATTATTTCTGGAGTTGTCCATGGGTAACTGAAACTGCAGATGGTGGATCTATTTTGTTTACTAGCCTGCTGTGTACTAAAACTCGGGGAGTTGAATCATTCTTGGTATCTTACAAAAAATTCTCTCTCTTATAATAATTGTCTGAATAACTTGATAGAAATAAAATATTGCAATTATCTTATCACGTATTGTTGAGACTTGATTTGAATTTCTTTTTTCTTGGGTATGTGCTTACAATCTTACTCAATATTTAAGATGAAGCCTAAGTTTTCAATGATCTTCGCTACTACTTTACCATACTTTTACAGTCATTTAATGTAATTGCACATTTATGAATTAATATTAGCTAGCATGAGTGCTACGATCATTTCAAATTCAAATAATTTATGAGTGTCTACTTAGAAATTGGCAGTGATATGTTCATATATGAATTCCTATCTATATGTGCAAAATATCTACATGCAGCTATGATTTGGCTTGATTTGTTTCTTGAGTGGCTAGTTTGGTTAAATTTTTCTAACCTGAGATTGTATTTTTAGATGTTATGTTTATATTAAATATCTGGCAAATCAGGCAATATTTAGAGATTTTTATCAATTTTCAGGATTATAAAAAAAAATTAATAGATGACTTTAAATAAAGAGAGGGGAAATATCCTTGCTTTGTGTTTCCTATCTACACCTTAAAAAAAAAAAAAAAAACCTTAATTTTTTTTTTTTTTCACATTGTTGATCTATCCTGTTTATATTCTTGCAGAAATCTAAAGAATTAGTTGCAATGGGCATCACAGGTCCTGAAGGTCATGAGATGTGCAGACCTGAAGAGGTAAGTAATATTACTGGCTAATTTTTTAGGGTAACGTTGACATACATTTGGATGTAACTTAGAATATAGTTATCTGCAATATTAGAATGGAAAACTTGGAGATGAAAAATGTATTTATATCTTCACTGGTTTGTAAATTTCAAAAAAGGATTCTTCTTGGTTCCACAAAACTACATTATTGTTATTATCAGTGCGAAAATGGACTAAGTCCTTCATGTTAACGAAAAAACAAATAGTATTAAAGTGCCTAAAAATGACGGCATTCTTCCAATTGTGGACAATTGTAGTTTTAGTATGGCTATTATTTTTGTTAATGAATATTGTTTAATAAATTTGCCATTACCTAAGTAAAAACAATTTGTTTAATCATGTTAAAAATATTTTGTATAATCTGACTTCAGAGGCATTGATTTAACCAATGAATATCGCCCAGCCTTGTGTTCAGCCTGGTAGTTTCCCTATTCTGATGATGATGATGATGTTGTTTAACCATTATAGTGTTCTTGAGAACATGAATATTTTGAGACGTTTCTTGTTTTGTTTGTTCCTATGTTATTCTTTTGAAATAGTCATAACATTTGTTTGTTTCTTTCAAATACTGAGTACAGGCTGTTTGGTTTTAATATCCAGATAATTTTATCCAAGATTCTCAGAAAACTTGTTTAAAAGCAAACAATTTTTCATCCTGTATCAAGATCTTTATTTTATACACACTACAATTGAAAAGTGTGAGGCCACCCTTGGTAATTTTTTTAAATTGGCCCCAAATGTAATTGTTTTGTAGTTTAAATAAGAAAAAAATTATTATACATGGTTAAAGAAAAGTGAGATATGATTTTTTATTAGAAATTTTATTAAAACAAAGCATTTTATGATTAAATTTTGCACTCATCAAAATATTCTCCTTTAGCCTTAATTACTGTAGCACACATTTTTGGCATTCATTGCAAAAATTTCTCAAAATATAAGCTTGATAATCGATTTCATTTTTTTTTTTTTTTTTCCTCTTTAACTCTTCTATCAAGTTCATCCCATACTAATTGTAGGGATGGCTTCAAACTTCTGAACTGTGTGTGTGCCAGTATGTTATACTGAAATTTAAGAATCAAACAGTGCTGCTCAGTATTAAAAGCATTTTTTGTTTTGCTTGGCTCATTACACAGGAGAGGGAAATCCCATCACGCTGAATTTAAAGGTTTTTAAAAAAAAAAAAAAAACATTTTTCATTTTGGATATATATATATATATATATATATATATATATATATATATACATATAATGACTTATCACTCAGTATCTCATGAGCCAGGTACTATAATACAAAGAACTCCAGTTATGTTTCCCTCTCCATTTGTTACCCAAACAATTTTAAATATTAAAGATTGCACCTTGTGATTTTTCTCTTGGTTTCTGTCATCTGGCAGTTGATGGTTATTCCTTTCTTCTCACTTTCCTTAACTACCTTGTCTAGGTGATTCCGTAGTTTTCTGCCATCAACACAATGTCATCAGCACATCTTACATTGTTAAGATTAAACTCATTGATGATAAATCCTGATAGGATTTTCACTTTCCATAAGTTAGCCGTACTGTAGAGGTTGAATAAATCTGAAGAGAAGAAGCATCCATGTCTTACACCTTTTTTTTTTTTTTTGTATATCTACGCAATTCATCTTCTGTGTGCAGGCAGTTTGCTCTCAGTATAGAGCTTTAGTTATGTGGCTCATTAAAATGATTGTTCAATAGGAGTTCTCATTCATTTGCGCCTAGTTTCTTAAGTAATGCTATTAAGATGGATTAACTGAGGTCCTCTGCTATATTGTCACTGTCATATTTAATTTATTACTTCTGTGATTTTGTCAATGCTGAAATTGTCTAAGGATAGTTGGAACTATAAACCTTAAATATTGGTTGGTGTTTTCAGGTTTTGTCACAAGAAGTTTAAATATCTGGGAAGTGTTTTAATAGAGGAATGGAAAATTCCACACTGAAATCCAAATGCTCATTGGATTAGTGAAAGATGTATTCCAAAAACTAAATAAAATGCTAAGAAAGAGAAAAATGAATTACTATGCTCTTGTATGGCAGTGAATGCTGAACAATCTCCCCAAAGATGGAGAGAGAACTGGAAGCAACAGAAATGTGGAACTACAAAAGGATACTGAGAATTCTATAGACTGAAAGAGTAAGCAAAGAGGAAAAAACTTAAAAAAATGAAAACAAATTTCTTAGACACATAAAGAGGAAGGAATGCTTGGAAAACTTGACCCTCACAGGGCATTTCGAGGGTGTGAGAGATACAGTAAGGCAGCAGTCCACCCACTTGATCAGCTTGTGTTGAATAGATTGTGGAATGAGGGGGGAACACTAAGGGCTACAAGGGGTAGGAAGTTGTGGTTCCAACTATAATCCTAATTTAGAATTCCCCCAAAATTACTTTGTCTAGAGTTTACTGTTTACCAAATATATTTTTTACATTTTAGTCTGTCAGATATCATACTAAGTGTTGCTTATATCATTTTCCAATTTATCACATCGCCTCCATCTCAACATGCATGCTTAATTTTTTGCTGTCTTTTTTTTTGTTTTGTATGTGTGTGATTTTTTCTATTTTTCATCTGTATGTAACTCCTAAGCAGCAAGCAAGTCTAATATCAAGTGTATTCTCTTTGTTCTGCTATTATTAATAGATGATTTGTATTATTACAATGAATTACAGTGATAGTGGAATGGTAACAGCCTGGAAATTGGAATTGGCCAGTAGTTCCAATTCTGGTTTAAGTTTACTTTACACTCATACCCTTCAAATCCATTTCACTCTTTGATTTATTCCATTCCCAGATATCTTGACACTGGCATCTCATGATGTTTTAAAAGAAAAGATGATTGGGAACTTATACAAACCACACTCCTATACTTAATACTAGTAGGCAGTAGTGATGGTGAAAAGTTAGCCATTGTCAACCTTGACAGGAACCCGTTAACAGGTTTAAAACACTGACAAATCCAAATATGTAGTGAATATAAAACTGTTTAATCATATTTGATGTTACTTGATATTTAAGTACATCAGTTTCTATTTAGACCTTTTCATTCTCCACCCCTACCACATTGTGCATATGTGAATGCCTTCATGCAGCCATAATCATCAATAAAACAAAAATACTGTTTAAACAGATTTATGAATATTTTCATAATAGTAATTTGTTTGTTCATTGAAAAAGTTTCTTTTGTCTTTTTTTATTATTATGTCATTATAAAAGAAAATGATTTTCCATGGTAAAAAGTTTTATCTAAAGCAAAGCCCTGATAGCTTTTTGTAATTTATCTAAAAATACTACATGATGGTATTTAAAATTACTGAATACACTTGATAAATTTTAGTGCTTCAGTTGATCAAAATCCTTATTTCATTTTTTTTAATTCTAAATCCTGTGTAAGCATGTTTTGAGTAAATTTATTCATACACCTCTTTGCATGCTCTATTTTCTTTATAGAAATATTTACACTTGCACACACACACACACACACACACACACGCTTCTCACTACCCTCCCCCAAAATATCTACGATTTAACCTAAGCATTTGCCCACCTATTATATTCTAGGTTCTATAATCTCTCAATCTAATAGATTCTGCATGAGTGGACATTAAGAAAATACTGCTTGTTTTTTATTGTTCATATTATAAAGTTCTGTGTTTCATTTTAGAATAAAAAGAAAATACTAATCCCACTCACCGTCAAAGTTTCAACTAGATGTAATTCCTTCTAGGATTGTTTCTATAAAGAGCTTGTGATCTTTTGAGAGTAGATTCTTTAAGCAATTTTCAGTTTTTGTCTGTAGCAAATGGTTGCTCCAAGACACTATAATTATTATATTCATTGTGTCTTGCTATGTGCATATTTGCCAAAGCACACAATCTAGCTGAATTTCTGTCAAATGCACCTATGTAAAGAAATTTCTAAATTTTTTATAAATTTCAGATGCTAATTTTAAAAAAAACAAAAAAAAAACAATTAACTCTTCTAGTCTTACCTCCATGAATAAATGATGACTGCTTACAGAAAATCACTTTGGAAAAGATGGGTTAATTTCAATAAACAATACTTTAGTATTCATTAGATTATAAAATGAATTTTTCTTGTATATAAAACAAGTCATTTTGGATTTTTTTTTTTTTTTAGTTAAATTTTGTAAAAAGTGACAAAATGACATTAAATATTATTTTAAAGATTTGCATTTTCTAACCAGTTATTGTTCCTTTGTTGTTGCTTCCCTCCTGTTTACCTTTTGTTATAAATAGTTCTCTTCCCTTTTAATAATCACTTTGTTGTGTGTTTTTTTTTGTTATTTGCTTTTGCAGCTTGACTTTATTTCTTTATCTAATCTGTTGCTTGTCCTTCCTGCATGCTACCAATTTGTTCACTAGGTGGAGGCGGAAGCTACCCACCGAGCAATCACAATTGCCGACCAAGCTGGGTGTCCTCTTTATGTTGTACATGTCATGAGCAAGTCTGCTGCCGACTATGTTACACAAGCTCGTAGACAAGGTCTGTGCTCATCTTAGTCTCCTGAAAGACTGGAAAATTCCTGGCACTCTTTTAGATTCTCTTGACTAAAAATATTTTTTGAGGTGTAGCGTAATTTTCATATTGCAATTGTGTATCAATAAAAACAATAGTCACATCCGATGACTTGTAAACTTCCATTAACTAACATTTTATAGTCAAATTATGAGAGAGATTCATTGTTTCTAAATTTTTGTTTTATTGAGTTGAAAGTAAGTTCTGCTCTCTTAAGTGATGGACCTTTTTCTTTATCAAACCTGCTTCCACATGCATGATACCATGTTCAATGTTTTTTCTTTTTCTTATGAAGTCTCTCAATGCTTCCTTTAATTAGACTTTAAACATGAATGTTTATGCATTTGTGTATATCCATAATTGAATGCACATTGCATTAATGTATTTACGTGTTTCTTTTGCAAGAAGAAATATATTCAATATTCTGAAAAGAATGTGAATGTTCAAGTCTGAAAGTGTGCCAATTCACACATGAATGACATGCACAAATATTCATATATGTAGATTCTTTATCACCCACACAGTTGATTGTATTTGTTACATAAGACCACTTGTTTATTTTTTATGCTTTTCATCTCTTTGTTTTGGAAGGCATCACTTGACAGTTGCACCTGACATTTTGTGCTATCCACTCTCATCTATATTTCACTCCTAATACTCTTTAAGGTGGAACAAATCTAATGGCTGATGCTTTACCTTTCTCCAACTCTTCTCTTCATTTCAATGATTGTGGTGGTGGTCATCATCATCATCATCATCATCATCATAATAAATGTGATGAAATTGTTCTGAGTATATTTGGTTTGGAGAAAATGTAACTCTTTGTTTATATTTGAAATATTTAAGCATTATTATTATAGTGGATACTTTGTATTTGAAATAGACACCTCATTCTTATTTATTAACCAGTGTATATTACATCTATTGGTTTGTGCATTCAAAAATCTTAAAGAAAAATGCATTCCCTGACAGGAATCAAATTTGAACTATATAACCTTTCTAAAATATTTTTAGTCTTAGGTATCTAAGCCAAGTAGATTGCTTGGTGTAGTGCCAGTTATTTTCCAATCTTAATAATATAATGATGATATTGTAAAAGATTGTGGGCTGATTTTTCTATCTGTTCTGGTTGGTTCTATTCCTCATGAAGAATTTTTTGATTTATTATTGATTTTTCAATTGCAGGAATTACTCTGACAGACGGCAACACTGGCAGCAGCAGCAGTTGTAGTAGTTGAAGTATGTCTGCAGTAGTCACATTCATGTACACATATTTGCCACTTGTTCTTCAGGACCTGCCCTTCTTTTTGCTTCTCCCCTTACTTATTTCACAAGATCCCTGCCACATGCTTCCTCCAACTCTTCAAAGAACTTCTCTTGTTTTAAATTATTATTTAGGTTGATCTCATTTACATAATTTAATTTATCCCTTACTTTTATTTAGCAAAAATTTTCACAATTTCCTAACGCCATTAGATTCTCCCTTTCTCCAACATAGCGATACTGAGTGGCTGATTAGAAATTCCTCTCTTTCCAGGTTACATTCCACAAATATCCATTTTACTTTTTTTTGAAGGAGCTTGCTTCCATTAATCACTAAAAGAAGAAAAAATATATTTTAATCATTGTCTTTACTTTGTTTTTTTTGTGGGGGGGGGGGTGAAAAAGAATTTTTTTAAATTTCTCTTCTGCCTTGATTTCCAAATGACGCCATTTCTCTCAAGAAAATTATGTAATTCTTAGTTTTGTTTCTTCACATGAATTTTATCTTTCAGAAAAAACGAAAATTTTATCATGCTAGAAGGCATTAATGCTTTCAAAGATAAATATATCACCAATTAATGGATTTAATTTTAATTTAAAATTTTGTTTACTTCAAAAGTTTTTAGTAGATACCCGTATTTGAACAGATGCCCTATTAAACAGTGTGTCTCATGACTGCCAGCCTGCACACTAGAGAAAATTTAACGAAAATATGCTTCCCAGCAGGGTTTGAAAGCTGCATCTCCCTTTATAGGAGAAACGACCACTTGATATGGTATGCTTTAGACTGCTCGGCCACAAAACCTTTTGCTGATCTGCAACAAGCAAGGTTTTGTTTACCATTTAAGGAAAGCATATGCCTTCATTATTTTCTCAAAAGCCCATACTGCTCAATTTCATACCCAAAATGTAAACAATTTCTAAAGAATTAATGGATTTAATGTTTGAACTAATAAATCTGATGCATTCTTTAAATGGTTATTTTGGTTTTTCTCTAATTTTGA
Organism: Acanthosepion esculentum; assembly: GCA_964036315.1. NCBI lineage: Eukaryota > Metazoa > Mollusca > Cephalopoda > Sepiida > Sepiidae > Acanthosepion > Acanthosepion esculentum. The sequence goes on along the minus strand of OZ038492.1, from coordinate 104,925,040 downwards.
GAAATATTCATTAATATTCAAGGGAACTTTGCATTGTTGTTATCAATGCTTCAAAGAATCCATTTTAGAGGTTTTCTTTTTTTTCTTCAGGTAAATAATTCATGAATAAGAGAACCTAATTCAGCCTACACCACCACCTATTCTCCAATGACCGTTGAAAAAGTAGTGCTGATTTATCTTACATTACAAAAGATTTAATCATAGATGTACATAAAGCATGTTAAAATGAATATAAGTGTTGAGATTTCATACTAAGTCTTCAACAAAATCTTTCTTCTCAATTCTGTCATTTCAATCATCTTTTTCACAGAAGCTTTTTAACTATGTACAAGTTGCTTCTGCCATCTTATCATTTGAGTGTCTCTGTTTTCTGAATGTGTACTTCATGGGCCCAAACGGATGAAAATCTCGGGGTGTCATGAATATAGATTAGATGATGCAAGGTTGCCTACTTGTGTGCTGGGAGAGCCTGTCTGCTCTTGAAAATGCTGTGAGGCTTTGCATTGTCCTCTTACAAAAGCACATTATTCACCTTCAAATGTAGCCTAGTTTGAAGAACTCTAGATCTGAATTTTGACAAGGTATCTATATAGAAGTCAGAATTGATAGTAGTCTTATTGAGCATAAGATCTAACAAAAGATTCACCCATCTCTAGCAGCATTTTATTAATTTAAATGATATATTTACTTGGGTTAATTCAAACAAGTTGAAGGCTTCAAATAAGTTTATACCCTTACTTGAAAATCTCAGCTTTTACACTTTTTTCATGCTAGTTATCCAAAAGTAATTGTGAGTTTTGTGTTAATGAGTCTCACATATCCATCATTAAAGATTGGCAATTTGCTATTTGTTACAAGAGAAGAGGAATGTTTTGACTCCATATTCAAGAATGAAAACATAAGCAAAGAGAGTTTTTTGGGGTGGGGGTATCTTAGTAGTCACTTCAAAAATTGCAAAATGTAAAATGTTTTCCATCAGTTGTATAAAGATTAAGTCAAAATCTCGGGATCAGTAGTCCAATGCTCTCTTCATTCAGATTTTGTCAGAGTACATTATTAAATGGAAAGCAAAATTTTAACAAAGGAACCATGTACATTGATAATTAGCTTATGCAACTGGGCTAAGGATCAAGTGATGTCAATCAATTTGATTGCTCACATTTCTCTTATGACCTACTTGTCAAAAGATTTTAATGCTTATTGATTGCTATAATACCCTACTATTTTCTCTGGCTTAAATAAACCCAATTATTTCCCTACCTTGTTTGATACCTTGTCCCAGCCTGCTTAATTCTGTTTACACTGTAAAAGAACTTTATCATAAAATAACAATGTCAAATAATCTCTGAACATCTGATAAGCTGCTTTTTTCTCTCTACCGCTCTCTCAGGATATTTCATGATTTTTATGTTGCTACTTTTCTCAGATCTCATTTGAAGAAAGTAGCTCTACCCCCACTTATTTTTTTTTTAACAGCTCTTAAATATTTTTAATTTATCTTTTAACTTTTTCTCTTGTTCTCAATAAAATTCTAAATAGAGAAATAAATGGTGTTGCAGTGATCTTGTCTTCAGAGATCAGTCTCTGAAGTCAAAAGTATGTGGATGCACCCCCTCCACTCGTTTTTTTATAGCAACACACATGCACGCACACACAAACCCTCACTCTCTCTCTCTTTTTACACCTGTTCCCTCTATTTTGTTTTACTAAGTAAAAATGAAAAAGTCACTGGACAAGGGAGTATTGAAAAGTTCTTAGCCTAACCCATTTTCCAGAATTTGGAGGAATGGATCTTGGTTGGAGCAAGAACTTTCCAGCATCCAATTGCATTAACTGTGTGTGTGTGTTTAATTCCACCTTAAGTTAAATGGGGGCTTTATTCATGTCCTCACTGACAAAATATTTGTTAGCATTATCTTATCCTTTCTCATTCGGGTTTGTTCAAAGTTCTGAAGAAATCTTGCAGTAGACATGTTGGTCAGGAATTTTCTTTTGCTCAACTTGCTGTTGTGGAACTGACTTTTTTTTCTTTTTTCTTTTTTTTGCTTTACTGAAACAATCCAATTTGATAAAGAGGAAAAGAAAATTGACTTATATAAAATAAAAAATGTATAAGTAAAAGCATTTATAATCCTCATGGATTTTTTTTAAACACAAGTTGAGCATTTAGTCTCTTATAAGATTATAAACTTTCAAGTGCTATTATGTAGTCATTAATTAGTACTGAAATAAAGGAAAGAAGCCTTAATTTTTTATAGACCTAAGCATCTTAATCAAGTCCTAACAGAATCTTGACAAACTAATGTGTTTTCATTGTAGATTGAATTCATTTTTAAGTGTTTTCTTTCACAAAATTATCTGAATAGCAATATTTCAAAGTTTAACCAAGTTTATTATAGATACAGTAAAAATGGCATAGGATTGTCATTAAAAACAAAACAACAGGGTTTAAAAGAGAGAATTAATGCTATAAGTTTGCCTCTCCCTCTCTCTGATTTTTGTCTTTTGTTAGGTAATAACTTAGAAGATAGGAAATTATTATTTAAAACATAGACTTTTTTTTAATTCTGCAATATAATTATCTTTTCTTTTTGCTAAACAGTAAACTTCAAACTACTGCAGCTGCTGTTCTGTGGACACTTGACCTCCTCCAAATGTTTTTTCCCTCTCATTATTTTAAACCTCTCCCTCCATGTCTGTAATCTCCTTTGGGCGTTCATCTTGTAGGTTGAGAAAGAAGCTGTACAGCGTGCAGTGACCATTGCTAACCAGGCCAATTGCCCATTGTATGTGGTCAAAGTTATGAGTAAAGCATCAGCTAAGACTATTGCTGATGCTCGACGATCAGGTAGGAGTTGACAAAAGGCACTCACATTTTGGAATGTGAAATTAACACCTGCCCTCTGCTTTGGTGCTGTTGTTTTCAATGCCCAGACAATATTGCTTATGGTCTAAATTTCAGTTGTTTGCTTTTTTGTTTTTTTTATTTGATTTTCACTTGTATATTTTGTGCTTAGTTAGAATTTCACACCATCCTCCTGGAAGGGATCAGCTGTCTGTTTTATGTATATAGCAACTTCACCTTCCTTCTGTATTCAATGTGTTCTTCAATTATATTTCATGTGTTTTGTAAAATATTTTGGATCAATGTAATCATGAAAAACAACTTTTTTTTTTCTTTCTTTATTTTAGACTTTCTAGTTAAATCAGGACATTTTAAAGTCATTCAGTCAGATTATTTTCAATAAAACACAACCTGGAAAAAATCCTCTTAGAACTGTATTTACAATGTCACTTTGTTTTAATCATTCACATTACCTTATCCTATCCATAAATGGCACAAATATTGTTTTTGAGCATTTTTTTTTTTTTTTTTTTTTTTAATATTCTTAAAATAAGTAACATTTTAATTTATTTTTATAAAATAATCAATTTTAAAATACCAATTAAAAACTACATAATGTTCTTAATTTTACAACAGGATTCTTTTACCTTTTGATAAATTTTACTTTGCTTTAATTTTTCTTTAAATAGCATTAACTCCCTTTTATCATTTTTTTCTGGTAATTAAGTCATTTGTGTTTTGTTTTTGTTTTTTATAGATTGGGCTATTAATACTGAAAGTATTTTCAGCTTGTCTATTTAAATAGGTGCATGTCTGTATAGAAAGGGCAATAATCTGAGTATTTACTATAAAATATGCAGCAAAGCTACTAAAATGATTGAAGAACACAATGAATTTAAATTTGTTAATGATTCTAAATACAAAATGTCATAAACCAGTTTTTCATAACAAATTTACCATGTAATTCTAGGATTGTGTTTTTTTTTTTTTTTTTTTTTTTTTTTTTTTGCATGGTTTAGTCATTTACTTATACAAACAAAACCAATGAGAATGTTGCTTGCTATTTTATCAAATCCAACTGGACCTTTTCAAACTGATTTAACATGTTCTTGGGCAAAGATTTTTTTCCTGTAAGCCAAAAAATGTTGATAACTCTTCTCTTTCATAGTAAATCTGACATTCAGAAACTTGATATATATTTTCTGTAAAAGAACAAATAACAGTAGATTGTGTCTCGGATTTTTACATTAGTTTGTGATACTGATAAAATATTGATAAACTTGAAATCATTTTTAAGCACTATCCTCTTCTGATTTTTTTCCCTTGAATTTTGAGGAGGGGTTGATGAAAACAAAATGTAACCAAATTATTAAATGTTTGATTTTTATTAGTTAAGGACCTTCTTGATTAAGCCAATAACTTTTTAACGTGTCCTCATATTTTTTTCTTTTAGTGCTTTTAGTTCATAATTCTCTCAACAAATTAGTTGTAGACAACACATCTGATGATTGAATTAGATGCTTATTGAGAAGCTGAAAACACAAAAATGATTATGTAAAAAATTGTGATTTAAGTGATTCCTATAAATCCTTTTAAACAGTTTCAAATTCATTAACTTTCATATGTTATGATTTTCTTGGTGAAGTATTTTCATTATTATATCTATTTTTCATCTTTTGTTAATACATTTTAACCAACATATTCTTCATACTTCCTCATGAGTATGTTGTATCCAGTCTTTAGAATTTTTTAAGCACTTCTTTCCTTCTTTTTTTTTTTTTCATTCCATGCTAACAGAATCATGGGATTGAGTAAGAAACAATATCAAAAGATTTCATTGATATTAATGCAAGATGTTAACACTGAGTTTCTTGGTTCTGATTGATTGCCTTCTCCTACTTATATGATTAGGAAGTACTTGGGGAATTCATTGGATTGGAATCAATATGTATCAGAAGAAAGTGAAGATTGTACCTTTCAAAATCTACAAAGATAATCTGAAAAATATCACAATCACAAGTTCTCTAACTCATAGAGGTTGATTTGGCAGGGGGCCCCCACCACATATTGGTGTTTAGAGCAAGATAGCCTGAGGGAACAAATCTCTTGTCAGGCTGGTTTTGAATTCAGTTGTCCTCCTTCTAGACTTGTTGCCTTACCCAGGCAAGAGAATCCAAAGTACCTTGCTTTTTGACACAGAGCTGGAAACAAATGGATTTATGCTTTTTACAACAGCATTAGGACAAAATGAATGGAAAATTGTCAGAACTTGAACTTGGCACCTCAGTTTTATTTTCTATACCAATAATCATTATACTACCTACACGTCCCTGGAAAAATGTATAAAATTACAAAAGTTCAATTGTCCAGAAGTAAACAAGTAAAGGGAGTTAATTCACTGATTAACAAGGTTCATTGTAAAAATGAATCGCATTGGATATTAAAGATCACTGAAAGCAAACAATTTCACAATTGTTCTATTACTGCTGTTATTGCAGTTACTTTTGTCATCAACATGAACACCTACTCTAATACCTCTGTAGCTTCTCAGTCTGTTTGGAGTTGCAAAAATTAAATGTTTACCCAATATATTTTTCACCTTTTCAGTGGCATTAAGATAAAGCTGAAGCCTTTAACATAAGCAGCAAAGATTCTTTTAATAAGAATGTCAATTGTGATGATGGGTGGCGGGGGGTAGAGAAAAGTTCTTGCTTCCGAAAAGAATTTGAACAAATATCAGTTTTGTGTGTCTGGGCTTCTTGGTCAAGCTGAGAATTTTTCACTATTTCCTTGTAAATTACAAACATTAAATATTTACAAATTAAAATTGGTATCTTTATTACTTAAATTTTTGTTACCAGTATTGAAATATCATTTAACTTAATCAAACTTTAACACCCTTGTACTCAAAGACTAAACTTTTGAAAGGGTTGTATCACTTAGACTCTATTTGGATTCTGACATGAAAACCTTGTGTTAATATTCCAAGGAGATAAAATTTAATTAATAATGTGGTTAATTTAATCTGACACTCCCCATAGCTTATATAAAAATTATCCTGCTTGTTTTAGGCCATAGTGTTTCATCATCCTACATTTCTCAGAATGTTTTTTTCACTTTCAGGGATTTCTTTCTCTCCCTCCCCTCACCTCAGTTTTAAAATAAGTAATCATTTAAGAACTTTTAAATAAGCTATAAATAAAATGTTAAATGAAAGCTTAGCAATATGTCTTTGAAGATACTTAAATTGCTTCAAACAGCTGAAATGTGTGGCTTTATATAGAAGCTGCTATAAAGCCTTGGAGATATAACTGTCACTATAAGTATCTTGTAGTCTGAGACAATTTCTCATTTTTTTAGATATTTACAATTTCAAATATTGCCATTGAAAGGAACTGTTCATTTTGATTATTATTTTTTCAATTGGAAATCATCTTTATCTATATTTATTTTTAAAAGTAATGCTACCATGTTTAAAAATATCAAGTCATTGTTCTTGATTAACAGAAAAGAAATGCATGACTAAATTTTTTTTTTTTATTTTTTTTATCCTATAAATTCTTTATCTTTTTGTAGTTGCATGTTTGCTTGCTTTTGTGTATGCCAGATTCTCAATTGAGAAAATATGCCATTTGTCACAACTGTACACATTTTATTGTTACAGGTAAAATTGTGTTTGGTGAACCAATTGCAGCAAGCTTAGGAACTGATGGTACTCATTATTGGAATAAATGCTGGCGTCATGCTGCAGGTCATGTTATGAGCCCACCCCTGCGTCCTGACTCTACTACTCCTGGTTATCTGATGGATCTTTTAGCTAAGTAAGTAGTTTTCATTATCCATGAGGAAAAAATAACTTTATTTTAAATTATTTGAAGCAATTATTTCTACAGAATTTTACTTGAAGATGGAAGATTATTGAGTTGAATTTGCTGTTCAAATCATAAATTTTCTTAGCTTATTTTGTAACTTCATCATTTAACAGGCAGTAAATTAAGCTCAGAAGAGAAAAGTTTAATGAAGTTGCTTATTTTAATAGTGTAATTCAGAATCCTTTCTGGCTTATAATCTTTCTAATTAAACAGTTGTGTCCTTTCTCTTTGGAAAGAAAAACCTCTTATTTTAATTTCATCCTAATTTTATGAACCTCAAGAAATTAAATGAAAAAAAAATTACCAATTTATCAAATAGAGCAATAAGTTTGCAAGTAAGATTTTTAAAATAAAACCATAAAAAAAAATTAATGAGAACAATAGAAGAACAAGTAATACAGTAACACAACGCACATGTACTGGATTCAGTTTATTCACTTCCATTGACGCTGTCATACATTGAGAAGGTCTGTATGAACAACATCATTTTCATGGAGCTTGCGTCAGCCATCTGAAATAGAAACTTATATTATGTAGGGGTGACAAGACTTTCGGACCGCCTTTTATATTGCCATTGAAAATGAACATGAAAATCATGAAAAATTATGGCTCTTGAATATGACCTAACATGACTTCCAGACATTCTCTATCGTCTTTCTCTGGGAACATCTAATCAGTTTATGATGATTAAGATGATGAAAATAAACTTGGACTCTTAGCAATTATCGTGTAGAAAAGTTGGCTGATACTGTGTGAATGAAGTAATTATCAAGAATTTGTGGTGGGTGGAAATGCTTATACCTCTTTGATAATATGGGGGTCACTCCAAAAGTAATGCTGCTGCTTTTATTATGTGAGCTCAACAATTTCATTGGTAGAGGTTGAACCTTGCTTTCAAATTTTTTTCTTTTCTTTTTTTGCTTTACTTTGTTAAAAAGAGCAATTGAGCACCAGTATGTCAATATAGTGTCTGATATGGAAAATGCATGAAGCAGAAGGGTACCATTTGAATTCTATTTGAAAACACCCATTGACACTCCTCAGCTGTTGTAGAAATCAAACAATGGATATGAGCACAGTTAGGCAATTGTCAATGTTTCGTCAGTGGTGATAGTGGCATGTTTCCATTCATAAATATGCTTTGGTAGCTGGAAACTTGCTCAATCCAACAGTATTATTGTCCTCCCTATCATCCATTGTAGATTCCATGGAAACTTTCTAGCAGTGTGTCTCTTGTCTCATTTACAGAATGTTAAATGTATGTTCGTATATACCTTTGACAGTCTAACTTATTTTAGGTGCATAAGTGTGTAAATATGCACCTTAAATAAGTAAGCCTGCCAAAAGTGATTTTCTGCTCTATTTTGGAATTTTCTTTTGGATTTAGTACAGAAAATCTAAACTCTCAAAGTTAAACTCTTTGATATAATTTGGGGGGGGGGGGGGTTGCAGATAGAATTTATTTTTCTACATGTTTAATCATCTAATTTGTTTAAAGTTTATAACTGAAATGACAAAATGCAAAAATTGAAAAATTCAATTTCTAAATATTAGTTGGATATATAAATTTGTATATCATGTCTTTTTATATTTTATATATAGTGAGCATATAGTCAAATAGTTAAAAAAAATTAACATTCTAGCCATGAGGCCAGTGTTCAATTCCCACCATGGTCAATCTGTCAAGGAAGTGACTTCTTGTTAATGCCAGCCTGGGGAGATGATCCCAGCACACAGCAGCACCACTGTAAAGTGCTGGAAAACAAGAACCTTGTTTGAACTGAGCCTTGTGAGTGAAATTAGACAGATGGAACTATTCAGAATCTGTTGATGATTTGAGCGTACTGGCCTTGTTCAACTACTGATCACACCAGATTGTTTTTTTGTTTTTTTTGTTTTTTTTTTTTCTTTCTCTCTCTCTCTCTCTCTCTCTCTCTCTCACTAAGCTTCACTCAAAATATTTGAAGTATAAACCATAGGTTAGCTGTGTGTGTGTTTTTTGAAAAAATAAATGTGCCTGAGCAGGCTACTGCAACAAAGATTAGCTAGCCACCCTAGCAGAAAGCATACTTGGAAACAAGCAACCATTTATTTTACTTTTTGTTTGTTTTTATATATGTGTGTGTACATACTGGAAATACAAAATACTGATAGACATCACATTGTGCAATCTTGAAGCCTCGTTAGTTTATCATTCATTAATTGTAAGAATCTGATACATCCATTTTCATTTTGTTACATTGTTGAAATATGCAGTGAAATTTCAGCTATTTCATAACCCCTGAATCGACCCCTATCAGTGGCAACCAATAATGTTACCCAGTCATTGGCCCTCAAGTTCTTTCATACCGCCATGGTCACCATTTAGCTGACCCGTTAGCATGGGTATCGCGACTGTATGCATGGTTCCACTCTACCTAGTTGACGTTTGTCAGTTCACGACCATTCACTTATCTGCCATGTTGTGTTTTTGATCTCAAAGTGTGAGAAGATCACTGATGAAGCAAACTGAACTGAAGATGGTTCAACAATTTGGGAGCTACACAACAAAATAAGAATCCTTTGGAATAAAGAATCAACTCTGTTTAAAAATGGAACAACAATTTGGTTTATATATGATTTATTGCATACAGCAGGTTTAACCATTCCTACTTGTTATAATCAAATGACACTGGGAACCCCTTTGGACTCTGCAGATTGTTTTAGTAGTAACTTAAATTTCTAAGTTCTGGTCTTCAGGTTCCACACAAGGTCTTGTTCAAAGGGTGTCAGTGAATGATGTGGATTCCAGTAGCAGTACTGTGGGGACTCTCTGTGGGGACTCTCTCTTTCCCTCTCTGTGTGCCAGCTGTTCAAAATCTCCAGCTTATATGGAATCCTGTGTCTGGTTGGAATGGGGTTGACTAGGGTCTGGGTTTGGTTGTCTTCTACCCTAAGCATTAAACTATTCTAAATTTCCATATATAAAAATACACTTACTCAAGTGGTTTTCCAAATTTGGGGTTGTCTAGTCCCCTTTTGAGAGTGGTCAGAGGGATCGAGCCACCCCTTAACTCCAACTCTCTTTATGCCTCAGCTCTATATAGGCAGAACTAATCTCTCTCTCTCTCTCTCTCTCCTCACCCCCCCCCCTTTCTCAGTAGCCAACCTCAGCCTGCTCTCTGGGCTGGAGTGACATATCCAACTTCCAGATAGCGCAGCAAAAACAAAAGGGATTTTAAGTCATTCATCCTTATCTATCAACTTGTCCCATGCTGGGGTCTCTCTATCAACCAAACCTCAAGAATTGGAAAAGGAAAGTAAAACCATTTCCACTCTCCTTAAAACAAAAGTTTATTTCTCTGTCTATGCATTTTTTTTATCCGATTGAACAGACTACCCAGCCTTTTTACTCATGGTCTCTTCAAAATAGTAATTAATTTTTCCTTGCCACTTTTATCCAAAGGAATCTGAATAAATGTTTGGATATGAAATTTTTTTTCTGGGCAAATGTCACCAAAATTATAATGACAAACGCATCCAGTCAGTCTCTATCTCTGTGAGATACTTATGGCTGATTCAAAACAGATGCTTTTTTTTTTTTTTTTTTTTTCTTTCTTTCTTTCTTCCCTTCTGTCTGGAGGAATCGTGAATGTTATTTATTTTCGCAACTGCCCTGGTTTCTTTATCATTAACATGTTTTTATTTTATCCTTGGAATTATTTCAAAAACATGATTTTTTTTTCAACACATTACATTTTAATTCTCTTAACTTTTCAATCCATCTTCCTTTCAACTCCCCCCTCTTCCTTCCTTTCTCTTTTTGTTTGCTCAACCTCGGAAATTTCAGTGTCACATATATAAGGAATTTTATTTGCTAATATCTTTTCTTTTTAAATGAATGTTTTTACTTTGACTCAAGTGTTGCAGTTTTTACTTAGTGCTAAAAATTGGCATGTCTGTTTTAGCAATGACCTTCAGTGTACAGGAACAGACAATTGTACCTTCAATGCTGAACAGAAGGCTTTGGGTAAAGATGATTTCCGACGGATACCAAATGGAGTCAATGGAGTTGAGGACAGAATGTCTGTGATCTGGGAGAAAGGAGTGGTAAGTATCAAACAATTTATACTTTATGTTGCATAAATTAATGCAGGGTTATTTTTTTTCCCAGATAGTATTTTTAATATCCATGGAATTTTAAATCTGCTCAAACGTTGAATATGTTCTCTTAAAATTACCCTGTGAAAATAAACTGATATGATTAGGTTTAGCCTTCAGAATTTAGATTGAACTAAAGGATTGGCTGTCATATATCTTTTTGCATCACAATGTTCTGATTTAGTGATACATTAAACCAAATGGAATAACATTTTATATTTTTCATTTTCAATAAATTGAAAATAGGAAAAGAAATGAAACTAATTAAATAAATGTCACAGATTTATTGAATTCGCCCAGTACTTTATCCAAAATACTCTTATTTCTCTTTGTAAATACATTTTCTCTGTGTATAATTTCCCTTCTCTTTTAATTTATGATTTTTATCCCCTTATTTTAGCATACTGGAAAAATGGACCCTTGTAGATTTGTAGCAGTTACCAGCACTAATGCAGCTAAAATATTTAACATTTATCCCCAAAAGGTAAGGTTTTGTGGATGTGTGTGAGAGTTTTATTAAATGAGATATGAGCTTGTAAAATCTTTATTTATATCTGCAAATATGTTATATAAAGCAACCACCCCCTTTATTTTTTTAATGTCTGAAACAAATTTACTTCTCATAACTGAAAGCAAGTAAGGATTGCATTGGCAGATCTTGAATGATATGCTTGTTTACAACTTTGATAGATTAAATTAGAAATAAAGTGTTAGGTTCCTTGCTAACCAGTTAGACTTGTAAAATTTGTACTAACTACAATGATGTATGACTTATTGTAAAAATTCTTCCTGTCATCTTGTATATTTTTAAAAAAATGCTTAGACTTAAAGAACACCAGTGTAAGTGTTAAAAAAATGTTGTTGTTCTAATACATATTTTGTTGATACAATTTTTGTTGTTCTAATGCATATTTTGAACTTGAAAATGATTTCTCCAGCTTCATAATGTTGTTTTCCATTTCGGTGTTCTTCTAGAATGCTAAACTATTTTGATCTCTTACTGAATCTTTGGGGAATCAGCTGACTGTGTGAAAATCTGATACAAGTTTCTGCTTTTTATACCCAAAATATTGAAAATTTTCCTAAGAAATCAACAATGCTTTAACTTATAATGTTTCTTTTTCAAATAGGGACGAATTGCTGTAGGCTCAGATGCTGATATCGTTATTTGGGACCCTAATCAAACTCGTACAATCTCTGCCAAAACCCATCACCAGGCCTGTGATTTCAATATTTTTGAGGGGATGGTCTGCCATGGAGTGCCTATCTATGTTATCATGGGAGGACATGTCGTTCTAGATGAAGGCCAGGTATGTAACTACATTCTTCTTATTCATTGACAGATTTACTGATTAGTCAAATTAATCTGTGCTTATAATTCACTTTCAGCTTCTTTTTTTTTTTTTTTAATGACTTTGAAACGGGACTTTCAGAAACATGAGTTTGCTGCTTCATAATTAGAGAAATGGTTTGGTGTTTTACAAATCATTTGTTCTAATGAGTTTCAAATATAATGATAGTTGAAAGTACTTAACCAATTGCCCGGAATTATTAGGTTTTATATTTCTGACTTTGATTCCTTATTTGAATGAGAAATATATCACTTGGAATTTGCTATTTATCCTGATCAAACAGCTTTTTTGTGAGGCTCTGCAACATTTTTGCATATTAATCATTTAAACCTTGTAATTAGTATCTGTTTTATAGTAGAATTTCATGTAGATTTGAAAGCAAACAACACTGGATGGTCAATTACTTCCATTGACTTTTCTCTTAAATTTTGTTCTTTTATAAAATTTTAAGATTTAATAATCTTGTGATTCATATTGTCTTATTCATGTATCAATTTTTTTTTTCTCCCTAGCTCAAAGTAACTCAGGGACTTGGCCGCTTTATTCCTATGCCACCTCTTGCCGAATCAGTTTATGGACGTGTTGAAGGTCGTGACAGGGTAAGTATTCCATTTGGACATAGGCTAATTATACATGCCTAAATGAACTACTCTTCATAATTTATAAGTAATTATGATTAATTAGTTTAACTCGAGATAATTGCTTGGTTATTTCTTGGCTGGAAAGAAAAATGTGATTTCATATTGAAATAACCCAAGTTAGAATTTTCTTTTACTAATCTATTTTTAATATTTATTTGAAAAATACTCATAAATTTTAGGCCTTTGTCTTGAGGCAAATATAAGAAAATAATGTGAAATTTCTGATCAATCCGTTTAAAAAAAATCTTTTACAGGCTATGCTTCCCAAGAAAGTTGAACGTGAGCCCTACACTGGAAATGTGGTTGAAATGAAGGAACCTGAAGAGTTTGACACACGGAAGTCTGACAATCCTATCCTTCCTGAGCACCCAGAATTTCATGCAAGGCCACCTACACGCAGTGGGGCACGTAACCAGCAAGATTCTAGTTTTACATTGAGTGGTAAGTCTCTCCTTGACTTTATGGCTTTTATCTTTTTGTTGTTATGCTTTAGCTGTCATTCATCACTTTTGCAAACCCTGAATAATTGTTCATACTCAAAATTTGCATTCGAGGATAGTCATAAAGAATAAAAGGAAAAGCTTGAGATTTTTAATGAGAATATAAAATAAACTCATTTGTTTTCAAAGTTGTACCAATAATGAAATGCTTTTGTGACATTTCATTTTCTTTTATAATCACTCGCCTGGATCACCAGCTAATATAACTTTGACAGCAGGAACTTTAAAAAAGTTCATTTTTCTCTGAATTAATGTAGGTTTTAAAATCTTTGCTAACATGGTCCAAACAAATAACTAGGCATAATAATTTTGAAGGAACTATTGTACATTTAAGACTACTGAGACTACACAACAGAAAATAAAATAAAATTACCACATGTAAAAGGTCAATGACTTTTGACCTGGCTTAAGTGTGCATTCTAACAGTTTGTAGAGATTCCAATAACATATTCCAAGTCTTCGGTTATTTTATGAGGCTCTAATACTGATACCATTGCATCATCTGTGTTCTTCACAGGGTGATTCATAAGAGGTTCAGTTGAGTTGAAAGTCCAGTGCAGATGTTATGCCACAGATATGCACGTGCTTGTTTTGTTCAATTAAAATCTCTTTAGGGTAGTTAGATTTGGGGGACTTTTAAGAGACTTGATAATCATTTTAAAGAATTACTGTGTATGTTCGATGTTGACAATATTGGCCAAAAGAACATTTCCCACACCAGTAGACCAGGTTCAAACCATTGACATAGTACAGACACATGCTACAATTGATGCATTTTCAGAGCAGCAGTGGTATCCACAGTACGGATCAAAGCAAATGTAACCCCAAGAATGTCAACACAGACCATTAACTTTGAGAAGGCTTACTGATAGAGGTGTCTCTAACCAGACTTCCACTAATGTTGCAACACAATCATGAGAAGGTCAGCTAAAGGATGAATTTGTACTCTATAGTGTCAAGTGATGGTTGTTTGCATGTGGCATTTAGATATAAGAAGTGATATCTCCCAGAATGTATTCACTTATGACCCACCAAATCCAAATTAACCCCTCCATCAGATATTGTGTTAGATGTGATAAATTACTACAACTCAGTCATTTTATGTTGGGGAACATTGAACAGTGCCATGTATATTCAAAACATTATTCCACCAATTCTGCTGCTATTCTTGCTACAAAAAAGGCAATGTGATATTCTAACAGGATGATGATGCCTCCTTATGTGATGCCCATGTTATTCGAAATGTTCTGGAAAATGTTAGTCAACTTTTCATGCTCTGCCACCACCAACTCTCCCATTGAACATGTCTGGGACAATGCCTGACTTAATCAATTAGCCCAACCTAGAAATCTTGCTATATTATGTGAACAGGTGCAAAAAACAGGGAATAATGAATTGTAGGGTGTTATATCTTTACAGATATATATGTATGTGCGAGATTACAGGTCTTTGTTAATGTCCCAGGATAGGCAGTGAATTAAGTGTAGATGGTTTTGAAATACTGTTGATACCTGCTTCATTTTGGAACCTGTGCACATATTGACCCATAATCATTTATTGTAATCCGTCTATATTTACCTGTACACTTAATCTTAAGTAAATTGAAACACATTCAAAGTATTGCTGTTCTATTTTTAATCAACCTTGTTACTCTCTGAAATTGTATATTTTCATGAGTAAACTATTAAAATAGTAATTACTATCAAAAGCCAATGTGAAAATTGAGAAATTCCTTTTATTTGAACATTTTTTTAATTTTTTTTTATATATCAATACAGGTGGAATATTCTGAAGCAAAACTTTTGCTAATCTGAAGAAAAATAATTTTCTCAAAATCACATCTACTCATTGTAAAGATGTATGGATTTGGCTTAGGTGTTAGAACAGATGCTCCATGTCGGATTCAAATCAGAACATAACATCCACCTCAGTGTTTAAAAAAAAAAAACATGGAAGTGGCACATATTAACTTATTTGATAAGATTCAATAAACCTTTTGAATAATCGTTTGTTATTTGCTTAGGTGGCCAATCATTGCTATGCATTCTTTAATTTTTTCTTTTGCTTGATGTTTCTTTTTGTTAAATGTCAATTTGAACATCACAGTTTTGCTTACCTGCTGGTATTATTTACTTTAATTTTTTCTTATTTTCATTTTTTTTTATTTGCCATGTTGATTTTTTTTTTTTTTTAAATGAGATGACTGTACACTTGGGATTATTAGCCTCTCCCTGCAAAGTAACCCTCCACACAGATTTTTTTATTTCTAAGTTGCTTTGTTTCAGTCTTAATCAGACTGATCATTACTCTATGGCTGCTATTTTGGGTGTGTGTCTGTATGTATGTGTGTGCACACGCACTGGCTGATTTTCAGCTGGATCAAAACAAATGTCTTGAACTTTTTTTATCTTTCACCTTAAACCAAAAGGTCTACTCATTTTTATATAAATTCAGTTTGGCAGGATTTCAGATTCGCTTTAGGATAACATAAATTATTTGAAGTTTCAAATTAAAGAATAGCAGAAATTGACAATTGTTGATGAATGGAGAATTGATTTGAACCACTTTGGATCTTATATGTTCTAATATAAATATTTATCTTTTCATATAGACACCAGCTAAAAAATAAACATTTTATGATCTTTCATTTAGGCTGCTGCTCATTCGTTTTTAATTTTTAATCCAATATTGATCTATTGAAAGGCTGGCTATGGTGATTGGACTTTGAATACAATTGATTGCTAAGATTATCTTTTATTTTTATTTAGTTCTTTTTTTTTTCTTTTTTTATTAATCAGTCATGATTTTCTGATCATTTTTTTTTCCCCAAAACATTTTCCAGAATTCCATTCCTTGGATAAATGTTTTTCCTTCACACTTTTCTAAGCTCATAGTTCCAATATCATCCAGGGTTCTGTCCTAGTATCATGTAATCATTAATTCCAATAACATCTTAATCATAGTTCAGGCACTTTTTTTTTTTTTTTTTTTTTTTTTTCTTTAGGCCAATTACCATTCTTCATATTTATCAAACTTATCCAGACTTTGCCTTTCTCCCCCTGGCATCACCTGGACATGACTACGAATTTATTGCAAAGCCCACATTGGCTATGTGATGATTGTTTTTTTATAAACATTGGTGCACAGTATTTGTGTGTAAACTTGTAATTAAAGAGAAAATGGTATATCAATCATTTAATTAATAAAAAAATGATTACAAAGCAATTATTTTCAGATTTCTAAGCTCTTTCTCTCTCTTATTCATATAGTAGAATTTAGTTTATGTCCAACTCTTTTGAAAATCGGAATTCACTTCAAGAATCAAAACGATGAAATGCTGCTCTTGACTTTCTTTGTTTCTGCTTTGTGCAATTTTTTTGTGTTTTTTTTTTTTTTTTTTTTTTTTTTTTTTTATCCACCCACTAAGTTTTATATTTTTTTTATTTTTATTGAATTACTGTCCATTCATCTGTTGTGTTTGGTGGCAGATTGCAAACTTTTATTTTCAAATTTTAATGCTGTTTTCTGTGCAATTACTCTTGCTTAAAAAGCTAAATACAGTTTTACAAATTTTACTGATTTTCTTTACATTTTGCGCATAAAATATATAAGCTGAGACTGTTTAAAATTTGGTTGCCTATTATTGGACCTTAAGGTATAAAATCTTTTTTCTTTAATCTTTTGTACAAGACTGGATCTTATGAATCAGTATTCTCCTTTCTCAACAGGCTGCTTGCTATTGCAATTATTGACTAGTTTAGTGTGTTTCATTCAATTTTTTTGAAAGTAAAAGAAACTCCAAGCTATGTGATATTCAATGAAGTCTCAGTCTTATTAAAACTGACAGCTTAAAATGAATCAAGATCATCACCAAATCAATATGTTGTTGTCTCTTGTGTTTGTCTTGTAGCCAAACCTGTGCCTGGAACCGAGGTTTTGACATACTACCTTCGCTCTGCTATTTGTTGCAAAAACTAAGCCAGCAGCCATTATTTCTACCTAGGTTGTTGTCATTGGAAAGTCACCTGTGGAGAAATAATGATAATAGGTAATTTAGTGTCTGGATCTGAGCAAAGCCACCTGCTTTTTTGTTGGGTGACACAAATCAATTCCTAATTATCTCCTTTGAAAATATTTATGCTTTTTTTTTTTCTTTTCTTTTCTTTTTTTCCCTCCCTGTGGCAATAGGATAAAACATTTTCATTTGCTTGATACTTAGTTTAGCCTGTTTGTTCCATGCAGTGGATTTACCAGTTCACATTTGTTAGGATCATATTATCAAAAAGAGAGAGAGAGAGAGAGAAATGAGAGAGAAAAACACTCTTATTGGATGATAAATTGTTAAAACAGCCACATATGTATGTTACAATAAACAACTCAAGAAGAATTCTATTTCATTACCAAAATTTAACAATCACAAAATAATGTCATTCGTTGTTGATGGATGGTTCCTGACCAAGACTTCAATCTTTTACTATGGGATCCTTTGCTAAGTGACAACAAATTCCTTTAACAAAAGTTTTCCTTTCTCAATAGAGCAAGGAGATACCCGAGGCAGGAGGGACTATCACACAAACAGTGAGTAGAGGCCCCTTTCCAATGCACCTCTCATCTTGGCTGATTTGGGCTTTTCTAGCAACACTAGCGTGGACTGAGTGACTAGTTGACCAGACTACCATTCTTCTGCTTCATCTTATTGACACCCTTCCATTCATTGACACCCTTCCATTTGCACCCCCCTTTTTTTCCTCCCCCTCCACATTCCCCATATTTATGACTTTTTCCTATTCACTTTTTGTCTTCTCTTGCTTTTTCTCTTCCATTGAATTCTTTTTCCTTTCCAAACAAACATGTCAGCTCAACAGACATGATTTCATCTTGAAATACAGTAAAACTTTTGTTAAAGATCATCTTCCTTTTCTTTGCAGATAATTTTCCTTTTTCTCTTCTACAGACTGATTTTTTTTTTTTAATTCATTTTTCATTATCTCATCAAACCATTTTTGTTTTTTCACATCCTTTTGTTCATTATTCATCTCGACCAACATCATATTATCATAACATTTTTGAGGATGACTATGATTTCAGAAATCCCAAATCTACCTCATATTTCTCTCTTCCTACTTTCTTCTGGCACCTCTTTCATTAAAAACAATAATCATACATTTGTTGACCATCGAAAAGGTTTTATTCGAACTGTATCTCTCGAGCAACCAAATGAAAATTAACTTACATTTTTCTTTTCAACAAATTTTCTTCATCAATTAAAGAACTGATCAATTATTTGCCCATTTATGGTGTTGCCTTATAGCAAAGCTTTTCTTATTTTTTATCAAGACCTGTTGAAAAACGCTTGAATTTGCAGAGCACATTTTTTTCCCCCCCAAACTTTGCTTTGAGCCCAAATTAATCCCTGAAATGTTTAAAATTGCCCCCCCCCCCCGTGAATTTCCCCATTGTTTCCTGGGGATATACTTTCCTACATATCTATCATCCATCCCCTTTACATCTATGTCCAACTCAAGCACATGGATATTTTGTTGGTCTTGCTTATTTTCTGCCATCCTGCTTGATCCTTGAGGTGCAAATTCAGAGCTTTGCTTTCCCCATCATGTGAACAGGATTTGATGATCTTCTCGACCAAGAATCCTGCCATACAAGACAAACAAGAACAAATACAATTTTTATGATTTGCACAATCTGCATTTATATTCCCCTGTTGTACAGATTTCTTCTCCGTATTTGTTTAGGAAAATTACTTCAATTGGGTGTTCTCGTTTGTCCTACAATTTGATCATCACCCATAAAGTTACCTCTGTATTTTTGCTTACCCCTCTTTTAAGAGGTGCAATAAATATGAAAAGATTTTTTTTTTCCTTATTACAACTTGTTTTTATTTTATTTCTCAATGCAAGTGCTGAACTCCAACAAATTGTTTTCTTTCTCATAAAACTTTGTATCCTCTGTTCATCCTTTGTGGATTTCATTTCTTCCTTTTATGGCCCCCCTGATCCTGTCCCACTCCCTAAATGATCCTTTCTAGAACTGATAACCCATTCACACTATCTAAGTTTAATTTTTCTCAACCAGCTTTCTGGTTTGCTGCATGTGTGGTTGTCCAATGAAGACAAAGTCCCACTATGTCGTGTATTTGATGTGAGCAGTCTAACATTTCCAAAGCCTCTCTATTAACTTTACTGTTTCAACCTCAGTCTGAGTCATTGTGTTGCTTTTAAGGAAAAAAAAAAAATAAATTATAGCTTTAATTTCTCCCACTCCTATCCAATGGTTTTTTTTTTTTTTTTTTTTTTTTTTTTCCAACCCAGCCTAACTTTTTTAACCCATTTTGATAAGTCTATTGTTTGCATGATGACCACAGTGTGAGTGTGTGATGGTATGATTCAGGTGTCTTAGCAGCAGCTGTAACCATCTTCATTTTGACAATCATGGAATATACACAGGTCAGTTGGTATCAGTTGTGTGTCTAGCATTCTCTTATGCATGTTACTTACCAGTAATTATACTAATGCCTCTCAAAATGTTGGATAGCAAACACTGTAGCTTGCATAACCGTGGTAAGGCCAAATCAAAATAACTATTTACTGGGTTGTTGTATTTTTTTTTTTTTTTTTGTTTTTGTTTTTTTTTTTTTTTTTTTCTTCTTCTTTTTCTACAAACTTTCTAACTTCTGCTCCTCCACACCACCCTGGTGGCTTTTTACTCTCTAGCCATTTTCAGTGGGTTTTGTTTTCTTTTTAATTGCTTATTCTGAATAACCAACACCAATATTAAAGAGTTAATCAAGTGAACTACTGTCATATCGAAGGGAAGGCCAAATAATTGCAGTTGATTTTGCTTACCTATTTAATTCTGGTCTGAACATGTTAATGTATTTTCTCTCTCTATTAGAATTGTTTACTAATGTTAAAAATGTGCATTTCTGATATGATCATTTTGATAACCACTACAGACAATGACAGGCTCTTATAACATTTTGTTTATGTAGATGAGTATTGTAATTTTCTTTTTCTTTCAGCTAATATTGAATATTGGTGGAGTGTGTTTTAGGAAAAGCTAGTTGTAAATGAAAATGCATTTAAAGAACTATAACTTTTAATATATTCAAATTTTAGTGAATTCTCCCATACTAAAATGTTAAACTTATTTTTTTCTAAATTTCTCATAAAAATTATTTTATAAATTTTCTGTTAATTGCTTGTGCAAGCAGGGTAGAATATACTTAGAGATTTTTAAATATATGGGCTCTTTTTCTTAGATGTTTTTATTGGTGTAATTAATGACGAGCAGATGAAATATTTTATAACACTTAGAAAATAAGTTGCATGAGGATAAAAAGCTTGCTATGTCATAAATATTGAAAATCAATTTTTTCTTAAATAATTAAAATATGAATATATTAAGTATTAGTACAAAATTGCTAATTTTGACAGTTTTGTCATTTTCAAAAATAATCTTATTTGAAATTTAAATTTGATTATTCATTGAAAATTTCATTTCTTCACTTTGTTTTTTCTCTTTTTTTTTTTTTTATAATGCAAGCTGCATTTTAATGTAGTGGAAGTTAAAAATCTCAATTCTACATTTAAAGGAACAATCTCAGATAGTTTGATAACTTGCAGTAAATTTCAAAAAATGATTAATAAACAAGAGGTTCCATTTGAAATGAATGAAAAACCAAATGTATAGATTTGCATTGTTACCTGTGATTAGAGGATTTCATAACTGGAGTAGATCTGTACTATGACTGGATGTGGAGCTAAAACATCAACAAAAAGTGTTATCCTCTTTCAAAGATTATAGTGGGTGTTTATAGCTACCTTCAAAATGGATCAAATATTTAATAACTGTGCATGTGCAGATCAATTTAGTGAATAAATAATTTTTTTTTTTTTTTTTTTTTTTTTTGGCATAAATGTTACCAAAGTTGTATCAGTCTTTACAAATGAAGATTTTATCACCTTTCCACCTAACTCCTTTCTCTCATCATTTTTATTTTTCTCCAAGCATTTCTATCACAACAGGGCACTAAAAAGAATCCAGATATGTCGCTATTTGATTAGAGTTTGGGAAGTGGATCAGGCCAAGTATTTTTCACTATCCACTTAGACATACAGGCAAAAATTTCTTCAGTCAGGGTCAATTTAAAATCTTCAATGAAGTTATTGATTTCTTTAGAAAGGTAAATAAAAACTTCCTTGTAGTATGAAATAAGTATGTAGAGGGATTTCTTTTCTTTATTTTAAGCAATTCAATTTGTTGTTGAACAACATGGTAATTGTTTATATATTTGAAATAGAATAGGATATTTAATGTCTAATCAGTTTAACTTTCTTATATGCAAAGCAAAACAATTTTTTTTAAATCACATTTTTTATTTTCTCCTGATTAGTTACATTAACATGTGTATGTGGCTTCTTTTTTTTTTCTTTTTCTAACCACATATTTGCAACTAATTTATATAAAAATTATTATTTCAAATTAAGTTATATTCAAATTATCTTCTCAGCGTTAATGACTGGTATATTGGATCTGAGCCTTTACGCTGGAGGCTGTCGCGCTTATTGTTTGATGGGGAGTAGGGAGTGCTATTAAGTGCAAATGCTAACACAGACAAGCGAAGAGAATTGTCTGAGGGCACCTGAAATAGTAGTCCTACACATTAGAGGAAAATTGAAAGTTAAAATATGATGTGTAGCCAGACTACAGTGTGATTCCAGGTGGTCTTGCTCTGATCTTCTATATTCTCTGTTGTATCCTATATCTGCTGCTTGAGTAAAAGTTTTTTTAAAGAAACAAAGCACTGCTTTATTGTGGCTTTTGTTTTGCCTGGGATTACAGGAACATTCAAGTTTTTTGTTTTTTGTTTTTGTTTGTTTTATCTCACCAGAAAAATAACATTTGTTGTGATTGTTGAATCAATTTATGAATTGTTTATTACAATGTATCTAAAAGAATTCATGAAACATTCAGCTTCTAATTCAATTTTGCTTGTACAAAAAATGCATTTGTATTCAACCATAAGTTCTTATATATTTCATTGAACCACAAAACTCATTTATTTCATTGTTATTAGAATCAATAAGCCTTTAATTAGTTTTTGTGACTATCATCTTTTTGGACATGGATATATTTTAACTTGTACAAAAATGTTACTTTTTCTAAAAAAAAAAAAAAAAAAAAGCAAACTTAAGTCATTGTGACAGTCAAAATTTCCATAATTTGATAACCTCCAATCATACAAAATGAGTACGTAGCTTTTAATGAATCATTGTTCTATAGAAACTACAGACATTTGTTGTGAGATCAAAGTATTCACTGTGGCTTTCGGCAATTAAATTTTTTCTTTTAAATTTTTTGCTGAAACATCTAGTCAATTATTTTTATTTTTTTTTCGAATTTAAGGTAACTTCGTGCATTTCTGCGAGTTTATATAAACATGTTTGTTTTTTATATATATATATATATATATAAAAGCAAGCTTGCTGCCTAAACTTGTCAATTATGGTCGTCATAAATGGCAGAAATCAGCCCAAGTAGTAATAAAATTAAATGAGTTGTTACATATTTTGACCTTTGTGATTATTTAAGATTTTCTACAAATGTAATTTTTTTCTTTTTCAAAAATAAAATTAGAAAAGTATAGAAATTAAAGAGAGAATCAGAATTATTTGTAGGCTCTTATTTATTTTTATTTTATTTAAAATGTTTCAACCATTTCTATTTTCTTCTCTCTGTTCATGAAAGATGAGATCTTCATTCTGTTTATTTGTTAAAAAAAAAGTTCTATTGATTAGTAGTTGTTGATTTTTGTTTCAATGTTTTCTTTACAACCCACCCTTTTCCCCAAACCAGTTTTATTTTGCTAAGTCAATTTCTGATGCATGTGCTTTGAATTTGATTTATGATTTTCACCCCTACATATGTACCTACATATATTTGTGTCATATATATATATATATATATATATATATATATATATATATATATAATATATATATAAAATGTGTGTGTGGTTTAGATCAGGTTTTGTTATCGCTTTTGTTGCTGTTTCAATTTCTGCAAATACTTGTTTTGAGGCTGAAGATTTTTGTGTCCTTAGATCAGATTTCTTTTCAGTTAGAATTTTTATTGTTGCACGAATAAAATATTTGCTTGGTTTTATTCTCTCAATGATGCTTTTTGATTTTACAGCAATTAGTATTTTAACTTATAATTTTCATGCAGATAAATAATCTTGTAAACTTTATGAACTGAAAGCAAAAAATGTAACCAAGGTACATGTGAAATGTGTAGTAAGTAATTAATCTCTAAAAAAAAAAAAATTGAATCTTTTATCTTTTTTTAATTGAAGACCTTTTTTTATTCTGTCTCCTGCTTCTCTTTATCAAACCTGCCTGTTTATGAAAATACTTGATATAAAGAAGTCACTTTTAGTTTTCTTTCATATCATTTCTAAATGTCTATTATATTGATATCAACAAGATATGAGACCTTTATATTTTGCCTCCCATTGTGCATCTCATAGAAATTTCAATTTTCTTGTTTAACATTTAAACAGATCTGAAATATTTTCTGCTCAATGAATAGAGTAAAACATGTATTTTCACTTTTCATCAGCTTAAGTTTAAACAGTATGCTATGTAGGTCTCTTCAAAGTACCTGGTAGGTAACTTTCATTATCTGAAAACTATGAAATTTAAATGATTTCTCTATTTCCTTTAATTATATATTTTTTTTATTTTGTTTATATTATTTTTTCTATTGTATCAAAGTCTCACTTTAACACATTCAACTTACTTGTTCAATATGAACTTTCTTTTTTTTTATATACAGCAATAATATCCAATGTGCAAATAGTTTCTTAATTCTTAGTTATTCTTGCCTGCCATTATAACAAGCATGAGGATTTTAATAGTCGTAGTGGTAATACTTTGAGGTCAATGGCAAATAAAACTCAGCCAAAGAAGTTTCTTTAGTTTATTGTAAGTAATTTGTCTGTGATTCTATTCTTAAGTTGACTTTATCTTTTGAAGAATAATGATCATTTTTCTTCCCCAATGATTGATTTGGTTATTTCACTCAGTCCATTTTAAATTTGCTTGCTGTACCTTCCTACTCTCACATTAGAAAATAGATAATGTGAAATTTTCATATTACAATTACTGGAATGCCATAATAAACAATTTAAATAGCAGCTCTTCACTGCCACTTTGATTTCACTTAGTTTACTTTTTTTTCTTTTCTTTTTTCTTTTTTTTTTCTTTTTCTTTTTTCTTTTTTTTTCTTTTTCTTTTTTCTTTTTTTTTCTTTTTCTTTTTTCTTTTTTTTTCTTTTCTTTTTTCTTTTCTTTTTTTTTTCTTTTCTTTTTTTACATTTTTTTTTTTATTATAAGAATCACTCCTTGATTTGCTAAAATTATTTCTGCAAGATTATACTTGAGCAAACTGGTATATTTTTACCAAACAGAATGTGCTGATGCAATATTGATCAGGCAATGTATTGAAATACTTGCTTTTTTTAGATGGATAAATAAAACAAATTTTGGTAAGGAATTTTGAGGTGAGTTCTTTCTAACTTTGGGGATATATATATATATATATATATATATATATATATATATATAAACAAACTAGCTTTGACAAAGTATTTCATTAATAAGGAAGTTTCATTTGGGCAGCTTTTGCCCCAAAACTACTACATTGTGGAACAGACTCCTGAGAGGATGTTTTCCCGATTACAACACTCTTAACCTCTTAAAGCCAAGGTTTAACCATTATCTGTCCTACTTATCCTCATAATCTTAGCTCCTTTATACAACAACCTTATTCAGTGACTCTTGGGCCTTGTATGACGTGAACAATTAGTTTAAAAAATAAATGACAGCTTCTCTCACAATTGGGTTATTTTTCCTGGTATTTATTTTAATAAAATAAAACGGACAAAGTTTGTTTCAAATAAAATCTCTTCTCTCTGCTTAGAACTTTCAGGTTGATGCTTTTTTTTATTATTTATTTTATAACAAAATTAACTGAAAGTAAGTTTGTGCTTGATAATTTAGATTCTAAATGTAATCTTTTAAGGGACACACCATTATGACCTTAGATACCAGAGCATTTCACTTTACTTGACCTATAGCCAGCTCCCAAGTGTGGTCTTTGTGCTTTTTTGCCAAAGTCATATCTAGTGACGCTGATGCTTGACAACTCTCCAACAATAAATTCAAAGCGTTTAATGTTTTCTTTTTTATATTTTTTTAAGATTGTTTTTCTTTGCCAACTCAAACACATGCTTATTTTTTCTTTTTTAATAATTAATTCTGCCTTTGATCACTTACTGCTCATCTGATTTGTTAATTGCTAGTTTCTTTTCTTCTTTTTCTTCTTTTTCTGTTGCTGAATTTTAGAAATTAAACCCGTTACTCTCTTTAGTGCATGTTTGCATGTCTCTCTCTCCTTATCTGGTCTTCATTGATTCACTGTATTTTTCTCTCTTCCAGGTGCTCAGTTTGATGATGATCGCCCCAGACGTTCTCATACCAGAGTCGTTAACCCGCCCGGTGGAAAGTCTGGCATATTTCTCGGCTGAGGAATTGAAAACAATCCTAACATAAAACAATTATATAAACCCATGACTAATGTAGTTTTTTCCCCCCCCCAACCTTTTTCTTTTCTTTTTTTTTTCTTTTTTTTTTTCTTTTTGTCAATTTGAATTTCCCTTTTTTAATTTTTTAAATATTGATAATAAATATATATTTAAAAAAAAAAAAAAAAAAAAAAAAATTCCTGTCCCGTAATTTGTGATATTTAGGTCTGCTAATCTAATTCATCCTTTCCAAAGTTCTAGCTGCAACCTAATGCTTCCACTTGTATTGGAATTTTCAAATAGCATATTCAAATTTAGGATTAACGTTCTTGTAATAAAATTTTTAAACCACTGCCAACACTGCTGGGAACAAATTAAAATTGAAGCCATTATTTTACACACACACACACACACACACACATGCACATGCGCACACACAAATTAAAACTTATATTAAAATTAATAAAATTAGTATTAAAATTAAGACAATTACAAAAATACACTTTAAAATGCAATTTAGATATGACCAAAGATGAAGCTAAAATAAAATACCTGCTTTCTCCCCTTCCTAATGTGTATGTACTTATACTAATTATTTTCTCTTATTTTTTTTAAGAAAAAGATAAAACCAAAATGTATTTTATTTTGAATGCTTGGGGCTGAGCCTGCGTGCTTATGTGTGTGCACGTGAGCAACGTATAAGTGTAATGCATCTTCCCCTCCCCCTTCATGTTTTCATGCTAGTAAATTCTTATTCCTCTACACAAGAAGAAAAAAAAAGGTCTATATATTCCCATGGAAATCCAAAAGAAAAATGTTAATTATTAATGACAATTAATTCTGTTGCCATCTTAATTCATTACAGTTTGTCATTCTAAGTTTTCCTCTTTGTCCTTTTCTCTCTCTCCTCCTCCTCCTTTGCTATTGAACACAGCTCACTGTACGCCACATGGTCTATATTGTAGAGTCAAACGTTGCCTAATTATTGAAATAAAGTCCTCATTTGTGGACAATGTGTCTCTCTTTATCTCTTGTCTTCTGTTTGATTATTTATGTTCATAATCTTTTTTTTTTTTTTTTTCCCAATCCAGAATTTAAAATCTTTTCCCATATTTGAATCTATTTACAACATGCAACTAAAGTGGATCTGATAAAATTGTTCCAGTTTTGACAGTTGCAAAGATGTCCAACTGGACATACTCGGATCAAACTGACTTGGGAAGTTTAATTCCAAAGCACATTCTAGCGTGATAGAAAAGAGCAACTATAGAATTATTACACGGTTAAATGGTAGAACAAAGGCTTTCATATTTTGACTGGTGCCCAATAATGCTGTTTCATTTGCTAAAGCATACCCCCCGCCTTTTTTCTTATCAGTCATTTTAAGAATGCTGTAGGACTAGAAAATGATTCTCATTGTTCACTCTTACTTGTGCAGCATTCATTCCCCAAAGAGGAATGATGAATTAAAAGATGGGATTTTCAGCTTATTGTTGTTTGTAAACTATGCTAAAGATTGATTTCTCTCTCTACTGCTTCTAGCAAAACCTTTGGAATTTACTTCATTGGAAATCAACAAATCGAGATTATGCTAGAGATTTTTGTCTTAGTTGAATATTCTGGCTTCCTGAAATAGACATCATACAAATTCCATTAAATGATTTTAATTAATGGCATGTTTTTCCCAAGTAGAGGAAACTCATCAGCAAAAACAAATCACAAAAGCCTCCACCTTGGACTTTTATCATGGTCTGTATTCTTTGAGGCATGGACGTTTCCAATAGAAAAAAAAAATTCTCTATCGAACTGGTTTCAATCATTTCTTGAACAAAGGCTGCCAGAATTAACCTTACAGGATGGACCCTCAAAAAATGTTCATTAACAAGATTTTGTCTGACACAGGACAAACAATTACAACATTATTTGTTTATTTAGTAATATTCTGCCATGGCTATTTAGTGACCCTCAGCTGGTTAGGATATGAAATGGCTTAAGCTGGACACTGCCTTGATTTTTATTAACCAATGCATCGAATGGAGAATAACAATTTCCAGATGGCAAAAGAATTCCACAGGCCAGAAAAACTATATTATTATTTTTATTTATTTATTTAAAAAAAAAAAAAAGACAGCTTCAATTAGGCCTTCAAACTCTGTTTACATGATGTTAACCAGGTAACTAGAGCGATTTGCTTTTCATCTGACACTCAAAGATTGCAAGCATGAACTTATTTTCTTCTAAGAATATCTTGTGAACTTTAAAGTTTTGGTATTATACCACATAACTGACTTACCACATCATGTGATAGCAATGTTTAATGGGAATGGTTGGTGTCACCACTGTCCCTTGATGTCTTGAAAATGCCCAAACTTATATCAGTTGGGCATCTTGTGAATGCATTTGAACACCAATTTCTCTGCTCTTGGCATGACAGTATTAATTACTGGAGTTCAAAGAAGGCATGATGTTTGGTGCTATACAAATGGAACATTCCATGTACCATTTCTGAAATTCTAAGTGCTTTTGGCTCACCCCTCATTTAGTGTCATCTATATAATACAAATGTCAGTGTGTCAAACTTTTCCAACTTTATTCCTAGAGGCTGTAATCCAACATATACCATTTTGGAATCAGGCCGACTCCATGAGCAAATTAAAAACATTCTGGGCTGGATGCCAACACCTGCAATCCTGAAATTTTCATTACTGTAATTTTTGGCAACATTTTTTTTTTTTTAATGTTATTTTTTTGTGACAAATTTTTTTGTGCGATAATGATTTTTATTACTTAGGAATAATCAAAATTAATTGTGAAAGTCATTGTGAAAATAATTGTTTATACGGAAAGTAAGGACCTGCATACATCAAATTGTCTTTAAATTAAGTAGCAGCAGAAGAATTATCATTCAACTTTTAAACTTAAATATTAATGCAGTGATCAGTATTGAGTTGTTTTGTAGTTTATTGTTGCCTATCACATCTACTCCTCCCTACCTATTGTGATGAAGGCGCAATCAAGAGCCCTCCGCAGGAGATTGTTTAAATGCTGCCAGATAGGACGGCTTTTAAGCTAGTGTGTGTGTGTATGTATGTATGTATGTATGTATGTATATATATATATATATATAATGACAGGTAAAAAGAATAAATCCGTGGGTAAGTAATTGAAGTAGATCCTATTAATATAAAAGTGAATTACAATTAATGAGATCCAAACAATTTACCTCATACAGATGATCATTAATGCATTGTCATTGGTTACCCAGAATTGGGCTGAGATGTATTCTGAAGACTTTCAATGAACAGGATGTTCACTGCATTCATCCTTAATCAATCTTTCATTGGGACATTCATAGATATTAAAGAGAAAACTGAAGAGCCATATTTGTCTAAGTCCTGAAGGAAAATTGCCTTTGAGGAGGAATGAGAAAAAGAAAATGAAACTTCCACGTAAAATTTGTCTTAAAGTAAGGCAGGATTCTCATTTCATCATATTCGACTTTAGACGATGTTTTTGATCATTACATCTAGAAAGCAAATCATATTTTCAAGGAGAGATAAAGACAGATTAAAATGTAATTAAGTTTAATTTCATTAATTATAACCACCCAGTAGAAAGGCAGTTTTCCTGGCTTCATTGATAATATTTAGCGCTCTTTTTTTCTTTAATAAAAAAAGGACTTGAACTGACATCTTATTTCTGAATATCCTGGCACGAAGAAAATGCTATCTTGAGGATTAATATTACATTAGAAAGCATTATGCCTATAAAGTGACACTGCAGTACAAACCTATGAAGCCCTGTATACCAGGCACATGATATCCAGTTTAAGAAGAGTATACCAGTCACATGTACTTTGCTGGTGGAGCCTAATTAGAAAAATCTTCTATAACATAGTCTGCTGAAACAGTCTTCAATTGAGAATATTTGCAAGTATCTAAATGTAACTCCAAAGACACTGGATGCTTCCTACTTCAAGCTTAAAAGAAAACAACCCTCCTGCCATGATGCTCCCTCACTACAACAGTGCATTGACCCCCACAAAGCAGGTATGTGGCCAACTGGTTATGGTCAGGCAATTGGCAAACAAATCTATGATACTGAACAGGATATTTACTATAATCCATCTTAACTGACCAAGACAAAAAGATATTTGTATTAACACCAATCATTTAAGATCAGGAGCCATGGTGTAATGTATTTGTTTTCATCATCATCATTTGTTTCATTCAGTGAAAATTTGTATTTCACACTGGCAGATAATACTTTCAATGCACTATTGACCCACCCACTTGAATTGTTGACAATAAAGATCTGTGGTGAACAAGTTCTTTCATTTCAAGTTCAATTTGGGACTAAGCAAGTTATAAATGGAATAGTCAAATTTAAATTGGGACATAGCAAATTCAAAATGAAATAAGCAAATTTGATTTGGGACTTAGCAAGTTCAAAATGGTTTAGACAAATTCAATTTGGGACTGAGCAATTATTTTGCTAAAAAGTCTTTAAAATTAAATATTTTCATGAAAAAATAATAATGTTCAACTAAACTTTACTATTGAAATGTTTTATCTTCCAGGAGCAATCAAGAAAATCCATGAAAGGTGGATGTTTTTTGGATGCAACTTTCAGCGCTTAAAATCTCTCATACTTTTTTTCAAACTGTCTTGATATATGCATTCAGTATTTCCTTGCTGCTTTTTCTTATGACATTCGAGATTTGCCCTGTTGCCCCCCCAAATCATTTCATTTTGATTAACTCTCTTATTCTCTCTTTTTTAATATACAGTCTACCCATCTCTTTCTTTTTCTCTTCCTGATTCTCTTATCAATGAAAGTGCCAGAAACTCTAACTTTGACACAAATTTATCCATTCAAGAATTGTAAGGAACTGATAATAAAATCTACACAATTCTGCACTCCGATTTTTAATTATCTGATTTACCACCTGGTTGATTTTTTTTAATCCATGATATTTGTTTATTGAAACGTACAGATAAGTTGAGAACATTTTTCCATAATGAATCTGCTTCGTTCCAAATCAAACCTGCCTATTTCATTTTGGATTTGCTACGTCCCATTCTGAACTTGGCTATTTCATTTTGAACTTGCTTAGTCCCAAATTGAACTTGAAATGGTATAGATTTATTCACTGCAGAGTTAAAAATGTACCACCAAATGCATAAGAAAACCATTATGTGTTGTTAACATAATTTCTCATCTCTCTCTTTAATAATCTGAAGAAAAGGAAAGTTTTCATTCTTAGTCAATAGACTTGCAAATGCTTGATTCTCTGGTAAGAATTCAGGAAACTTTAATTCCCTCTTGAGATTTACTTTTGTTTGTTGTTTGTACAGAATTAAACATGTATCCCTTTTAAGTATCTGCTTCAAAAGATCATTCTCCAGAATGTTTTTGTCCCCTATGGAATTACATAAATATCCCAAGTCTCCCACTTACAGCATACTAAATGGAATCTGGAGATGCTGTTTCAGTATGGGGGCTCCAGTTACTCTACATTTTGAATTGACTTTTGTATTAGTTTTTTTATAAAAAAAAAAAAAAAAAAGTTATCTTGGCTGCAATACATGCCTCTGGAGCTAGTATGAATTTTGTTAGTACAAGATTGACACAAGTAAAGATTTTCATGTCCTCTTTTGAAGTTCACAGTTTTTCTTAACTGATAATGAGGTTCCCCATTACATCATATGGGATAGTAGAATTTTTTTCATCACTTGTCCCCAGCTATACTACTTATGTCAAAGTTACATCTCCCTTTGAGAAATTAACACACTTACAACACTACTCAAGTCCAAACATCTCTAGGCTTACAGTCATATCTAGTTGAAACATCTGTTCCTGCATGATCAACGAAGTTAAGCTACATCAAGCCTGGTCAGTACCTTGGTGGATGATCTCTTGGTAATATTAGATATTATAAGCTTAGATATGTGGGATGGTGTAATATGAAATGGTATGGATTTATTCACTGTGGAGTTAAAAATGTACCACCAAATGCATAAGAACATTTAATGTTTTTTTTTTTTTTTTTCTAATGTATCAATATCTTTCACAACTGGTTGTTGTGTGTAGATAAACTGACCAAAATGCATGTTGTGTTGACCCAAGCTTTAAAAATTAACAGATACATGTTCTGATTGGTTTGTTGCTTTGGAGAAGGTATGAATCCTACTCTTCTCACCCCTGCTATGGATTAATTACTAAGATTTGTATCACTAAATCATTATCTCCGAAAAAGAAAATCCTTACAATCTAAAAATATTTGTTGGCTTTAAATAATCTACAAAGCTTTGATAAACTGTAGAAAATGAATGAATGATTCAGTCAAACAATTCTATCGTTTAAGTTGAACATACAAAACACATTGTCATGATATTTATACAGGTTAAATTTACTTATTAAATTTGTTGATTGAAGAAGTGCAAGGATTATGTAGCACCTGCTTTAACCTTTAAATAGCAGGAAAATATTTTATGGATGTACATGCCAAATAGGTAAAAAAAAAAAAAAAATTTTTTTTTTTATAAGGACAATTTTTAAGTTTTTCATTTTAATTATATGTAAAACTTTAGCAGTGAAATTTTAAATCTTTTTAGATTCTGAAAATAAATAAAAAAGGGAAATAAAAGATGTCAGGTTCCTTTTTTTTTTTTTTTTTACTACTTTGCTCATTAAGAGGTTTTGTAGGCGTTCTGAAATCAAAGGAAATATTTGTCGCAGATTAATTCCACAACACAAAGAACAAATCACTAAGTTCAGACTCGAATATCAGGGGCAGAAAGAAATGATGAAAACTCGATTCGCAGGTACTATCTCACAAATCCCAATGCACGTAACCAGTCAGAAAAATAACTCACTCTCCAACAAACGCGGTAGCAAATATACACCAATTTTCTTCCCCGATTCGAGAACACCAACTGCTTTTATTGGCTGAGCATTTTTCCCATTCGTTGACAATTGGGAGAGGATGCCCAATTTTTGCATATCAAAATACTTTTGCAGCGACTCCTGCAGACGGACTTGTTTTTAATTTACATATTCCGTCTTCAGCATGTCATGCGGAATGCATGCCCCTTTTTTTTTAGTAAGTAATTTTCTTTTTCACCATATTTTTCATCATAGGATACACGCAACGTACTGTTGCTTGGTTTGACGAGGTAAGTCGCCATTTTCTTCGCTATAGGTATGCATGCAGACATAGCATTGGCTTCAAGGAAATTATGTCGCCCCAGTAATCTCAGAATTTCCAATGAATCATTTAGACACAAATTATGAATCATGTCTATTGTTGGAAAGGCATAAATCATCAATTGATAATATCCGCTAATCGCCAATGAAACAACATTGGAACAATATGCTAAATACATCTTTAAAGTGAGCAGCTTACCAAGATTCTTTAGAATGATGGTAAAATGTTGATCAGATTTCTTGTAAAGACTTTCACAGACCCCCAACTCTGAAATCTATTTGACTCATTCTGCTTCTTTAGTAAACGATGTTCATTAATTGAATTTACAAATGTATTTCTTGAGAGAAGAAACAGAAGTGGTTCTCTGTTTCTGCTATCATTGAAATCAACAATTAACTACAAAGAAACTGCAGATGTTGATATCTGTATTTTCTATGTAGAAGTGAGTGATTCCTGTTTATTCAATTTCCAATTTGTTTCTTGGAATCTATTGCGCCAAGCCGAACAGGAAATTCCCAAGGATATTGAGGAGGAATTAATATGAATACTGACTTGGTTTTATGATACATTAACTTGTATAGATATTTACTAAGCTTTGATTAGTTTGGCACAAGGCCATGTTAGGGAGGATCAAATTTGTTGCACTAACAAAGGTCTCAAAATGATTTTGCTAACCATTGGTCTAAAAAAATGTCCTCTCAGATGTTCTTATTTATAAAGAACATCATTTTGTAGTGTTAACTTTTTAAAATCTTTTTTAATATTAATTTTTGCTTAGTCTTTATATATATATATAGCTCCATATTAAATTGTTTTAACTTTTTTTCAGACCACAAGAAAAGAAAAATACTCTCCTCTGAAGAGTGAACTTCAGTTTTATGCATAAAATCACAAAAGGAAATAGTACACAAATTATAGAAGTAATTTAAATTTGGTATATTTGACCAACAATTGTTCTTTTTTAAGCATACACTGTTAAAAACAAGACATTTTGGGTCTATTATGTTTAATGATTTTTTTTAATAATGTACCAATATCTTTCACAACTGATTGTTGTGTGTAGATAAAAATGCATGTTGTGTTGACCCAAGCTTTAAACATTAAGATACGTGTCATGATTTGTTTGTTGCTTAAGGCTTATCAACCCATTGTATGTTATCTCTATATATAAAACAGAGGATGTCTGTGTGTCTGTCTGTGTGATACCTTTTCACTCAACATCCATCCAACTGATTTTGACCAAACTTGGCACATATATTGTAGAATGTAAGAGAGAGGTTTCTTAGTGTAAAAAATCAATAAACTGTAATTGATAAAGCCAATCAAAAATCGATAAATTCAACTTTTTTCCTCCAATTTCTTTCAAACTCAGTATGTAGGTTACTTATATCATGACAAGCACAACGATACCTCATTTTTATTTCTATGCCACTGCATTTAGCAAAAAAAAAATAATGAAAAATTGATTTCAACAAATGTTTTAAACTAAAATCTCTCTCAGTTTTCAAGCAATTTAATACAAACTCCATTCAATTGTAGCCAACAATAAGTTGATTGTTTAACAGTCATTTAACTTGATAATTGTCCACTCATATCGTGAAAACCTGTGTATATAGTGAAAAATGGCGATTTTTACTGGTTTCTTTATTTTTCGTTGAACTTTCAACCAATTTTCATCAAACTTAACAATTGCTTTATAAATGTATTCTCTTTTAAATCCCTGGTAGCACACTGACAAATTGAATTTCTAAAACTCCAAAATAATTGTGGTCTGAAGTGGGTCTTCATGTTGCCTGTTTTACCCGTTCATGTCCACAGCTAACTTTGATTGAATAAATACAGCCTATTTCTGTTATATCAGTAACTGCATTAATTCAAAATGTTTTTTTCAATGAAAGTACTTTAAAGTAATTGAAGAAGATAGACTCTGTTACATCTAAACATGATGCTGTTTTTGCTCCATTCTAATTGAATGCTTTTTCTGATTGACCAGCCAAGCATGGCTGCTAGTTTAAACTAAAACATATTTTCAGTTAAGAATATTTCTTTTCTCAAGCAAATATTGCCTCTTCTGTTTTATGCATTAACTTTACTATTTTCATGCCTTTCCCAAGGGTATTTGTGTGTAAGTAGATACATCTCATGATTTTATTGAAATAGCCACATAACTTTATTCTGTTAGGATCATTAAATTGTAGCTTCATTCAAAAAGATTTACTTTTTATTGTGACAGCTACCGTATTAATATGCACTTCTTTAGAAGTGTTGTCAAAATTGACATTTTTGTGCATTGATTCTAATATTTCAGACAAAAGAAAATAAACAACATTTTTAATATTTTAGGCTTCTTGTATTAAGAAGCAGAAAAATGGGACAAATTCAGAATTTATGAAGAAAGTATTGTAAATAATCAAAATTGGTTGTCAAATTTCTTGCTTGAGATTTCTCAAATTGAGACATTACTTGAGAATAATCAATATTATATGATGCGGTTGGCAACCTCCGGCATGTGTGCCACATGTGGCATGCCAAGTAATTTGCAATGGCACACAGCCACAACTGACATCACAAAGTCCAAACCAATAACTATTACAATGCAAAGAAATTATTTAGCTGTTTCAATATATACTAAAGTATATATACTATATATTACTATATAAAATATATTGTAAAACAGGTATATTGACCTTGACTTGTATAAAAATACATATGCTGTTGGCACATGGAATGATTTTAAAACCCTAAGTCGGTACATAGCAAAAGGTTGCCAGCCCCTGTTATATGATATCAGAAGATAATGAATGCATTCAAAATAGCTGAATCAAATGTTGAAAATCATTTGTACTAAACTCATGTTTGTTACGTTTACATAAAGAAAAATTTTTAAAAAATACCTACAGGATCATATTTTCCGATTCACAATTTAAACAAAATCATTCGTATTATGTCTCTGATTCTTCCTTAACTTTTTTCCCATGCTTTTCAGGATTTTTTTATGCGATAAATAAATTATGAAAAATTAAGAATATATATATAAAAAAAAAAGACTATAGTGCTTCAGTTTTGATATTCCAAATGTGATCAGAGATTTAAAAAAATGCTTGAATAGTTGAGGACAAATGTAGCACCATTACTTAAATTCCAATTTTGCCCATCTGCCTTAATGATATATGAGGTCTGTTCAAAAAGTATATCAGGATTGTTGCTATTGTAATGGAGAAAAAGATATGCAGAGTGAACCTACAGATTGACCTTGAACTCTGTTGCTTATACACACTAAGCTATAATATTCTTGTTCACTTCTATTGTTTACAGTAGTGCTTGGAAGGAAAGTGTGTAGAGTGCGGTTGTCTCACCAAACCACAGAGGTTCTATCAGTGACCATAGTTGTGCAGCAGTTTTTGGCCAAGGATAACATTCACCAGGTTTGACAACCACCATATTCCCAAGATCTCACCCTTTGACTTTTTCCTCTTCAAAAATCAAATCCTGCTTAGAAGGAACAAGATTTCAAGATATCTAGGAAATCCAAGAGAATGCAGTGACGTAGCTGCTCACTATCCCCAAAAAGGAGTTCCAGATATGCTTCCATCAATGCAAACATTACTTGATAAAGTGTGTGGCTTCAAGAAGGGACTACTTCAAAGGAGATTAAATACTGAATTGATATGTACTGTAGTTTTCTTTTTATAACACCTGTCCCAATGCGTCAGACATATAAGAGACACTGTCATGATATTTATACAGGTTAATTTTTGATCAGACCATGGAGAAAAAAGATTGTTCAAGTTTTTTGTCATATTCAAAATTTTTTGCTTAGATTGGTTGAAGATAAAATAACAGCAATTTGTCTTGGAGTTTTGGCAGATTGCATTGCTGGAATCTTACTTAACATTCCATCTGCTTTAGCCTTTTTTATGATATTTTCAAATCCCATCTCAAACCTCAACATTGAGAAAATATTTGTAATTTCTTGACTTGTTGATTTTTCAAGTGCTCATGAATTTTGTACTCTATATTGGTGCTTTTGTGACATATTTAATAATTCTGAAACCTTTTCTCTTTTTTCCCCTGCAACCGTTTTTTTTATTGTTATAACAATTCTTTTCTAAGATCAAACATATTTCATTGTTCATAAATCCTTTTATAATATCGCAACTTTTTCCTTTCTATCTTGTGTTTTCTCATACTTGGATGTCAATTCTTTTCAACTTGTCTTATTGATTTTATCTACCTGTATATCATATTGCTAATAATGAACTTTAATTATACTTAATTTAGTATTACTTATAGATTTACTCATGAAGATGTATATCAATTATAACTGAATTTCCATATTTACAATGGAAACATTAGAAACCTTTATTAATGCTTTTGCTACTGTAGACATATATATATATATATATATATATATATATATATATATATATATTAGGCCTTTAAATTTCTTGAGGAACATAGGTCCACAAGATATCATTGTGGTTTCTATAACCAGTCAGTTTTTTTGGGTTTTTTTAAGCGAGTAGGTTGTTAGCCTACTGCACAACCCCCAACCAGGAGGATCAGGTTTTGAATTGAGAGTTGTCCTTCTCTGAGACCAGTTGCAACCCAAGGCTATAGAACCCGATCTGTCCAGCTATTTACCCATAGCTGGGAGGAGAAGAAGAGGATTCATACCTTTCCCAAGAGTATTAGCACATAAGTGAATGTAATGGATTCAACTGGATTTGAACTCAGCTCTCTGATTTCTCAATCCGAGCCACTATCCATTACTCCACTGTACCTTCCTCAGACATATTTATACATTTTTACAAAACTTACATTGCCTGCAGTTAATATATATATATATATATATATATATATATATATATATATATATATATATATATATATATATATATATATATATACACACACACACACTCACATGCATATTGAAGACATGTCTTTATGAAACTTACATTGCCTGTTACCGACATATATATATATGTTTTCAAGATACCATGAAATCTCTGTCCATATCATTTGTTATGAACTAAATAGCACTTTGTGCAATTTATAAACCAGTGTCGGTAGAAAGTAGTGTTTTGTAATGCATTTTCCTTGTTTTGTGGGTCGTTTAACTTAATCTGTGCTGCAGAGTATCCAAGTGAAATAAAAAATCAGCAATCATGTGTAATTGCTATCAGTGTCTTTATAATCATTTATTTCCAGTAAATGGCAATTTCCTGTATTTCCCAGTAGGGGGCCAGCACAGCCAGGCAACAATGCCATACAACAAAGCAGCAGTAGAGATATATAGAAATTATAATGAGTCAAACACTATCAAAATTTAATAAATAAAACAAGAAAAAAATAGTTTTTAAAAAGTACCTTTTGGAAACAGCTATATTGGACCAAATCTTCCTCGGAAGAGAACACAAAGAAATGTGTCTATAGTATATTGTATGAAGTTTTGACAGATGATATCCTAAAAGTAAGGCAGAATGAACAACAGAAAACTGTAATCCAGGAACAATGGTAGGAACAATGAAATCAGGCATGGCTGATCTTATGTGTAGAATATGGTTATCACCAGAGTAGAAATATTAAGAATAATAAAACTAGATGATAAGGCAATTGAACCAATCAGTGCACATGCTATGTTCTAATAATCTTCCCAGTTATGTCCCTTTCTATTTGTCTTGTAAAAGTCATATATTTTAATTCAGTTGAAGAAACAAACAAGTGACATCAGCTTTAAAGCTCTAAGTAACAAAATCTGCTTAACCACCATTCTTATTCAGCAGGCTGTGTATATTATTGGGTATATAGCCTGCTGGGTAAGAGTGTTGGCTTAAGCAGATTTTGTTATCTGATGATTACAAATTCATTCCCTGTGTTGAGGAGTGCAAAAAATCAGATATGTTCTCGTTTAGGAAAGAAATGAATGATAAATTGAAGAATTAATTGATTTGAAATTTCCTCTTAACATAGCCAGCGGAATTAGAAAAGGCTAATCTCTGGAGTAAAGAAAGCACTTGGTTTGAAATTCCCACAAGGTTATACATGAATAAAGGCTAGATGATACGTCAGCCAAAGTGCAACGATAACAACCAAGATGAGGATATTTGGCCAGGAAATCAGAGTACCAGATTTTTTTATTCTTTTGTTTTCCAGCTTTGCAAATGATTGGACAATTATTATGATTCTTTTGTTACAGGTGTTCTGATTTACACTGACTTGGACATTCTGATATGAAATGTTTACAGAAATTTCTATTTATTATTAAAGGGTTATTAATTTATATTGAAGCAACATCTTACATTTAATTACAAATCAATATATGAATTGACTTCCTGTGATTTATTTTATTTTTTGCTGATCTTTTTTATTTTCCTTTTAATTATCAGAATATGCAAACGATTTTCAAATGTAATCATTAAATAGAAAAATTAATATTGTTGCATTTTAGTTTAACTTCAGTAAAGTATCATTTTATAGTATTAATAGTTTTAAAATTATAATTAAATTTTATAGTAATTATAGCGATTTAATTTTTTAAAGTCTGTTATCAAAAATAATTTGCATTTAGATTAATTTTTCTATCAACCTTTTTGATATGAAAATTTGAATTCTGTATTTGTTCTTTGTATTCTTTTTCTGGTTAATATTTTTTGAGGATTGATTTAAAAAAAAGCAATTAATATTTTTGGTTGAACTAAAATGAATAGAAACAGCATAAGTTACGTCCATTTCCAATTTTAAATTTAATTATGCTCATGGACAGTCCAAATAAAGTGGCTTCAAATTTGATGAAGAACCAAGTGAAATAATATTAAAAAAATCAAAAGTCTTAATAAGGAAGAAGATTGTAGTATAATAGGCATATTACAAAAAGAAAGAAAAACAGATATTATGTAAACAAATGATTCACCTCTCCACTTCAGAAAAGTTAATGACATAATCTAAGGAAATGCCCTTCAATAATGGAAAGAGCGATAGCAGCTACTTGACTTGAAAAATCTTTTCCTGAAAAATTATTTTAAGAGAAAGATTTTATAAATTTCAACTGAAAGCAGTACTGACTGCTCGGTCAATGAATGCCAAATGTTTCCTTGTAGGGAAATGGCAAATATTAAATATTAAAATTACCATTACAATATTATAAATAACATTAAAAAAAAATGACCCACAGCCTCTAGTTATTCTATAATTCGGTTTCTTTTACTTTTGACAATGTCAAGTAGATAATTGAAAGTTACTTTGTGGATCTCTATTCAAGAACAAAAAAAATCCGTTTTGCTAAATTTTTAATATTGCTTTACAAATAGTTTTGTCCATGCTTTAAATATTGTTGCCACATCTGGTCTGGTGCTCCTGCTATGTATTTAGACATTCTTGATAAAATCTAAAGAATCTGCAATGTTGTTGGTCCTGACCTGGCATCTTGGCTTCAGTTACTTTCTCACCACCATAATGTAGCTTCTCCGTGTCTTTTTATAAATACTGTCATAGTAATTGTTCTGATGAACTTTCCTATGTGGTACTTAGACTTTATGAATTTAAGCATAGTATTAGATTTGCGGCAAGGTCTCATCATTTTACAGTTGAAATGGCTAGATGATACCGTAACTTCTATGCTAACAGTTTCTTTTCTCGCACTTCTCACTTGTGGAACTCTCATTCGGCTTCTTGTTTCACAGTCAACATTGATCTTCAAAAATTTAAATGTAATGTCAATCATTATCTTCTGTCTTCTTCATTCCTATTCTTTTATTGTTCTCTATCCTTAATATTTTTTTCTCATATTCTTTCACACTCAGTAACCTCCTTGCGCCTTAGTGGTTTTATTGCTTTGCTTGGGGTGAAATGATTTAAAAAAATATGGTTTGAGTTGCTTTAAACAAAATTTAGATTCTAATAGCAATGAAGGATATAGATACCTTGAGTCTGGTGCCTTAAACTGCTTGGCCATCACGATGGAGTAATGGATAGCAGCTTGGATTGAGGAATCAGAGAGCCGAGTTCGAATTCCAGTGGAATCTATTACATTCACTTATGTGCTAATACCCTTGGGAAAGGTATAAATCCTCTTCTCCCCCTCTCCCGTTATGGGTAAATAGCAGTACAAACTGGGTTCTATAGCCTTGGATGGCAACTGGTCTACCACAGAAAGAAGTGGCAACCTACTGTGGGAAAAAATCTGCCTTGTCAGTCATGTATCGAAAGATACATGATCGCCTGAGCGTGTATCACGCATGGCACATAACTGACTGAAAATATACTAAATTGAAACTTCAGGCTTAAAATGAAGGAGCATTTGAATTGGTACGAAGCTAATATAATAATCATAATTTGACAGATGAGAACTACCAATTAACTTGGTATCATTTAAATGAACGAGTATGCCACCCCGATCGTCGGATTAATCAAGCACTAAAATTATTGGGACAGACGACACAGAATTAAGGGAGGTAATGTTAAATATTAAGAAATTACTTCCCTTGCATTTTCTTGAATTTGATGGAATTCATTGATACTTTACCTCAAAAACAGAATTGTTATTTTACACGTCTAAAATGTCAGCAATTATAACATAAAGTTGACGATGTTTAAGTACAGATATATATATATATATATATATATATATATATATATATATATATATATATATATATAATTTTTATATTGCTATCATTCACATAGGAAGAAATTATGTGCATGGAGAAGCTATAAATTATTGAATTTAAAAACGTGAATAATTTTAAACTTTCGGCAGACTGATGTATCACTTTTAAAAAAGGAGGTATAGATCTCAGAAATGCTACCAAGAAACAGTAATCTGCTTTGTAAATGAATAAATACAACATTATTTTGTTGTGTGTGTGTATATATATATATATTTCATTGGAATCATTAATTGCATTACATATATATATATACACACACACATGCATATATGTCTGAAATATTATCTTTAAATTTTTTTAAATGTTAAAAAATGTTTTAATAATTTGTGGCCAAAATTTACTATTCTAAAGAGTAATTTTCATTGAATGAAGAGGAAAATATTTGTAATAATCACTTATTTATTCATCATATCACTTCATTTTTAAAAGATTTGAATTCACTGAATGTTAACTTTCTAAGTTAATCATCAAACTACACTAAAATTAGTGCAGCATGTAGATTAACATGTGTTGTGGCACAAAAAGTTTCAAGCTCAAGTGAGATGTGACTCTTCCCAACTGAAATCTCAGTTTCATTTATTGGAAGAGAGATCAATAACCATTATTTGTCAGACTGATCCAATGAAATGTATATTTTAAAATGGCTTAAACTAATACAAAATTATTATATTAGATTGAAATTACAAAGAATTAAATATACAGAAACCACAAAAAATCAAATATCAGACTCAAAATTAATCAAAATTTTGATGTATCATTTTGAGCCATAACATCCTGTGGGAATTTTTGCAAAAATGACCAATAACAACCAAATAACTTTTATCCTATCAGCCAGATTCTGGATCAGCCAAAATAACTCTGGTGTCAAGCATAAAAAGACAGTTTTTTTTATCTATTCTTGATTCTAATGCACTCATTATAAATCAACATATCTCACATAAGATCAGCTGCCTGTGACACACATTCATCCAAGTAGGTACTACTAAATATACACACATACATGCACATCAACAACATGGCACATGTCAAACTTTCATTTACACAACAGTACAAATTTATCATTATCCCATATTTTCCCTCAGCATCATGAAGAACTTTATTTTTTCTACTTAAAAAGTCCTTTGTAAGATCAGCAAA
Organism: Acanthosepion esculentum; assembly: GCA_964036315.1. Classification (NCBI taxonomy): domain Eukaryota; kingdom Metazoa; phylum Mollusca; class Cephalopoda; order Sepiida; family Sepiidae; genus Acanthosepion; species Acanthosepion esculentum. The sequence continues at coordinate 104,882,068 of OZ038492.1, read as the reverse complement.
CTTTTCTTTATCTTCTTTGTTCTTCAGACAACTGCAGTCTATCATTTAGTTGATTCCAACAAATACACATGACTAGAATATAATACATAAGTTTCTATATATTAGAACAATCTTGGGTAGTTGAATGACAAAATAGGAAATCTTTTTGTAATGTTTCATTCTTTTAAGACTTCATAAGAATAATGTAATATTCTTATTGATGGAATTATATATGTCAGGGGGCGGGAGAAATATAAACAAAAAGACATAGGTTATAATTATGCACTGAGAGGAAATGCTTAAGGTATAGAAACAACTCAGCCAATCTCCTTGTCTTTCAACACCTTCATTTTTATCCCTGTTATTTATAAATATCCCACAATGCAACAACAGATGATTTAAGAAAAGTGAAATGCTGTTTAGAATTGGGTTGCAAATTTACCATGGAAGACTCAGAAATTAATGCACTTTCCTTAGTAAATCACTTTCTATCTTTATTAAAATATATTTTTTTAAGTCTAAATTATGGCCAGATTAATTACAGTGAGCAATTAATTCAGTGAGTGTGTTGTTTCATAAAAGATCTCTTTTGTGTTCATATAATTTTTCATTTAAATACCTTGACGTCTCTCCTCTGTATCTTTTATGGAAATTATTACAGGCTATAGTGTAAATTTCTGCTTTAGGTTTTAGATTATTATCTTATTTTGTATTTTGAAACAAAATTAAATTGGCTGAGTTATTGAATCTAGACACATTAGATGTCTTCTACATTTTCATCATCTCCTTCTTTCATAAGGTCTTGTAATTTATCTGTGTTCAGTGGGTACAAATTTGAAAGTTTTTGGATTTGCTCAAACCAACAAATGTTTATTGAAAAATCCTTTTTTAAACTTTATGATCTATTTTCTAATACAGCCACAAATTTCCAATCTTTTTTTTAATTTTATCTTTTTGCCTGGAATCTGCCATTTTAATACATATCTGTTCTCTTTAAATGGCGTGCCTCTGAAATATTTACATTCTATTTTAATTATTAAATTTTGAATATTATTGCAAGCATAAAATATGTGACAATAATAAATTATGTTAATTGCTTGTTTAGTATATTACATTTATTATTCATTGAGACAGCTAATATCTAAGTTTTCTATAATTGCAGGTCTGGTAATGCTCATTATTTCATTTTTCTTTTGTGCAAAAAGGATACTTGTATTTAGAATAAAAAAGAGACAGTTGAAATTTCAGGAACAATTAAATGAGGAAAGCAGTCTTGGAGAATTTGACACTCACACATTATATTGTTGAAAGTAATAGGAGCAAATAGAAACAGCAAGTGACCTACCTAATGAGCTTGTGTAAATGGATGACAGAACAGGGACAGAACGGATAGTAAGGGGACAAATATTGCTTGAAGCTACGAAGGATAGGAAGCTATGGAGAACTATGATCGATCACGTCCTGAAGAGATACTGTCTAGTTTTCTTAAATGGTTAACCGGGAGTTATCTGCCCTCGTTTTAAGTTTTAAAAAATGTCCTTCCTCCGACTGAATTCGTTGTTTAATGTTGAAAAAAGTATATATGTCTCTAGCTTAATCTAACTTTCGGTGACATGTATGGTATCCAGTGAGGATCGAACTTATTCGAGTAGTTAATAACGAACACCACAACATGAATGATAATGGCACACGACATAATCAGACATAAAAATCTTAGATATGAGGTGGAGTTTAAACGTAAAAAAATCATTCTTCATTGTATTTTTAAACTTTAAATAATGAGGGATGATTTCGTGTTGTAATGTCATTAAGTCATACGATGGTTTCTAAAAATGCATGTCTTCCCAGTCTTGTACAACAAATTTTATTTGATGTTTTCTAGTTTTACCGAAAATAAGTATAAAGTTTAGTTTTTTACTTATTTTCGGTAAAGTTAGTTACTAAAACAGATCCTTACAACGTTACTCTGATAGTAGGTACTTAGTATAATTAAAAACAAAAAATATACACATTTAAATTTTGTTTTAAAAATGTAGTTTTTTTTTAATTAATTCTAAATTTGAAATATTTTTCAGTTGGTCAAAAATTCCTCGCGAACTCATAAAGAGAAAATTAAAATGATTTTAATCTTCGTAAAAATTAAAAATAAATAAAAAAAAACGGATTTTTTAATGTTTGCATTTGGTTTTTGAAAAATAATTCAATTCAGTTTTTTTAAAACTTCATTCGATTGAACCGCTTGTGAAAGTCGTTGGAAAATTAAATTGAAATTTATTTGTGAATTTGTCTATATTTCTGAGATGAGGTATTATGTACACTATTTACATTATTCGGACTATTGTCCTCATCTTTGTCGCCATATTTATTGCAACGTTTCGGCCCTTCAGTATCTGTCTATATTTCTGAGATGAGGTATTATGTACACTATTTACATTATTCGGACTATTGTCCTCATCTTTGTCGCCATATTTATTGCAACGTTTCGGCCCTTCAGTATCTGTCTATATTTCTGAGATGAGGTATTATGTACACTATTTACATTATTCGGACTATTGTCCTCATCTTTGTCGCCATATTTATTGCAACGTTTCGGCCCTTCAGTATCTGTCTATATTTCTGAGATGAGGTATTATGTACACTATTTACATTATTCGGACTATTGTCCTCATCTTTGTCGCCATATTTATTGCAACGTTTCGGCCCTTCAGTATCTGTCTATATTTCTGAGATGAGGTATTATGTACACTATTTACATTATTCGGACTATTGTCCTCATCTTTGTCGCCATATTTATTGCAACGTTTCGGCCCTTCAGTATCTGTCTATATTTCTGAGATGAGGTATTATGTACACTATTTACATTATTTGGACTATTGTCCTCATCTTTGTCGCCATATTTATTGCAACGTTTCGGCCCTTCAGTATCTGTCTATATTTCTGAGATGAGGTATTATGTACACTATTTTTACATTATTATTCGGACTATTGTCCTCATCTTTACTTTGTCGCCATATTTATTGCAACGTTTCGGCCCTTCAGTATCTGTCTATATTTCTGAGATGAGGTATTATGTACACTATTTACATTATTATTCGGACTCAATGGTCCTCATCTTTGTTGCCATATTTATTACAACGTTTCGGCCATTGTACGCTCCGGACTTCTTCAGGTGGTTGGAATGTCGAACTGAACCCTTTATTTCGCTCACTGGGGTAGACTGTTCTAGTTTCCACGTGCCATGTCTAATGGATGTCAGTTAATCTCCTGTTAATTCCCCTCTCCAAGTTCTCTACTGCCTTAACCAGGTATTGAACTCACATTCTTTGGGTCCTGTCACTGGATCTAACCAACGCCTTTATCCACTGTGACTGAAATGTATTTATTACGCAGCTGTTACGTAATTTTTAACCACTATAATGTTGTAATTCCTAATTCAAATCCCCTTTTTATAGAATAAAAATTGCTTTTAGTTTTAAGTTTTACAATTTCATAAATAAATCCATTCTTAATTTATGATTTAATAATCCATCCTCTTCAGTAGCAAGAGGGGTTGAGTGACATTAAAAATTAAGAAGAATTCTTTTTTTCGGCAATGAAAGTTTCATATGGTTTCTGACTCCTCGGGTTGGACTGAGGAGTAAAAAAGGCGTTAAAGCCACAAATTAATCTTTTGGGAGTTTCTGGAAATTACTACGAAGCAAATTTCCAAAGAAAAACGAAAGAAAGAAAAACATTCATGATATCACTAACTACTTGCTTCTGCTAAAAATATTGGGGTTTCGAGTTTTAAGTTAAAAGACAGCAAATAACAGCAAAATGTCAGGTCAGGTCCATCCATCTACATATCGCCTGTCAACACAGTAAAAAGAAACGGAATTAGTTTTATTTTTGTCTTTAAATAAAGAATACGGCAAACCACAAAAATGATTATCGAAAAAAAACTTTGGTTAATTTGCTTTTTAAGCCCCGCGTTAAATATCTATTAAAATTTTCCCAAATCGTTATATTTCTATGTAAATTTACATGCTGAACTCGAAAATAACAATTAAATTTTGCTAAAATCTACCGTAAAAGCAAATTACCCCAAAACTTTAACGAAAAATTATAATTATTTAGTGAAAAAAAATAAAAAATAAAAAATAAAAATAAAATGTCCTGCTTGCTTGTTTCTAATGACAGATTCTCCAACGACCGGTGTAGTAATATTCGAAATCCTGATAAAGTCTGGATTTTACAATATTGATTTTCAAAGCAGGTTGACTTTTTGTTTTTAATTTTGGCGCAACTCAAACTTTCTGCTATATTTTGCCTTGGTCCGGAACAGGTTGCCATCACATGATGATGATGATGATGATGATGATGTCGATGTCTACGGCCCACCACTCAGCATCTTGAACTGCTGCATATTAGATTTAGAATGACAAGATTTTTTTATTGGTACGAGGATGCGATCGAAATTTTCATAAATACTCTAACTTGTTGCTAGCTTAGGGAACTTAAGAATTTTGCTGTAAACACCCCGCACAAAGTAATTCTCCAAAAAAATAAAATTTTGTTGTTTCAAGTCCCGTCGACAATGACTTGCAAATACTTAATTTTTGGGGGTTTTTTTTAAGCCCACTTTTAATAACCTTCGTTTTCTCTTTCAAGATTGTTTGACAAAGTTGATTTCAAAGTATGTCGTTGCTTACAATTACATTATACAAGATTGGTTCTTAAGTAAGTTCATAATTTAACGAAGGGCCCAAGATAATCCTAAAAATTGATGCAAAGACGACAAAGATCTTAAAATCCCAAATTTTGATGAACTTTGTGAAATAATAATAACTTTGTGCATTTGCCATATGTCTCAAGTACATTCTTGTATTTTTAGTGAGTACTGTGTACATAGACTCCGATTTAAAAAATGTTTGTGTATGTAATGAATGTTTTTGTCGTTGTCTTCTTTAAAGAAAAAGAAAATACTTTTAAAGAATATACAGCTGTGACTAACTAGCTAGCATGTTTCATTCGTTCAAACAAGCAAATGAATCTCCTACTGTCCAGGGTCTGGTCGATACAACTTTTACACGTAGGACGATCGCTTTGATTAACAAAGAAAAAAAATAAGGAAAAAGAAGTTTAATAAATTATTGCATACAAAAACTGCGGGCACCAACAGTGGGGTAAAAAAATAGATACACATGTAATAATTCAATAGACATTAATCATTATTATATTGGTAAGTATGCACAGATCTTTTATTTATCACAAACCGAACTAAAAAAAAATTACTTGAGCACTTGACTAAAACAAATTGTCACATGTTGCTATATATTTTGTTATTCTTTATCCAAAAACGAGAATATTGTTACATTGTATTCAATCATTGTAACTCAAATTAGGAGTTTAAGAATTTTATTCTTTTTAGCCCACATTGAGAAATAATATAATCAATAACTTTTTGTGACATCTGGTACAACAATGGATTTTTTTGAACAAGATATGGCCACATGAGAAAAGAAGGGAATTTTAAAAGTCTCTACACAAGAATCAGATATTTGTTGTCCTTTACGAGGTGAGTTTATTATTATTTAATAAACCTCACCTACCCGCTTCCTATGGAACTTCAGTTTTAGTCTAGTAGTGCATTTAAACTTAAATAACTGCGAATTTAACACATTTACTGGAATGGAAATTATGGGGGAAAACTAGGATAATAAAAAATCTAAATCTTTAAGGACGGAGCTATTTTCCAAAAATAATATTTGAACAAATTTAAATTGTTCCAATTAAGCTGGATGACATTATCACTTACGGAAGCAGTTTGTGTAATTTTTCACGAGACTTGGATTATTAAATTGTTATCAACTACTTAAGAAAAATAAAGGTACTTGAAAAAAAAAAAACTTTGACCCTAAAAGAAAACTTACTGACGAAATCAAATGTTTTTAATTTTAAACTAAAATCTTTATATTACTTTTCACTGGAGTATTGGGCCATTCGGCATAGTCAGTTTTTTAGCTCTTCAATCAATTTTTTACCTACGACATGCTAATTTAATTTTCGCTCTTAAACCAGCCAGACGTATACTTCCTTACTTAAGGAATATTCTTTTTAGATTTGAAAAGTCATACATAAAAAAAAAAAAACGAAAAATAGCGCCTAAACAAAATGCAAATTTAAATAATTTGTTTCAACTATTTTTCCGTAAGTAAAAAAAAAAAATCTAATTTAATATTTGTGCCTAATAAACCTCAGAATTTGAAAATAAAAAACGGTCTGACCTTTTTTTTTTTTTTTTACCTGTATCAGAATTAAAAATGTTGGAAATGAAAGCCAACTATTTCGGTCTTTGCAACGAAAGCAAGCAATCGTCCAGTATCTAAAATATCGTGTTTTCTTTTTTCAAAGTCATTATTCTCAGTTATGCAGCTAATCGAATTTTTTAAAATTCGATTAGCTGATTCATTACTGGGTTTTAAAACCCAATAGAATGATAAACACGCATTGAAAAAGAACAAGACTGATTTGATATGCGGACAAGGAAAGAATTGTTTTATTTACAAAGACATTAGGTTCTCTACCCTTGTGAAACAGCTGGATGATCATGTCATTGGGTGGAGTAGTTTGTAGTTGTTTGTTTATTCAGAAAATGTTTATTCCAGTTTGACATATTTTTTTTACAACTGTAAATGAATTTTGAGGTAAAGAATCTCTTTCACTCTTCTTCTTACTCAATGTCTTACACTAAAAATTTGAGTCTTGAAACTGCTAACAACCCTTTCTCACTTTGTACGTAACTTCTCAAACAAAAAAACAAAATGTGTTTTTTTTACTTTCGTTGAAACATTATGGACAAATTTCCCAATAAAAGCAACAAAAACCCTCAGGACTAAAAACTAAAAGATGGTTTTTCCATTAACTTTGTTTCAAAGTTAAAGATCTCGAAAGATTGGAACGCATTCTTTATTTGACCAAACATTTTATTTTTAGACATTTTTCTTTTTTACTGTATTCTTCTTTTCTTGTATGCTTTTTTATTTTCAGGAACTGAATTTTTTCTACTTTAGAAATTTCAAATGACTTTTATTTCTGTCACTAAATTGTAAACAATCATAGAAACCAAAAAATACATTTTTTAATAAATTATAAATATCTTTTCTTGCTACTCGACTGTATATTGAACAAGTAATGTTCGAGATGAAAAAAATCGAGAAATTGGTTACAGAAACAGTCATGGGAAGGGGGGGAAAAAGCCAGAGAAAATAAGTAATATTGTAGAATCTTCCACGACTGCCAGTTACCCCCCATCTGGGAAATGTACTCTTCTTGTTGTGATTTTCACCACCATCATACTTACAAAATATACAACGAGCATTCATTCGTCAATCACCTCCAATCGCCTGCACGCGACAAGTCTGTTTTCGCGCCAACTAAGTTTGAGCCAGTCACGTGATACAACGGATTATAAAAACCAAAAAACACGAGTAATTCTCGTTCCTCTCTTCGTCACTCGTGCGTCTCATCTCCGCTGCCAAAATGTGACCCTTAAAGAACTCCCGTCTTGACTAATGCAGTCAGACGTAAAAGAACTTTACAACAATCACGCAAGTACAATTTCTGAACTCTTACCAACTTGTGCAATACACAATTCCTAACATTCAACACGAAATCATTCTGTAGAGGACCGTTGGGTGTGATGAGGGTAAACAAATATATTAATACACGAAGACATGAAAAGTTACATAGTGTTTGTATGGAGAAGTTATGTGTGTGTTTTGTGTTGAGTGTCCGTACGTACTTGTATTGTCCTTAGCGTGTTCCCAGAATATGGGAAACGCTGTATGTGTGAGAGGTCACATATTGGTGTAAGTGAAAAAGAGAAAGTTTTATACCTCGCCTCCGTACGAGGTAGCGGCCCAAGGCCTGGGTCGAAAAAGAGAGATAGAGAGAAGGATCAGCCAGTATTTATAGTCAGGGGAGAGAGACCCTGTTGAAGGATTAAGGAAATGAGGAGGAGCTTACTCCGACAAATCTTCTAAACTACAGTTTAATAGTTAATCTAATCATTATGAGCTCCGGTACAAATATTTCCAAATCTAAGAGACATAACTCTTTCAAACCTTTCAGTTTATATGCATGTACATGAAACACTAATTTATAAATTCAATTGTTATGTTTTGAATCATTACGTTCTGTTTTGTATTTTATACCATGTGCTATTTTACGTCAAATATAAATTGCATTGTGACAACCACATTGGATAGCATAATGGCAGGATCCTTTCCAAACCTTTCCGAGACAAAAATAAAATAATTGTGGCGGGACCCGCAAACATGCACGTCCACAACATATTTGGAAATCTCATCGTTTAGGGGCCCGTTACAATATTTTCATTTAAAACGTTTTCTTTTCGGCTCAACCCACTTCCAAATATCAAATTTTGGCGCTATTACACTTCCGCTCCTCCCAGTCCGCCATGTTTTTCCCGCGACAATGGATAAAGTTCCGTGGCAATTTGATGCCAGAAGTTGCAAAAAGGCGAATCATCAAACCTTTGAGCCCACATAAATTCTGCCAGGTATTCAGAAATCATCCCCCTGCTGGTGGAGGCCATTCATGGCCTTAAATTTAGCCTGGATATGCTGCCACATTACTTCAACTCGATTCGTGGTCACTCCAGTGTTGGGATCAACAAAGTGCTGAGTGGTTGACAGTGTCAGGTGGAGGTGTGCGAAAGTGTAATAGCGTCCAGATTTTTAAGTGTTTCTTACTCGGGCCGAGAACTTTTCAGTATCCGCTTTTAATAAAGTACAAAGTTTATGTGTGCTTGAAACAATGAAAATTAAAAGAAAACTATGGCATCAAATAAAAATGATTTAAATGTAGCTTTACTATTTTTTTGATATGCATGTATCTTTCTTGCCCAACTTAACGGCTCTTAATTTAAATAATTAATGGATATAATTAATTTGCACGTGGCCGAGTGGTTAGAACGTCCCCTTTCTAACCATAGTTTGAATCTGACTATGGCCGATTTGTCAGGAAGGTGACTTCTTAATGTTATCGCTCTGAGGGAGGCAATCTCAAGGTGCGGCACCTTTGGAAAGTGCCTAAAGTGAAAACCATACGACGGGTTGACCCAAAACGTGAGTTGAAATTGGGTAGGGAACTCTTTGTGAGCCGTCGATGGTTGTGCTAGCACGAAGTTACAAGCCATTGTGACCGAGGGTTTGAGAGTGCTGGCCTTGTTCAGACTGCTGATCTCTCTCTCTCTCTCTCTCTCTCTCTCTCTCTCTCTCTCTCTCTCTCTCAAGCTGTAACTAAAGTCCGCTTAACATAATTGCAGTATCAATAAGTAGGTGGACTGTTGAATAAACACAAATGTGCCTCAGCAGGCGTCTGCAACAGGGACTAGCTAGCCGCCCTAGTTGACGGGCATCCTCTGATACGAGTGGCCATCTATCCAAATAATTTATGCATATTCAGCGTTTAAAAATTAATTTTAAAAAGTGAGTTTTGTTATTCATTTTCAATTTAATCTTTTGTGATTTTTTTAAACGATTGTTTTTTTTGTGGGGAAAATTAAATAAATGTCTTCCTCTGATTCAGATAAAGCTATTTTTCTCTCCTGAAAGTGGTAACTGTCTATCGCGGGACAGTGTATGAGATGAGAGATAAGCACGTGTGTCTCCTGAAATACCCACAACAAACATGGCAGACTCGGGATGCGAGTTCACGTAAAAAAAAAGAAAAATATAAAGAAACGACAAGAAACAATATATTGTGATTTTCTAAGCCCCGCCACATCTAGTGGCACAAGGCCGAAAGTATGGGGCATGCAGTGAGGATCGAACTCACTACTCAGTCGTAATTGATCTAGCAAGACAAGCTTTCTAACCATTACACCACTTCGAGGTGCCCAAAATGCTTTTCTAAGCGTACCTTAGATGTGGCACAAGGCCGAAAGTTTGGGTCACCCAGTGAGGATCGAACTCACTACTCAATCGTAATTGTTCTAGCGAGACAAGCTTGCTAACCATTTACACCACCTCGAGGTGCCTATAAATTGTTCATGCGTTTCCCAAAAGAAACGCGTTCTCCGCGAGAGGTTACAGATATTTATTTCTGTTCTTACAGAAATTGTGGAACAAGGCCAATAGTGGGGGGGGAGGGAGGGGGCTGGTCTCCCTTAGCTATCCTAGTCATAGTTACATGTTGGCGGATAAGATCAGAAGAGAATGATAAAAATAAATTATCGCCGAGTATTTATAGTCCGAAAAGCGCCTCCTAGGAGCAGTTTCAAAAATTAGAAAGAGGTAACCCGACATACCTTAGCATTTACAGTGTAACCTGGATATAAGAGAGTTGTCGGGACCGGATACGAAGTCTCTTATATCCGGGTTTGGTCTATTATATATACATTAACACAGGCTCTAATTTGGGACCAGAGAAAATCTCACTTATATCCGGGTTTCTCGTATATCCGGGTTTCTCGTATATCCGGGTCTCTTATATTCGGGTTACACTATAGTTAGATTTAGAGCTTAGAAACGAATATTAATTTATAACAGGGAGGTTATGAAATAAGCGACTATCAAAATGTTAAAACCCATCGAACTGTTTAATTATTACAAAGTCTCGAATATCATTTTGCAACATAGCAAATCTTTCAAACGAATGCAAATCAAAGAAAGCGGACTTGGCCCCCGCAAAGCCAGGTATCATAGCTAGTTTTATTTCTGTTCAATATTTTAAATTTATTTAATATATTTTAAATTCATTTAATATATCTTAAGTCATATTTAATTTATAGTAAAATAATACAGTGTAACCCGGATATAAGAGAGTTGTCGGGACCGGAGAAGAAGTCTCTTATATCCGAGTTTGGTCTATTTTGTTTTATTAACACAGGCTCTAATTTGGGACCAGATAAAATCTCTCTTATATCCGGGTTTCTCTTATATCAGGATCTCTTATATCCGGATTACACTGTATTTTAATAGCGATAAAAGTCATTTATTAAGAAGACTTACAACTTACAAGATTAAAAACTTTAAACTCTTAGCTTAAAGACTAAGAGTGCTTCATAATTACTAGTGCTAAACTAGAGTGTTGTACTGTAAAATTAATTTAAAATACTTTTAGTTTACGTAAATATTTATTTACAATAAATTAAAAATTCTACCGCTAAGATTTAGTTTATTAAAATATTATTTATTTCATTGGCACAAATCCTAAACAGGAAACAAGAGATAAACCTCTACTCCTGTTCAAAAGACCGGGGAAAAGTGTGAACCGGACCTGGGTCTTAAAATATAAAATAAACACTATTTACATTATTCGGACTATTGTCCTCATCTTTGTCGCCATATTTATTACAACGTTTCGGCTGTTGTACGCTCCGGCCGTCGAACTGAACCCTTTATTTCGCTCACTGGGGTAGACTGTTCTAGTTCCATGTGCCATGTTTAATGGATGTCAGTTATCAGTTATATCCTGTTAATTTCCCTCTGAATGTTCTCCACTGCCTTAACCGGGTATTGAACTCACACTCTTTGAAGGACACATGGCACAGTGGATAAAGGCGTTGGTTAGATCTAGTGACAGGACCCAAAGAGTGTGAGTTCAATACCTGGTTAAGGCGGTGGAGAACTTGGAGAGGGGCATTAACAGGAGATAACTGATAACTGACACCCATTAAACATGGCACGTGGAACTAGAACAGTCTACCCCAGTGAGCGAAATAAAGGGTTCAGATCGACATTCCAACCACCTGAAGAAGGCCGGAGCGTACAACTCCAATGTCAGCTTGAGACAACAATAAATACAATATCCAATATATACACTTATTTCTGGCTCCATTTATGTATACATAGTGTATATTTCCGCGTATAAGGCGAAGTTTAGATAAGACGAGGTAAAAAAATATAGTAAATTTTCATTTATTTATTCTATACCTGAAGTATAAGACGACTGCCTATTGATTATATAAAGATGATGTTACTGGAAATGTTATTGTATCCTTAGAAATTCAAAATAAACGAAATAACAACACCGATTCTATATAATGTTTTTCCTACACACGTCCCCTAAAAGGGAAACCATTTTTTGTTTGCTTTTCATGACGTGATCTTTTGCGAATGCTGATTCTTCTTTTTCTTCCTCTTCTTTTCCGATATCTAAACAGTTACAAACAGCCTGGTGTACTAATGGCCATTTACTTATGCTTCATCGACAATCACAAAATACCGATAATAACAGTACAATAATGTAGAATAATCGTACATTCAGTTGTCGTGAACGCAATCATAACTCGATATTTACATCTTCTCAGCTGAGCTTGCATGGATTCCAGTTGATTTCATTGATATGGAATTATTCTTCGAATAGGCAATTTATTATGAAGTTATGCCAGTAATATGTAAGGTAGAAATTGTTTTATTACTTTTATTATCAGTTAATTTGATAATGCGAATCTTTTCAAGTACGTTATTGGTTATCGCACCGAGGCTGAGGTTAGTCTACTGACAAACATCACTCAGAATTTAAGGTTTCTTTTTTAGAATTGTAGTATAAGACGACGACCCTCAATTTTTAGGGTGATTTGAGGGATTTAAAGGTCGTCTTATACGCGGAAATATACGGTAATTATGAATGGTCACTTGAAAGTGAAACAAATGCATGACAACGAATATATCAAATTGTCTACGTTACTGTAATAATAACAAGCTTTTACACATACACTCTTAATCTTATGAGACTGTGATTTTGTCTACTTTTGGAATAAAAGACTGGATTTTTGTCCACTGGGTTTTCGTCATAGACTTGGATGTTCCATATTTCTAGTCTATCCACGGCGTTTCTTCTTTTTTTGCGACAGATTAAGCTGAAAGCAAAGTATCTATTTATAAAAAACAATATGTTTCGCCAAAGAGGAAAAATAACAATAAAATGCGAAAAGCTCAGAGTAGATACAATTTAAAATTTTCTTTTTTATTGATTACTATGTGTATGTGTGTATTACTATGTCGGGCTAGAAAAGTTTTCTCGACAGAACCTATCTTACACATTTACCATTCGCCCATACATTGAATATTGCTGACATATTTGCTCTGGTGTTTTTGCTATGTATTTAGAGATCCTTGATAAAATACAAAGAAGAATCTGCAATATTATTGGACCTGACCTGGCATCTCGGCTTCAGTCATTTTTCCCACCGCTGTAACGGAGTAACCCTGTGCCTTTTCTATAAATATTTTTATTTAATGGTAGTTGTTCTGATGAACTTTCTAACAGTTTATTCTTTCGCACTTTTCACCTGTGGAACTCTCTTCCAGCTTCTTGCTTCCCAGTCAACTTTAATCCTCAAATATTTAAATGCAATGTCAATCGTTATCTTCTGTCTTCTTAATTCCTGTTCCCTCTCCTTAATAATGTGTTTTTCTCATTTTCTTTCACACTCAGTAACCTCTTGCGTATTAGTGGCTTTATTGCCTTGTTTAGGGTGAAATGATTTAATATAATTAGGTGACTCACCGTGGAACAATATCATATATGGGACATGTATAGTAACGTTGATAACTAGTCATCGCTACAATTAATATAGTAAATAAATTATTGTAAAATTTAAAACTTGCATTTAATCTTTTTTGTACATAAAGGTGTGTATTAGCTTGTGGATATAACTTTTCAATGTACGCAATGTATTATTTGAAAATGTTCGTAGAAATGAACATATAGAAATAGTTAATACATTTTAAATGTCATTACAGTTTACAGGGGAAAGGGAAGTTCAAGGGAATTGACTTCAAGAGGCTGTCATGTAGTTTCAATTGTTGGGGAGTCTTTTGTTATTTCTTTGAAAGAGAGTCACTTGACGTAGACCCGTGTAGATGAGCTGGCTGACCACAACCTGTTGCAAAATTTCGATTTTCAAGGGACACAAACAGGAACGTATTTTTAATTTACTCGAGCCGTTTTGATATGGCGGTCCTCTTTCTGTATGGCTTTTTGACATGTTTCTGAAATCTTTATTTTAATCATTAAATTTTGAATATTACCTTCTGTGAAGATTGAACTCTCTAACAGTCTCCTCGCAAACCATGACACCACGGTGCTTAGTAAGGCTAAAACTAGGACAGTTTTAGTTTTCAATTGGTAACCATTCTTCAGTTGTTGGATTTTGTTTAAAATTTCTTACAATCATAACAGCGTGAAGAATATCCTTGACCTTCCTGTAGTAAGCCATGAAATTTCTTTCTTTTTCCGTCATTTTTTTTTTTAAGGAAAATGCTGCTTTTATAATATTTTTAACAGGAAGCAAATGAGAACAAGATCAACTGATTTAGGACTGAATTTTATACATATTTTTCTTTCCCAGCGGTAATGTAAAATTATTTTGTATACTGCTTTCCCCCCTTCAAATAACAGTTGAGTAAAACTTCTTTTTGGTCTACTTAAGTCAAATTAAAAATTCAAATTTATTCTTTCAGATTTTGAAAAAATAGTTTAAAAAAAGAAAGTACTTTTTTCCCGATGAAAGAAATATGAAGAAAAAAAACTCCAATGCATGCACTTTTAAGTGATTACTTGACATTTTTAGGCAAGAAAAAAAAAAAAGAAAGAAAAAGTATGTAGCGTTGTCGCTTTCTCTACCCGTCTTCTTCGACCAGAGGCATCCATTAAGTCATTAAAAGTCTGAAAGAGAAGGATAATTATTCAACGATATTCTTTATTCTTTGGATGCTAGTGTTTGATAAAATATTTTAATTTTATTTTGGAGGAAAAGTTTCTTTTTTCAACCTTTTTTAATATGTGTACACTACAGTTCAGTTTTTTTACACTTAAAAACTCAATTTTTTTTCAGGAACATGGAAATAATTTTAAAAATCAAATCTCGGAAGTTAATTTTATTTTTTAATATTTCTTTTAAAACTTTGAGATATTTGATTAGTTTATGACTAACAATTACTTTTTTTTTATTTAACGAAACATTTGTCAATGACGTTTGTAGTTTTTCATCCTCTTTTTTACTTCACTGTCGACCATTTTTCTTCATTCCGGTGAGATTTTGCTATTCATATCGGTCTGTGGAAACATTTTTTTTTTTCTTTTCTGCTACTTTAAGTGTACATTTCTTATTTATGGTAACGGAGAGCAATTTTTCCCGCCCTGTTCTTTTCACTGACTAAAACAAACTTCAAATTCAGCAGTCGATAATCTTGATTCCCCCGCCCATAACCGGATAGGAAAGGGACAGCTGTGTGTCTATGAAGTAAAACTGTGGCGTAAGAAGACAATAAAGAAGCAAACACGTGGACTTGTCGTCTTCGGCCGCAAGAA
Organism: Acanthosepion esculentum; assembly: GCA_964036315.1. Classification (NCBI taxonomy): domain Eukaryota; kingdom Metazoa; phylum Mollusca; class Cephalopoda; order Sepiida; family Sepiidae; genus Acanthosepion; species Acanthosepion esculentum. Next base: position 104,866,762 of record OZ038492.1, on the reverse strand, counting down.
AGACGTATTGGTTGCTTTATTTAAGAATACTAAGAGTGTATTGTTCGGTATGGATTTATTAGACTATGTCAGGAAACTAATGTTGATATTTCACATATTTATATCAGACTTAACTTTAAAATCAGTATCTTTTAGTTTTTTAACAAACTGTTTTTTTTTGTTTTAGTCGTTTAACACAAAAAGGAACATCTCCAATTATTTCTTTTAAAGACTTTCTTCGCAAAAAAAAAAGCCCAAATTTTAGTCGGTGCTTATCGTGTTAAAAATTTATTTATTTTTTTAAAACTAATCACGTTTATGAATTTTAATAGATAATTAAAGTAAAGAAGATTTGTTTCTTTAACGATTCGAAAATGTTAATTTCCTGGAAGCCACAATAATAATATTCAATAATTTTTCATATTGAATCAGTATTTTTTTAGTTTATCTTATTCTTGTCTTATCACAAGTTGTGTGTTTCCAAAGTTTAAGAAAAATGGATTTTTTATCAAGGTAAGTTCAAAGTTGATCCTTTAGCTTTCAATTCATTCAATCTTCTCTACTTACCCACCAAATTTAAAACTGATTTTCACAAGTTTGACAAAATATTTTATTTCATTAGCAACAAGGTGACAAATTTAAAAAAAAAAAAAAATTACAATACATTATTGCAAAAAATAAAATAAAATAAAAATCATAATGATTCTACCACCACTCACCCACCCGTTTATTGGATTTGTTGGTAAATATGAACAGAAAACAGGGGGGGGGGAGGGCAATCCAACAAGTCGGTCAGAAAAAGAAACACAAAAGATAAAGAAGCCTGTTTTAAGCGCTTCATAAAATATTAATACTAAAATAAATGGAAAAAGAAAACCAGCTTTCCAAATCTTCCTTTATCGTTTAAAAAAAAAAAGGTAAATTTTCATTTTAACACCCGAGCGCTAAATTCACTGCTAAATGGCCCTATTTACTTCCTTTCCTTGCAGAAATTAGTACCCGCTAAAAATTAATGCACAAACTTGTTTTAAAGTAGATGGGTTGATTCTATTTTTTCATTAGTTTTTTCATTTGTCCCCTTCTACACAGAAACCCTCCTCCCCTAACCTTAACACCTAACCCTAAAGGGAACAAATTAAAAAATAAAAAACACTAAATTAAATAATTGCTTCAATTGCCCTAATCTTTTTGGGGTTAGAGAACGAATTAATTTTTTTCATTCTTCATAAAAAAAAATTACTTTGTTATTCTTTTATTTGTCGATGTTTACATATATTTGAATGAAAGTTAACTTTCTTCTTAAATTAAGTACACAAAAATTTTTTTTTTTTAATCGCTTAACGGAAGCGCGTACTAATTTCTGCAAGGAAAGGAAGTAAATAGGCCCATTCAGCAGTGAATTTAGCGCTCGGGTGTTAAAATGAAAATTTACCAAAAACAAAAAAAGTAAGTTTTATTTCTTTTAGTACCGATTTTTTTCTGATTAAACAATTTGTCGATATCTTCTCCGTGATAAGGGCGGACCGGCTCTGTGATTAACTTTAAAAAAAACAAATAAAATAATAATTTGGAATTTTGGTCCTTTTTTTTTTTTTTTTTCCCCCCCGCCTAAAAACTGAATGACGCATTAGTGTATTTAATTTGTTCTTTTAATTTGTCATTGCTATTCTACACAGAAAAAAGGTTTTATTGTATTATTTAATTTGTTTTTGTTTAAAGTTTTCTGTTATAAATAAATTTACACTTATCAAAAAAAAAAATGCTTTACGATAATGCGTAGTGATTTCAAAAGAGATATAGCTGTAAAAGAAGTAAATAGGCCAAAATTTATGATTACACCAACAAAGTACTCAGCAGTGAATGAGTGAACATTATGGCAGTAATGGGGGACGAATTACCAACAAGAAGTCCGATTTTTAATTGTCGATAACTCCAAAACGGTAGTTTTTTTTTTTTCGTAAATATAATTGTTAATTCGAGTTTAGCAAGTAAATTTGCACGTAAATGACAATTTTGGAAAAATTTAAGGGATTTTTAGCGCCCGGGAAATAAAACCAAAATTTACCCTTTATTTTTGTTTTCTAAGTCTTATTTCTTGCATTGAGAATGTTTATATCAACATCAACTTAATACCTACTTTATTGCATTTTTGGCCGAAGGAGATAAATATTTTATTTAAAAAATTTTTGAAAATTTGACCCTTAAACAAAAACACTTCTCGACACTATCAATATTGTTATCAGTTTTTTAATTACATCACACTGCCGTGATATGTACTTTTTTTTTTCATTCGAGTTTTTTTAAATACCAGTCGGAAGTAAAACGTCTTTTTATAATTCATATTTTTAAATGAATTTAAATAATTTACTTTACTTTTCACCCAAATTATGCAAAAGGGTTTCATAACTAAACTTAACCCCAAGCAAGGCGATAAAGCCACTAAGACGCAAGTGGTTACTGAGTGTGAAAGACAGAAAATAAAACATTAAAGAGAGAATATGGCGATTAATATTGTATTTAAATTTTTGAAGATCAAATTTGATTTGAAGTCGAGAGAGTTCCTCAAATGAAACGTATGAGAGAAAAAAAAACTGTTAGTAGTGTTATAACTTAGCTACAGTCATTTCAACTGTAAAATGATGAGATCTTGCTGCGGCCAAATCTTCTAAAATGAATAATATTTTCTTTAATAATTTAATTTTTTTATTAATCTGTCGTCCATTTTTTTTTTTTTTTTTTTTTTCTATTACAACTTTTTAAATCGAGAGCTGTCCAACTGTTAGTATAAAATGGTAGAGTCCAACGTCTTGCATGAACGATGCCTTAACCATTCAGCCATGAAAGCCGAACATGCTGGACACCATTTTTATAGATTTGTTCCTTTTTGACGCATAATTTAAATATGAAATCTCTATAAGAATCAGATTAGACCAAAAATGGAGTATCACTGCCACATCCGGACTGGAGCTAACCAATCCTCAATTTCCAGGCTTGACAAAGTTCAAAAGCATTTGCACAGCCTTGTGGGTGATGACTTGTTTTCCACTCTTCAGCCCCTTACTTCACATTAGTAACCTCTTGCTACTCTCACTATTTTCATGGCAGATGTTCAGCCAAATTATAATCCTTGGACCTACCAGTCCAGGCCTTCACAGATAGGGTCCACCATGTCCCGTACACCAAATGGACTACTCCTAATTTCCTTCATATTCCATTGGTAAGGGGTAAGTTCCATTAAGACAGCATTTTCTCTAAAACTGTTGCGATGTGGAACGGATTACTGAGAGGGTGATTTCCTGATCACTACAATCTTAATCTCTTCATGGGTCAACAGTTATCAATCCTACATATCCTGATAATATGTAACTCTTGCTTCCTCCTGATATGCCTTTATAACCTCCCCATTTAGTAACCTCTACCTTGAGTGGTACTTGGGCCTTGTATTGAGTGAGCAACAGTAAGAAAAAAATGAAATGGATTCTGTGCAGTTTTTGTTGGACTTGAAGATGTACAATTAAAAAAATATTGTTTTTGATGTAATGGAATAACCAGTCACCCCTATGAATGATTACACTATAGGTAGCAAGTACCTATAAAGTTCAACTGTCTACGAGAGACGACGCAAGCACGTCCAACCTTCCAATTAGTGGCACTCACTACTAGATTGACCTGTGTGTATAACTGTACCGTATTTCATATTGTACTGGTTGTGTACAATAAACCTTTCTTCTATAATCCACCTGGTGTTAAGTGTTTATTCTCTTAGCACGGAATATAACAGTTTTTCAATTAAAACTGGGTCTGAAAATAAATAGCCATGTTTTCTTGGCTTTTAGACTTTCCATATTTTAAAATTCATAAAAAAATGATGCATGCAATGACAAATTTTTCATTGATGACAGAAAATATTTTGAAAATTTTGTGTCCATTAGAGAATGTAGTTTTATTTCCCCATTTTTGAAATCCACTATGAATGAAAATGTCAGTTAAAAATTGAAGGTGCCCCCTCCCACACACACGTTTTTGGTGTGTGTATGAGTGGATGGAATGACTGAATGATTCCCAGAAAAATCGATCTATGAAACTCTGGAGCTGGGATGCTGAAGTTAACATCAATCACTAAAGTGACAAACTTTTTCAGTCAGTCATGTGCCATGCATGATACACGCTTAGGCAATCATATATCTTTCGATACATGACTGACAAGGCAGATTTTTTCCTGCAGTAGGTTGATATTTCTTTCTGCGGTAGACCAGTTGCCATCCAAGGCTACAGAACCCAGTATATCCTGCTATTTACACATAGCTGGGGGGAGAGGAGGATTTGTACCTTTCCCAAGAGTATTAGCATGTAAGTGAATGTAATGGATTCGACTGGAATTTGAACACAGCTCTACGATTACTCAATCCAAGCCACTATCCATTACTCCACTGTGCCTCCTCAACAAACTTTTTACTTGAATTATATATATATATATATATATATATATATATATATATATATATATATATATATATATATATATATATATATATATATATATGCTCAAGCACTAATATTCCATGGTTATAATTTATTACATTGGAATCACAATCCAATTTATCAGACCTACAAATTCAAAAAGAAATTGGAATATATATATATATAGTTTTAAGGTGCGTTATCCTATTTATGGGATAAAGTGCTCAATATCAGAGATTGTGTTCAGCATGAAACAGCCTGTCCCCTCTGAGTGTTTTCAATGTTCACTTATATATATATATATATATATATATATATATATATATATATAACTACAGAGACAACTACAACTCTCTCATGTTGTCTTACATACCATCTTAATGACACCAGTGCCATCAAAAATTACCTTATAGCAACACACTGTACCACTAATAACAGATTCAGATCCTCTGAAATAAGAAAATTTCTAATGAACAATACCAAAATTATTTACAAAAACAAATGCAAAAAACGCTTACAAATTCTTGAAGCCACCTCCATTGAAAACCAAAAACCCAGCATAAATAAAATACAATTTAATACTGGCAGAAACATCTGAAATATATTGAATAACTAATCCTCCAAATAATAAACACCAATCCTCTACTAAATCACTAATGAACTAATCCAACAAGATGGCCTGAATGCCCAAATATATTAAGAATAAAAAGCAACCTACTTAAAACCATAAACATACGGCTAAGATGACTAGTATCTTTTTTCAACAACTTAGACCCAAATACAAAAAAACTTGCAAGAAAAAATTGAAAAGATTATTAAATGAAAAATTTCTGTAGTCTTTAATAACACATGTCTCAATAATGTCATGCTGCCAAAATACACACACACAAAATTAATATAAGTAAAAGTTTGTCACTTAGCTGATTGATGTTACCTTTGGCATCCCGACTCCAGGTGGACCTGTCCAGCCACTCTTCAGGTGTTATCAGCTATGTAGGGCACGTGTCATTTTTTGATGTATGAGGGTCCAGCAGCTCAGTACTTAGAACCAAAAACCCAGACTATCTGCACATGTGGTTTGATTATAGTGCTGAAGACTTGCGTAGAACCTAGAACACTTTTCGGGAGAGCTAAATACAGAGAAGAGGTGCACAAGGTCCCCAAAGTAAATAGGCTTTGAATTCAGAATTGTCCTTCTCCTAGACTTGTTTCCACCCAAGGCTATAAGAACTAACTTTGTTCAGCTATTTACCTGCTAGGGGAAGAAGAGATGAATGTAATTAACTCCACCCTGCCTCCATACACATATGCAGACAGGCACATGTGCATGAACACACACATAGACTATGAAAAAATGACTTGCACCAATGAAAATTGCATATAAAAAGAAAAATCAAGAAGTATAAGCAGTCAATTGCTGATACCCCCTGACAAGTGGATGGAGTGATTGCTGGAGGGTCCATTTATAAAACTCTGGAGTTGGGATGCTGAAGGTAACATCAGTTAGCTAAGTGGCAAACCTTTTACTTGCATTAATTATATACACATCTCATCATTCACAGACAGACTGTTTTGCTGTTTCACAGCTCCTCAGTGTGGCTAGACATCTGATCGCTTCAAGCTGGGATTGAAACCCAACCGATTTGGTATCATATCATCTTTCTCCCTGCTGGGCGTTGGCAGGGAGAAAAATGAATTTTTGCATATTTATTTTACCATAAACGTGTGTGTGTGTGTGTGTGTATATATATATATACACACACACACACACACACACACACGTTATATATATATATATATATATATATATATAATCTACAGCATCCCAACTCCAGAGTTTTGTAGACAGACTCTCCAGCAATCATTCCGTCCACTCATCAGGGGTATTACCAATTAACTGTTTAGAAGACAAGATGAACACTTTATGACAATGCATTTTGTTCCTTGTGGAACTTAGATATATTTTCTAAAATATTACACGCACACACACACACACACACTTATATATAAACTGGAGAGGCAAAATGATTAAATAAGGAACAAGTAGGAAAATCTTTCTCTACTTATCCAGAGGGGTCCACTTGTTAGAAAAACAACAGGGAAATCTTTTCTTGGGTAGAAATGAGTTTTGTAGATTTGTCTTTAAATCTTCCTTAGACTGTAACATTTTTCAGAATAAAAAAATATTGAATTCTTTTTTTTTTTTTTTTTTTTTTTTTTTTTTTTGTAACATTTTAGAAGGGTGGGGTCCTATTCATAATACGAATATGATGTAAAATCAATCCCTGACTTTTATAGGGTTATTAGAAATTACCTGTTATTTGCAAATGTTAAATTTGAAGGCTTGGTAACATCATTTATATGATCTTCATATATATATATATATATATATATATATATATATTTAAATTTCTGAATTTTTAACTTTTTTATTTAACTCTTTTAAAAAATTTTGGGATTTTTTGTTTTTTGGAAGTATCATACATAAATATTTAAGATTAATAATTATTTATCTTAAATGAAGAATAAACCAATATTAGTTTATGTAGGGTTTTGCTTTTTAATTGGAAATTAATATATTCATTTGTTATTTATTTAGAAGAAATATTTTTTAACCACCCGTTAAAAAAGTGGTAGTTGTTTTGCAAACAAAAACAAAGTCCAATAACTCTGTCAAAGTTAAGAATCAATTTGACACTATATAATTATTATAAACAGGATCTCCGCTTCTAAGTTGATAAAAAAAAAAAATCAATGTCTTTTTATGCTGACAAATGTTGTGGCCCAAGAAAAGTCTAAAAAATGCTAATGTATAAAAATTGTTTTAAAAAATTCTTTTATTTTTGTAATGACCAGACTGTTTAAGTAGAATGTATATAAAGATTTTTACATAATTTGAGCTTGGATTTTCAGAAATTGTTTAATTAACCATGAATAAATCACATGTGTTGGGGTTGTGTTACCATCAAATATTTAAAGTACTGGTAGTTTATAGTTGGCAACTTGTTTCTTTTATTTCCTCCCACTATTCTTCGGACTCAATGAGGGTGTGTAGCACATGGTGTGGTGCAGTTGTAGCTCAGTTGTTGTGGGAAGCAGAAGCCATCAGATTATCCATTTTCAGAAAGCCAAAATGAAAAACAGGATTAAAGTTAATAATTATGCCTGTATAAACTAATGACTGAATTTGTATTGATCCAATTAAAATATGGGTAATATTTGATTTTTAAACTGAACAAAAATACTTCAAAATTTTTCTTGTAGTACAAAACTTAATAATATCATATAACACAGGCATATTTAAAATATGTAGTCAAAAGAGAGAGAGACTGATATTTAATATGAAAAACCGGAAAGTTTATTGTTTACTGATTGTTGCTTCACACTTGTCAGAACTCGGTCAAGGAATAAAATAGTAAATGTACTTACCAACTAAAAAGATAATGGAAAAATTAATACACCGTTATTAGTAATGTACTAAACCTGGAATATCTCCAAGCAGATCACATTGTCCTATCAGTTATTGCTTCTGTTTACACAGTGAAGGCTGTCTGGACTTAATAAAAATTGTCTCAAGGACTTTAAGATAGTACTCAGAACGAGATCTGAATAGTACAAATAAATTTGAAAAAGTTTGAATGTAAGAAATTTTTACAAGAGAAAATAGCAATCTTTTCTTTTTGTGTCTGTCAAATCAGAAATTGTTCTCAATGATGAATCTTGAATCGGCAGTGATATGTTTCTATCGAAGGATGCTGAGAATATCATGGACAGAACGTGAGCAATGAGGAAGTTTTTAAGGGAAATGAGAGCTACAAAGAAATGAGACAGCTGAAATGTCACCACTTGTGCATGTGTGGTATGGGCATGTCATTGTGAGCAAAGATTAGAATAGACTGGCCTTCTTCAAACTATTGATCATGCCACAAACTAATTAAGGTCCACTCAGCGTATAGGACATTTAGACTTAACATCAGTTGAAATTTCTAAGGTTCATTAGGAAAAAGGGCTTGGAAAATTTGATACTTGCAGGACAGCTTGAAGGCAGGAAGGACAGAGGAAAACTACACATAACATACCTAGCAAGCTTGAGCAAATAGAAGTTGGAACAAGGTTTAGGAGCGAAAAGGAAAATTTAAGAGCTACAAAGTGTTGTTCATGATGACGGTAGTCTTTGAGTATAGAATCCAGAGGTCAGTGAATATTTCGAAGACAGTAAGGAAGTGTAGTTCAGGTTAGCAGTGGATATCTCGATAAAGTAGCAGAGCATAGTTCTTCCTTCTGTTCTGGTCATCTTTGGTTCTGACAGGTTGGCATTGGACATTTGGAGAGAGTAACCAAAATGGCCGACTTTATACAAGACGGATTGAATATTTTTCGCCTCCTGATTGGTTAACCTTCTTTTCAGGAACTATAAAGTGAGTCCAGTCATTTGGGTTTGCTCACTAGTACTAGACTACACAAAATAATGTACCATAAAGGATAGGAAATTGTGGAGAGCCATGATCAATATCCTGAAGGGACATAGCACATAGAAGAAGATTTTGGCTAATGGGTATTTTGAGTTGATATAGTGGTTAACAGAATGGCAAACTAAGTTCAAATTTGAGCTAAATACCTGCAGATGTCACCTTTTATTTTGAGCAAACTCACTCTTTTCTTCTCATTGGATTTACTAATACTTTTTTTCAATTGCTTTTATACTTACATTGTAAGTATAATTATTACGTTATATATAATTTGTAAGCATATTACAATAAACCCCTTTAAACTTGTTAATAAGTGCCTTTCCAGTTTCTGTATTTCAAAAGTTGCCAACACCAACAAAAACTATTGCATGTTACTCGACCAGTTAGATGATGTTTCAACCAAGAACCACATCCCTTCTTCTTATTTATGTAATACCTCCATCACTGTACCCTTTCTGCTGATCTTTCAACACAACTTGAGTGCAGAAAGTGTTGATGGTACAGCACTGTGGAACTCCTCTAAGTTGCACCCCAACTTGATCACATGATTCAATAATAATGTTTACAACTCCCACATTGATTATGACATATCAAACCAATATATCGATCCCTTGATACTTGTCAATCTATGCAACTGGGGAGCAGAGGTATTTCCTATTCATTTTGCACTAATGCCCTTAGGATAGGCATCTTTTCCAATAGGTCAGTTCAGTGATTCCTCTCTGCTACTAGTCTCATGTGACTTAGTACTTGTTATTTAGAGAGATATGAACTAGAAATTAAATCCTATGCCTCTTAAGAAATGAGTGGTGTAGCCTAGTGACCTGACACTCTTATACTGTGTCATTAGAAAATTTGGTTTTAATCTTGTTCATATGCAATATATAATGATGTATAATGGTTACCGATACTGAAAATGAAATCACTGGGCTGAGTTCAAGTTCTAGTGAAGGTCATTGTGTTCCCTTTTTCACAAATACTCATTGGAAAGGTAGAAGTTCATCTCTTCTCCACTCAGCTATAGGTTAAATAGTAAAGCAGACTGGCTTCTCTAGCCTTGGTTGGCAACAAGTCTAGGAGAAAGATGAATCTAAATTCAGCACTGCAGAAGGCAACATGAAACTGTTCTTCTGTTTTCACCTCAATCATAACAATACATAGTTTACAGACATTAAAGAACAGGAAGTTGTGGAGAGCGATGATTTTCTATAATCTGAAGTTTCAAAGAAATATGTATATAATAAGGGAGATGGCTCTACTTTTGAGTTTTTTCACCTCTAAAGAGAAATCCTACTCTCCTTTGCCTAATAAGTCGGGATGGGGCAACTTCCATTTTTAAAATCTTCTTTTTTTTTACCATTAATTCATTGATTGATTAATCTGTTTTATGGCACATCAATCCAGGTGATCATTTAATGCTGAAGGTTTTCAGGTGAATAATTTGAGTTATTTTCTTTTGGGAGCAGGGGATTATATAGGGGAAAAATTCCTTTGAGTTTTTTTGTTTTTTTTTAAATTTTTTTCTTGGTTGAGGGGATTGTTGGTTGTATAAAATCGGTTCCGAAATAAGCAGATTAGGTAAAGAGGGTTTCTTTTTTTTATATACAGGATGAGTCAAAATTATGTTAACACAAGTATGAGAGGAATCATTTATTTAGAGTTTACTGATCAATCTCCACCTGTCCACTAATACAATTGATGCACAAAACCCAGTGATCAACAGTACAATTAAGTGCCTTGACACACATTTCACGGGGAATTTTTGATATTCCACCTTGTATTCTGTGTTCTTCGATGTCTCTAACTTTTTAGCTATACATGCAATCCTTTATCATACCCCAGAATAAAAATAATTTGGACTCATCCTCTCATACTAGTGTTAATATAATTTGGACTCACCGTGTATTTTCCTGTAGGGTCTAATCTGATTTTACTTGCATCACTATTTTCAACAAGGTCCTTTAAATTATCCAATTTGTAGTATTTGTTTCGGGTTTGTTGAAAGTTACGTCAATTTATGTGTATGATTCCTGGCATGGGACACATACTGGCTGCTCTTCATTTTTTAGTAGATGTTCGTGGGTTATGCATGTGTGTCTTATATGGAATCTGGCTAGTACCCTCTCCGCTCTCTCCTTTATTTACCAGCTTTATCCACTTATTACAACCTATGCAACTTAAATACCAACTTGTTTTACACTTCCATTGAAAACTGCAAGAAAATTCTACCATCACCCCAGTTATTAGACCCCTCTGACTTACTAGTATCTTACTTACTAGTATCTTAGTAGGGCTTTTACACTGCAGTATGCTCTAAATATTGGAAATGATGTTAGTGAAATACATCACACTTTTCTGGCAACCTAAACAATCCTATTTTTACCATGACTAGTGATCTAAGTCACCTCCTCTCCCATAACTGCTGATTGAAGTTGCTCTCATATAAATTAGCTGGACAAGACTTAATACACAATTTGCTCTCATATAAATTAGCTGGACAAGACTTAATACACAATTTGCTCTCATATAAATTAGCTGGACAAGACTTAATACACAATTTGCTCTCATATAAATTAGCTGGACAAGACTTAATACACAATTTGCTCTCATATAAATTAGCTGGACAAGACTTAATACACAATTTGCTCTCATATAAGTTAGCTGGACAAGACTTAATACACAATTTTTCTAATGACAGTAAGTACTTGATGCATTTAAAAACTTATTTAAATTCCACACTTAGACAAAAACTAACCTATTTATGGTCAGTGATTGATTTAACGGCATATCAACTCCTTCAATGCCAAAATTTTGAAGTAATAAAAATGTTATTCTGCTTTCACAATTGACTACATGGTAGATGATACTCAGCTTTTGTGCATATACATGTTTGTATGGACACAATTACAAGAGGCAGTGATGTGAGTAGTCTTGTTGAAGTTATTAGGTTGTCACACATGAAATGATTCACTTCATAGGAAATAAATAAAATGCTTCTGAAATGTTAACTAATTTAATTAGTTGAAATAGGCACCATGCTGATGAATGACTGTTCTCCAAAGTACCTCTAAATTCCTGATCCCCTCTTTAAAAAAATTCTCCTCCTTTGATGTGATAAATGTTTTGATTATTTGCATATGAAAAGATTAAAGTGCTTAAATAAGTGATAATCAGTAGGAGGGATATCAGGTGTATATGGCGGATGAAGCAACATTTCATAATTCATGCTATGCAGCTTTTGGACAGTTGATTGAGAAGCGTGCGGCCACATGGTGTTGTGCAGCAAAATTGGGCCATTCCTATTCACAAGTCTAGGATGTTTCTTTTTCGATTTTTTTTTTGTGCATCTACCCCATTTCTCCACAATATGAGGTTGCTGTTATTGTTTTCCCTTGAGGCAATTATGAATAACCCCTTTGAAAGACCATCATACAGTAACCATTAGCTTTTTAGGGTGCAGTGGAGGTTTTGAGTATTGTTTTGGTGATTCACTTGCATCTAACCACCGGCCTACTCTCTTGCTGTTGAATATCCATTTCTCATTGCATGAAATGATTAGATGCAAAAATGATTCTTTTTCCAGTCGGGAAAGCAAGAGAGAGCACACCTTAAAGCTATGTTTTTTTTGTTTTTCATTTAGTTCACATAGAACAAACCTATCCAGTTACTCTACTTTTCCAATTACTTTCAAGTGCCAAGAAACAATTGTGCAAGATGTTTTGAGTTCAGATGCAAGTTTTCAGACTGTAGTTCTCAGATTTTGATCACCAAAGCATTCAATTGATCATGTCTGATAACGAATCATGGTCTTTCCCTTGGTTTATTTTCAAGACTATAATCTCTAAAACAAAACTTCTGAAACCATCTCTGTACAGTTCTGATTTGAACAATGCCATTACCAAAGGCCACCTTGATATTCTGAAATGCTTCACAGGCAGAATGACCCAGTTTGTACTCAGACTGTAAGGTTACTTCACATTGCTTCATTGTAATCATTTTCATTAGGCTTATGAGTAACAATATATTTTTCTTGCCATTACTTACCTGTTATGTCAAACAGTGCGTTGAGAATGTGGGTCTTTCCGTGTGGTGGAGCTAAGATGGAAAAAAAGACGAGCATGCTGTCTATTCTTTTTTTGTATCGTCTTGGCTGAGGAGAAAGTGACGTAAGTCGTTAATGATTGGTCGCTTGTAATTTTAAGATCAGCAGTGGCAGTTACTTAATGTGTTCATTTGTTGCGTGCTTGGCAGGTTTTTCTTTTTTGCTTATGGATCACCTACCGGAATTGTACTGTTTCGGTAGGGTCTCTTGGGCAAACAAGTATGATGTTGCAAGACCCGAAACTTATCATGACTCCAAGTCATAACATCCCTGATGAGGCGATTCTGGTCACTCATTGGAGTGTTTTCATGACAAATTGAAAGAAAGAGAGTCCAGAATAAGTCAAGATTGTTTTATGTACTAAGAAGGTTACTTTGTTAAACGACGATCACCAACCAGAAAATGTGTCATGTGTGACAACCTAATATTTTGGAACAGAGTTTGAGTTCTTTAAGAGATTATAGGATAATATATGTATTAATGTTCTGAAAGAGTTCTTTCATTTTGGTTGGTTGATATTTTTTTAGCGGCATATCAACACCTCTATGGGTTATTTAATGCTGAGATCTAAATATTTTGAACGTAGTTTTATGGCTTCAACTCCAGATAAAATGTATAGTTGGTCATTTTGCTATAAAATTTATTGTTGGTAATTCTACTATAAATATGTATCATTGGTAATTTTTTTAATATAAAAATGTATTGCTGGTATTTTTACTATAAAAATGTGTTTTTTATACTTTAATACTGTTTGGGGGTTAACTATTTGCTCATAGTTGTGACCCTAACAAGTGCTACCACCCCAGGTCAGAAGAGACCTGTGAACAACGTCAATTAAGAGACGGTTCCACGCTCCTCAAAATCTCCATTCTTCTAATCAGAATCCTTGCTGCCAGATGTAGTTAATTGTCAAACCCAGGATAGTGTGCCAGAATAATACAAAAAAATAGCAAAACAAAGTATCCAAATCGTATACACTTATTCAAGTCCCCTAGACTCCCTGAGGAGTATGGGGCCACAGCTTCAAAGTTCCATAGACTCTGTGAGAAATATGGGGGACACAGCTTTCAGCATGCTGGGCATTACTGTTGCTGTGATTTCATAGCAACTAGTAGGTTTTTACAGGATGAAGTTGCTAGTCCCATGCCCGAGCAATTTTGAATTCAGAGTTGTCCTTCTAAATTGGTTACCAGCCACGGCTAAAGAACCCAGTTTTCCCTGCTATTTAAGCCATAGCTAGGACGAGAAGAGATGGATTCATCCCTTTCCCAAGGGTGAGTTGCATAATGGACCTATGCCTGAGGATTTCATAGTGAGAAGATCGTTGCACAGGGACAATCCCACTCTCTCGGTCTGGGCAGTCTTGATCTAGTGGTAAGGGGAAACCGTTACGATTTGCAGGGGCACCAAGCCCCACATCTGGTCCACAAAACAAATCCCTGTAATAAAATACAATTGCCAGTCATGGACGTTCCTGCTGGAAAAAATATGACTCTAGGGACAACGAGATTTGCTTAAAAGAAAGCCCCTCATAATGACAGACAATGTTGGTGGCTGAAAGGTCACCTGCCAACATGCAGGTGCACCGTTGCCATTATCATCATCATGACCGCTTCTCCCGTCACAACTGAGGCTTCACTCAAGCTTCATTAATCTCACCCAATTCTTCACATGCAGAATGTGGCTGACCAGCTTCTAACATCTTGATGTCATCACCATCCAACTCCAGGTCTCCCTTGTCATCTCCACAGATGCCGTTCGTTGATCTCTGATGCAACCAGAATCCAACAGACATTTCGCTCAACCCACTCCAGGCCTCCTTCATTGTCACCACTGTTGTCAATCAGAATCCAACAGACTTTTCGTTCAATCAGCATTCACTGTCTACACCTAATTCTTCATTGCCACCACTGTAACCTTGGCAACCAATATGCCTTACCAGGAATCAACCCACTAACGTGATCTTGATCGACCAACCCAGCAATGTATCTTACCAGGCAGTTCAGCTTCAATATTTTGGCATCACACGACCACCAGTCCATCAAAAACCATCACAGATGTCAATTTCAATCTTGAAGAAAGGCATGCATCAAATCCCACCAATGGTTAATCCACTAACCCCAGCTGTGACCTCGGCCAACCAACTCAAGAAATCGGTCCACTTCCAGCTCTACCAACAACGCCCTTAAAATTAATCACTTTCCTGACCAACAGCAGCTGAAGAACCACACATGAATAATTTTGCTAAATTTCAAATAATTATGTATATAATCCCAATATTGATGAATACACACTGTTAAAAATTTAATCCTTGTTTGTCCCGTTCCTTTGCTACCAAAAGCTTATGACATCAATGTGATTTGAGCTGTGAGTGCTAAGCACAGTCTTCAAAATATCAATGGATATAGCCCTCCCCCCCCAACCAACTGGGTTTTAGAAGAGACCTCAATTTGCTTGCAGTTCTAAACGATCAACTTCCTGGTCTGGATGCTATGTGTACTAGTTGTACTTAATAATCTCAATACAATGCATTTAGTGAGAAAATCATTTTCGAATGTGAATCATCTGAAAAACTTAACTGTGCACTTTGTCACAGAGACAAAACATACCACAGCTTTGATATAACAAATATAGTATTGTACATAAGAAATTAGTATGATCAGTGAATAAAGTACCTTGGTACAATAATTGGCAAAGAATGTAAACAGGGAGTCATCAAACATTTGTCAATGTGTTCTGGCAGACATGGAGGCTCACCAGATTATTATTGTAATCCTCTATCTATCAAAAAAATGTCGTGTTCATTCTACAGTGCCACCTCATGAACATTCAAAAAACAAATGGAGAAATGGTGAACTGTGAGTTAAAAGGTAATGTTGAACCAGATAATGACTTGTTCCATCTCATTATCTGGTTCAAAATTGAACAAACAGCTTGAAACAAGACTTGGGGGTTGTTACCTGACATTTCTGTTTCAGCAAAAGTGCTTGAGCTTCCTAAACTTGTTAATAACTTGAAAACTCTTTAATGACAAAGAATCAAGATGAATGAATTTTATATGCAAGGTAGAGAAAGCAGCAAGAAAAAAAAAATATTCATGTTAAATGCTGTCATGGACCAGGTTGAGCACCTTTGGTTAGACTTTGAACATGGAGTATAAAAATGAAAGACAAATCATTGTGAAGAAGTCGCAGAGACAGTGCATACTAACCCTCCCACCACATGCACACACAGAGATTGAGGGCCATGGCAGTGCTTTGTAATGCTTGCTATCTTATCAACATTTATATACGTTACAAATTAAACTAAGCACAACTGACTATTAAAGAATTTAAAATTTTTGCAGATTTTGACATAATTCCGAGAGCTTTTTTTTTTTTCATACAAATCCGTGAATTGTTTTGCACATGCTAAGTCTGGGGAAAAAAAAACTATATAAAATTCACTATTTTTTATCCATGCATAAAAATTCAACTTTTTTTAACAAGTAAAATCTCGAGGTGATGTTAAAAATTGGTGCAAAACAGTATTGATTTATTTAAGATGGAATGATTTATTATGACAGGTCTCTTATTTGTATTTAGATACATCGTATTTATTTTCAATGTTTTTAGTTGTTCAGCTATATTGCATATGATCCATTATTGTACATAGGTTACAATAAAATTTGTATTTTATATGAATATTACCTTATGAAAATTGAAATGTATTAGAGTAAAGATCCCTACGTGAGAGAATGGGGGATTCCTCCCTTGCACTCCCTCTGAAATATGGAGCATGTTAATTAAAAGGCAAAGAAAAAAGAACTACAGAGTTGGATTGAAAAAAATATCTGAACAAGTTCTAGATAATGGTCAGCCAAAAATACATACAAAATGAATCTGGAAAAACAGTTAAGATTAGTCACAAATGGCTTTCAAGATAATGAAGTGAGCAACATTCGAAGTGATTATCCTACATGTTCCAAGGAAGGTTTTATGTTTGCTATTAAAGCAATATCTGCAAAGAGACAGATTTGTAAACCAATGGATATTAAAACTGCTTTCCTGCATTGAGAAGCATTTGATAGACAACTCTACTGATGTCGTCTTTCAGAGGCCAATGTACCACAATGTTACTTTTTGGAATCTGCCAAACTGTGTCAATAGATTGTCAGATGCCTTTTGGGTATGTTATTTAACAGTCAGAAAGGAACCAATAAAGCTGGGAACACATTCTTTTTTTTTTTTTTTTTTTAATCATTTCACCTCCAAGCAAGCTGAAAGGGGTTACTGAGAGTGAAAGAAACAGAGAGGATAAAAGAACAGGAATTCAAGGAGACAGATGATGATTGATGTCGTAGTTAAATTTTTGAAGATTGTAGTTGAGAGGAAATCCAGAAAAGTTTTACAAGCAAGAAGTACAAGAGAAGAAACTATTAAAATAGATCTTACAGTTACATCTAGCCAGTTCAACAGTAAAATGATGAGACCTAGCTGCCAATCTAGTACTGTGTTTAAATTTATGAAGTCTAGGTACTAAAGAGGAAAACTCATCGGAACAATTACCGTGAAGATATTTATAGTAAAGGCACAAGGAAGCTATATTATGGTGGTGGGAATATAAATGAAGCTAAGATGCCAGATCAAGATGAATAGCATTGCAGATTCTTTGTTGAATTTTGTCAAGAATCTTTAGCTACAAAAGTGGTCATGAATATATATATATAAAAAGATTGGTGGTACAAAATTTTATTACTGCCATAGAAAGACAAAATTTATATTTATTACCACTCATGATGATATAATAAGTAAAAGATAAAACTGAAAAACGATCTACCTAACCGATTTCAAACCTCGCCTAACAGAGTTAAATCGAGGTTAATAAATATAGAATTATCACTAAAAAGAGATGAACAATATGTGTTAGGGAGGAAAAAAAATTATTTGCAAAGGGAAGGTTTCAAAGACAAAATATAAATGGCCTCCATGTGTTGGTTAGAATGTCTGAAGGAGTATACTTAACATTGCAGATCATTGTAGGGACGTGCTTTATTCTGACATCCAGCCTTTGAGTTGTTCTCCCTATGTAGTGTGAGCCACATTTAAATGAATAAATCAATGAACTTTTTATGATGTGGCAGGAGAATGTATTTCTGCATGGATGGAAGGAAAGACTATTGTTCATCTCTTTTTAGTGATAATTCTATATTTATTAACCTCAATTTAACTCTGTTGGGCAAAGTTTGAAATCGGTTAGCTAACTAGCTCGTTTTTTCAGTTTTATCTTTAACCTATTATCATTTTGAGTGGCAATAAATATAAATTTTACCTTTTTATGGCAGTCATATATATATATATATATATATATATTATTCAAAAGTGGTCATATATATATGCGTGTGTGTGTGTGTTTTTTATCATTTCAGTCAAAGCATAGTGATAAAATCCACTAGGATGTAAAGGGTTATTGAGAGTGGAAGAAACAGAGGACAATAAAGCACAAGATTCAAGGAGACAAGATGACTGTATTACATTTAAATTTTTGAAGATTGTAATTGACAGGAAACAAGAAACTGGAAGAGAGTTCCACAGGTGAGAAGTGCAAGAGAAGAAACTATTAGAATAGAACTTACATTCAGCAATTTCAACAGGGAAATGAGACCTAGCTGCCACTCTAGTACTTCTTTCAAAATATGATCAAACCATTTTTCACATGGTATTTTAACCATAAATTGCATAGTTTTATCACTACCCATGTTGATGATTTCAGTGTTGCAGGATCAAGTTTTTTTCTTCCATACCACTGTTATAAACTATAATGATATGGAATATATTAAAAGTCTGGTGCCAATCACATAAAGAAATTAAAGGAGAATATAATACTTGAGCAAAACATTAAAAATCTGGTGCCTATTCTATTGAGAACTAACCAAAATGTTCAAGATAGTTCATGGTAATTGTTATAATGAGCTTTCCATTTGGTACCTAGACTTTATAAATATAAGAACAGAAACACAGCAGCTGGACCAGACAGAATTGTAACAGAAATGCTGACTGTAGACAGTAACGACACAAAATAAATTGCACAGTGACACGAGCTGTTCTTCTCAGCCGTCGCTACACAGAAAGAGATTTCAATACTCCTTTCCACCGGAATCAGACGTACAGGCTATAACCGCCTCTTAGTACGCTAGTCAGTCAGTTCGTACGTCCAACTCTATTCCACAAAGTCCGCCGAAAAACTGAATCTATCTGTGCCGCTAACGTCTCCTTTTTATGGCACTCTGACACTGCAAAATTTGCATGCGTTGTTGCGCAATCTCGTTCTGAACGAGACCGGCGCGCATAAAACGCGTCTTCACACGCGGCCATGTTTCTTGCCGGATTCGCCACGCAGGCAAGACACGTCCGTACACGCTTTGAGTTCCTAGGTAAGTCATGACAGCTTTAGATGACTTTTCAAATGCGATTTGCAGGTCGTGGACACTAAAATAAAACGTGCGGAAGTTTAAGTATCTGGGAAGTGTTCTGACGGAGGACGGTAGGTGCGAAACAGATCCGTAGACGAATTGGGACGGCCAAGGACACATTCCAAAAGCTGGGCAGAGTACTGCGAGACAGGAGGATATCTTTGGTAACAAAGAAAAGAATGCTGAACTGTTACGTGACATCTGTCCTTCTTTATGGCAGCGAATGTTGGATGATTTCCTCAAAGATGAAGAAGAGACTTGAAACGACAGAAGGTTGCTAAGGATATCATGGACCGTGCATGTGAGCAATGAGGCCTTAGAGAGGATGAAAACAAGGAGGAGGCTTATACTTAACATCAGGAAGAGGCAGCTGAAGTTTCTGGGGCACATAATGAGGAAGGAGGGCTTGGAGAATCTGATACTCACTGGTTGAATAAAGGGAAAACAATGCGTGACACACCTGGCGGAATGAAGCAAGTGGATGACAGAATGTGGTCTGGGGGAGGAAGCAGAGGGAAGGAACTTGTTGAGAGCTGCAAGGGATAGAGGGAGGTGGAGAGCCATGATCGCCTATGCCCTGAACGGACATGGCAGATAAAAAGAAAGAAAGAAAGACTAGGTTGGCAACAAGGTCTCATCATTTGAAATGGCAAGTTCTATGTTAACAGTTTCTTCTCATGCACCTTTCGTTTGTTGAACTCTCTTTTTAGCTTATTGCTTTACAGTCAACTTTGACCTTCAAAAATTTCAGTGCAATGTCAGTCGTCTGTCTTCTTAATTCATGTTCTTTTTACTGTTCTATCTCTTTAATAATGTTTTTCTTTTTCTCCTATTTTTTAAGTAACCCCTTGTGTCTTAGTGGCTTGATTGCTTTGTCTGGGGTGAAATGATTAAAAAAAATACTGCTAGATGAGATTAAAAATATGAGGCAATTTATTAGCCAGCTCAATTGGCTGACAAACCAGATGTGTGGCTTATGAAATAAATTTGTTATTAAAGCAGAAAAAAGTCAATACTGTTGTTAAAAAGACTAAGAAAGAAAAATCTCTTATTACTGCTTTGGGTAATATTGAAAAAGTAAAGATTGTTGCTTACACCGACGTGAATTTTACTAACTTATTGTATGGAGAATCAAAAGGGGAAGACATAATATTTTTGGTTGGTATTAATGGCATGTGTATGCGCCTGCATCATCGCAGTCTGAATGCATTAACAGAGCCGTCAAAAGTACTTTGGCTGCTGAAACATTAGCCATGGTTGATCTTGCAGAAACAGCGATTTTCTACAGAAACCTTTATATTACAGCTCCTCAGTTTGGATGATGAAGCAAGAAATGGGCTCGTAAACTGTTATTTCTTCTTTGCATGCGGCAGTATATTGTTTCACTGAAATTCTAAACAACAGATTGTGCATTGAGATTTCTACCCTTAGAGAGACATTAAAAAAGGGGGGGGGGGTGAAATAACAGGAATATCATATCAATCAACAGACTGCAAATTACTTAACAAAGAAAGAAGATACATCACTTAAGATTCTTACATGCCTGAAGCAAATGTATGCATTTTTTTTTTAATCATTTCATCTCCCAAGCAGGGCAATAAAGCCACTAAGATGCAAGTGGTGACCAAGAGTTAAAGTAGATGCAAAAATGAAAAACATTATTAAGGAGAAATATTTTCATGACATCTGCTCTAATGAGCTTTTTTCCTCTGGTGCCCCAATTACACAAATTTAAGTGCACTACTAGATTGGCATCTAGGTCCCACCCATTTACTGTTGAAATAGTTAAATGTAACTGCTACTTCTACTCCAACAGTTTCTTTTCTTGCACTTCTCACCTGTGGAACTCCTTTCCGTTTACTTGCTTCTCTTATAACGACAATCTTCAAAAATTTAAATGCAATGTCATTCACCATCTTCTATCTTCTTGAAGCCTGTTCATCTTTTGTCTTTTCCTCAACCCTTCCTATACTTGGTCTTTTCTCTCACTTTCACACTCTGTAAACCCCCCCCCCTGTATACTAGGGGCATATCTGCCTTGTTTGGGATGAAATGATTAAAAATAAATAAATGAACTCAGTAGGCAATAGATAACAATTGACATTGCATTAAAATTTTTGAAGATCAAAGTTGTCTGAGGAGCAAGAAGCCAGAAGAGACTGAAGCGAAGATGCCATGTCAGGACTGATAACATTGTAGATTCTTCTTTTGTATTTTATTAATAATCTCTAGATATATAGCAGAAGCACCAGGCCATATATGATAGCAATATTCAAAGCCTGGACAAATGGTAGACGTAAATAGATTCTGGTGAGCAAAATTGTCTAGCATGACACAGTGAACCAATTTTCCTCACAGCAGACCTAGCAATTGATTCAATATAATTCTCACACTGCATGTCTGCAGAAAACATTAGCCCGAGAAGGTGCAATGAGTCCAACTCTCCTGGAGGTTAGCATCAGCCATGCAGATGGGAGGCAACAAAGGTTCTCTAAGATGATTTAAAAGAGAGCAGTTTTGTTTTGGGGGTGTTAACTGGGGCAAGGTATGGCTTGTTAATTTTAACAAGAGATTGTAGTTCATTTTCAAGGTCAGCTACCAATCTGACCTTATCGAACCAATCAGACTTAACATTAAGACAGGAGTAAATAGTTTTATCATCAGCATAGATCCCAAGACGAGAAGTGATTATATTGGGAAGGTATGTATTAGGAACATCATTGGTCCAAAGATAGAGACCTAGGGACTCTTGCATTAATGCAAAACAATCTAGAAGAGTGAGCATTCAAGACAACATTCATTTTGTGATTTGATAAGAAAGATTAAATCAGATTAAAATTTGTCCAGAAATACCCTAACCTTTCAACTTGTGAAGACCAGTATGCCAAACCCAGTCAAACATCTTTGAGATATCCAAAAAAACAGTCTGAGCTTCACCATTCTTATCTAAAGTTTGACAGATCTTAGCTACAATCAAAATAAAAATGCCTTGCATTATAAATATACAATGAGTTTCTCATCTTTTCATTGACCAGATAAATACCACCAACATTGTGTTTCAATTCTCATTCATATCTTTGCACTAGCAGCATGGCCCGGTGTTGCCCGTGCTTGATTCAAAAATCGTATGACTCATCCAGCAATTGCTATCACTTGACTTAAAATATTTTTTCCCTTCCTTGCCTTTAAAAGAGTGCCCTTTGCCATGCTGATGTTGCTACATGCCTTACTTCTTGCCTATCTCACACTGCAAATTTTTTCTAAGCTCTATACTAAACATTAAATCTGTTACGAAAAAAGAACTAAACAAAATGAACACAAAACGATCAGCTTTAAAAAGGGACTCATAACTGGAAAAACCGAATGAAAAAAGAATGTTAACAACAAATACTTTTTCACACCCAACACAGTTCTGCGGAATCAGAATCAACATTGAGTTTAAGCAAGCGAATGCGCCAATTGGAGTAAAGTGCCATGCAGATTTAAATTTTTCCCACTTGTGATGAATGCAGCTATCGCTTTTTTTTTTTTTTTTGCATGCTAGCATGCTAGTTAACATTCGTGTCAGTCAGCTGTTGGCTCTTATGCTGGCCAATAGAATCTTCCTGCCTATTCGTGGCAGCCAGCTATAGGCTCTCACTCTGGCCAGTAGAAACTGGCCGCAAACTACATGAAAACTTCCGTAGAAGCATGAAAAAATCGATTATTTCCACTATCGATGGGAGTTGGGAAATGCAATGTCAGTCATGGCCTTTCCGCTAACTTGGAGCATGTGCATGTAAATTTTGGTGCAAATCTGTCGAAAATTGTGGCCGTGCATTCATTACACACACACACATACACACATCCTGCCTTTTGTAGATAGAGATACAAAACCTGATGTGTGTTCACTAGGAAATAAAATGTGGTAATTAATGTCACAGTAAGAAATAGTCTTGAATCCCATTTCCACTATATTTGGTTTATTCAAGGATTCATTTGCTTCGATTTGGTGGTGGTGGGGGGGGGTCTCTCTAAGAGACATTTTGGTGTATAAATAAATTATTTTACTTATCTGTGCCTGCAAGTGGATTTGCAAATACCCTTGGGAAAGGTATGAATCCATCTCCCCTCCCTAGCTATTAATCTGTAGCTAATTCGAACAAACTCAAGCCAAGTACTACAAAGCAGATAACCTAAAAGAATTGGCATATGAGTTCATATCAGAAAATTCCCAGTGTGGATATGAGGTAGGATAATTATTTTATCAGAAACTTTGGGAATAAAATGAAGTGACTCAAGGGTTAAAATAAATAATATATATGATGAGTGAGTCTTTTGGTATTTATCCATGGCAAAAAGTTTGTTAATAAGTTGGATATTAATAGCAATCTGGTGAAATCTTCGTTTGTGGTTGTTTTAAAGTAAGACCATGGTAGGGGTAGTAGTAATCTCAGAAATTAGGTTGATGTCAATCTGCTGTGTTTTTTTGGCTCTTAACAGGTGGAAATGTCAGTAGCAGATGACTTATTGACAGCTTCTTCATGTGTCATGCATGGCTGTATTCTTTTGTTCCATCCTCTCCTAGTGTCATTCTTCTTGTTCCCTCTACTAGTGTCATTCTGGTTCCCTCTGAGGTGTCAGGTCTTTATCCTTTTGAATAGGCTCGAAAATTTGGCACAAACATCAAAATGTCTCTTTGTGTCAATATTTTTGATTGACCAAAATTATTTTATTTTCAGATGTTCCTTTCTTTTTAATTTTTTTTTTTTTTTTTAGAATGGAAGTTATGTGTGGAGCCTTTCTGGCTTTTCATATTATTCAGTCACAAATAAGTAGGTTCTGCTCCTGAAAACTTCCAGTTTTTTTGGTCGGGTTCAGTCTTTTCTTCTTCCTCTTTTTATTTGAGGGTTGTCTTCTCATAGATTAAGGGAAGCATAGAAAGAGATAAGGGGTTTTAAAGGAAAGCACAAATGCTTTATTTTAAATTGAATTCTTTTTATTTTTTGTTTATATATTTTTATATTTTATTTTATTTTTATTATTACTACAAGAGAACAGAATCTTTTAATGAAAAGCAAACTAGTCAGATTATTTTCCATTTTGAAATACTGACTTAAGAAAGCAAAGACTATTCAGTAAATTTTCAGAAAGATTTGATCTCAATTTTGTAAGGTCCGACCCTGCTGCTGAAAACGCCCTTTCAGATTCTACACTTGTAGACTTGTATGAAAGTAATGTATTATACAGTTTGTCTAGATTTTCTGTTCTTTTTAAAGACACCTCAAAGCTCATAAATTTCATGTTGACATCAAAAGTTGCTGAAAGTTCTTTTCTCAGTGGAATCATCTCTGTTCTGTTTCAAGCAATGGGTCATCATTTACCCTTTTTCCAAATTCTATTCCATTTGTATCTTTAGAGCAGCCAGGTTTTTGTTGGCTTACGCTTGTTTTTTTTTGTGCTGATCCAACTGTGCACTATCTATTTTTGGAGAAAGGCCTTTTAAAAAGTCTATCTACTACCAGTCTGTCAAAATGTAACTGAAAGTTCACTATGTTCCCTGTACCATAACTTAAACTCGTCCATGTCTGATTTGGGGCTGCAGATAATTCAAATAAAGTTTTTAATTAGACAATTCCCAGGCAGCTCTACACTTCTTAACTGTTCAGAAGTTAAATAGGCATTCATCAAAAGATTCTAAAGAGCCATTCACAATTCATTTCCTCACTTCTTTCCCTACTGAATGTTGACTACTTCAAGAAGTGACTTTCTTCTGGCTGCTCTATAACCCATGGAAAAAAGAAGACTGCTATTTTTAATTTTGGACAGGGTTTCTAATTTTTTAAATTTAGTTACAGACAAAAGTGTGTGTGTGTGTGTGTGTGTGTGTGTGAGAGAGAGAGAGAGAAAGAGTGGCAGCGACTTGTAAGTGGGGGATAGTGATATTGGGGAGATAGCATCAGTTTTTCAAAATCTGTGCTCCTGGAGTATGTAGCATTGTTACATGATTCTGTAGTTATTTCTTTTAGGTTTTTTAAGTTGTGTCATTATTGTTTGACCTTTATTTAATCAAATCTGTATAAAAGAATAAAAGTAATGGTGTCTATTTACTCATGACATATGCAACATATACTTAATTGTATATACATACATACACACACACACACACACACACACACACACACACACACATATATATATATACATATATAATTATACACACACACACACATATATATATATATATATATATATATATATATACACACACATACATGCACATACATATATATATATATATATATATATATATTTCATTAAAGGCAACAGACAAGGTACTGCAATTAAGCTTTTTATTTAATTTTTCTTGTGTTCGAACAAGTGTTTTCTTTTCTGGACACAGAGTAGTGTGTAGAAACTGTCCAAATGTCCTGTAATTCCGAGCGCTTTCCTCTGTCCTTTTAGCCATTATCAAGGATGATTTTATTTTGACTTTTTAACTGGATGTATGGGTTGTGTGTATGTATCTAGAGTTATAGGCATATTTTATTTTCTGAACACACTCAGCACATTGTGGCCATGCTCGTAGTTAATATCATTGAGTGTTGGCTTTTTCTTTTTTATTATTAAGGCTTCCATTATTTTTTATCTTTTTTTATATGTGGATGAGGTTATTATGCTTGTATTTTTTTGCTAGTATCTTTTGGATGGAGTCCGGTAAGTTTGTGTGTGTGTTTAAATGAGTTCTGATGGAGTTGTGGTTTGGTAAGGTGTAATGTAAATCGTCTGGATAAGGCATGTAGTAGTGTGTAATTATTTATGAGTTTGGTTTGATCAGGAACACAGTTCTTTAAGGGATATTTGAACTCGTAAACAATGTTCATTCATTGTAGTTTTAATTTTGCAGGTCGGTTGTTATTTTTAAGAATAAGGTTAGCTGTTTTGTAGTAGATAATTAATTTAATTTTTTTAATTTTGGTCGACTGGGGTAGTGTGTTTCTTTATGATATTTCTCAGTAAAGATTCAACTTGTTTATAGTTGATGTGCACTTGGCTTTTGTAAAAAATATTTGTTATTTTGTCTGTGTGTTCAGTATTGTTATTTATGGATAGAAATAACCTAATGTAGTGGTCAATGAGGTGGTTAGGAAAACCATTGTTAACTAGTGTGTTAGGAAATATTAACATAAATAAAAATGACCATAATACGTCCTCAAATAACTCTAAACATATCAAACTACTATACCATAATCGAATGCATGCTAACTATAAGCAGGAGGAAAAATTCTGAAAAGACTAATAAACACTAATATATCCCCCACTAATCTAAGTAAAAAAAATAATATTAACTATATACTATACTAAATTTAATACAACCAACCTAGTCATCCATAACGGCTCTTCTCCGTTGGCTGGCGTCTTGCCAAGGACCAACATTGTATATCAGTTTGGAAGATTGCACCTTTGATAAAAATTTTTTTAAACATATGTTGGTTTTAGAACGATGATGAGAAGGCTTATGTTTCACTTGAACGATCATAGTTCAATCTCAGAACATTTAAAGGAAGACTCGTGTCCATATTCAGTTTAGACAGATATTAGTTGAAAGTACATCAGTGCTCCATCAAGATAATAATATGTAAAAGCTTAAAATTCTGAAAGAATATTGCAGCCAGAGGTAAGTAGAGTCAACTATGAGTATAGCAATAAAGTTCTTAAATGTTTGTAGCAGCAAAGTGTTATATAAAAATACTAAATTAAAAGACTATAATTGAAAAATCTTTAAATCTTTTTAAAAAAAATCACATAAGTTATCTCCCTTGCATAGAGGTCAAAAAATGTTTTGAATTTATACTGTTAACACAATACATTCATAGATATGCAACCCCTGAAGATGGTCTCAGATGACATTGAAAGTACTTGGGAAAATAAAAATTGTTTGAAAGAAAATTTTGGAATTTTTCTTAATCAAATTTCTACAGCCACCAAGAAATTAATTTGTGGATATGAAAGGATTAAAATTAAAATAAATAGACAATACGTCTAAATTATTTAACAAAATACACACACACACACCCACAAAGATATATATGTATTAGTGATGGGATAATACCATTATTTTTACTGATTCCGGTACCTACAATGATTAAAATTCATTATTTTCAGGCCCTACAGTTGATTTGGGAAACTTAATGAACAAAGTACATTTATTAATAAAACATTTAGTAGAAAAATAAATACAAAATCTTATGAAATAAACTTAGATATCCTTTTTATTTAAAAAAAAAAATTAGGTAAGTGTTTAAACAATAAAGATAACAATTTCTTTACATAAATCAAAGTACCTAACTAGAGTTGATATGTTGCTTTAATTTGGTTATCATCAGAAATCTTAAAAAACTTCCAAACTACACTTTTCTGCTTGGCATTGGTTACACTTGCCATAATAGGGGTCTGAAAATAATAAACATCACTTAAAATTTAAATTTTTCACTGTTCGATAAAAATATGTTTCTAGTTTTCTAAGGTGCATAATTTGTGAAGATTTAACTAATAATAGTTTCCTATTAATTGTAAAATAAAAAGGGGCTATTCTTTTGTTGACCTTTTATATATGGCATTTTTCAATGAACGGAACAAATTTAGGGATAACAATTCAATTTCAGCATGCATTTCAAAAATAAGAGACACTCTAATATATATATATATATATATATATATATATATATATATATATATATATATATAATATTGCAACAATAATACTCTAAGCAGAACGGCATCATCCTCTGTATTGTGATTTAATATATGCGTATATTTTGATAAAGTAGGAGTACCTAATCCTGCAGGACAGTGAATAACAAGTAAATGCAAATTTTAAATTTGCTTACAGACATTTAATAAGAATTATATATGAATTATTACAGCAACTTAATAAATAAATAATAAAGGGTCTTCAATCTTATCTAAAAAAAAATATAATTATCACTAATAAGTTTTACTGTCTAAAATAAATTTTTCACAACTAAAACATTTGATAAAAAATAAATGAAAAAGTGTTTTATTTTTAAGAGAAAAAAAAGTAAAAGTGCAGCAACACAGTAAAAACATCCCTTGATTTTTAAAAGGAAAAAATTGTTCATTTTATAAAAGGTATAAGATTTGAACTGTTATAAAACATTAAAATAAGATTAAGGATGAGAACAATTGTAAAAGTGTATTTTTGCATGGGACTTTTTCTCTTTTTTTTCTTTTGTTTCTTCTTTTTTTTCAGTTATTTATTAAATTATTAGAAGATGAAATTTTATTAGTTTTATTTTAAAAATATTAAAACAGATCATGTTAAAAGTGGAAAAAAACTATAGCTTAATCATGCCAGATAAAAGTGTGATAAAAATACTAATTTTTAACTTTTTTTATACACTTCTACTTATAAAACCTGCATCTTGTTTGGTTCCAACGAGGAATAAATGAGAAAAAAAATTCAGAATATTTTAAATGACATAATAATTTAACACAGGAAAATTCAATTATACCAAATAAAAATAGTAAAATAAAATTAAATACAATTTTTGATGGATATTAAATTTTAGAGATTTTAATAGAAACTTTTGTGTGAAAAAGCTTTTTTTCAGGAAACTTCAAATAAAAGTTTTTTTTTTTTAAGTAAATAAAAATGAAAATCCATTTTAAAAGCTGTAAAATTTAAATTATTAATAATAATTTGGATATGCATCAACATGGTAATTTTCTTTCTTCCTTTAATGAGGATACTCAGAAACTTTTCTGTCATTATGAGAGAATCCTATTAAAAATATGACTTTTCTGTCATTATGAGAGGACCCTATTAAAAATAAGACTTTTCTGTCATTATGAGAGGACCCTATTAAAAATAAGACTTTTCTGTCATTATGAGAGGACCCTATTAAAAATAAGACTTTTCTGTCATTATGAGAGGACCCTATTAAAAATAAGACTTTTCTGTCATTATGAGAGGACCCTATTAAAAATATGACTTTTCTGTCATTATGAGAGGACCCTATTTAATGAGTCCTGTCTTAAGGAAAACATGCTGCCAAAATATATGCAATATAAGTATGTACACTGCGTGCCAAATTATTGTCGAGATAACTTTTTTTCTAATATTTCAAAAACCGTCCAATCAATTCACACAAAATTTTCACACAATGTTGGCAACACTGACCTGCGCAATCACTGAAATTCTCGTACTGATCTGCGCAATATAAACAAACTGGAGCCATATTTGTTATCAGCACGGTGATTTGAGCATGCCAAATTATTAGAAAGGTTTAGTAAAATTCCCAGAATTGAGCAAACAAAACGTTTATTAACATTGCACAGGAATGTTTATGATCAAAAGAAGCTAATAAATAAGATAATCAAACAAATAATAACAGATACAAACAAAGGCACAGTTTTAAACAAATTAATAGGGAATGTGCTTTACCTGTTTTGAAATTACTTGAAGAAGTCGACAATCCATAGAATTTGTTAATTGTAGGATGTCATCCACTGTAATGCCACAAGATATGTCAAGAATTGCTTCCCACAACTCAGCATTGCTCCTGAATTGTCATCCGTTGGCGTACAGTCTTCGCTTCATGATGCTCCAAAGGTTTTCGATTGGGTTCAAATCCGGAGAATTTGCTGGCCACTTCATTTTTCGAGGTCCATCGAAGCGTAACTGTTTCAAATATTCAGTAGTCTTGTGAGCAGCATGTGAGGGAGCATTATCTTGCATAAAAACAATGGCCCTTCTGAAGGCAACTCTTTGCCTTTTCATCCACGGTTCAAGATGCTCCTTCATAAACGCTATGTATGCATCAGCAGTCATTTTGATGCCATCTGGTACTCTTCATGGGCCCACTAATGTTTTTCCAATAATACTACCCCCAGATCATTATGCCTCCACCGCCTTGTTGGCGTCTCAAACGCTGATGGCGATTCTGTCCGTTTATTACCCAGCCTTTGCACCATCTATCTGGCCCATCAAGTGTTGCTCGAGTTTTGTCTGTGAACAAAACTTTAGAGAAGTCAATCTTCATATTGTCCTCGGCCCATTTCAATCGATTTTGAATGTGAGTTCTCATCAACGGAGGCTTCGATACAGGTTTGACTGTTGTTGCTATTTCCCTCAGATACCGACACCGAGTACTTTTAGACACAGTAGGATCCCCAATGCGACTGAAAAGCTCTTGACTGGTAAGTCCAGAGTTCTTCGTGGCCTCTCGTTTAAGTCGTGATATGAGACGACGTGAAATAACCCTCGGCTTTCCTTTATCTGCCCTTTTGCATACTTGTGTAGGGGTCGGCGATGAACTTTTTCACTGTTTGATGACACCTCCCTATCATTTTAGAAATTTCTAGGGTAGATTTACCTTTTGAGAGTTCTGAGGTGATAGTTTTCTTTTTAACATCACTTAAACTGCTTTTACGGTGCATCTTTTCACTAAATTCTTACACTTTTCTAATAATTTTGCACGCTCAAATCACCATGCTGATAACAAATATGGCGCCAGTTTGTTTACACTGCGCAGATCAGTAGAAAAATGTCAGTGGGTGCGCAGGTCAGTGTTGCCAACATTGTGTGAAAATTCTGTGTGAATTGATTCGACGGTTTTTGAAATATTAGAAAAAAAAGTTATCTCGATAACAATTTGGCACGCAGTGTATATATATATATATATATACACACACACACACACACACACATGGAGGATGTGCATGTAGTGTAGTGGTCATTAGCATGGAAAGTGGGATAAACAAGCAGAGTTCAAATTCCAGCCAAGGCTGTTGCATTCACTTTCACACAAATACCCTTAAAAAACAAACCATTTCTATCTGCCTGCAGCAGAATGCACAACTCGTGTAGCTGAAGAATTTCAGTTACTGTGTGTTTTCATGGGTCAGTGCATCCTCACAAGTGGTCCTGCCCTGCTAAAGGGGATGGGTGATTTTTATTGCGTCATCATCTCTAGAATTGTCAACCAGGGCTGCAGTTTGGTCTGCTATTTAACCCATAGCTGGGAGAACAGATGGATTCATATCCAAGGTTATTTGTGTGAAAGTGAATGCAACAAACCCAACAGGAATTTGAACTCTGCTCTCCAATTTCTTATTGTGAGCCACAACCCACTACACTACCAGCACATCCTACAAATAGCCCTTGGAAACATATGAATCTATGTTTTCTTACCCCTACTCCAGTTGGCGGTTAACAACAGGGCAGAATGAACTCTGTAGTTTTGACAACCAACATAGGAGAAGGACAATTCTGAATTCAAAATCAGTTGAACATGGTGCTGGCAACTCCACCCCATGAAAATGTACAACTGTAACACCTAGTGTGATAAGGCTGCGTTCTTCTACACCACAAGGAACCCTGCAGGGTTAACAAATACACACACACACACACACACACAAAAGTACTGAAAAGTTCTTACGAAGTGGGTCAGGTCAAAAACTTTTAACATCTACTTCTATAAGTATTTTTTTATTTTATTCAGAAGTTATAAAACTATTTGTAGCTATTACCTTAGTACTTGTTGCAGAACACTAAATTTGACCTCATCTTAAAAATGGAACACAAGTCTGCATAATGTCTTGGATATAAAATTAGTAGAAAACTTCAAGTTGACATGATGTTCTTTAACTTCTGCTCCATCCTTTAAAACTATTCTAAAAATAACTTTTATTTATAGAGTAACTCCTTTGCTGCTAACAGCTGCTCTCTGTTGAAAATAAATTTGATATTTAAACATAGTTAAATACAAATCTCTTGTTTTATAGAAGCCATTTGGAAGACACCATTTTTTTTTTCTTTGGATTATTAAGAAGGCTAAACAACATTAAACTGAAGTGCCAAAAAATTGCCCACATTGGATAGTTTCACCATTGCCACTTGTAGAAATGGACTTGGCCAATGTATAACATAATAAGTAAAGACGTAGTGTGGCTGTGGTAACCACAAAATGAGTACAGGTTTTACCACTTTTGACTGCAGAAGGATTACTGAGGTCAGAAAAATGGAACACTATCTCTAAAGTAGCTGTTGCTCAACATTTTTTTTTCATGCAACAGTAGCAAGTTTATAACTGAAATATGCAAATTGCAGACATGTTAGCAGTGTAAGGAGGGGTTACCAAAACCCAAGATATCATGAATATCAATGATACTTTCAAAGAAATTTCATGATACAACTACCTTGTCCTGAAATTTGTTATTTTCATACACCTATACTAAAATATTTAGAGGCTATTTTAGTGAATATATTTTAAATTGGTTCTCATGTCTAATATGCTTGTTTTCCCAGATAATCATGAAACTGGTATACTTTGTATCTGTTCTATTTACTATCTTGTAAAATCATAAGTTAATAGTTGAGTGTATCCCATAAATGAGAATCCTTGTCTGATTGATTACCCATCACTAATTGTTTCTTTATTCGATATATTTTGGGATCGTAGTTATCTGCAAATTTTTTGAGCTTTTCAATCTGAATAGAAATGAAAATAATAATCAAGGCCAAGTTGGTAAAATCTCATCATTTTCTGGCTGTTTTGAGTATATGCAAATGCTGGTGTGCATACAGTTGTGGTCAGATCAGGTTGTGTCACCCTTCCTTTCAATCAGTTTCACCTCCCCTACCTTCTGAAAGGAAAAATTTTTTTGCCCTGTTTTATTTGATTGTTGATACTGAATTTATTTTTTTTTATTTTGATCAATAAACATCAAAGACTAAAATCATAGAAACTGTCAGTATTTTAGTACACACGTACCAAATTACTTCCAAAATTTTAATAGAATCCACCCTGGTACTAAAGCACATATCTTAGAATTTTGGTACTACCTCCCTGCCCCCACCAACATCAGCAAAAAGATACAAGTGACTACAGGTGATGCATAACTGTGAGTGTGGACCTCTTAACTTTTAAGTGGCCTTGTTTAAACGTATTTATTGAAAGTAAAAAATGAGTCACAAGTTTTACAACTGTTTTAAATTTTCTGCTTGATAAGATGTTTCTAATGTTTGAAATATATCTAATACTAGCTTAAAAGCTGTCCTATAATGTGACATTTAAGCTAGCTCCTGGGGGTGGGGTGGGGGGTGGCTCTTGATTGAGCCTTCATCACAATAGGTTAGGAGGAGTAGAATTGATAAGCAACAGTAGACCACAGAACTCAATTGATCACTGCATTTAAGTATTGCATTAATATTTAAGCTTACCTTTTAAAAGTTCAATGATAATTCTTCTGCCGCCACTTAATTTAAAGACAATTTGATGTACATAGGTCCTTAATTTCCATACAAACAATTATTTTTATTTCATGGGTGACTTTCATTGGATTTCGTAATTACTTTGGTTATTCCCAAATTTATTTCCAAATTATAAAAATTGTTATTGAACAAAAAAAATTGTTGTAAAAAATCATGTAAAAATATCACCAAAAACAATCACTGTAATGAAAACTTGGGAATCCAAAATTTCAGGATTGTGGGTCTGGATCCAACCTGGAATTTTTTTAATTTGCTCACGGAGTCAGCCTGATTCCAAAATGGTATATGTTGGACTACAGCTTCTAGGAGTAAAGTTGAAAACAGCCAATTTTATTTTAAAACACTAATTTGAGAACAGTAATTTTTTTCATTTGAACATGAGCTATTGAAAGTTAGTTGTGTCCCTTTAATTGTTTTTATCAGTAGAATCCAAAATGGCAGAATCCGAAAACAATCGCAGTAATGAAAATTTGGGAATCCAAAATTTCAGGACTGTGGGTCTGGCTCGGAATGTTTTTAATTTGTTCATGGAGTCAGCCTGATTCCAAAATGGTATAATATGTTGAAAAAGTGTGACACACTGACATTCACATTTATTATATAGAAGATATCTATGTGTATGTATATATGATTCTCTTTTCCTCTTTTCGCGTGTCTCTTTTATGTATATTTTGCACATACATAGTTGTAAACACATGACTGGTCATGTAGAAATTGAAACTTTATTTGAATGGTATTAAAATTTAAAGAATTATTGTATATGTTAGGAAGATGAAACTTTGCAACATGATAATTTGATATAAGTTTGAAATGTGTAAATGTTATCTTTTTTTATGTAAATTATAACCTGATGAAATTCTACTTTGATTTGGTGTGGGGTGAGTTGCTATGGTAAAATGCAAAACAACAGAACTGTCCAAGTTTGCATTAAATAAAAAAAACAAGGCCAAAAATAATATAAGGCAAAGAGACAATATGTGCAAGGTAAATTAAACTTAATAAGGCAAAGCAAAAGTAATATGGCAAAAAGTTCACAAACTAAGAATTGGGGTGACACACAAAAGCAAGTTCATACAAGCGAACATAGTGTTCTGACTGCAAGAGAAGACAGACTGGGACTGAGTCAGATGAAACCAAGAACTGGCCTATTTTATTGGCTAGCAAGAAATCCCAGCATGCGTCTGTGTACTTCTGCCTATAAATTGGGGAGGGGCAAGTATTTTGCAGTCATTCCCCATGGGGACTGAAACCAACAGTTGGAATATTGTATTTAATAAATAAGATTTTATTTTGTTTGAAGTTGATCAGTTTATAAAATGTCTTTTAATGATGTGTCTGTTATAATTTAAGAATATAAAACAATAATCAATACGGGAACACTAGATACTGACAAGAAATGTAACTCTCCAACAAAGAGTCATACTGCATCCAGCCACACCTTAACCCTAATCTTGTTCAGTCAATCCCCCCACCCTGTACAGCATACATTCCATCCTATACAGGTTTTATAATCATTGACTAACATGGTTACTTTTATTGACACAATAGCCATTGATTAGTATAACTCATCTGGGGTCAAACCATATCAACATTGAACCATGGAACACTGATAACATTGTCATCTGGTCGGAGAGGTCAAATTTAGACAGATGATAGAGTTCCTGAGTGAAGGAGACCACATAAGGTTATGAATACAACACATAAGCAGGGTGTTAGGTAAGCTGGTGGTGGCTGTGGAATGGTGTGAGGTGGGTTCTTTTGGAGTTTTGCAAGAAATGCTAGTAAGGCTGAAATCAATCTTGGCAGACCCTTTGCATGCCAATTTATGCTTGCAATGTTTTCTAGCACTGATGATTTGTTCCAGCAAGATAAATGCATTCTCCTCCCCAATCATGCATGCACAGCACAAAATTGGTTCCAGGGACACTCAGCTGACTTCTATGTACTCTACGCACGGAAGATTTAAACTCTGTATAGAACATCTTGTTAATCTCAGTAAATTCCCTGCAGCCACACCCAATACACACAACTCTTGGAATGTGTTTGGTTAGATAAACCCATGCTACAAATCTAACACATTATTAGTCCCATGCTCATTGCTTTGCAGCCATTATACAGTCAAAGGAAGAAGCTAGACATTGAGGTAGTTTTCTACAATTTCTTAGAACTTCAGTTTAGTAATTTATATAAGTATTTTTAGTTACTACCTTTTATGAATATTTTTACCTTTTATGAAATCTTCTGCATGCTTGAACTCAAGTTCTCTTTCTGATTAAATCTCGGAATTGCCTTTCGTAAGTGGTACACCACAATTTTAGTCAAAAAATAATAGCAAAAAATGAAACTACATCCTTTTCTTGAAAAGACTTTCAACATAAAGACATTTAGTAGGGAAAGATATGGAAGGTTGGAAATGTTGGAGATACTATCTTGTCTATTGGGCTGGTTATTTTAGAATAAACTTAGAAAGAAAACTAATTTCTGGTCAGGATTAATCTAGGATTAAAAAAAATGTGGGATAATTCTAAAGCTAAGGATATCGCTACACAAAATACAATATTTTCATGAGAAACCTTATTTTGTATTTGAACTGAAAAATTTTGTAAATCAAATATGAGTTCAGTATTTTCTGCTGGATTACATTCTTCATAGTCTTTTTCACAATATTGTAACCTTGTATCTCTTTTAACCCTTAAACAAGGGGAAAAGCTTGCACGAACATGGATGCAAAATGAGTCAAAAAAAAAAAGGAAATTCATTATTTTTTAAGAGTAGTTTTTAGGCTTATGTTTGCTTTAATTGTAGACAATTATAAAAACAATGGTTTAACTTATAGATTATAATGTAATATAACAATATTAGGGAAATCTGAGAAGTGTCTAAAGTTTGCTCATTACTTTAATTATATACAACAACTAAAAAAACAATAGTTTAACTTATAGATTATAATGTAATATAACAATATTAGGGAAATCTGAGAAGTGTCTAAAGTTTGCTCATTACTTTAATTATATACAACAACTAAAAAACAATAGTTTAACTTATAGATTATAATGTAATATAACAATATTAGGGAAATCTGAGAAGTGTCTAAAGTTTGCTCATTACTTTAATTATATACAACAACTAAAAAAACAATAGTTTAACTTATAGATTATAAAAAAAAAGGAAGTAAAACAAATGCTTGGTTCTTAAATTTAATACAATTTCGAGTACCATACACACTGAAGCATTCCATGCACCAAGTTGTCACTATTTTTCACCTCTTTTCTCTTTAAGAAGTTTGCATGCAGACATAGCACTGTCTTCAGTTTGTTCTTCTAATTTTATTTGCAAGCAAATACTCCAAGAAATGTCATTACCTCTTAGAATTACCAATTAGTCATTTAGGCTCCAATCATGAATGAATGATGTCTGTGACACTGGGTAATTTTTACACAATGTTGATTATAACCTTTTGGTGGGTAGCTTATATCAGTCATAGCCATTTATTGCTTTAAGAAATTTAAAAATTTTAGAGAAATGTAAACTAAAAAAAAATTGTAAGTTTACATTATCTATTTTGGTAATTTTAATTCATTTCAGTCATGACCTTAAGATATTTTCTTTTTGATTATTTGTCTAATTATTGTGAAATATTCTCTGTGTCTATATAAAATCTCAGAAAACATTTCCATTATTTCACAAGAATGGTTAACAAATATTAGGTTGATGCAAAAGTTTAGTGACAACTTTTGCACAATCTGAGAAGTGTATAAAGTTTACTCATTACTTTATTGTGTGTGCAGGTGTACTCGCTAAGAATTGTTTACAGAGATATAAATAATTTGGTGAAAATCTAGGTAAATTCACATTCAACACTTGATGTTTAATCCAGGAAAAAGTGTATTGGAAGCAAATCAATAAGTCTTTGAAGCTTATGTCAATGATGCAGTAGGTGCAAGCAAGTTTGTAAAGTTTATTGATTTTGTTTTTTATGGTTCATCAATCTTTTGCAGGTAATTTAAAGCCAGAAAATATTTTTTGATTGTAAGAATTTTTTTGAGATAATAATGACTTACTGATACAGGTCCCACTAATTAACCCATAACTGGAGGGGTGAAGGACGATTCATACATTTCACAAGGGTATTTGCATCTTAGGGAATATAATGAACCTGACGGGAAATGGAAATTGGAGAGGTGATTTCCAATTCCAATACACCATTCGCACATCCAAGCTTACAGTATTTGGTATTCTCAAACAGTCCCTCATCTTAGGTACTGATCAGATAGATGTTTGTCATAAAAATAATATGAGATATCAAAAAAGAATAAAATTGTCTTTAACAATCTTTTCTCGATCTACTGGAAAAAGAAGTTCTCTGTTTGGGATTAAAAGGGAAATTATGATGAATTATTTGAACAAATTGTTACTGCACAATAATGCAATGAGTAATTGGCATGTTTGAATGACATCGTAGAACACAAAAGACGTCATTTACTGAGCAAAGAATCAGACTAGTGATTTTCCTGCATGACAATTGAGCTTAGATAGGAATTGTTTCAACACTTTTATTTGTTCTGTGGTTCTGACAAGTTTCAGATAGCAAAGTTTTCCTCAAAGAATTCATTGAATCAAAACTAAAAATCCATCTCTTATAATGGAATACAAGATTTACTTGAAAGTTGTCTACGGTCATAGAAAATCAGAGCAAATATATTTTAGTGACTCAATGATGAT
Organism: Acanthosepion esculentum; assembly: GCA_964036315.1. NCBI lineage: Eukaryota > Metazoa > Mollusca > Cephalopoda > Sepiida > Sepiidae > Acanthosepion > Acanthosepion esculentum. Next base: position 104,828,300 of record OZ038492.1, on the reverse strand, counting down.
GAACCTTTGAAAATATATGAATAAAGTTTTTTGTTTAAAAATGTAGCAGAGTTTTGCACCAACCTAATATTTTACTTTAAAAATCAATCTTCAGATTAAAATCAAATCTTTCATCAGTTAATCTAAAATTAACTCTTGTTGAGTAATTTAAAAAATTTAAATTATTTTGTCAGAACCTGTAAAACTGACAAAATAAATAAAATAACTCCAATTTAGCTATCAGTAATATTATTTTTCATGGAACCAAACATCTGTGCCTTTCCTGCTGGTAGCCATCTTGACATTATTATCTTGTCTCTGGCGAGTATTTTACAAAAAATGATGTTGAATCAAACTGCTTCTTCAAAATTGAATGAGGTTGTTTTTCAAAATTAGGAGCAATTTCAGTGAAAATTGATTCAGTTTAAGTTTTGACATTTCTAGTTATTTGCACAAAATGACTATCAGCTAAGTATTTTAAATATATTTTTGTTTAGTTGTTAAACAAAACAAAATGATACTAAATACGTGTGATCATTTAAATTTTTTTAGTATTAATTTGTTTGGTTCAAAAGTGTAATACATAAATAGTCTGCAATATTATTGTGGATAGCAATTGCCGATAATTTTCAGAAGTTTTTATCATCCAGGGATTTTTGACAACTGAACTCTCTGTTGCTGTTCAGTTCCCACAATGCTGCTGAAAATGGAAGAATTCGTTTTGTAAATGCTGTTGTTAGTTGGCCGTAGAATGGTTCAGCCAAGACATTTTGGAAACAATAAAAAATTACAAAAATAAAAATTTTTTGAATAGTCATTGTCGTATCAATAGTTAAAAAATTTTTTTCTTGGACTGTAAAGTTATAGTCTAAGGGAAGTAACTTTTAGAGTCTTGAGAATTTTTATATTAGATCACGGAGTTCGAACTATTTTTTATCTATGGACCACTTTTACTCTTAATTCTTTTTAGTTGACCCCCATAACCATTCGATAAAAAAGCTTATTTTATTTTTTTACTAATAGATACGTTTAGCAAATGTTCTATAGAAATAGAAAATATATATGCTTCCTTTATATATAATCCTTATACAATTTATATATTAATTTTATTATTAATATTTTTTAATATTTTATATAGATTAATTATTTTATTAATATTTAAAATTATATTATTTATATATTAATTTATATAATAAATTATAATATTTATATAATTTTCCTTTTTATATATATATATATATATATAATATTGTATTTTAATATGACGTAAATTACTGTAGAAATTCCAAATATTATTATTATGGTGAACCCCCCAATCTTCTATGTTTTTTTTGTGTGGACCCCTTGGGTCCATATAGACCTCAGTTGAGAACCACTAGATAAACAATTATATAAATTACTATGAAGATCTGTAATTTTTTATCTACAGCAAATAAAAAAAAATGTATATTATTATATGTAGGTCTATTGTAAATTTATATGTGATACAAGCTTGCTTGAATGGACTAAAAATAGCTAATTGAACTGCATTTGAAAGCTCAGCACTAATAAATTTTCAGTTGATTTTCTTATTAGTAACTATATTAGTTTAACTTACTTTAGAAAGTGTCCCCAAAAGTAGCGAAATTAAAAAATTGTGCTGGACATTCAAAAGTAATCCAATATGACAGCTGTGATATAATGGATAACACCTATGGTGTGTACCTTTTTAGTGGCTGTTTTTATTTTATTTAATAAACAATACTTGTCCCTAAAGAGTTAATGAATATCTTCATTATATAGGGCTAGATGTAATTAAGATTAACATTTTGATATTAATTAACATATAATACAATAAAGATTTAAAGGGGAGACTTTTTTTCTTTTTCTTTTTTTTTTTAAACAAAATTCTTCCTGGTTTTTATAACTGTAAAAAGTGTTTTATCAATGGGTCAAGAAGATTTTAAAACATTTTTTTGTCTTAGATTTTCTTATACTGTCAGAGAATCAGAAAGATTATAGACACTTTGTAGATGACAAAGTCAAAAATGATGAATGTCCTGATTTTGTATTAGCCTTTTGCAGTAGCGTGTGTGTGTGAGTGGGGGGCTTTATCCGTATCGGAATGGCATCCAATCAGAGAGTGAAATAAAAATTTAGTTTATATTTAATTTGAATAAAGTGTTTATTTCAGGTTTCATCTTGTGACGATCTACGTCACACGCATACATACATACTTACACAAATACAAATCATACAACGACAAGCATTCATTGGATAATAAATCAACACTACTTTGTAATGGACAATTTACAAATCGCAGCAATGTGACAATTTTGTAATCGCTCTATTTTCATGTAGTCGATTTTGTGCACTTTTGGGAGAAACGGATCACAGAAGCTTTCTTGAGTCTCCTCACTCGCTGATTGGTCAATGCCAACCAATCAGGTTGTCTGCACGTGAAGAACAATTCTTCCCATGCAGCGATTCGGAGCTGATGATCACCTATATAAGCAAAGAATATTCTTAGATAATTAGTGAGATTTCAGTTGCCAAACAAATCCACAACAGTTGAAACTATATGCCAATCTTCTCACTCAGACCGCCAATCATATGCTGAATATTCCTTACACTCACATAATCTTTTCCTTACATAGCAAAACTGTTGAAAACATTTATTACCAGAAACTATCACAAACTTTCTTTCAGTGAATTTTGGAATACAAATAATAGTGAAAGGGAGACAACTCTTGTTTTACTCAATGCATGCCTTTCTTTCACATCCTTGTTTGTACATCTTGTTAAATACAAATTTTATATGTAATGATGTCTTTGGCTTATCCTCTTTTTCATCACATCAGTTTGGTTTCCTAATCTAAGTTAAATAAATGTGGTGAGGTCTGCCACAATCTGTTTGATTAAAATATTTTGCTGATAAAATGACATAGAATAATATCCCAATAGCAAGTATTTATTTTAATTTTTGACATTGGAAAAATATCTTCTGTAGAAGAGTTTTTTGGGTTTTTTTTTTTAACCCAGTGTGTAAGAAATATCCTTATCAATTTGTATTAATTTTTTAAAGGGTTAATTTTTGTAGGAAAACAAATCCTGACTATTAACTAGAGTGTATTAATTCCTCATATCCTATATCAGACATTCTACATTTATGTATGATCTTCAATATATAATATGCAGGATGTTGAACCTTTTTTAAGGTATGCATATATAGATAGATGGATTTTATTGTAATAAGAGCAATTGGTTGTGAGAAAGACATTTTAATATAATCCATGAATTATTCAAACTAGCATCTTTATCTTTCTTATTTTGATACTAAATTTTGTCTGGTGCAATAATATTTGATTGAAATCACTTAATAATATTGAAGTTTTTTGTTTTAATAACTTATTGTTTTAATTTGAAAAATCCATAATTTTAATTAAAAAGAATATTCAATTCCTTCAAAAAGGATTCTTTACAAAAATTTCTGATACACATTTGAGGAAGCATGAATAATGTCCATGTTGAAACAATGATTCAAACAAGAAGGATGAATAATTCATAAATTATGCAGCTCTTATTTTGATTAACCATGTTACTTAAAATGATTACTTTGCTACTTATGTAAATGTAAAAACAGCCTTAATTGGCAATAATATAAGTGACAGATGACTATAAAAAGGCACCGTTGATTATTTATGGTTAATTTGTTTAAATAATGCTTTAAAACTATTGCTTTCATCTCGTGGCAATAATTTTAAAAGTCTGTAAAATTATGTACTAAAATAACTAAGTAATCAGTCATTTTTAGTTATTTATATATCAGTGCATAATAACAATTTTGATGTTAGATTTAAAAAATACTTAAAGACCTATCTTAAGAATAAAGACGGGCAAGAAATTTTTGTTAAAGTATTAATTCTTTTTTTAAAGTGGGCTCTTCGTGAAACATTATTCATTATTAGACAAAGACGAAAAATGATGGGATCTGCATGTCTTGTTATTGTACGAGTTATCTCCCTTCGGTTATTTCTGATTTGGACGTTATGAAATGTTAACTATGAAAAAATTAGATGGTATACTTTGTATTTGTCTTTTGCAGTAGCGCGCGCGTGTGTGTGTAATGGGGGGGGGGGCTTTATCCGTATCTGAATGGCATCCAATCAGAGAGTGAAATAAAAATTTAGTTTATATTTAATTTGAATAAAGTGTTTATTCATCTGTTTTTAATTTTGATGTATTTAAAATATCTTCCTTCCCAGTACTAAACTGCTTGAGTCGTAGGGGTATACAATCAAGGAGTTGGTCCCGGGCATTAACAAACCTCTGCATGTCACTGGAATTTTGGTTGATACTTTATTTATTCTTGGTATTTGAGTCTGAATACTGAAAGTTTTGAAATGTGTATCATAATTATTTTTTATATTAATAATTTGCAGATTTATCACAATATTTTCTTCATAACTGAGTATTTGTATCTGTACTGGTAATGTTATAAAGAAAATTATAAACATCCAATGATTGCTTGTAGATACAAAAAGTGGCACATTGTAAAGAAATTTTTGCTAGGGTAATACCATGAAAAACTCTCTTTTGAAGAATAAAGTAATTTTTAGGCAAAATTGTGACTTAGCAATAAGTGTGGAGTCAGTGTTGTGACTCACCCAAAAAATAATGATCTTATTTGTGAAATTCAAATCATATCAATATTGAAAGAGGAAAACAAATGTAAGATTTACTAATGACTAAATAAAATAATGAAAAGTTTTTTTTCTTACAATATAAATTTATTTTATGTGTATCGTTATTTTACACAGAAATTAATCTTCATTTTTTTTTCTTTATAAACAGGCAATTTTCTAAATTGTAAGCATGTATGTTCAAAAATCCTTTAACACTAAACTGCTGATTAGGGATCATGACAATACAAGTAAAGTTGACTTTAAATTTTAAATGCAGTTAGAGTTTGGTTAATTACATTGTAGTCTCCCCTTATTTATAGATTATTATATTAATTCTTTAAATCAGAAGTGACTTGACATTTAGCTTAAGGGCTACCTTTGGTAGACTTTATAATATTTTGATTTAATTTTAGCTACATCTTGTTAATGACATAGATGGACTTCTAATACAATGAAAATTCAAATATTGTTTCGAACTTTCACTAGGACATAGAATTAACATTTTTATTGTATATGTATTGTAAATGAGCCTGCTTTTTTGTTTTTATTTAAATATAAGTTTGATTTCTAGATAGGAATCAAGTTTAAGTTTTCCTTATAGTCACATGACTAGGTTCTCTCATGTGATGTCAATCAAGTGATGAGAAAAGATTCACATCATAATACTAAATGTATGGTTTTTAAATTTATTTCAAGTTGTTTACTCACTGTTCACTTGTAACAAAGTGTTCACCCCACTGATAGTAAATTTTCTGAGAACTAAAGAGACATTTTAATTTTTTTTTTTCAGAATTAAAAAAATACTGAATAATTAATTTTAAGTTTTTATTTTTTATTTTAAGAATTATGAACTCCAATTAATTTTACAGATATATGCAAAATCTTTTATTTTATAGATATATGCAAAATCTTTTATTTGCTGTATGGTTTGATTGATTGAACATCTGCTTTGTTAAATACCATAGATAACTAAAGTTTTAAATAAAAGAGAATGTCTAACAGCCATACATTTTTGACCAGAAATGTTTGGAAAATATTTATTCATTAAAAACAATAAAATGTCATTAAAAGATAATAAATGTCATTAAAAATGCAATAAAATATCATTAAAAAAAAAATTCCTTGCCCATAATTAAACTTGTATTAAGGATTACATACATACATCCAGGTTTGTTAAAAAAAATTTCCATAATATTTAAATTTTGAAATTTCAGCTGTTGTTTAAGATCAATATCAATATATATATATATATATATATATATATATATATATATATATATATATATTACCCCAGCCTGATGATCCCTGCTAACTTAAATAGTTGCAGTAATTATATTTTATAACAGCTCTAACTTTTTAAGATTGACAGTTAAAAGTACCTGATAATAAGTAATGTAAACTATCCTATAGAATATAAATTATATACACTTGTTCCTGCTGACATTGATGTTTCTAGCATATATCTTTTGGCAGTTTGAGTATATATAAAACATAGGTGTATCTGTATAACATACACAATTAGTTTTCATCTGAATTGTCAACTGCTGTTTCAAATATCCATGACTGGACAATCAATAAAACTTTCATTGAACTATATATATATATATATATATATATATATATATATATATATATATATATATATAATGTAAAGAGGTTATAGTTGTTCCAATGCAAGAAAAGTGTATAACCACAGAAAAAAGAGAATGTTTAACATTGAAAAACAAAGAAAATTAATTCATTTTAATAATATGTGGAGATATACACTCTTTGCCTGAAGAAGGTTGCAAGACCCGAAATGTGTGTGTTGCAAAATTATGAAAAATAAAGCATAATATATATTTAAAACAAAAATCCACATTACAACCAAAAATGTTTGCGGTTTATCTCTTCTTTTTAATATATATATATATATATATATATATATATGTGTGTGTGTGTGTCTGATTGGAATAGTAGTAATAGTAATAATTGTAATAATATTTTGAAAATTATAAAAAAATGAATCAATTTAAATATTCTTAAAATTATCAAAGTCTGAGTCATCAGATGACTACTTTATAAATATGTACACTCTTTCCCTCACTTAAATTTGAGCATTCCTCCCCTCACCTCAATATTTGAGAATTCCTCCCCCACTTCAATATTTGAGCATTCCTCCCCTCATCTAAATATTTGAGCATTCTTCCATTCACTTAAGTTTGAGCTTTTTAATCCTCACTTACATTTTAGTGTTGGGGCAGTTGTGCTGTGCCAAAATTTAAAATTGGGAATAACCTGCTTGCCTTCCTTGAAAATTAGCGATTGTGACCATGGCCATTTTAGCTTATGAATTTGTACAGTGAAGTGTTTAATTGTGTGAATATATCTTTATGTGTAATTGCAGTTGTATGAAATTTTTTTCTGTCTGTCTTAGGATATTTATTGTTGTACCTACAATCACCTCATGACACATCCCTAACAAATCTACAATTGCTGCTTTCCCCAGAACTGATGAGTCATATATATATATATATAAGTACCTGTATCCTGTTTTGTGTCTTTCTCAGCATACATTTTTAAGTAAAAACACAAACCAAAAAAAAACAAAACAGGAATTTGAAGTACACTTTAGACATGTTTTAGTTGACGCCTTAATTTTTATTTGAAAGTTAATCTTTTTTTTTTTCTTTCCTTTTCTTAAAACCGATACTGACTTTTACTGATAGTGATGTTGGTCACTCTTTTCAGGTACAAGCTGAGCATCTCTGCCATAACTTCCTTGACTGGACCACCAGCCCATCATCACCTGGAAGCATGGACTTTGGTGAAATCTCCATCATAATGGAGAGCTCACATGGTTTGTTATTTATTTATTTTACTTTTTTAAGTATAATTTGATCCAAATGTAATTTTGAACCATTTTTAAACAAACTTCAGATTTTCTTCAAATTTTATTTAAATGCATTGAAAAGAAAATTAGAATAAAATGTGGACATGTTTTTTTGTACAGATTTTTTCCTTTTGTTCTTCGTCTTTTTTTATACCTTGTGAACATGTTAAGTTTTTTTTTTTTTTCTGAATGTAGTTTTTAAAAAAAATTGTAACTGTAATCTGATATAGCTTTTACAACCAAACTAATAAAAAATGTTTTATTAATTTTAAATAATTATTTTCTACTTATACTGTGTGGCTAACAGGACTATTTTAATTTAATTTATTTAGTTTAACTCAGTGCCACATCAAGCCATAACGTAAATAGTTATGTCTATGAAATGGTGTATTGCTGGCATATCTGGTCCGGATATACTCATTTCTTACTTCACAGTTTTGAGAGTTCAAAATCATTTATGTATCTTGTTGGTGGGGGTAATTATTCTGCACTCTGCAACCTCTTTCTCCTCGGATGCAACATCGCAAGCGCATCTCGACTCTGTTGCTATTTCTATGGCCAATTTTCAGATGAGCTGCATTCTTTAGTTCCACCAGTTCAGACCTTTACAGCTAGGACACGCCATGCTACATCCATGGAGTTGAATCACCCTCATTTCATCCATATTCCAAATGTAAGGAGAAAATTCCACTTGGACAGCTTTACCCCACCACAAAACTGCTATTTTCTGAAATGATCTCCCACATAGATTCTTTCCTGAACAATCTTTAACTGTTACAAGTCAAGGGTCAATTGTTATCTAGCCTCCTTATTCTCATAATCTCAGAATCTCTAATTCTCTTATTCTCATTCTCATAATCTCTTATTCTCATTCTCATAATCTCTGATTCTCATTCTCATAATCTCTGATTCTCATTCTCATAATCTCTGATTCTCATTCTCATAATCTCTTATTCTCATAATCTTCACTTATATTGCACTTCATTCATCATTACCATTTTAACTGTACCCTCTACCTTGAATGGTTCTTCAGCCATGTATTGAGTGATAATCAGTATAAAAAAAGAAAAGATCATACTGATTAATGATGTTATTTATTCAGTTTGGTTTAGTTTGGTGCCTCCAGTGAGAATTGAACTTGTATCACTTATAACAAGGCGTCCAAATACTTAATATTTTTATGTCAATCTTTAAAAAGTATCTGTCTATATTTCTGAGATATGGTATTATGTACACTATTTACTTTATTCGGACTATTGCCCTCATCTTTGTTGCCATATTTATTACAACGTTTTGGCTGTTGTATGCTTCAGCCTTCTTCAGGTGATTGGGATGTCGAACTGAACCCTTTATTTCGCTCACTGAGGTAGACTGTTCTAGTTCCACGTGCCATGTTTTAATGGATGTCAGTTATCAGTTATCTCCTGTTAATTCCACTCTCCAAGTTCTCCACTGCATTAACCAGGTAGTGAGCTCACACTCTTTGGGTCCTGTCACTGGATCCAGTTAGATCCAGTGACAGGACCCAAAGAGTATGAGTTCAATACCCGGTTAAGGCAGTGGAGAACTTTCAGAGGGAAATTAACAGGAAATAACTGGTAACTGACATACATTAAACATGGCACGTGGAACTAGAACAGTCTACCTCAGTGAGCGAAATAAAGGGTTCAGTTCGACATCCCAATCACCTGAAGAAGGCTGCCGCGTACAATGGCTGAAACGTTGTAATAAATATGGCAACAAAGATGAGGACAATAATGTAAATCTTTCAAAAAGGTCTAAATAGAAAGACAGCAGGAACTAACTGTAATTGAGTTCAGTGAAAGATTTTAAGGTAAGCTTTGGTAATTCCTGCTGAAATAGACACGTCATTGACACCTCTAGTGGATTAAAATCGACTGAAATGATTGAGATAATCACTAAGAAACATGATGATGATAGAGATTTAGCCATGAGTTTTAAGCTAATACCAGCATTTATTGATTTCTGGATTTGAATCTTAGAGTAACATCTTGAATTGTTACTTGGGGTGAGTTTTACTTTTAAAGGATGTATGTGGAGAGTGCTGAACAATTCTCAGCCTGATCCACTTCCCAAATTCTGACCAAATATTTCTTTTGCAAATTGGTCAGGCTGAATCATTTTCAACACCCATTTATAGTTACACATTTTATAAACACTTTCTTTTTGTCTTTCTGTCATTAGACTGGTCTCTCTAGCCTTGATTGGCAACCAGGCTAGGAGAAGGACATTTCTGAATTCAAAACTGCTTGGGTGTGGGATTGGCAACTCCATCCCATAAAAACATACTTACTATGAACTCCAGAGCAACAACACATAGCATGGTGAAGCTGCAGGAAGTCAATGACACTAAGGATTATTATTATTATTATTGTTGTTGTTGTTATGATGATGATGTCATCGTCATCATGAAATCTCATTTAAAATTTGGTTCTAAGTTTTCAAACTGCATATTAATTAAATGATGAAAATATAGTTTTATTACTGTGGTATATTGACTGTTATATAATGGTCATGTTATAAATACCAAAGTTGTTTTTTCAATAAATCTACGATATCTAAGAGTTTCCGTTTCTTTCACGTATACTCTGTAAATATGGTTGCCTATGATAATGCAACTATTAACATACTTATTTTGGGGAACAATTCACTTGTATCAGTTATGTTCAGATCCCAAGAGTGCCCTACAATAGTACAACACTTAGTAAATAACTACAGAATGAGTATGGGAATTTTTGTATGTGATCAAAGGAGGCTGATAGTTACTGACTGCTTAAAAGTGATAAGGAATTCTTTTTAAGTGTTCTACTGAAAGCTTTAGCTCTCATTAGATCACCAAAGTTAAGCAGTATCATGCTCGGTCACTACTTTGATGGGAAGACCAGGTACTGTAAGCAGCCTCCTACAATCTGAAATATGTTTTAGCTTTAAATAACTCACAAGGGGGGGGGGGTTGATAAATTGTAAAAAAAAAAAGCAAATCAAAAACAATTACGATTGTTCAGATATGAAGAAGTTAAAAATTATGTGGCTAATGTTTAAAGTCCTCGTATTATTAAAAGAATTTTGAAAAAAAGACTGGTTCTTATTGAAAATGATCACTTTGGATTGGATTGTAAAAGCTGTCATAGGCATGCACATTTTTTAAATTATCAAATGTAGCAGGAAACTGTTTCTTCTATAGCACAGACACTGGAACAACATTTGCAAGGGATTCTGGTTTAGAACACACTGCAATGCGCTAACCTGACCTGCATCGAGCACAAAACCATACTGACTTCTCCACAAACACTTACCTCCCTCTTTTATTCATTTTTGTCAAGCCCAAAAATTAAAATCTTGCATACACTTCCAACCTCGGTCTGGCTCAGTGATGCATGCGCCATATCATTCCAGTGCTGATGTTCATACAGTTGGTCTCATTCACAATTTGCTTGACGTATGCACAAATTTAGACTCTGCCACTCTGGCCCTCTTGGACCTCCAAGTTGATTATCCAGCACACTTCACCCTGATCTCCTGATCACAAAAGTGGCAGCCTGGCACTTTCCTTCACAAAAGTGTGGAGATGGGTTTTGCTTCCTCTTCCATTTTCTCCTCGGGCGAACAGTCTGACTCCATATCTCTCTTTGACCCACTGTCTGAAGACATGGTGCTGTCAGAATCTTCCTCTGACATGGTGACTCTGCAGCATGGGTGCAGATCCTTCATGTGACAGGGCATTCCGTCCCCCATACATGCTGACTATTTTTGTCACCTGACCCCTACCAAACTTTGTGGTACACTGACTCCACAGCTCCTTGACCCACACGCAATCTTCGACCTGGTAAGGGCTGTATCCAGGACATGACATTGTCATGGTGTCAACCCCTTTCACCTGAACTTCATATTGGTAGATCACATTGGCTGGTGCAGTCAGATGCAATTTGTCATCCTTCAGGGTCACGTTGTTCCTACTGGACAGAACAGTGCTTTCTGGCTGCAATTCACTTCATTGTATGGTAAGATCACTCTGCTATTGGCATTCCCGCCTGGGGCGTACATGCAATGGATCTGCAGATTTATTCCCCAATCATGTACAAAAGCTCCGAACTCCCTGCTGCAGAAGGCTGTGTCATTGTCCATAAGGAACTTGTGCAGTGGGACATGCTCAAAGAACACAACCTCCAGCTGTCGAATCGCACTTGCCGAATCTTGTCTGTGAGCATTAAGAAATGAGCACCATGATGCGTGATGTCCATTCCTAACCTCTGTCAGTTCCTGTTACCTCCAGCTTTCCTTTCTCCCAGTGGATTGGTGCTGGGTCTATAGACTGGCATCTTTGCATGCTCATATGGCTGACTTAACAGATGCTTTTGTTGTTGCCAGGCAAACTCTCCTGGCAAAGGTGGTGCACCATATTTCTGGGTGCCCACTGCTTCTGTGGATAAACATGATTTGGCCCATATTCAGCTCATCCACATGGACAGCACCAATCAGTGGTCTGTGTCTGTTTTCTTTCTTCATCATGTTAAACCATGGCTGTGGCACCCTCATCAGTCAGTCGGCCATGTTTTGAGTTGATGTGACCAACATCATGTCCAAAGTTCATACTTCTTCACCAACTTCTTGAGTGTGCTCGACTGCCTCTTGATGAGCATCTTGCTTGCTGCCTTTGTACACACTCGCACCTTCCCAGTCAGGGTGTTTGATACCCAGGGGTACACAGAGAGAAAGTCCATTTTCATGTGCAGCACCTTGCCCTGGCACCGAGAGCCATGTTGATGCCGTTCAGTATGGCATCCAGTTCGGCTAAATTTATATGTTGTGCATTGTTTTCAGGCTGCAGGGAACAAGCATCCTCTAACACTGTCCTGTGCCTCTCCAACACATTCTGCTCCTGGCGGTCCAATCTCCATGAGCCAGGTCATCCTGCTTCACTGCATCCACAATCTCGAACATCATATGCTAGAGGAGGGTGTCCCTCACCTCATCATTCCAGCCATTCGTGACCGAACTGGCTCTGCTCTTGATTATTTCACAAGCCACACAAAGCCACTCACATACCAGGAAGAGCCCAACAAACCTCCCACACAAAGAGAACATGGTCTATCACATAATGATGTTGGGAGCTTCTGGGACCATGCTTCCTTGTTTCCACCACAGTTCATCATGTTCTATCCTGATGGTCAATACCAGCACCTGTGCACCGTTCCAACCATTTTGGATCCTTGCATACTAGCCCAAACTGAGCCAATGTTCTCTGATGTGGGTCGTGGGTACAACATCTTCGTTGGCATAGATGTCATTGATGTAAGCTGATGCCATGCGGTCAGGGGCTTCTTTCTGCAACATCACTGTGCTGACTGGCTTTCATGATAAGGGGAGCCACATTTAGGTTGAACCCAAAACATGTCAGGCAGTACTGTTTTCCGTCAAGCTTCACAGTCTGGAATAGCCACAGCATCTCGTGGGTATGTACTTGGAGGTACCTGCCACCATTCACATAGCTGCACAAACAACTGCATTAGTCAATGTGATGGTTAAGCTTTTGGTCGTTCATGACTGGCTGTACTTTTGCTTTATTCTGCTGCAGTATAACCATGTCAACGTGATGGTTAAGCTCTCAGTATTCCTTGACTGGATGTACTTATGCTTTATTCTGCTGCAGTCTAACCATGCCAACGTGATGGTTAAGCTCTCAGTATTCCTTGACCGGCTGTACTTATGCTTTATTCTGCTGCAGTATAACCATCAAGGAATTAACGCTTTGTGAGGCCCCAGCCTTTCTTCCAGATATGGCTGAACACATAGTGACTTTCCCATTGTCAATCTGCACTGATCCTGTTGGCCCAACAACAATGCCTGTCAATGTTTTATTACATCGATCCCTAACAGCAGGTCAAACCCCAGTTGTTTGCCACACACCACTAGAACCTTAGTAGAATCACCTTTGTCTGTGGATATGGTAACCACTCCGGTATGGCAATATGCATGGGATGTGCCTGCAATTGACCTGACATTCACTCTTGGGTTCTTCTAGGTTGAGCACCCACTGCTTCGTCTATTGACCGTGAGAAACCTATGGCAATTAGTGCTGAACACAATGTCCCATCAACATAGATGCTCATCACATTTACATCTTGGTGGGGGAGAAGGCTGGTGCTGATGCCTCATCCCCTGGCCTGTTTTCCAACCTTGCCGCATCAGTAGCAATGTGTACCATGCTTTCAGCAGCTCTTTGCTGTGTGTCCCTTGTTATTACACACAAAGCAGTTTACACTGGTGCTGAGGTCACTCCTGGTAGGAACTATGGTATTACTGTGAAGTGAGCGCATATAGCTATGACCACATCTTGGCTTTGGTCCTCAATTGTCATTAGCACACTCTTGCTCTCACTATCAGGTCCCCCATAGGCAGGGTCTCAATATTTAGCACCTGTTGAAGTTCGATAGACATGGCATCAGGGAACCCAGTGATGAAAGTCGGTTTAGTGAGCCTTTCCCACCCAACTCCCTTGAACTCAGCCAATCCAACCAACTGCCTGATTCTGTTTGTGTAAACATCCACTTACGCACCAGCCTACCTGACCGTGGTCGGCTTCATGTAGGCTGTGGACACACTATCATTGAACAGCTCCTTCAACTGGCTCTCTATCTGATTTATATCCCTTTGGGTGTCTTCATCTATCTCCATGTAGAGAGCACAGACACTGGAACAACACTCACAAGGGACTCTGGTTTAGCACACACCACAATGCACCAACCTGACCTACGCTGAACGCAAAAGCTTACTGACGTCATAAAAAACATTCACTGCCTTTATTCGTTTTTGCCAAGCCAGAAAACTAGCATCTTGTGCACACTTCCAGACTCAGTCAAGCTCAGTGATGCATGCATCATGTCATTCCACCACCTTGCTCACAATTTGCTTGTCTAATGTGCAAATTTAGGCTATGCCACTATGGCCCTCTTTTGGCATCCGAGGTAATTATCCAGCACATCAAAATTGGTTGTTTCTTGTATGGAGTCTAACTTTCAAGAGGAAAAAAAAAAGCAATATTTTTGGCCTCATATAATTTTATTTGAAAAAGGTAAAATTGCAACATAAACACAAAAATGCTTGTGCATTTTATGGAAAGTGGGTATTGTGAATGATTGAGACTAAAGTAATTTACAGAGTTTTTTTATTAAACAATCCTGCAGTTGAAGTTTGATAGCAATGAAATAAAGATATTAATTGAGAATCATCAATGTTATTGTGACATATTACCCATGTGAGCTCAATGCATTGTATGCAAATGGCCATTTACAATGCAAAAAGTGTGCATGTGTGAGTGCAATCTTTATAATACCATCAGTTGGTGAATATTCATGAGTTTGGCATGTATTTAAGGATTCACTTGAAGAAACAGTTGTGATCATCTGCCAGATTGGTTGTTTGGCTTTGATCTACAGTGGACAATATAGTCCAAAATCTATGCTGTTGGAGTGAGTTCCACAGAAACAACTCTGTTTTGAAGACTCTCTCTTTGTTTTTGCCACAGAATTGGCCCATTTAAAAGAGCAGTTATAAAATATGGGAGAAAGATTAAATGAAAATGTCCAAATCAGGTGTTGAAAATCATTTACACCATCTTGGTTATGTTATGTTTGATGTGTGCCTTTTTTCATAATTCAAGCAGGAAAAAACAAAAATAAACCTATGAGATGTTTTTTAAGAAAAAACCCCAAAAGTAACAAAAGAAAACCCAAAATAAACCTATGAGATGTATTTTTAAGAAAAAAACCCAAAAGTAACAAAAAAAACCCAAAAATAAACCTATGAGATGTTTTTTAAGAAATTGTGATGAAAATTGAATAACTTACAACAATGGGATGCAAGAGGAGGTTGTGACTAAAATAAAACCCTCCTAACAGCTATCAAAGGCTGTCTGTGTCCAAAGGAGGAAAATGATTGATTCAAACAAGTACTGCTTCCAATTAGACTGACTGAAGCAAGCAATTAAAGAAAAGTGTCTGTAATTAGTTAATAGATATTAGGCCAATGCTAAATCATGTTTCTTTGGTGACCAGAGAAAAATTGTTGCAGTTTACGTAGAATGTTTTCATATTCACCTTTGAATTAACATTTCATCTTTAGAGAAATTCTCTTCATGCAAAAAATTTTAATTCCCTGGAAGGCACTTTAAGCAGTTCTTTACTGAGAAAGATTTTTAAAAAAAAAAGAAGTTCTGTGAGGATGGAATTATGACATTGCCAAAAAGATGGCTGAAGACAGAGGAACAAATTGGTTCATAAAAATCATAAAAATTTCTCTTTTATATTTACTGAATGAATCGGTACATCCTTGAAATGAGAAATGATTATTTTTAATTAAATGACTGGAAGTTATTTCTACAAACAGTATCATAACTCATCATTCAATAGGTACAGAACCATTAACTTCCATGATCTTGTGATATCGTTTGTACGCAATTAATGTTTTTGATAGAGAAGATGATAAAAGTATCAGATCTAATATATTGGTGTGTGATATCTCTGTTGAATCTCAGTACCTTATACTGTTTTGATTTGCAGTTGGGTTCTAAGTCTTTAGTCACCTTTACTCACTTTCCCACCACCATAACATAGTTTCTCTCTGCCTGGTAATTGTTCTGATGAGCTTTTCTCAACTTCACAAATCAGCATCAATTATTAAGCATAGTACTTGTTTGGCAGTTAGGTTTCACCACCTTACAGTTGAAATGGCTAAACGTAAGCATAAGTTCTATGCTAACAGTTTCTTCTTTTGCACTTCTTGTTCGTGGAACTCTCTCCAGCGTCTTGCTTTTCAGTCAACTTTGATCTTCAAAAATTTAAATGCAGTGTCAATAGTTATCTTCTGTCTTCTTAATTCCTCTTCTTTCATTTTTCTGTTTTTTTCATAATGTTTTTCGTTTTCTCATACTCTTTTCATTTGGTGGCTCGATTGCCTTGCTTGGGATGAAATGATTAAATAAAGAAGGCTGCAAATAAAAATTAATGTGTCATTCAGTGATGAATCTGTCGATATTTCTGTCTAGATAAAAAGTGAACCTGGTCATGTGATTACCTTACCATAAATTATACAAACAGTAAAATATTAAAAATCAATCTTTGAAATTTTCCAAGGCAATTATTTCCTTAAAGATGGGACAGTTTTTGTTTCTATGGTTTCAGAATAGATTACTTAGTGTCAAATTGACAAACTGATGTTTAATTAAAAATTAATCCAGATTCAACTTATATAATTGCTTCCTCTACATTTGCTTTTCCCCTCTTTCTCACTTTCTACTCTTTGCCTGTCCACTGCCGTTGCTTGCCTCTCTTTTGTGTGGGTTGAAGTGAGCACTTACATTTCAATTTATGATGCTTCAGGAATCAATTGTACTTCCAAATTGGTTATGACTATAAGGATTTTGTTTCTGTTTTGATTTCTTTTTCAATCAGAGATTTAAGTTAATCCACTAGATGAGATAATCCTGAGGCCTGATCACTAATAAATCAGCCTCTCCTGAAGAGGTTGCATTTCAATGTCAAATTGTGTTAAGAATTTAATTTTTGTATTTAAGCATGCTTAAGGAAAATTTGATATTTTTACAAAGCTGTGTCCGTGGGATTAATGGGGTGCTGAAAATCTGACTAAATGACCAAACAGTAATTTCAAAGGAAGAAAAATTATATATCTGTGTGTGTGTATGCACATGTAATTAATGAAGTGCTGAAAAGTTAATTTCCAAAAATCTGACCAAGCAATATTTTCAGGGAGGAGGGATTGTGTGTGTGTGTGTGTGTGTGTGTGTGTGTGTGTGTGTAATTAATGGGGCTCTTAAAAGTTAATTTACCAAAAATCTGACCAAGCAATATTTTCAGGGAGGAGGGATTGTGTGTGTGTTTGTGTGTTTCTAATTAATGGGGTTCTTAAAAGTTAATTTCCAAAAATCTGACCAAACAGTATTTTCAGTGTGTGTGGTGGGGATTGTGTGTGTATGTGTGTAATTAATAGGATGCTTAAAATTTCACTTCCCAAATTCTGACTAAATGACCAAACTATTTTCAAGGGGGGAAGATGTGTGTGTGTTATTATGTGTAGAAAATTGTTTTATCAAAATGATTACTTTTTACATTTAAGAATTGCCACTTTCCAACAGCAAACATCTGGCCCAACTTTCCAGTTCTTGCTTAATGGTGATAATTAATTTGCATATTTGGAATTAAAAAATAAAATGTCTTTTTTTTTATTTCCAAACAAGTGTTTTGTAATCTTAGGAAATAAATGACTTTTATAACTTTTATGATTGCTTCATTATTCAAATAAAGTCATTTTCTGCTTTAAAAGTGGCATTTAGATCATAGCTTGGGAGTTAAGGGAAGTAAGCAATTGACATTTTTTTAATAGATTTTGAAAATCTAATAAATCTAAAATTTAATTTCTAAAATGTTTAATTTTCAGCATTGTTTATAAAAAATATAAGTTTTTCTAATTTGCTTTGTTTAATAATATTTACTTTATTCCATTTATTTAACGTAAAAAAATAAACATTTTATCATTGTGTGATATATTTTTTGTATAGCACTTTTCATAGAACGCACAAATGCTATGCTGTGATTCTAACAATAAATGTAAACAAATGCTAAATTGTGATTCTAAACACAAATATAAACAAATGCTATACTGTAATTCTAAACACAAATGTAAACAAATGCTATACTGTAATTCTAAACACAAATGTAAACAAATGCTATACTGTAATTCTAAACATAAATGTAAACGTGTTACATTTTGATTCTAAGCATAATGCATGAATATTTTGATTCTTGGCAGAAATTCCAATGTATATGTAAATAATCCTATTAAATTAACCTCACGTGCATATTTGGCATTTTGTTGACTTGAAATTATGGCAATTTTGGAATGAGACATAAAGTTTCAATCATTCTCCCTCTCTAAATTTAAAAAAAATTATCTGAGTGAAATATATTTTTTTATTATAATTATGTTTGATAGAAAGATATACTTAATTTTGCTTTTTTTAAAATTTTACACGTATAAAAAAAGTTAAATCTTTTTCTTTTGTCTCTTTTTACGAATAAATAATAAGTCATGTGATCTCCATTATGTGTATAATATTAATTGTACTCGGTGAATTGGCATCGAGGTGAAGAAACAGATGAGCATTTTGGAAGAGATACAAAGGCTACCAACAGGAAGATGTGGCAACATAACATCTTCCGATCAACTTCTTTTCCTAAAGAATTAGTATTGAAAAAAAGTAGGCAGTGTAGTAGTGAATTATAAAAAACAAAAAAACATTGTAAGAATGACATTTCCTGTGGAAAATTGAATTCCGAAATTTCTTTTATTATGGCTGTTTTTCTTCTACAATCCAAGTGGATCATTACACTCACTTATGCACAAATACCCTTCAGTAGGTAGGAATCCATCTCCCCAACTATGGGTTAAATAGAACTTTTATCAAGAAAAATCATTGTTAAAAACACATTGTTAATGCAATATTCACTTACAAAAATTATTCTTAAAACCCAAAATATGTTTCAGCTTTAAATAACCCACTGTGGGTTGATAATCCATAAAAAAACAAATTAATCAATTTTCTTCTGTAATTTTGTATTTACTCTTTGGTTTGATGCAGTGGATCTAGGCTTCGTCTTCATTGATTGTCTTTCTCAAGAATTGTTTTTCATCTGTTAGCCATTTAGTAACAATTAACAGATTTTTAAACAATTGTGTTTGTGATCAACAGTAAGTTGTTTATGGATCCATTTTACATATCTGGCATGACTAATTTGCATATGCCTTACTATGGATAATTTGCATATGTTTTGCCACATCATCAAACCCTTTTGTTTATAAGGATCATTGTGGGACAGTCATGAATGTTAATGGCAGCCAGTTCCTTTGCTCTTCTTAATGAATGTCCACAAATTTTTTTAAGCTTGCAATTTATTTAAACACCTTCCATTATTAGAAAAAAAGCTGTTCCCATATTGTGCTGAAAGCATTCCATAGATTTCAGCCCCTTGTATATCTTCAGCCCCTTGTATATCTTCAGCCCTTTGTATAGTTCAGAAAAAAAGGATCCCTGTCCATTGTGTTTTCTTCATGCAAACTAGTAGACCATGTTTCCTTAGTGGTAGCACAAAAGCAACTCACTGATCAACAACAAAGCTTCTCTTTAGCGACAACAGACACACCACAATCTTGTATGCGTACGCGGAACTCGGTGCAGCCAACCTAATGAAAAATACAACAAAAGTGCAGATAATTATTGACTAACACTTCTATGTTTTATAGTATTGATTGTTTTTTTTTAATCAATCATCAGAAAGGTCAAGGTTGCAAGTTACATGCCTACTAGTATCTGTTTTTATGCTTGAAAGCAATTATAATTAATTTCACTTATTTGTTATTAGGGTAAAAAAGCCTGATCAGTGCAAATGAATCAGCTTTTACCATTTACTCTTAAGTAGACTTTATATAAATACTTGTCAAAATTAGTCAGATATAAGCTACTATAAATTTTAATTTTACCCATTCTCTTGTAAGGAAACATTTGGTATTCATTGACTTTGCAGCCAGGTTGAAATTTATATAATTTTTCTCTTAAAAGAATTTTTAAGCAAAGTTGGTTTCTCAAATCCAGTAGCTGTTATCGCTCTTTCTAGTGGAGGCTTCCTTCTTAATCTTTTGTTTGAAGTAGTGTGGAATTTGGATTATGTCAATAAGAAATACCTGTACTATCCATTTTAGCTTTTGCTGCTGTTGAGTCCTGTTACATGAGATGATTTCTCTTTTTTGGAAACAGTTCATTATGATTCTGTAACACCAGTCCATGAGGTTTTGAAAAAGGATGGTCTTCGCTAAGACCTACATGCTTCATTCACTCAAAGCCACCATTAACCATCGATCTGAGATGGCTGTTGGATACGGCTAACAGTTTAGATATTTCTGAATGAGATTGGCACCATATGAAATTCTTGACTTAAGGCTATTTGAGAGCATCACTTTTCAGGTTAATATTTTAATTTTGTAGCAATTTGCAGTGTTGGGCAAAATTATCCTTAGCACAGCATATCCTATGTTCAAATTTCTTATCTCCTATACTAAATTTGTTATTACCGATCCATACACCAAGGTATATGAAGTACTTAGTATTTACTAATTCCACAATTTTTATGATGAATTCAGAGTAGGTGCCATCAGTGCTTTTTTTTTTACAATTCCACATCATAGTTTACACTTTGGAAAGGTGTATTTTGAATCTTATTTCTTGAAACATTTTGTAGACAATGTTAATTTTTGTTTTGTTCAAGATCATTTTAATCCTGTCTATGAATGCTTATGTCATCAGCATAGCCACCCTCATAATTGGTACACTGGCTTGAGGAGGGAAAGTAAGATCATATTTATTGTTTGTGATGGGGTATGTATGTAAGTATGCACGCACGCACGCTCATGTGTTTATTCAACATCCACAAACCCAACCTGTGGTTTATATTGCAACTGTGCTGAGCAGACCTTAGTTACAGTTTCTGGGAAAGAGCGTGTTATCTAGTGTGGTCAACAATTTGAACAAAGCTAGCACGCTCAAGCTCTCAGCTATGATGACTTGTGACTATTGACAGCTATTGACAGCACCCAAGGGTTCTGTCTACCCAATTTCAGTCACATGGCTTGGTTCAACCGGTGTCATGGTTTTCAGGCACTTTCCGAAGGTGCAGCACTCTCTAATCGACCCCCTCCAGTTCAATAATATCAGGAAGTCTCTTTCCTGACAAATCGACCATGGTGAGATTTGAACCCAGGTCTCATGGTCAGAATGTAAACATTCTAACCACTCGGCCATGTGCTCATATTGGGATGGGGTATGGAATGCTTAAGTGATCAGTGCCCATCTCTTCGTATCTGTGCTTGTGTCTGCACAGGATATAGTCTAGGAAAAGAACAATAGATTTCATTTCTTCTTTGCCATCTCCCTGATGAGGTTTAAAATGTTTTGCTATTTGGCTGCTCAATAGATATGTATGATTTTGAAGACCAATATAGTTACTCTATCAAATCTAAACATTTAATGAAGTGGTTTCTAATAAATGAGAAGCGGAAGTCTCTATTTATGTGGATATATACTGCTGTGAAGTCGACATAATGTTTCATCAATGAAATCAGAAAAATTTCAACTCTGTAAAATAAATTTTTTTTTCTGATGATGCTAGTTCATTAGCAGACATGTACAGGGTGCTTTACAATAGTTGAAACAAAGCAGCAGCCTCTCAGATGGTGAGAGCTTGAGGAGTATGAGCACCTTGATGAGGAGTAACAGTGGTTCCAGCAGTATGGTGATCCTCCCCATACTGCTAATGTTACCATGGCATGTGAAAAGTTTCGAGAGTGTTTCATCAGATGCAAAGCTGAAGTGGGATAGGCATCTCACTTGCCTGATCTGAACCTCCCGGATCGCTTCCTGTGGGTGTTTCTCAAGGACAACATCTACCAGGGCAACTCTCGCACTATTGCTGCATTGAAGGCTGCCCTCACATAGCAGATTTAAGCGAACACCCAAGAGGAATGTGGAAGCTTTATCAACAACTTTGCATTCAACAATGCCTTCAACTGAATGGTGGACATCTGGAGCATGTACTCTAAGGCTGCTCTTGACATTTATGGTTCATGTTTGATACTAAATGGTTGCAGATCCGAAAATGTATCCTTTTACCTTCCAATAAATTTAATTTCCATTACTCTCTCATTTGGGGTACTTGATTTGTGCCCGATCATTTTGTTTAAAAAATTGTGAAATACCCTGTATGTTAAAGTAAAAATTTTCCAAATCCTTGTCATATACCAAGTAGTGGGGTCAGAATTATTTTGATAGTTCTGATAATTTTGTAAGTGTCGCCATCAATTCCAAAGATTTTTGGTGACATTGGAATATTAATTTTCTTGTGAATTTGGTAAACCATATAATTGTTTAATATATATTAGTATAATTTATATCTGAATTTCTGAGATGATGAGTTATCACAATTTGCATTATTTACATTCACACTATTATCTTCATCTTTGTTGTTGTTACCACAACATTTTGACCATTTTGCTTTCGTCAAGTGTATTTTGAACTGACCCCCTTTATTTAATCTATGGGGGAGATGTTCTCATTCTATTTCTAGAGATATCTTGTCTAGTTCTTACTTTTTAGTACTGCTTGGTTATTGCTCAACCTATTTTGATTGAGTCCAAGTAGACACTGCCCATCCCAGGGATTGAACTCACAATTATTATGTCACCAAATTCATGAATCAATGCTTAAACTCATGAGGGTATTGTCTTGTTGAATGACCTAACCTCCATAGATTAAATAAAGAGATTATTTCAAAATTCCTTATAGGTTAAGGTGATATAACTCTGACGAAGGCTGGAAGGCACAATGACTGAAACGTTGTGATGACAACGACAAAGTTGAATACAGTAGTCCACATGTAAATAATGTTGGTATAGTGGGATGATAGTCTAAGTAGAATGATCATATTGTTTCTAATTGTTTTTGGTATTGTAAATATTTTAATATCTTTCTTTATATTCAGGTTTGTTTTTTCATACATTTTATCATTTGATTGTAACATTGTCATTTTTTATGGCATATGTCTGCTGTGTTTATAATTATTACGCTTCCACCTTTGTCAAATGCTGAGATAATGATTTTCTTATTGTTTGCTAATTAGAGCATTTATCATTTTGATAGAATGGTTCCATTGTTTGGAGGGAATACAAAGTAGATATTTAATGAAATCTGTAATATGCTCATTGGAAGCAAACAGAATATGTCGGATTCTTAACATTTCACTTAGATACAGAAATGAATCCGTCTAGAAAAATTACTGAAAAAATATATCTGTTATCATCTATAAAATGTTATATTTGTTTGTTTAGTGGCATATCAACTCCTCATGGGTCATTTAATGCTGAAATTTAATTTTCTTTGGAGCATTAATAATTTTCTTTATAAAAATATTGCTGCTAACATTTTTTTTTTCCCAATAATGTATTGCTGGTATTTTTACTATAAAAATGTATTTTTATACTTTCATAGTGTTTTGACTCTAGTTTGGGGAGTTAACTATTTGCACATAACTGGGACCCTGACAGATGCTACCACCCTGGGTTAGGGTGGACTTGAGAATAACAGCAATTAAGAGGTGGTTACATACTCCTCAAATGCTCCAATCTCTCAATCAGAGGCCTTGCTGCTGGATGTAGTTTATCATCATACTCAGAACTATAAAACGTTATATGTGTATTATTAGTTCAGTACCTGTTATTTTTCTGACAGCAAGATGATCCAATTTCAAATCTAAATTCTTTGTCCATTTAAAACATTATATTTAGTAGAAAATATATTCAATTTAAATATACGGGAATCATAAAAATGACTTAAAAACACTACACATTTCAGATTTTTTTAATCATTTTGCACCAAGGAAGTCAATGAAGCCACTAAGATGTAAAGGGTTAACAGGACTGAAAAATCCGACAAAAATCATTAAGGTGAGAGGACAATAAAAGAACAGAAGGTGCTGATTGATGTTGGATTTAAATTTTTGAAGATCATAGTTGAGTGTCTTCTAGATCTTTCCATATAAATGTGGGAAGAAACTGGAAGAGAGTTCCACAGCCATGAAGGGCAAGAGAAGGAACTATTACAATAGAACTTACACTTACATCTTGCCATTCAACAGTAAAATAATGAGACCTATCTCCCAATCTAGTACTACGCTTAAATTTATGAAGTCTAGATACCAAAGAGGAAAACTCATCAGAACAATTACCATGAAGATATTTATAGAAAAGGTACAAGGAAAATATATTATGGTGGTGGGAAAGTGAATGAAGCTAAGATGCCAGATCAAGATGGATAACAGTGCAGATTCTTTGTTGGATTTTTTCAAGAATCTTTAGATATAAAAGTGATCATATGTATTGTGGGGGAAAACAAAATTATTGCTTAGATGAAAATTAGTTGGTAGCCGGTACAAAATCTTTCTGTTTGCACAGGGAAGATTTCAAAGACAAAATATAAATGGCCTCCAACAGTTTCAAGAATCTGGGAAAACAGTTAAGATTAGTCACAAATGTCTTTCAAGATACTGAAGTGAGCAACATTCGAAGTGATTATCCTACATGTTCCAAGGAAGGTTTTATGTTTGCTATTAAAGCAATATCTGCAAAGAGACAGATTTGTAAACCAATGGATATTAAAACTGCTTTCCTGCATTGAGAAGCATTTGATAGACAACTCTACTGATGTTGTCTTTCAGAGGCCAATGTACCACAATGTTACTTTTTGGAATCTGCCAAACTGTGTCAATAGATTGTCAGATGCCTTTTGGGTATGTTATTTAACAGTCAGAAAGGAACCAATAAAGCTGGGAACACATTCTTTTTTTTTTAATCATTTCACCTCTAAGCAAGCTGAAAGGGGTTACTGAGAGTGAAAGAAACAGAGAGGATAAAAGAACAGGAATTCAAGGAGACAGATGATGATTGATGTTGTAGTTAAATTTTTGAAGATTGTAGTTGAGAGGAAATCCAGAAAAGTTTTACAAGCAAGAAGTGCAAGAGAAAAAACTGTTAGCAGAGAACTTGCCAGTTTAACAGTAAAATGATGAGACCTAGCTGCCAATCTAGTACTATGCTTAAATTTATGAAGTCTAGATACCAAAGAGGAAAACTCATCAGAACAATTACCATGAAGATATTTATAGAAAAGGCACAAGGAAAATATATTATGGTGGTGGGAAAGTGAATGAAGCTAAGATGCCAGATCAAGATGGATAACAGTGCAGATTCTTTGTTGGATTTTTTCAAGAATCTTTAGATATAAAAGTGATCATATGTATTGTGGGGGAAAACAAAATTATTGCTTAGATGAAAATTAGTTGGTAGCCGGTACAAAATCTTTCTGTTTGCACAGGGAAGATTTCAAAGACAAAATATAAATGGCCTCCAACAGTTTCAAGAATCTGGGAAAACAGTTAAGATTAGTCACAAATGTCTTTCAAGATACTGAAGTGAGCAACATTCAAAGTGATTATCCTACATGTTCCAAGGAAGGTTTTATGTTTGCTATTAAAGCAATATCTGCAAAGAGACAGATTTGTAAACCAATGGATATTAAAACTGCTTTCCTGCATTGAGAAGCATTTGATAGACAACTCTACTGATGTTGTCTTTCAGAGGCCAATGTACCACAATGTTACTTTTTGGAATCTGCCAAACTGTGTCAATAGATTGTCAGATGCCTTTTGGGTATGTTATTTAACAGTCAGAAAGGAACCAATAAAGCTGGGAACACATTCTTTTTTTTTTAATCATTTCACCTCTAAGCAAGCTGAAAGGGGTTACTGAGAGTGAAAAAAACAGAGAGGATAAAAGAACAGGAATTCAAGGAGACAGATGATGATTGATGTTGTAGTTAAATTTTTGAAGATTGTAGTTGAGAGGAAATCCAGAAAAGTTTTACAAGCAAGAAGTGCAAGAGAAAAAACTGTTAGCAGAGAACTTGCCAGTTTAACAGTAAAATGATGAGACCTAGCTGCCAATCTAGTACTATGCTTAAATTTATGAAGTCTAGATACCAAAGAGGAAAACTCATCAGAACAATTACCATGAAGATATTTATAGAAAAGGCACAAGGAAGCTATATTATGGTGGTGGGAATGTGAATGAAGCTAAGATGCCAGATCAAGATGAATAGCATTGCAGATTCTTTGTTGAATTTTGTCAAGAATCTTTAGCTACAAAAGTGGTCATGAATATATATATATAAAAAAATTTATTTTTTATTTATTTTTTTCTTATCTCCAACTTTATGGCTTTTATAGTTCAAAATTATTGCAGAGGTCGAAGAGACTGAGAGTGGTGTGCATTTTTTGCAACAGACAAAAAGAAGGATCTCCTACCTTGAACAGGTAGTAAGCGTGCAGTGTTCCATGTGAGAATAAAAATAAAGATGTTAAAGTGTTCTGTTTTTAAAACAAGTCTCATGAACCAATTGGCTCGTTCTTTGGCCATTCAGCAGCAGCCGCATATAATAAAAACCTTGTGAATGTCAAAAGAGGTGGTTGTTCTTGGAGTTTCTCAATTTTGATGCATTGTCACTGGTATTGGTGTTGGCTGGTGTTTCTTGGGATTTGTCTCCTACCCCCGCCCTTTTTGTTCCGATGTGGATTTTCTACAATTTTATTGTTTAGCCCAGTTCCAGGTAGTGGGGATTCACCCCTTAGTTGCTGTTAATCTCAGGTTAAGTCTGACTTAGATTAGTAGTATCAGTGTGGTAAAACGACCCAATTACCTCCCCTGTCATGATTTGTATACATAAGTCACACCGTCTTAGCCAAAACGGACTCTTCAGTTACATTCAATAAAGTCACATTAAGCTGAACTAGACTCTGAATTTTCATAACAATCAGTTAGGTTCTCATCTATGAATCAAGTAGATCTGTCTATGGAAAACCGAGTTGTTGACTTTCTAAACTTATGGGAAATATGGACTATGGACACCCTAGTTTTAAATCAACCATCTAAGAGATGCTACCCTGATATGAACTCTGCAATTTTGATTGCATCCAATGATATAGAATAGTTCTTTTTGTATAAATGTTATTGTTATACAAAAAGTAGGATTGGTTTTGTGCAAGGCTTTTTTTAAAAAAGTTTCAAGCATAAGCATTCCTTGCTAAATGTATCATCACTAGAGGATCTGTGTGTTTAAAATGCAATGGCTGGGTGGGGCTGAAAAAGTTGCAATGGCACCTACCTTCAAATACTTCTATCCTATGACTTCAGTGCACACGCAAACATACATATTTATATATAATCAAAATAAAGCATAATGTATTACTAAAATATCAAAGAACAACCTTACTAAACCTGACAAAGCAAAAACCTAGAAAGACAAAAGAAAAAAAAAACAGAGAAAAAAACAAAAGAGAAAAAAAAGACAGAAAAAAGAACTATACAAAAACCTAAAGTGCTCCATGGCTCTAGAAATTAGCTAGAGCTGTAACACTGATAAACCAAACAGTGCTCAAATCTTGTCATCTAATGATCAAATAGCCTGAGACTCAGAGTTAAGATTTAGATGCATTGTTTGGTTTCTTAGTGTGTATGTGTGTATATATACATGTATATATAAGCTGCGATGGATAAATTGTCATCTAAATAATGCAAAAAATGAAAATAACACTGACATCTCATTTTAACAGATATACAGTGTGCAATGCATAAATTGTCGTCTAATTAACGTAAAAAATGAAAATAACACTGACATCTCATTTTACACAAAAATATCTTGAAATACTAAAGAGTAAATTTATTCAATAAAATCACCATTGGCTTCAACCATGGCCTTCAGATGACTTTGGAATCTCATGCATCTCTTCTGGACAGTCCCCTTGTTTAAGTTGGTGAATGCTGACATAATCCTTGCCTTCAGTTCATCTTTGGTATTACAAGGAGTTTTGTTGGTCTCTCACATAACTGCGCCCACACATAATAATCAAGGGGGTTGCAGTCTGGGGAGTTATATGGCCAGATGTAAGGGGTGATGTGGTCGCATAAATTGTCTGACATGACTGGGTTCTGCTTGTGTGGCATGGTGTAGATCCCTGTTGCCAGATATAGGTTCTTCCATCATTCACCTTCTTGATCCAGGGCAGCACTACCTCCTCAAGACACTTGATGTAGGTCTTTGTGTTGAGTCTGAGGTCCTCCCAAATTTTTTCCAAGCAGCCATACCTTCGTAATCACCATTAGACTCATCCAACTCTTTCCAAATCATCTGCACTTACCTCATATTGACACCCAAACACTCTGAAATGTTTGTATTGAAGCTGTACTGCACAAATGCCAAGCAGTACAGCATGCTGTTTCCAAATTTCTGGCAGAGTGAATTGTGTCATGGTGCCCTTTTTCACACAGATGGTGCCCAACTGACCCCACTATACTGTGTAATCCACAAAATAAAAAACAAACAACATGTATGCGTAAAATTAAAAATATATAATGGCGACAATTTACCCATCGCACCCTGTACTACTACTACTACTAATAAATATTACTTTTTGTTACTCATTGTTTAGTACAAATCTGAGTTTAATGCACATGGCAATTTTCAAAGATTTCAAATGTGAAATATATCAGAATGTGTTTCTGAGATGTGGTTGTGTTTGGACACAATTTGACATCCAGCATAAGTGTATGTATTGTGCATGTATGTACATCAATCTGTACAGGTATTTTCTGTTTATACATTATTTTCATAGATACAATTATTTAAGTAAATGCTCTGTTTATAATAAATAGTATTAATTATATTTATTGGCCTGAATGTTTGAGAAATTTCATAGAAAATATGTCCTCCAACAGGAATCGAACCTGTATCCTACATGGAACTGTCATTTGATCTGAGAAAGATTGTGGGAAATTTATTGTTTAAAATCAGTAAGTTGGACTTTGCTAACCAGATGCTTCCTCTGTAGCTGAGTGGTGTAGCATGTCAGATCAAATGACTGTTTATTATAAGCATAGCATTTACTTAAATAATTATATTTATAAAAATAACGTATAAACAAAAAATATATTAAAATAACTGTCGGACATTTCATTATATATATATATATATATATATATATATATATAATATATGTATATATATAAAATATAAAAGGCTCAAACACTAATATTCCACGGTTATAATTTATTACACTGGAATCGTAATCACAATCCAATTCATCAGAACTATAAATTAAAAAAAAAATCAGTTCTAATGAATTGGATTGTGATTATGATTCTAATAGAATATTAGTGTTTGAGTCTTTTATATTATATTCTTGCTCTGTCTTGTACATTGAGCGCTACCTGGATTTTATCCTACCGCCCAGTCTACACTCCTCCCCCCTCTATTGGACACGATTAGAGGCTCAAACCTTGTTTCGTGTTT
This sequence comes from Acanthosepion esculentum, assembly GCA_964036315.1. NCBI lineage: Eukaryota > Metazoa > Mollusca > Cephalopoda > Sepiida > Sepiidae > Acanthosepion > Acanthosepion esculentum. The sequence continues at coordinate 104,798,746 of OZ038492.1, read as the reverse complement.
AGGAAGGGGTTCCCGGATCTCTCTCTCTCTCTCTCTGGCCTCTGTACTGGTGCCGCTGTGTTTCTTCCGTGATGTGTGCAGTCTGTGGCATTGCCTGTTCATTCTGAGGGTACACGGTTGACAGTTCCCTGGTTGCTGTTTCCGACTGGTAGTTCGGAGCCCTAACTCTTGCATAGCATCTTGAGCGGCCGCTCTGATCAACAGTTGCATAATATCGAGGTGTCTGTAGTGCCATGTCGCGCATAGATAGGTGTCCCTGCAGTCATCTCCGATGGGCAACCCTGAGGCCACATTATGATTCAGGCTGTGCCAAACCCCCTCTCTGTCCGCGTCATGGGGGATAACTGTCGGCTTCCTTTAACTCAGGCCTTCTCTTTTTCCAACACCAATTATCCACATGAATTACAAAAACCAGAAATATAAACCTAAACCAGCCTTCCAAAAATCACCCAAACCTTTAAATATCTCCTTCTCCAACATCCGTGGCATTAGAACCAACTTCTGCAGCGTTGAATCTTTCCTCATTGCTAATTGCCCGGATATACTGGCCCTGTGTGAGACCAATCTTGACTCCTCTATCCCTTCCTCTGATCTCTCAATCCCTGGATACCTTCCTCTCCTCAGAAAAGACTCTCTAACCCACATGCATGGCCTGGGTGTCTACGTCAAGGACCATCTCCCTCTGGCTAGAGAGTGCTCTCTCGAATCGCCGGATCATTCGTACTTGTGTCTCCGGCTATCTCTTCTCAATGCTGAAAGCTATCTTTTCTTCCTCTACCACTCTCCATCCTCTCAGGACTGTGGAATACTCGATGTCATTTCTGACAGCATAGATAGGGCCCTCTCTGTCCATCCGTACACTCACATATTTGTGTTTGGCGATTTTAACGCCCATCACAACCTGTGGCTTAAGAACGCTACTACCGACCTCGCAGGCATTCATACTCTCAACTTTTCAGTCTCTCAATCCCTCACTCAGATAATCGATTTCCCCACGCGTTTTGCTTACAACCGTGACTGTAAGGCCTCAGTCCTCGACCTGTGTTTTACCTCCATCCCTGAGTCTTGTAGTGCCACGCAGCTCTGTCCTATCGGTAACTCCGATCATGCTGTAGTGTCTGTTAGCATCTCCTTCAGCCCCACCCCCTGCAAGGAGCCTCCTACCACCAGAACCACATTCTGCTACCAACGGGCTGACTGGGCCTCGTTATGTGACTTCCTCCGCGATGTCCCCTGGAATGCTGTATGTAAGCTCCCCATTCAAGATTATTCTTCAGAGGTCTCTTCCTGGGTTAAAGCTGGAATCGACGCTTTCATCCCCTCCAGGAAATTCAAGGTCAAACCGCGCTCCTCCCCCTGGTTCACAGCTGCTTGCTCAGCCGCCATTGCCCATAGGAACCACTTCTTCCACCGTTTTCGTAGTGATATGTCCGACTTCAATAGACATCTATTTACCTCTGCCTGTAACGAGTGTAAGCGTATCCTCGACGATGCCAAGTCACTATTTGCTGCTCGGATGAAGGAACGTATTGCATCCTGCAAATTTGGCTCCAAAGATTATTGGCGCCTCTGCAAGAGCGTTCTGAACAAAGACAAACCCTCCATTCCTCCCCTGTTCAATCAGTTTGAGGTCCTGACCACCTCTGCCGACAAGGCCGAATGCTTTGCTCGGAAGTTTTCCTCCAATTCAACACTAGACTCTTCCGGGGTACCCTTGCCCGATTTCCCTCCCAGAACTGAGGCCCTCTTGAACGGATTGCACATAACCCCGTCGTCGGTATTGGGCATTATTTCTAACTTATATCACCACAAGGCTACTGGTGGTGACGGGATACCAGCCATTGTCCTGAAGAAATGCGCGCCTAAACTGGCCTCTCTAAATTTTACAACCGCTGCCTCAAGGAGTCCTGTTTTCCTGACTGCTGGAAGTCGTCAACCATTGTTCCTGTCTTTAAGAACTCTGGTGACCCCTCTGACCCTTCCAACTTTAACGCCTCTAAAACAAAACTGCTCTCTATTAACCACCACAAGGATCCATCCCTGCATCCCATTAGAATGTCTGAAGACCAACTTCTCGAGAGCTCCTCTCTGCGGCTGCTCGGTCTCACGCTGTCCGCTGATCTGAGATGAAACAAATACATCGAGTCAGTTGCATCATCCACCGCAAGGAAAATTGGTTCTCTGTGCCCAGCCAGGAAATTTTTCTCCCCAGAATCGATCCTCCAAGTCTATAAATCGACCATTCGCCCTTGCATGGAGTATTGCTGCCATATATGGTCTGCAGCCCCTGCTGTTTGCCTCAGGGTTCTTGATAAGATCCAGAGACGGATATGCAATGTGATTGGCCCTGATCTGTCATCTCGTCTGCAGTCGCTCTCTCACAGACGCGATGTTGCCTCGCTCTGTCTTTTTTACAAATACTTTCACGGTAATTTCTCCGAGGAGCTGCTTTCGCTTGTCCCTAGGCCTCATGAATTTAAACGTCCTACGAGGCTGGCATCCTGTTCCCACCCCTACACCGTGGAAACTGTTAGATGTAGACGTCTCTTCTACTCCAATAGCTTCATGTCTTGCACATCTTGCCTATGGAACTCCCTTCCTTATTCCTGTTTCCCTGACAAATACAATCTCCAACGGTTTAAGTGTAGCGTCAATCGACATCTCCAGTTGCCTTGATCTATCCACTTCCCTTCTCCACATCCTTTCACCTTTCATTCCTATCTGCTCTCGCTCCAAATCTTCTGTAACCCCCTTGCCTTGATCGACCCACTGTCTTTCTCTTTCTCCACATCCTCTCCTTTACCACTCCTATCTGCTCTTCCTCCAACCCTTCTTTAACCCCTTGCATGATAGTGGCCTCCAGCCTTGCTTGGGGTGATACGCTTAAAATATATATATATATATATATATATAGATAGATGATGTAGGATTAGCAACAACTCATCTGACAAAGATGTGTTTGATAAATATAGTGGTGTTTATAATACTACTTTAAAAAATAGTGATTACAAGTATGCTGAAATCAAGTATAGAAAATATAATACTGATCTATAGAAAATAAATAGGTGTAGGAAAATCATTTGGTACACCCCACCATTTAACCAATTGGTCAGTACTAAGTTAGGCCAGAAGTTCCTCCATTTAATTGATAAACATATCCCTAAAAGTAACCCTCTTAGTAAAATATTTAACAGATACACACTAAAACTAAGTTATAGCTGTACCAGTAATTTTGACAAGATTATAAAGAAACACAATAATAAAATTTTTAACCAATTTAAAAATTTGGATAATAATGCACATTCCATGATAAATATTGTTGATAATATTAACCAATAGTACTAATTCTTTTACCAATATACCTTATCCTTCACCAAATGCTTTATAATTATTTTTTGAATTTAAAAGAAGCTAATAAAACTCCTAAGGCAAAATGGAAATTTAAAAAAAAAATGCTAGAACATGTAGATCTTTACATGAACCCTGTTTTCTATGCTTACATGAAAAATTAGAAATTATCAGATTTTCCCCTTATTAAACTAAAGTGAATAGAGTGTAGATTGTAGGCATAGTCTATTTTTTTACTTTACAATATGTTTAAACTTTGAATTTGATAATACTTTTTCTTGTAGTAATAATCAGTAAATAAACTGTGGTGCACCTTATATCGCTTGCATCAAGAACACACTGGAGGATACAAAATGATTGGGAAGACTTAACTCATCCTGAGAGAAAAATGGCAAAATGTTAAGAGAAATGTTGAACAGAATTGTACTTTGCATGAAAAACTGAAGGGAGATATTCACAAGGATCTTGTTAATTTCCCTGTAAATGTTGCTAAAAATTTTGATCTGACATGTAATGAATGTGATCACATCTGTCTCTGTAGGGTAGGCCTCAAAAATCATCAAAAATACCACACACATAGCGAAGTCATTCATTATGTTATGCAACATTTATATAACAACTATTGCAAAAGACACCTAATGTTGCCTCATCTATACAAGAGAATGTAAGACCCTAGCAGGACTAAAAAGCCACATCTGTGCTGCCCATATTCAAGGATGGGTCAAGCGATGACATTGCTTGAAATCAAGTTATATATATTGGTGTACAAAAGTTTTGGGACAACTACATAAAATGATTATACATCTTAATTTTGTTAAGAAGTTTAGATTACTTAGCAGTATGTTTTTATCAGTAGTGTCTGAACTTTGAGGATTAGAAAATAAGTTGTTTTCATGGGTGCTGTGTAACAGAAGATACATCACTTTATTTCAGTTTGAAGCTGAAAAAAATCCATGCAAAACTACTGAGTCGGTGAAGGATCTGGGATGATAAAGTCATGATAATATGCAAATTTCTAAGTAAGAATCGTTCCATTTTATCAACATGAGTGTAAGGTTCCGTGGAAAGTCATTCTAGCTGAACATTAGCTTGCCCTTTTTTTCACACTAGAATCAGGGCTAAAATTTCTGTTTAAACAAAGATTAAGGTTGTGACTTAGAAGAGGAAGATGGAATTCCCAGAAACTGTGTTTAAACCACACCAAAAATGTTTGTTACTACTGAAAGTGTTTTTAACCCTAGAGCACTAACCATGGGTATATAGTACCCAGCGCAAATTTTCCTATTTTTAATTACAATTTTCAGTTCCTGATTTTCTTACCTAAATAATGTTTTTCAGTTCCTATTAATGTTAATGCAAGCTACAAAGTTTGAAGTGCCTGCATGTAAAATATTTCAAATAAAGATTTATATTTAATATATTTTTTGATATTTTCAAAATCGGGTATGATATACCAATGGTTAGTAGTGGTGTAACTTTAATTGATGGTTAAGTGCAAAGAAAACTGGAAGGCCCCAAAAAGTGAAAGAAAGATTGAGAATCTCGGTAGGTAATCCCAAATTAACAACTAGCGATGAGTGAATGCAGTCTTAACCATGAGATATCAGTTGATACAATATGCAGGTTCTTACAAAAAAAAAAAAACTTTAATGGGTGTATAGTAGCAAAAAAATATAAAAAAACCATCATTAACCAAAAAACATCAGAATATAGAAGATTGAAGTGGTAAATGAAATCATCTAACATGGGGTGGTGGAAAGTGGCAAAATGTAATTTTTTTTAGTGATTAATGCAAGACAATATGTAAGAATACCAGTGGAAGAAAGAAACAATGTAAGATGCACCATAAAGGCAGTAAAATTTGGTGGCGGACATGTGTAATGGTGTGTGGTTGCATCAAAAGTAATGGTATAAGGAGATTGGTAAATTTGATTAAAAAAAAACTAAACAGCTAAACTATATTAATTTATAATACTCTAATTTTGAGATGAGGTGTTATGATTACTTGCATTATTTACATTATTCGGACTGTTAGATCCAGTGACCCAAAGAGTTGTGAGTTAAAGACCAAACCACAGCAGAGGTGAACCAAAACTTGGAGAGTTGAGTTAAAAGGAAAATAACTGAGATATCCTGGAAGAGTCATGACACGTGGAATTAGAACATTCTACCCCAGTGGATGAAATAAAGGGTTTGGTTAAAAATTCCAATCATCTGAAGAAAGCCAGAGCATACAACAGTCAAAACATTGTGAATATGGCAATGAAAATGAGAATAACAGTCCGAATAATGTAAATAATGCAAGTAATCAAAATATCACACCTCTGAGATATAGACAGATATTGAAGGCCAGAGTGTACAGTGGCTGAAACGTTGTGAATATGGCAATGATGATGAGGATAACAGTCCGAATAATGTAAATAATGCAAGTAGTCTAATTTTCTGTCAAACTAGAAAGATGGAGAAATTTATCAGCATGGTGATGCTCTTTGCCACACATCATGTGCAACAAAATAGTTTTCTTTTGGATGAAGATGTTCAACTTATGTAAGACTGGCCAGCAAAAAGTCTTGATCAATATTTTTTTTTATTAGTATCACCCCCCCCCCAAATGCAAGGCAGTAAAGTCATAAGCAGTTACAGGGTGCAGAAAAATTAGGAACAGAAACATAATAATGAGGAAGACAGTAGATATAATTGTGGTGGAAATTGAAGAAATAAGTGCTCCAATGAAAACCATGCAATCTCCAAAAGCTTTGTGATTACTGCCAAGAAAAATGGGAAAAAATTCATAAAGAGAAAATCTGGACTTTATTTTATTTAATGTCACATTGAATTAAGACAATTATTCTTCTAGCCAAAGGCAGCAATACTAATTACTAAATCCGTACTTATTTTGTACTTTCTATAATAATAAAGATCACTTTTTACAAAAAAAAAGAAAAAATTTCTTTTTAACCTAGGTGAAAGGTGGAATTTTCACTGGTGTCTCAGTATATGTGCATGGTCTTTTGTCAGCATCACTACACTTCTATCATCCACCAGACAGCATTAACAAAGATGCAGTAAATAGTTTTCCGTCCCCCAAAGATCATTAAATGTGTTGAGAAAAGCAAACTGCTAATCACTTTCGATTTAGTAGTAAAATTAACAAAAATGATTAATTTACCAATGAGGGTCAAAAGTTTTTTCATGTCAGTGTATATTCTGGATTTTTCTTTCCAAAAAGAAACTAAAAATGACTGTCTCCATGCATTTGGACATAAAGTTAAATGAATGTACATTTCTCCTCGCTTTACAATTAAGTCTGTGTTTACTGATACGTTTACACTTGAAATACCATATCTCTTCAGGATGTATGTGATCATGGTTCATCACAAATTCCTTTTCTTTATCATCTTGCCATGAGAAAGTGGAGGGATTTCCCATTGCCTTCTCTACAGTTTGGAATTTAGAATTGTTCTTCTCCTAGACTGGCTGCCACTCAAGGCTGGAGAGCCCAGTCTACCTTGCTATTTAATCCAAGGTTGTAAATGTGAAGATATAGGCACATGCCTACTTCAAGGGCATTAGTAGAAAAATGAACATAAACATACTGGGCCAGAATTTGAACTCAGCTCCCTGATTCCATTTTCTATGTCGATAATTGTTGTGCCACTTATACATATTGATAAAATAGAATAAAAATAAAACATTTCTACTAATTAAGAAATGTTTTTTTTTTGTTATCTTGTAAACTTGTTTTGTCTGTATTCCATTGAAATATACCCATTCAGGTGAGCAAACAGCTAAAAAGATTTGCCTAAAAAAAAATAAAAGTAAGTTTTAGGAACTTAAAGTGTAAGCACTTAATCAGATATACTGTCAATAAGTCTGTAGCCTCAAGATGAAGAAAGCATTTATTTTGTGCAACAAATATTTTTCAACATAATCTCTTTCTTTGTTGATGCACTCAATACATCTCTCTTGATCACACAGACTGAACACTGAAAATTTAATTCAAGATTCAGCTCATAACTGTGTCAGGCTAGGGCACTGTCTTGCTAGAACGATTACGACTGAGTAGTGAGTTCAATCCTCACTGCGTGCCCCATACTTTCAGCCTTGTGCCACATCTAAGCTACACTTAGAAAAATCACCATAACTGTGTCAAGCTACTTATTTATTGATCTATCCTCATATATCCAGACTGATGTCAAGTTGCCATTTATTTTTAATTTTAATCTTCTTAGATTCATAATCCATATATTAACCCAAATTAAAAGGATTTTATTTTTATTACATAAAAAGTAATGATACAAGGCAAAAAGCTTCTTTCAATTATAATTTTTTTTTTTTGATTTTGGAATACAAAAAACCTAACTAAATATATGAATATTTGTGAAGAAGAGAGCCTTCCCTTTTGTTTAGTTTGTCTAATATTGTCAATCTTGTTACTTGCTGGAGGAAGAACCACTTGTTTTTTTTTTCTCACAAATGATAATGTAATTCCTGAATTTTAAAAATATTAGCATTATTGTTTTGTTCTGCTACAGAATCATCACACACACAAATTGGAAATAATAATTGTAAAAATTCAATGTAGAAATAAAAAATAACTGTAGGCATTTTTAAATTTTGGTTTGTTCTTTTTTCTAATATAAATATGTACTAATAATCATCATGAAATCAGCACTTTGGATAACTATATTTTTTTTTATGTGCCGTGTCCCTTCAGAACGTAGGTGATCATGGCTCTCCACATCTTCCTGTCCCTTGTAGCTCTTAATAAGTTTTGTCTTTTTGTTATTGCTGCCAAACTCTGATCTACCATCCATTTACTCAAATATGTTATGCAATGTTTTCCTCTCTGTCCCTCAATCTCTCTTGTGAGTATCAGATTTTCCGAGCCCTTCTTCCTCATTGTGCCCCAGAAATTTCAACTGCCTCTTCCTGATGTTAAGTATAAATTTCATTTTTGTTTTAGTTTTCTCTAAAACCTTGTCATTTCTTCAGTCCACGGTATCTTTAGCATCTTTCTGTAGAACCACATTTCTGTTGCTTCAAGTCTCTTCTTCATCTTTGAGGAGATTGTCCTTACAGGAGGACAGATATCACATAACAGTTCAATACTCTTTTCTTTGTTTCTAACGGAATTTTTCTCTCTCTTATTACTCTCGACAACTTCTTATAACAACAGATTTTTAAATGAAATAAATTTGTCTTTTAATATAATTTAAAATTTGTAACTCCTACCGTCCATCAAATCACAACTTAAAACATGTTAGTATGTATTTTGGAAAAGAGCACATGCAATTTAGATACTTTGACACTCATTCATTTTTATGGGGTTTATACTGATTTATGAGAAAAATGAGACTTTTAAAAAGTGTTCTTTATGAATGATAGTAAAATTTACAACAAATTTAGTGCCTATGGGTAACTTTTGGTTTGACTTTGAAGGGTAGACAATTTTTTTCTACAGGATGGCACAACTTTGTTACAAAGTTTATTTTCCTTCTCTCTGTCGTTATTGCAAAAGGCATCTGCAACCCAGTACTAGTGATAAAAGCTCAAAGCTGATGGTCATCCAATTTTTCTTTTTTAACTCTATCCCAGTCATTGTGGTACATGAAGTCGACACTGTTGCTGCTGCTGCTTGTTGCTGATTAGAGACAGTAGCAGTAGCAGTGGGTGTGCTTCTTTTCGACCAACCAAATGCAGTTTTTGGGCGAATAAAACCTAATACCGAGTGCTTGTCAGTTTAGTACCTCCACAGCCGCCACACCTGGTAGACGGCCGTACCGCAACTCAAGAAATCGCGGTGTAGTGGTTGGTACTTTGTCTGCCGGGACTAGCCGGTGGTGAGGAGGTGGAGGAGGCAAGGGAGGATCTGGGTTGTGATGGGCTAAAAAAAAAAAAAAAAGTAACTAAAAAAACAAAAACTCCTCATACGCTGCTTGCTAGTACTTTTTTTTTAGCAACACCCCCCCTTTTCTTATATCACAAAGACAATAATCGCAACGCAACTTTGTCTCTCTAGTTGAATAGTTATGCTTGTGTTTATTATTTTTCGAGTTATATAGTTAGTACAAGTACACACCTAGCTTTGACTAGCATCTTGAAAATATAGCGGTTATGTAAAATTTATATAACCTTTTTCAGAGGAAACTAATTACCTCTGCTGTTTTCCTACTGCAATACAACTGCATTCGCTTCAACTGCTTACTCCTGCTGCTCTGACCACTGCTTGTATAACCCTTCCTTATCCATCCAACCAAGAAGACCATCAGAGTGACCATTCACTCTGCTGAAACACTGGTACGAAAACGAGCTGGAATTGCGGGATACTGCTGTTAGGAGTTGGACGCCCACAATAATCAAAGATTCAAAGAGTGACTTTAAAAAGCTTGTAGTAGTGTTGTAGTCTGTAACTATTTTCACAGGTCCTCTTACCTAAATGCAAGAGGATTCGGGTTGCCTTCTCTAGAGTGGAAAAATTTCGGGTAGCAAATACTTACACAACAACACAGTATGGCCTGGCACACTTGGCCCGAGGATGACACCCATCACGCCCAAAGCATTCACCAATATTACTGTGATAACAGGCAATACCAAAAACAGCAGTACTATCACCACCAAGAACAACACTACCACCGGCATCATTTCTCTCATCCCAGCCGACCACCCTTAAAAGGGACCTTGGTTCTTTTCCCACCCTCATGGGACACTTTGTCGGAATTTCTGAAAGAACTTGCAGCACTTGGTCCCAAAATACCCTGCAGGAAACGTCTAGTTCTTTATTTTGTATTTAGGGGAACAAGTTTAAGAGTCTGTTTGGGAGATGGTAAGTTTTTAATTTTTTTTTTTTTAATTTTAATATTTATTAATCAATTAGAAACGAACTTTCTCTTGTTTTTAATTTTAATATTTATTTAATTTTTTATTGCTTTGTGTACAAGAACCAAACTAACACTAAAAAAAAAAACGCTAGTAAAGCAGAAAAGAAGACTTTTTTGTGTCGACTGTTGACTAATCATTTAGCTTTTCCTTTTACTTTTAGTTTTAATTTTTGTGTTTCAAGATAACAGGTAAAAAAAAAAAACAGGCTGGACGGACGGAACTTGGTTAAAAAAACAAAAAACAACTCAAAGTTTGTTTTTTTTCTTCTTTTTTTTTCGTTATTTTTATTTTTCGTTTAAGATAAAAAAAATCCAAAAAACTACCCATTGCAGTAAATTCATTTATCACAAAAAAATCCATTCTTTTACAAAAATGAGACTGGTACGAATTTGTATTGTTATATATTTGTTCAGTCATTGCATTCCATTTTTTATCAATAAATCAATCAATCAAATCAATATACCACATTTTTATATTTTTATTTTTTTCAAAAATCGATTACTCAAGAAATCTTGTTTGTTTATCTTTCACTGCGACTACTGGGGGGGGGGGAGTGTTAAAAACATCACCCGACCTACTTACCAAAATCTGACCATTTTTTAGACAGACACCAGAATTTATTTACTTAATTTAAGTTACTCTTTTGGTCAGACCGAGAACTTTTCAGCATCTCATCGTAATTGACACGATGACAAAAATCTTATATATTTTTATTAATGAAATTAATTTCCATTAAACTTGTTTTTTAAATGTTTTTTAAATGAAGAATGTAAATGTTTTACACAGAAAAGTGTCATTGCATTGTTTTTCATATTAATTTTTAAATTTAAAAAAAATAATCATTTTTGCTATGTTTCTCTTAGACCACCTTTACAAATATTTCTGCTTTTTCGACTTTGTCTTCGTAACAAAAAAAAAAATTACCCAACAATTTGTGAATGAACGTTTAAAAGTAAAAAAAAACTTATTTTATTTACCAATAATGTCTTTCTTTACTAGTGAGCAATTTTATGAATAAAAAAATTTAAAATAAAAAAAATAAAAAGATACCCTGACGTACAGGACTTGATCACATTTTTTTGTTTCTCAAACTCGCATCTCTCAATATTTTAAAAATAATGCATTGATTTTTTTTCTTTTAATACTTTGATGTCTGTTGTCTGTCCCACCTACGCAACATGAATTCTTTCACTCATAATAATTTATCATTTCATTTATTTTTTTTCGTCCTCATATTGAGACACTAAAACTAAACTACAATACATGGAGGATGCATTTCCATTTACCTACCAAAATAAATGGAGATGTCATCATTTCCAACACTTTTACAATTTCTATTTGTTATTTACACGCATTATCGATTGTGTAGTAAAACCAAACATGTCTTTATTAAGAGTTTTTGATGGTAGGTTATCGTTTGACATTGTAGCAGAGGGAAAAAAATGGTATTTTTACACTACAGCAAGGGGGAAAAATAAAACCAGCTTCTTTTTTGACTATCAGTACACTACATAGTGTGCTTTTTTTTTGTTCTCTCTCAGTGTTTTAAAAATGTTGTGTGTAATTATTTTTTATGTCCCGAACTCTTTGCGACAATCGTCATCTCAGCTACAGCAGGATAATGCTAGTCATAGAATTCTCATGATGGGGGATAAAAATTATGTTTGGTCACGTGATTATGTTGTCGTTACTAGTTTTGCTCGGTGCTTCATCTTCCGTCAAACAAGACCTTTTTTTTTTCTTAAAGATAAAAAGAACTGAAAAACAAACATGGTCAGGTTTTGAAAGGTTTACAAAATTATGTAAACGGAATAAACAAAAACAAATCTTTGTAAAAATCGAATGTAATTATTATTATTAATGATGAAGAAAGAAACGCGAAACCCACTTTCGATTTCAAAAATAGAAACGAATCAAGTTTGTTATGGTGTGTATTTGCCACTTGTTCGTTTGAGTGTATATGTTGTCGAAATTAAAAATAAATAAAATGTGTATACGATACCAGATGAGATGTTTTTTACTACCTTGATTAAATTATGAATAAGTTTGTCATACTTCAGCCTAATAATTAGAGACATTACTTTTTTTTTATGAAGTAAGTTTCTTTATTCATCTCTGCTTAAAGAATTCGTGAATATTTTGAATACAAATACCCGTTATTGTTAACAAAAAAGAGGCGCTAAAATTTGCAATGTTATTTTTTTTTTAGTAATGACACTTTTTGTAAAGAAAAGAGAAACATGATTTTTAAATCAAAAGTAGGAATGTTTTAAAAAGGATGCAAAAATTTTAAAAAATAATCAAAAAATACTTTGGTCTTTCCTCTTAATAATAACATAAACATTTTTAGACGATAACATTTGGTTTTCATCAAATTTAAGGCCGTTTTTATCATGCTATGCTCTTTTTTAGCGATTTTTCATGAAGATACCTGTATGGCGTATCCATGCATCAGTGATCGTGTTTTAGTGTTTAATTTAGAAAACCTCAGGTACTTTTCTTTTTCTTTTTTCTAATATAGAGAATTTTTACGTTTACTTTTTAACATGGACAAGGAAGCGGCAGTTTTGGGTACAGAAAAATCGAAATCGTTGTTTATCTCGATTTAAAAACAGTTTTCTTTTTTTAGCACGTGTCTGTCTACTCTCTAGTTTGAGACAAATTATGACAGTTAGAATTAAAAGTCGTTCGTTAACAAATGTTTGATGAAAAATGAAACTGTTTTTGCTACAACTTGAGCTGGAAATTTTTTTGGTAAATAATTGCTTGGACTAGGTTTGGTCTTCTTTTCTTTTTTTGTTACATAATGACTTACAGGAAGAAAACAATTATTTGACCTTTCTCGCTTGAACAACAGTGGAGCTGGACCGACCGATAATAAATTAAAAATTATTATAATTATTATTATTTTTTTTTTCACAGTTGAATTTAGTTTCAAAAGAACTCTACATTTTTCTAGTTTTTATTAGAAAATTTAATATAGATGATTAATTTTTTTTTTGTTTCCTTTTTTTTTTCTCGAGAGCCAGAAAGATTATTAAACAAAGGGTGAAAAATATAAATTATTTATAAAATACTTTGCATTTTAAAATTGTCATATGTGCATTTTAAATACACACACGGCGCTTTTAAAATGAAGAATCATTTCATGAGGGAAAACATGGCAAAGGTCGCAACAAAATAATCCAGCAAAGAAATATTTTAAAAAAAAAAAAAAATCTTTTTTTTTATCCCGATTTGATTTAAATTTAATTCTATACATTTAGTTTACCATTTCCTAACCTTTGACATAAATATTTAATTCGTTTTATTTTTAGTTCATCTGATCTTAAGTTATATTTTATTATTTATATTTATTGTTTAATTAACAATTATTATTCAAATTAACATTTCTCAGATCATTTTTACAAAGTTTAACAAGGAGGAATTCAAGATTGTCTTTTTCGTCTGCTAAAAAATCCCATTTCATTTTATCGTTCAACTGTTGACTCTGTCTCTAAGTCTCTGAATATTAAAAAAAAATGACTACTAGTGTAAAAAAATGTATTTTTTACTCTATTTTATTTATTCTTTAGTCATTGAGTTTAACAGACATTTTATTGTCTTTGTTTCGTACAGTTTACATTTAAGACGAAAAGAATAAATCATAATAATCTGCTATTGACATTGACACAGGAAGAAAAGGTCAGTTTCTCATGTACGCCGAGGGAAACCGCCTTTGCTCGTTAGACAAAAAAGAAAACAATTGCTAATTGATGCCCTGCTTACTACAACAAAATTTGTTTGGAATTTTTCTCAAATTAAATAAATCAAAAAGAATTGGACTGCTTTGTTGTCCTCACCGGTTTTTATAGTATTTTAAAATTGATTTATATCGAATGTATTGTATAATGTGCATAGTCATTCTCTTTGATCAACATGACAATGACGGTGAACAACATTTCTAAACCAATATCGGAATATTGTAACTGCTAACATAATAAAAATCAATAATGAATTTTCTTAAATCTTTATTAGCTATTTTTAACGGATTTTTTTCTTTTTTGTTAACAAGGATTAAAAATTTTAGGTGTTTCACTATTTATCCACATCCCGGCGAGGGTGAAAAATAAAATACAGAGGGTTGTCAAGTTTCATGTGTCAAAAAAAAATCCATTTTTCTTGTCGCTTCTAATTCTAATGCTTCAGAAATCGATTCTACATGTTCCTATATTTTCAAGTGCATCTGGGAGGTGCTGCTTATAAGGAACCGCCTCCGGGAACTAGACATTTTATTTAAAGTTTTGACGAAGGAATTGTTTTTCAAGTTTTTTTATAAATCAATTCTGATTAGTCAATTATACTTTAAAGCAGTTGATGAGTAAGGATAATTAGTATTTTCTCTACCTACTTAACTGCTGATGTATTATTAACAATATCAATAAATTTCATTTACAACTATTATTACATCAGTCTTTTTATGTCTTAGTAGATATTACTGCATGACTCGATTAAAAACTTCAAAGATAACGTGAACTATTGTTAAATATGAGGAGTGCTCCAAAACTAATGCTTCCTATTTCCATGGAAACTAGAACAGATAGACAGAACAGCATTGTTGGAAACTATCAGTGTTTTGTATCTGAAAATTTGTTCTAGCAAATCTTTCAGTGATAAAACATAATTTTTACACATAGTTACTACCATTGGCTAGGCATTTTTGACAGCAAGTAAGAGTTTTCATGATGCACACATAAAATCTGCACCAGTGGAAGTGACTGATTTTGTCACAGTATCTATGACTGCATTGTCAGAAAAATGTTATCCATGTAGTCCACTTCCCCTATCTGAAGAGATGAAAGTTAGAAAGTGTAAATACAGTGGGTTAATAAGACAGTCCAACCAGAATTTGCAACATGATCTATGGTCATTAAACTGTGATGCCTGGCATTATCATGCTTGAAGAAAAGTTTGTTTTTAGCCTATATCAAAAAATTCAGTCTGTCATGATTGTCCAAGTTTCAGGAATTCTTGAATGCTTATACCTTTCCTTTCCAAAAATATAGTACATATTACTTTGCTTGTTAGCCACTGCATTTTATACTCTTTCTTTTAATAAGGAAATCAAATGTCACCATTCTATGAATTGTTATTTTAATTCTAGTTTGTCATACTGGCACCTTAACTAATCATTGGTGATGATGCAGTCCAGAAAACTGTCACCTTTAGCCTTGTAGTGATTCACTGGGTCCTGAAAATCTTGCATTCATTGGTCATATTGTTTCCAATACTTTGAAACCAAAATTCAACTCTGGACACAGTTATTTGCTTATATTTTGCAGTTTCACGTGGACGAGTTGACTGAAGTATTCCTTCATTGACAGCTGTTCAGACCTGCCTGGAACAGACCCACTACCTAAATGTGCTAACATCTACTGTTTGCTTTTTCTAAATGTTCACTAAATGCTCTGGAATTTAATTGGGTGTAATCTTTCTTCACAGAGTATTTCAATGAAACACTTCTGTTTTTTTATATGCACTTTCAAATGCTATTTTGATAAACTGCCTCTTAAATGCTGTCTGGAACAAAGCAAAACAAAAAAAAAAAAGTTGATGTTTATTGGCATGCAAATTCAAACACCCACCTACATCTGCTTCTGACATCATGAAACAGTACCAAAATTATTTGTTTTTCATATCAGTTATTGAGGGCACTTTCAGAAACAAATATATTTATTTTTTTGTTTCTTAATAAGTAACAAAAATTGTGAAAGGGCTGAAGGAAATGTAATTTGGAAAAACAGGTTTTTCTCTTTTTATTTGGATATTAACAGCATTTGGATTAACTTTAATTTTTATACTAAGGAGGATATCTTTTTTTTTTTAAATTTGAATAGGATCAGACTTGTTTATAATTAAATGCAAATTAAAAATTTAAATAAACATTACACTTTGATAGTAAATAAACATTTTTATTGTTTTGTTTTGATACAAAACTAACAAAAATAAATCTACATGATGATGATGATTATTGCCATTTTATAACTGTTAAATTGCAAGTTTAATCAACAATGTTTTCATTTCTATTGATGATAATATTTGTAGTTGCTGATATCATAAACTATTATAATTCTGATAAAACTATGTTTTTGTAGCATAGGACAATTAAATATTGTATTTCTTTCAAAATACAAAGGGAAACACCTTCTCCAAGAGAAAGTTGCAAACAAACTTATTTTCTTTTTATCAATAACAAGTTCAAAATTGAATTTAGCAAATGGATAAAAATAAAGATCTTTTTAAAAAGCAGCAATTTTAAACTTTCATTATCATTTTTCTTGCAGCAAAGAATTGTTTAGATTCTAGACTTGATATAGATTTGGATATTTTAACTGGCCTGTCAGCAGGGGTGGGGGTGCCTTCTCTCCCAGAATTCTTACTGTTCCACCTCAAAATACTCTGGCAATTGGCCTGTACTTTGAAGTTGCCAAATTGATGTTCAACATTCTTATACTAAAAAAAAAAGTACACACATTGATACCACCTGACATATGTGACCAATACCTGTGAACAAACAGGAAAGAAGTTTTCATTTGGTTAAGCTATTAAGGCCTGCAGGTCTTCTTTCTCTGTTGCATTTTTTATTATTAACCGTTTACGCTATCATGTGTAGAATACATCAAAATTTTCATTTTTTTGTAATGATTGCATATATAGGGACATAACAAATTTTGGTACAGAAATGAATTATTGATTATATTTGAACAGTATTTGTAGGGAAAGTTTTATTTTATTTTTTTTATTTTTTTTTTTAATCCCAACCTGTTGGTTTTTTTTTATCTCCATTTCACTTTCTACCTGATTTGCTTTAGCCTTACTCTAAACTAGCAAACCAAGTATTTTTGGTGGTATTCTTCTATGTGCTCTGTCTCTTCAGGTTGTTGCAATCATGGCTCTCCACAATTTCCTGTCCTTTGTAGCTCTTAATAAATTTTCTCTTTTTTGTTATCTCTCCTAAACATTGTTCCACCATCCATTTACTCAAGTTTGCTATGTAGGTTAGGCATTGTTTTCCTGTCCCTTCTTGCCTTCAATCTGTCTTGTGAGTATCAAATTTTTCAAGCCCTTCTTCCTCACTATATGCCCTAGAAATTCAACTCTCTCTTCATGATGTTAAGTATAAGTATCATTTTTATTTCCATTTTCTCTAAAACTTCCTCATTACTCGCATATTTCATGGTATTTTCAGTATCCTTCTGCTCTGTGGAACTGACTCCCAAGAGGATGTTTTCCTGACCACAGCAATCTTAACCTGTTCAAGTCTAGGATTAACTGTTATCTTCCCCATATATCTGCATAAACTGTGCCTCTTACTTTGTAACCCTCTACCTCAAGTGGCCCTTGGGGCTTTGTACAGGCTGAACATTACTGTAAAAAAAAAATCCAACTGTGTAGTATGGGGCCCACAACCCCAACATGCTAGGTGATGCTACTGTGATTTCTATACCAAGTAGGTATTTCATGAGATGGAATTGCTAGCCTTATGTCCAATTGAATTCAGTTGTCCTTCTCCTAAAATGGTTGCCAGTCTTCCCTATTATTTAATCCATAGTTGGTGTGAAAAAGAGATGAATTCATATCCTTTCCAATGATTTTTATACAGATGTGAATGTAACAAATTTGACTCGCCAATTTCTTATTCCAAGTTGCTAACCATTATATTACCTTCACTTCTTCTTAACAGAATTGTGTATATAATTTTATTTTTTAAGTTAAGTGAAGCTATAATTTAAATCCTCTCCATACAGGGCCTATGAGAAGGTGGTCCAGATAGTACTTTGTTCCAGGGTCTGAGAACTAAGAAGGGCACCACAGTAACCATGAAACATCATCCCTCCTTAAGAACAATCACTTTTGACTACTCCCAGCTCCCTTATATTTTCTCTTGGAGGCCCTCTCTCCATAAAGTTGGTTCCCAATTTGAACCTAAACATGAACCATGTTGAAGAGAACAGTCCTGTTTAAACACATGCAGGTTTCCCTAGGAAAACCCATTATTCCAAGGCTTGATCACTGTACTGTAATTCCAATATTTTTTTTATACTTTAGTTCACCCAGTACAAGGCTCAAGAGCCACTCAAAGTAGAGGGTTACCGAGTGAGATTGTTGTATAGGAAGGGGAAGGAAGCAGTAAGAAGTGCGTATTATGAAGGATAGATATCAGTTGACCCTGAACTTAAAAAGGTTAAGATTGTGGTAGTCGGGAAATCACTCTCCACAAAGTAACACTTTTGGGGAAGTAGATGTCTGAATGGAACTTACTCCTTACCAAAGGAACACAAAGGGAATGATTTACCACTGAACATAGCTAGGACCTGCCATGTTCCTAGCTATGAAGTTCTGAGCTGATGAGTGTAAAGAATTGAACTTGTTTGAACATTTGCCATAGTAATAGTGAGAGGCTAGCAATATTTTGTCTGTGTGAAAAGGGATTGCAGGGTGGAATATTATTTATCATCCACAAAGCAGCATAATCACCTTTGAACTGTCAAGGCTGGCCCGTGAGGATAAGATATCACCTGCCCAGATATAACAGCGGTACTCCATTCTTGATTTGACCTGACTCTTGTAAAGATAAAATATGGCTGCAGGTGTTAGGTATTTTCTGGACTGATACAGGAACAATATAGGTAATGGCTTTAAACCTAGGGGGCCCTGTAGAAAGTAGTGGCATGACATGGCTTCTATTGTTCATAGTACTGTCCTATATTACATGAGCTTAGTATACATCACTGTGGATATCTTCATGGGTCAGCCATTTGTCATTTCTCTTGTTCACCTTGATCTTGGTCAAAGTCCTCATCAGAGAAGAACCAGAGCATTTTCAAATGCTTTGATCAAATCACATGCTTTTCCCAAATGTTGTCAAACATGAACTCCCCTCATCATATAGAATTTTTACCTGAAATATCTCCCCTGAACACATTCTGTTATCCTTATGACACCTGATTGTTTAGAACATTTCTCTTGGTGGCTACAGATGACATCTCCTTACCACAGTCCTCCAGTTCATTCCTGACCTTTAACACAAAGAATCTGCTTACTTCCAAGAAGTTGGTTCTCACAGTTGCCATGATTGGCAGCTGGTGCCATAAGCATAGCATGCCTTTTCATTTCCTGTGTTAGATTCAAAATGACCATGTTAATTTTTCTCATTACTATTGGAAGGAATGAGAATGATGGAAATTTGGCATACACCAACTCACATTATATAAAGTAATCTTGATTTATGACCCACTAAAGATGTGTTCTCAAATACCTGGCACACTCTGTACATAGTACAAAGCTGTCTTTTTTTTTCTATAAAAACTGCTGTAAACTCATTTTATATATTCTGAGCTAATTGAATTCAATCATCACTAGATACCTCATTATTAGGACCTTGTGTCAGGCTAAGCGAAACTTTGTAAATCTTTTGAATGGTAACAATAGTTTAATAGTCATAAAGCAAGTCTTGCAAACCATTGCTAAATTTAATGAATTTGATCCTCACTGGGGCTTGACTATTGTGGTTTTCTGCTAAGGTATATGTAGTAAACCTCTATTTGTACCATGCTGACGTCTGAAACTTTGCATTTGTGAAGATCACCCACTACCATTGACACTGTTTACATTCAGACTGTTATCCTCAACTTGGTTGTTCACAATAGTCCAAATGCAAATAGTGTAAATAAGTCTTCATCCCAGAAATTCAGAAAGAAAGCACTCCTCCATTAATATGTTATGAGATAAGGATTTTAATTACTTACTGATAATTTCACATTGTAAGACAAAATAATTTTATTTTCAATTTTATAGTAAATATTTTGTGATGTCAACAAATACTCGTTGTCACTTTTGTAATTTGTAATCGCAGATACAACTATAGTACACCATTGAACAATGCTGGTACAGACGCCTTTGTATATCACTCACACTAATAGTACTTGCTCGATAATACTGGCTCGAATAGTAATCTGTATAGTGAATAGAGTAGAAAATAGCAGTTCATATAGTAATAGAGGATTGACTAGAAATAGAGAATATTGAGATGTCACGCTACCACCTACTTATGCATTTCCTCTATGGTCACATGGTCTCCTTAATTCAATAATGGGATCGCCTGTCTTTGCTCAGTGGTGATCTATGTTCAAACTCAAGTGTCGGCAGTGACACTTTATTCCTATATAACAAAATAATTGCTGAAAGTATTTTTGAGGTCATTGAAAAAAATATTTAAAACAAAACCTCTCTAAATATTACTGCATTTGTAAAAGCTTAAAACCTATTTTACTGCATGTGTACATAATGTTTTATGATAATGTTTATCTCATAATTAAACACTTTATTTTATTTTATTTTATTTTTTTGTTAATCTTCCATGACATTTTATTTGAATTTACAATATTAAAAAAATCTTGATCTGTTGACAATAGTATAAAAGGTATAATTGTGAGTGAACAAGTCAGTGAAAACTTAAAGAAAGTGTATTTGCAATATGAAGAATGGTAATAAAACCTTAATTGTGTTTTTTTTTTTTTTTTTTTTTTTTTTTTTTTTTTTATGATTATTCCATCAAAATTGTATGTGTAAATTTAAAAAAAAGATGAAATGGTAATGTCATGATCAGTAAATTTTTAGGTAAAGTGTATTTGACTAAACACTAAAATGGTGATATTGATGCTATATTATTATAGTTTGGTTGTTGTAAAAGAAAGAAGGTAACCTTTGAAGGGCATGACATTCATGGTAGCAGTGGTTGGTTGCTAGCCACCGTTGCCTAGCAGTAGACTCTGAATCAGCAGTTACAGTGATAGCATCATTTAGGGGTGGGTGACATGGCTCATATTGTAAAGCAGGCCTCATTAAAATTTAATCTCTGTTTTTAAGACTAAGCATATGTATTTTAGAATTTACCAGATTGCTTAAATTCAATCCCAACAATAAATTTAGTTTAATGCTTAGAAACTAGTGTTTAGTGTTGTTGTTGGTTGTTTCACTAGCTTACTTAGATTAGAACCTTGATGAGTGGTTCCAGTCATTGAGGCAGTCATTCAAATGCAATCTTCTGTTGGGATCTCTTATTTGTTGTATTATGCAAATTTTGCTATTATAAACAAACTGTGCACTAAATCTAATGGTGAAAAGAATCTTAACATAAATATTGTTTATAAATAAAAACAAAAGTCTAACATAAATTGGGAATTATATATATATATAAAATCTGACAGAATGTAAAATAAGTAACAAATGAGAAATGTTTATGAATCAGAAAAATTGGGGGGGGGGCCAAAATTTCTGATTTTAGCTTAAATAAAAGCAAAAGATGTTAAATTTATAAACATTTTTTTTATTTGTTCCTTATTTTATCATATATATATGTGTGTGTGTGTGTGTGTGCGTGTGTGTGTGTGTGTATATATATAAAGAGAGTAGCTAAGAAGTTTTCAAATAGCTTCTGCTAGATTTTAATCATATGCATAAATTCTGATTTCTTGTAAACCTCTGGCATGCTAAAAGAGGTTAATAGGTCTTCCATCCTGCCACACCATGACCTGGAAACAGTGCAAGACAGAAGTATTCTAATCACTGCACCAGTGTTTCCTCCCACACTTATGTTTTTTTACAAATCCTCATATCGTCAGTTTTGTCACTTCTGGCAAATTGATAAGTAAATAGTTTTAAATTTTTCCTTTCTGGAAAAAAAAAAAAAATTGTGAAAATAATTTCTAAAGGAAGTAGTTTATTATTATCATAATTGTTGTTAAGTACAATATTTGGTAGATAGTTCCTCTCTTGTAATTTATACTTAATATTACAGTATTATAGAATTTGTCTAGGTGCAAGTACTAATAGTCTATGATGTTAGGTATGCATTTATCTACCATATAACTCAACTTTGCATACAAAACCAAGGAGTTTTATTTTATTTTTTTTTTTTGTGTTGGGTTGGATAACAGGTGTCTTTTATATGATGTTGTTACAATTAACTGAGTCATTTTCGATATAGGTGGTGTTAAAGCTGAAGTGTGGAGGAAAAAGAAAGTATCCTGCACAAAGGCTACATACACATATGAATATATGTATATATCATTAACATTATTATGGCCAGGGGCGGGGGGGGGATAAATAAAAATATCACTATCAGGAAACAGATCATGGAGTTTTGGATTTATGCCTTCTCCAGAGTAAAAAATTTAAATTTACTATGGTAATTCTATATACTATACTGACATTATTTGTACTTATTCATGTCTCTTAATATCTACCTGAATAGAAAAATTGAAAATTAGTCAATAGGCTGCCAAAAATTTGAGATAAAAAGGTATAGAGATTATGTTCATTTAACTTCTTAAATAATGTGTATGTAGCTTTTCTTTTCTTTTTCTTTTCTTTTCTTTTTTTTCTTTTTTTCTTTTTTCTTTTCTTTTTCTTTTCTTCTTCTTTTCTTTTTTTTCTTTTTCTTTTCTTTTCTTTTTTTTTCTTTTTTTCTTTTTTTTTTCTTTTGTTTTTTCTTTTGTTTTTTCTTTTGTTTTTTTCTTTTGTTTCTTTTTTTTCTTTGTTTTTTTTCTTTGTTTTTTTTCTTTGTTTTTTTCTTTTCTTTTTTTTCTTTTCTTTTTTTTCTTTTCTTTTTTTTCTTTTCTTTTTTTTCTTTTCTTTTTTTTCTTTTCTTTTTTTTCTTTTCTTTTTTTTCTTTTCTTTTTTTTCTTTTCTTTTTTTTCTTTTCTTTTTTTTCTTTTCTTTTTTTTCTTTTCTTTTTTTTCTTTTCTTTTTTTCTTTTCTTTTTTTTCTTTTCTTTTTTTTCTTTTCTTTTTTTTCTTTTCTTTTTTTTCTTTTAATCAATTTATCCCAAGCAAGGCAATAATGCCACCAAGATGTAGTGAAAAAGAATGAAAAGACTTTAGGAACTGGAAACCCAATCCTAAGCAGAGAACAAGGGATAAACCTCTACTCCTGTTAAAAAAAAAGCAAGAAGTGTGAACCAGACAACAGGCAACCCTATCTACTCCAATTGAGGAGAAAAAAATAAAATTTCAGAGTTCAAGTGGAGACAGAAATATAGTTGAAGTAGACTTTAGACGGAAATGGAAACCCAGTCCTAAATAGAAAACAAGGGATAAACCTCTGTTAACATATACTTAACATATACTTAACATATATAAATATATAGATATAAATTATTGTAGACTACATTCCACTTGTGTCAGCAGTTTCATGAATTTTTCTGCTGACCAATGTAACCCTTCCTCTTCAATATGCTCTGCAAATTTTCAAATGGGTTATGGTCAGACAAATATGCCAGCTACTTCATTAAACAATTGATTTAAAAACATTTTATTCAGATCTTTATTACTCTTTACTGAATGTGATGGAACATTATCATGCATAAAAATCATCTTCTGAAAACATTTGGCTTCATAATACTTGGCACCATGTGTACCTTCAAAAAAATCAATGGATGTCTGAACTGTCAGCTTAACATTGTCTGGAACTGACCATGGCCCAACGATTTCATTACTCCAAAGAATCCTACTACTTCTGCTCTGTTGACATCTCAGTCTGTGATGGTTCCTGCCAATAACCATTCAGCCTTTGTTCTATCCATCTGGATCATTGTACATAGTATGACATTTGTCAGTGTAAAGAATCAATGAAAATTTGATCTTCATATATTCTGCTGTCCATTTGGTTTACTTTTTTTCTAATGGCTGTTACATAAAGGAGGCTTAGTGATTAGTTTGATTCATTTTATCATAACTTGTCAAAGAGTTTTTTATAACTTCTTGATATCTGATATATAGATTGAAGTAAAATCCTCAACTTGCCTTTATTAGGCCTGAATTGACATTGTCTAGATTCTTCAAACTTCTTCACAATTTGGTGGTACCTACTATTTTTTGCAATTTTTAGTATTTTATCTTTTTCAAGCTCTGAAATTACTAAACATTTCTTTTTTATTGAACAGATTAGCTTTACAACCCATTTTAACATGGCAGCATTTGAGATTTCAGAATTCAGAACATTTCATACAAATAGCTATGATTTGATTACTTTTTTTTTTTTTTTTTTTTTTAAGCTTATCACCCCAAGCAAGGCTGGAAGCCACTAGCACGCAAGGGGTTTGGAGGAAGAGCAGATAGGAGTGGTAAAGGAGAGGATGTGGAGAAAGATAGTGGATCGATCAAGGCAAGGGGGTTACAGAAGATTTGGAGTGAGAGCAGATAGGAATGAAAGGTGAAAGGATGTGGAGAAGGGAAGTGGATAGATCAAGGCAACTGGAGATGTCAATTGACGTTACACTTAAACCGTTGGAAATTGTATTTGTCAGGGTAACAGGAATAAGGAAGGGAGTTCCACAGGCGAGATGTGCGAGACATGAAGCTATTGGAGTAGAAGAGACGTCTACATCTAACAGTTTCAACGGTGAAGGGGTGGGAACGGGATGCCAGCCTCGTAGGACGATTAAATTCATGAGGCCTAGGAACCAGCGAACGCAGCTCATCGGAGCAATTACCATGAAAGTATTTGTAAAAAAGACAGAGCGATTACACCTGCACAAAATGAACAGGCTTTCATCCTAATTGTACGGATGAATGTTGTCATCACTTAGTAAATACCCTTTTAGATTCCTATAAAACCTAAAACAAAGTGCCTAGTAATGTGTGTATGTTTGTGTGTAAAAAAAAAAAAAAAAAAAAAAAAAAAAAAAATCAGATATAACTAAAAATATATCTGTAAAAAGGCTATGAATAGACAAAAGGAAAACTTTTCTTTTTTGATGTGTTTCTTAGAATGACCTAATAAATTTCTGTTCTCGCCACTACAACAGAATAAAATCTGGAATAATTATAGGATTTTATTTAAGAGCACTAAGAATCTGCAGCCCTCAGTATTTACCTGAAGAAATATATATAGAAAACCCCTTAAAAAAAACTCCAATATTCTCATTATTTCTTTTGCAATGCCTAAAAGAAAGGCATACAAAATATACAAAAAAGATAATGACATTAATAACAACAACAATGACAACTAGATAAAAACGGGTATATAATATTACCTACAAATTCCTTAACATCTATCAAAAACAATTTATTCAATCGTAACGATATCAAAATAATTACAGCCACATCCAAATCTGTTATGGATATAATTAGAACCCAAAATATCCATATCAATGATAATTCTGAAGCAGGTACATATAAAATATACTGTCACAACTGCTCCTTAAAATACATTTTTGGAACTTGCAGAAATTTAAAAAATGTACCTATGAACACAAAAAGGATCTTTTATATATAAGAATTTATCAAATGTATTAGTCATATATACATAGAAATAAATTCAATCACAACTTCACTCTAAGGAATACTAAAACTAAGAGAAAGTATCTTAGATGGAAACTTCTTGACAATGCCAGTATCAAATCTTATCAAAATATGAAATATAAATTTTTTTCAAACCATGACTTGCTTTTTAGCAATTTCATGGGACATAAGTCAAGCCAATATTCTGTAGATCCATCTACGATGTGGTTCAACTTTGTGTGCAAACCTCAGTTCCTGGAGAGGATTCACGTCCTGTTACAAAATGGCTGACAGCTGAGAAGAAAGATATGCATCATAATTGTAGCTCTTTTAAGAATTTACTATGCAATGCTAGTATTTATTAATGTCTAATTAATACTTTTGGAGTTTTTCCTTATCAACAGAAATTTTAAATGATTATAGTAGCTTCTGCCAGGACCATATTTATGAGTTTACAAAGTCCCATTGTCAGTCATTTTTTTCTGTGTTTCAGGTATAGGTGAACTTTTATCTTGCATTCAGATGGATTTGAACACCGAATTCTCTTTGTAATGCTTGAAAATTTTAAATAAATCCATTTTCCATTGATAGCTAGATTTTAAAATCATATCCGATTCAAATATTGATCTCGTATCTTCTATCTTGGTTGTTACACTTCTGAAAGAACAAACTTGACAATTAATCATTCAAACCTAAGATATTTTTTGTGTAATGTCAAACTTGTAAAATATCTTGTCAGTTACTCCAGGAAAATTATTATTATTTCACTACTGACATTTCTATTTATAAACTGTCTTGAACAACTATTTGATTCACTGTTAGAATATGACCCAAGACTAGCATTTCTTCCAAGTTACCTCATCAGCTACTAAAAGTCAGTTATTATTTTTACAATGTTTATTATCTATGTATTGGATCAAAATCCAACTCATTGTCAGAACAAGAAAACCCAGGGTAAAGATATTCCTCCCAAGAGAAATCAGCTTTTTATATATGGTTAAAGAAAATAAATCTTGTGTATTTTCTATTAATACAGTTGACCCTGTTAAATTGCTCAGGGTGCTCTCATCTCTTTCCTTTTTTTTTTGCTTTAAATTTTACAATTAAGCAAAAGTCATTCCTTGTCAATGATTACTTCCTTTAATGTTAAAATACTGCAGTATCTGCTCTTTTCCAGTTAGCACAAATTATTTTTTAGAAGCCCTCCACATGTATGAAAATATAATTGGTTATTACTCTTGTTATCCTTTATATCAGATTTAGTATGTGAAAGTAAATTTAAATCTTACATAATTTAAAATTAAACAGTTGAAAACAAAACATCCTGTAGGTTTCATGTTTCTCTTCATTTGAATTTTCAAAAGCAAAGATAAATGGATAAGATTCTTATCCATCAAAAATGGTATTTTCTTTATTTTTCATTTCTAATCTTTTTTTGAGAAAAAGATTATGCTTGCTATTATCAGTTGGAGTAAAAACTAAATGAAGAACAGTAGATTTTATCAACGATGTATATAAGATGAGAAACTAGTTGAAAATTATTAAAAAATAATTGACAATGTTTTATCTAAGAATAAAATTAAAAATAATGACAAGTGTGCAAGCATCAAAGGTAAGACTTTAGTTTTGGGTTTCACAAAATGGTGACTATCATTTGTCCTCAAAAAGCTCCCTTGTAAAATATACACTAAATTAGGTCTGAAAGTATGCAAATGGCTTGACCTAATTACAATTCGGTCACTGAAATGTTATTAAATGGTGGGGTTCAGGATAAATTGGTTTTAATCAAAGCAAGAAAAATATTATCATGGAAGTAAAAACATAAAATGAACTCTGACCTGCTGTGTTATATTCTAATTTCAGTTAAATCATGTTTGATATGTAAACATACACACACACACACATACATACATATATATATACATCACTTTATAAAACATACATATAACAAACTATTTCTATTTCTAATTCTAACAGTTGAAATATAATCCTTGAAAATGGCTAAATGTATAGCCGAAAGCGCTCGGATAAAAACAACATTCGGACAGTTTTTATATAATTTATCCTCTGAAAAGAAAAACTTTATTAGATCGCACTAGAAATTATATAAAAAACTAAATAAAAGCACCTTGTCAGTCGTTTTTAATGAAATGTGCATATATATATATATATATATATATATATATATATATATATATAGATGCCTTTTGTAATACTGTGATGCACTGGTCACGGTTCCATGTTAGAACTTTTCAGCTGTTATTGTGTGGAGGCAGTGTGGCTATATATAGGGAGGCACAACGTAATGGATAGTGGCTTGGATTGAGGAATCTGAGAACTGAGTTCAAATTCCAGTCAGATCATTACATTCACTTACGTGCTAATACTCTTGGGAAAGGTATGAATCCTCTTCTTCTTATGGGTAAATAGCAGGACAGATTGGGTTCTATAGCCTTGTGTTGCAACTGGTCTAGGAGAAGGAAAAACTCTGAATTCAAAACCAGCCTGGAGAGGGTGGGCTCTGTCAGGCTATCTTGTCCAAGAAACCCCACTTCTACTGCAGCTGCAGTACACATGGTGCCCATACAACACTACAGGTCATGGGATAAAAAAAAAGAAATATTTATTTTCTGTTTGAATTTCTGGGATGAGGAGTTATCATTATTTACTCGAGCAATAACTGAGCAGTACTAAAAATAAGGACTAAACGACATATCACTAGACATGAACAGTCGAACAACAACAACAACAACAGTCTATTTCCCACCCTGTGTATTAAATAGTTCAGTTTAGAATTCCCTGTAGGTTCCCCCCAGATCAATTTACAGCTGAAGGTTAGAGGGAAAAACAGTAAAAATACTGTGATAATAACAAAGATGAGGACAATAGTCCAAATATAAATAGTGGAAATAATTTGTGTGTGTGTGTATGTGTGAGATATATACTACAGCTCAAAAGTTTTAGGCGACCCCTGGTAAGTTTTTTTAAATTGGCCCCAAAATTAGTTTTGTATTTTAAATAAAAGAAAATTATTATACATGGTTTTAAAAAAGTGAGACATGATTTTTTATTAGAAATTTTATTATGACAAAAAGAAAAAAAAGCATTTCATGATTAAATTTTGCTCTTGTCAAAATATCCTCCTTTAGCCTTGATTACAGCAGCACAAATTTTTGGCATTTGTTGCAAAAGTTCCTCAAAGTATAAATTTGATAATTGATTCCATTCCTTTTTCAATGACTCTAAGAGCTCTTGTTAATTTTTTTTTTTTCCCCCATTCTTTTGTCAAGTTCATCCAATGCTAAATCTGGGGCTGGCTTAAAACTTTTGAACTGTAGTGTGCACATATATAATAGCTGGCTGATACCTGACTGCTAGGGTGGCTAGCCAATCCCTATTGCAGACTCTTGCTCAGGCACATTTGTATTTGTTCAACACCCACAGAGTTAACCTGTGGTTTATACTGCAACTACACTGAGCAGACCTTAGGAAAGAGCATGTTATCTAACATGATCAACAATCTGAACAATGCCAGCACAGTCAAACCTTTGGTCACGATGACGTGACCGTGCTAGCATAGCTATCAACGGCCTCAAATGACCATCTACTCACAATTTCATATATATTTCGACTGCACGCTCCCAAATTTCTTAGTTAACAGTAACACATTTCTAAAAAAAAAAACATTTTGGATTACATCTAATCTTTCGTTGTCCTGTTATTGCCTGGAAGTAAAAAACAAATCTATTTCCATACCTGATGATGTCTGTATGAACAGACAAAAGCTCGTAAAAAAAGACCTTATGCAACTGGAATTTATTAAAAACGGGGATCATAACATTCATCTACAGGTTCAGGTTAATGTATTTTAATAAATTTGTTGCGAAGATGTATTCTCGCCATTTATATCATTAACTTCACTATCTGCTTTTTGTATGAATGATTCATGTAATATATATATATATATATATATATATATATATATATATATATATATATACATGCTCTATCCTTAATAATGAGCACTTTAACCCATAAATACAGCATGCCTTAAAAGTATTTTTATCATATAATATTTGGCTATAAAATGACTGAGAATTGTTGTGGGTGGAGAAATAAAAATTGAGGTAAGATAAAATAAATTTTTGTTGAAATGTTTAATAATATTAAATGTGAACTCACTTCCACCTTCTTGCATAATTTTATTTTTATTTTATTTAAAGATTGGCTCTCTATCATCAATCCCATGACCAAGTCTAGTTGTAGGATCATTGCACAACTTAGCATCTATCTGGGTTGATAGCTGGAGAGTTATTCATTCATGCCCCTTGGGCAAGTAGACCTGGCTTAGCTTATCCTTTACCAGGTAAGAAAACAGTTGATATACTTCAACTTGAAGGTTTACCTTAGTGCTGGACACAAGGCTATTGTTTTCATTGGGAAAACTTCCAATCTGAGAGTTGACTTCAATTTAGGAAATTCTCCAACCAATGATGTTGCATTATCACAACACTGGATACATCCCTCCTCTGACCTTGCACATACAGCTCAGTGAGAGGAGGAATGGCTTGTCAAGATTCAGCGCTCCGAAGCTGAGCTAGTAACATTTCATTATGACATAATAGACTCTGAATTTTCTACATTGTTATACTCTTAATGAGGCTCATTGCCAGGAATGTCTAAACTCTCACCAGACCTCAACTAAAACTTATATAATCCATCACTAAAGATGTTGTAAAAATAGTTCTTCTTACCATTCAAGAAAATACCTGACTCCTCCTGGTTACAAGAGCCAGATCAGACCACAAATAAAGTATTACTACCACATCTGGACCTGAAGCTTCCCAATCCTCATCTCCCAGCCTTGATCCAGTTCAAAACAGTTTGTGCAGCCTTGAGAGTGATGAACTGTTTTCTACCTTTCAATCCTTTCCCCACCAATGAAATGTCGCTAGGCTCTCTCTGCTATATTGCTATTTTCATGGCAGATGTTTCATTAAACTACATTCCTTTGATCCGTCTTTCCAGACCTTTGACACGAGGATCCGCCATGCCACATACAGTGTTAACTCCTCCTCATTCCCTTCATATTCCATTGGTGAGGAGGAAGTTCCACTCACGGCTTTTTCCCCCAGAATTATTACAATCTCAAAGAAACTCCCAAGAAGTTGCTTCTCTGATGACTACAATCTTAACCATTTCAAGTTGAGTGTCAACTGTTATCTATCCTACATATGTTCATAATATGCTACCTTTTGTTCCTTCTCTGTATGGTCTCACAACATCCCTATTTAGTAAACCTTGAGTGGCTCTTGGGCCTTGTATTGGGCGAACAATAGTAATATATACATATATTGAACTCAGTCTATCTATTGTGCTAGAAAGCTCATTCACTCTCTTGACATGTTTTTAATCCTGGTTGGTATTTATCCACCCTCCTTAAATCTGGTGGGGGAGCAGGTTTAGATGTCAATGACCCAACCATACAACAAGTAATACTGTGTCTGTATCAAATACAAAGTTAGCATAAGATAACTAAACAAAGATTTGAGATCTCTTCTCGGTTGCTCTAGAAAACCAAGAAATTATGGGAAATCTCATTAACTGCTCCCGTGTGTTTAATCAGAAGTTTTGTAAATTGATTATCTTCATTTTTCTATGAGAATTTCAAAGTTAAAAAACTGCTTTCTAATGATACTGAAACAATGAAATACTAAAATCAAGCCAAGAATGTATTCCAAATCTTTCATTCAATCCTTGCAGGAAAGAAATAGATCTACACTGGCCAAAATTTGATTTATTCAATCTATAATCTTGTATTTTTTGATGTTCTTATCATTTTTCATCAACAGTTCCATCTTGTCCTCTTATTGCTGATTTTGCTTCTAAAGTCTCCTTTTTTACAATGCAGATTTATTTTCTTTTTAAAATTCTTTTGTTACTTTTTCAGTCATTCAGACGTCTGAATCATCTACAGGGTTTGGTTGCCTTTCAGTCCTTCACAAATATCGTATACAAAGTTATCTTTAATTCTTCATGGGAACATATCCACAAGGTTACCTTTCATCTCTTCATGGGTCTGTATCATCCACAAGGCTGTCTCTTAGGTTCATATTATCCACAAGGTTACTTCTTGGCCATGTCATCCCCAAGGTTGCCTCTTGGCTCTTCATGGGTCTGCATCATCCCTAAGTTTGCCCTTCATGTGTCCATATCATCTTCAAGCTTTCCTTTCAACCCTTCAAGGGTCATATCTTTAATTTAGGTATTCAACTGATTCATATTTTGGCAATTGTAAAATTTTCAATGTTAAAATATTGACAAAGTAGAGATTTATGTAAATACCTACATATAAGTATTTTTTAATTATCCTATAAGGAGAGATTTATTTTTGCTTACTGATGATTATGAAACCTGCTAAATACAATAATTAGTAGAACTGATATATATTGAACTGAACTGAACATACTTTGGCTATTAATCTCATCCAATGTACTGTTCACCTGCATAAATGCTTCTCAGACAAATAATTAAAATGATTATCCTTTCTACTAAAATCCCCACCCACATTATATGTTACAAGTGAAATTATTGTAGTTTTTAATCTTTTTATGTTTAGTTTCTTTATTAAGGTATTTACTGCCATTTTTGATGTCTGTTGTATTTGGTGTAATCTGCACATTTTGAACCAAATCTTTTATTTAATTTATGAGAAGTGTTGTAATTTTGATATTTATGCAAGAGAAAACTTTATATCAGTTGTTTCTTCCTATTTACCTTTTTTTTTCTTCTTTTTTTTTTTAATCATTTCACACCAAAGCAAGACAATAAAGCTACTAAGGCACAAGGGGTCACTAAGAGTTAGAGAATATGAGAAAAGGCACTATTAAGAGAAAACAATAAAAGAACAAGAATTAAGAAGACAAAAGAGAATGATTGATATTGTGTTAACATTTTTGAAAAGCAAAAAGGTGGGAGGGTTCCATGAGTGAGAATTGCAATTGAAAAAACTGTTATCATAGAACTTATGGCTACATCTAGACATTTCAACTGCAAAATGATGAGACCTTTCCGCCAATCAAGTAATGCACTTAAATTCATAAAGTCTAGGTACCATAGAGAAAAGTTCATTAAAACAATTACCATGAAAGAATTTATAGAAAGGCACAGGGAAGCTACATTATGGTGGTTGGGAAAGCGACTAAAGCTGAGATGCCAGGTCAGGACAAATAACATTGCAGATTCTTTGGACTTTATCAAGAATCTCTAAGTATATAGCAGGATCACCAGACCAGATGTGGCAGCAATATTGAAAGCAAGGATGAATGGTATGCCTCTAAATATGTAAGATAGATTCTGGGGAGAAAAACTGTCTAGCACAACATAGGAATCCAAATTTTTCTAGCAGCAGAATCCTTTTTCATGGACCATTCAGATGGATTGAATCATGGGTGAAGTTTAAAATTCCCAGAATGGTTACCAAGTATGACACAAGAATTCTGTAAGATATGTAATTTTATTATCTCGGTCAAACTAATAAGAACATGTGACTAAATCTCTTGTACATAATGTTGTTATTGATTCAACTCCAAACTTTGTCAGTTACAGTCAGCAAGATGATGTGTACTTTTTGAGATTCTTTTCTGAACATGGATTTCACATTTTTGTAAGAATGAAAGACATTCTCTTCCTCTTCTCCCCCTTGGGTGAGTGCTTATGTATCTTCATGTTACATGTTGTTTCACATCCTAAGTGCAGCTGGGTTAACCTGTTTACAGCAAGTGACATTCTGTGAGGCATGAAATCATACTTCGTGGCTAGGAAGTCATCTTACAGGTAAACCTGCTGATGCTCTGGTGTAATACTGCAAGATTTATTTTTTGTCCTCTGAGATGAGTTGTTGCAGGTCAACTTCCCTTACAAGGTTCCTCATTGACATTAATTTCAGTTCAGACCATCTAGTATTTGACAGGAATCCCATTTTACAGATATGGCAGCTAAAAAACATTGATTGGCAGATATTGACTACAACAACCAGGATGACAATGATGACACCAGTGTCAAATTAATCAATGTATAATAAAATTTGCATATATTTTAGATGATTTTGATGTTTATTCATCCTTGAAAAGAAATGGGGTCTGCTTTTCTACTCAACAAATTAAAGCCGACTTAACTACTCTAAATAGGATGCTTAAATTTTACTACCTCTATCCAATGACAACTGACTAAAGCATAGATAGTACAATTTGTGTCTCTCCTCCACAACTCATTTCAATTCCTAGTCAAGATTGATTTGTATTTTATGACTTGTCAACCCTTTGCAGGTTATTTAAAACCAGAAATTTTTTTTAGATTGTAAGAATGTTTTGAGATAATGATTTACTCATACAAGTCTGACTAATTAACCTATAGCTGGAGGAAGAATAGATGGATTAATACCTTTCCCAAGAGTATTTGCATATAAGTGAATATAAGAAACTCAACTGATTTTATGATGCAAGTCAGTGTTTTCACAGTAAAATTGATATTACCCAATAGATGTTGACAAAAGTTTCAGCATATATTTACATCAAATATTAATATAGATTACTATTGGACATAAATTGGGGGATCAGTTTTCTATGCTTATTAAGTAATAAACTGACACACCCTATAATAGTAATTATCAATTTTACTGTGAAAACACTGACTTGCACTGTCAGAGTTGAGATGCAAGTCAGTGTTTTCACAGTAAAATTGATATTACCCAATTGATGTTGATAAAATGTTCAAGATAGATTTATATTAAATATAAATCTAAGTTTCTCTTAATGATGTTAATTGTTTTTTATGGTTTATCAACCCTTTTCAGGTTATTTAAAGCCAGAACATATTTTAGATTGCAAGAATATTTTGAAGATAATGATTTACTGATACCAGTCCTACTAATTAATCCATAGCTTGGGGAGAAGAGGTGGATTCATAACTTTCTCTAGGGTATTTGCATGTATATGAATACAATGAACCCAACTTGAATTGGATCTCTGCTCTTATCTCTAATTCTGAGACATTATCCATTTCACCACCTTCACATCCAAGCTTACAGCACCTGGTATTCCCAATCAGTCATCTATCCAGGTAATGACAAAAAATGTATTGATTATACAAACATATCAGTAGTAAAATATCACACCCTCAAATGTTCAAACTGTTTGCTCTTGGCATTCACATACCCCTCTAGTTGAGTGGAACACTCATGTAAACACTGTCACAAAGGTTTTTATCAGAGTCTGTCTCAAGGACACATGGCACAGTGGATAAAGGCGTTGGTTAGATCCAGTGACAGACCCAAATAGTGTGAGTTCAATACCCGGTTCAGGCAGTGGAGAACTTTCAGAGGGAAAATTACCAGGAGATAACTGATAACTGACATCCATCAAACATGGCTCGTGGAACTAGAACAGTCTAACCCCAGTGATCGAAATAAAGGGTTCGGTTCGAAATTCCAACCACCTGAAGAAGGCCGGAGCGTACAACGGCCGAAATGTTGTGACAAATATGGCGACAAAGATGAGGACAATAGTCCGACTAATGTAAATACTGTAAAGTTTTTATCAGCATCAATTTTATGGAAAGCTTCCCATATGAACTGAATCATGGCAGCCACAGAAAATGGCTTGCATGTGAAAATGAATGAAATGAATCCTATAATTCACTATTATGATACAGGTAATACTGTCTACCTACTTTTGCAGCTCCTGTACATTACCTATGATTATGTAAATATTGTATTACATGTTGAATTTTTTCAATATTTTGATTCTCATAAAACTTATGGGATAAAAGTAATGCATGTTAACTTGTAGACTCCTACCATCTCGTGAGATAAAAATTATGGCAGTTTTGACTTTCTGAGAATTATTTTTCAGAAATGTTATAACCTATTAACTGCAGCAGAAATTACTTGTGTTTACAGAATTGCAATGTCCAATTCCCATCAAGCATACTAAATAACTCATTCTTCATGGAAATTAAAAAAAAAATTTTTTTTTCAATGATATAAATCACCATTTCAGTATTACACAAAAACCTATTCTCACAGTTGAATTTGTTGAAACATTTATTGGATATTTCATAACAGCTTCTTTTCAACTAGAAAAGTATAATTATTATCTATATATGGACTATATATGAAAGTATATATAATTATTTTAAGTGTTTTTTATCAAGCTAGTTAACAGCCATGTCATTTCAAAATTGTGAAAATGTTTGTTGTTTTACAAGACAAACTATTTGTTTTATTAAAAATCTTTCTATTACAAAATCACAAACAAGCTTTTTCTTAAAAGGAGTTAAAACAATTTTATAATTGAAATTTTATATAGAAAATATTCAGTGAGCAAGATTCTTTTTTTCTCACTGATTTGAATCCCTAAGCATTTAAGCAATGCAAAAATGGAGAACATAATTTATAAGGGAGCTGCATAAGATGCAGAGCAAAAATTATTTATATATATATATATATATATGTATGTATGTATGTATGTATGTGTGTGTAAAAATATATTAATATGTGTGTATGTATGTGTGTGTAAAAATATATTAATATGTGTGTATGTATGTGTGTGTAAAAATATATTAATATGTGTGTGTGTGTGTGTGAAAATATATTAATGTGTGTGTGTGTGTGTGTAAAAATATATTACATATATATATGTAAAAATATTTATGGTTATAGTTTAATTTTTTGGCTTAAAAAATATATTTCACCTTCAATAGGATAAAACAAGTTCTCAATTTTTTTATAATCAACTCTGCCATTTTATTTTCTATGTGAATATAATTGAACAAAAATTGTTCATTATCATATTGTGAATGTTTTTTCTGTTTGAAGCTTTTTTTATAAAGTTTTTCCTTTTAAAAAGAGCTTAAGCATCTGTTTGTTAAAACTAAACTTCCTCATCTCTCACCTTCAGTACAATTATACTGGCTGACTTATATAACACAACTGTATTTGGCATAACTGATCTTGAGATTTAAAATACTTGGCAAATGTAAAAAATAAAAAGAATCATGTCTAAACATTGAAGGAATGTGTAGTTATTAAACAAGTTCACTTTCTAAATATTTTTATCCAAATATCGGCTAATTTAAAAGTAGCTAATTTGATTTACCTACAGAATTTTAAAAAGGTTTACTTTATTTTTGTAATTTCATTTCTATTCTAAAAAATTCAAATCACAATTGAGCCTATTCTATTTTATTAAAGTAATGCCAATTCACTTAACTCTATATTCTAAGTAAAGGGTACAAACCTAAAATCTGGATATTTTTCATGTTTTTGCTTGATTGTTTAAAATCTATAATATGCAGAAGAAGCCTAGTGTAAATGAAGCTGTAGACCAGCATAAAGTTTTTTTTTTTTCTTTCTTTCTTTATATACTGAGAGAAGAATATGACTTGGCTTATGACCAAAATCTATACTGTCCAAATCAAAATGTTATACAGTGTAACCCAGATATAAGAGAGTTGTCGGGACCGGAGAAGAAGTCTCTTATATCCGGGTTTCTCTTATATCCGGGTTTGGTCTATTTTATATACATTAACACAGGCTCTAATTTGGGACCAGAGAAAATCTCTCTTATATCCCGGTCTCTTATATCCGGGTTACACTGTAACAAGATTTAGTTTAGTATGGTACAAGTCCAGAAACACTGGGTACCCAGTAAGTATCAGATGTTGGATAATCTAAATTTCTGATCTTGTGCCATACTATGTTAACTTTAGTAAAATGTCTATCTTCTGATTTGGGTTGGGTTATAGGTTTATAACCCTAAGTTCTATGCTAGCAGTGTCTTCTCTTGCACTTCTCACTTGTAGAACTTTTTTTTTCAGCTTCTTGCTT
The DNA here is from genome assembly GCA_964036315.1 of Acanthosepion esculentum. Taxonomy (NCBI): domain Eukaryota; kingdom Metazoa; phylum Mollusca; class Cephalopoda; order Sepiida; family Sepiidae; genus Acanthosepion; species Acanthosepion esculentum. The sequence continues at coordinate 104,761,306 of OZ038492.1, read as the reverse complement.
CCCAGTCAACTTGGATCTTCAAAAATGTAAATGCAATGTCAATCGTTATCTTCTGTTTTTCTTTGTTGTTGTTTTTTTTAAATTCTTGTCCTTTTATTGTCCTCTCTCCTTAATAGCAGTTTTTTCTCTCACACTCACTAACCCCTTGCATTCTAGTGTTTTCATTGCCTTGCTGGGGGTGAAATGATTAAAATGTATTTTGATCAGAAACTTAATCAATTATGAAAAATTTAAATCCTTTTGAGATATTATTTTTTGCATGAAATATAGGAGCAGAGGGCCAACCAGGGTGGCCCTGTTAGCACCACCACTTTGGACACAGCATCTCACCTAAACTAATGATATCAGTAATTGGATCCTGGAAGACTGGCATAGTGGTCTAATGAAATGCTGTTCCAATTATTTCAGACTGATGGTAGGGTTTGGGTGAGACACAAACTCCCAATTTCAACAAGGCACTCTACAGGCTGCTGAGAGTTTCATCATAGGGTAGGGTGTATTCACCAGGCATGGATTGGGTCACTTGATCTGCTTAAATATGTCATTGACCAATGATTGATATAGTTCACTGATTCATGACCACTTCTACCCATTCATGGACTGCATGTACCCCAGCCATTATGGAATATTCTAGCAAGATAATGCACTGTCATCAGGTTCAACTTGTGCAGAATTGGTTTGAGGAACTGGAGACTTCCGATGGATTGTATTGCTACCATATTCATCTGATATTGGCTCAATTGAGTATTTATGGTGATGGTGGAGAGAGGTTTATTTGCATGCAAGAACTTGTACCTAAAAATATCAGGCAGCCTAAAGTCTTTCAGCCACTTGGGGAATCTGTAACATGTTGAGTTATTCACTTTGTGAAATTGAGGCATGAAGAAGGTGGGTATTACATGATACTGGAACCTATCCCATGACTTTGGGCACATCAGCTGGGAAGAAAATAGCTATTTCTAATTTTGATAAATAGCACATTGAGGCAGGGCCAGATTATCCTGTAGGCCTAGTATAGGCTGCAGCCTATGGTCCCTCAAGTTTGGTTATAATACTGGTTATAAAAAAAAATCTTTTTTTGTTGTGGGGGATGGGCTAATTTGGTTTGCAATAAATAGTAAAATAGTGTTAATTTCTTAAAGAATATTTTTATTGACAAACAAAAGATAGCTTGAAGTAAACTTATTGTAAGTTAAATAAACTAAAATAGCTGTGTAAATGTCACTAAAATATATCACAAGTGGAAAAAATATTCAAGATGTGTGTGGGCAAGTTAGAGAGTGGCTCTCTGCGGGGAGGCATAATTTCATTTATTGATATGCTTTTATTTTTTTAACAGATATATTTTTCACTGTGCATCTTTTCCCAACTGATACAACATTGCATGATTTTTTATAACACTGTCACTATTTCTGTGGAAAATGTTCAAATAAGCTCGATTATTTCAACCAGTTCAGACCTTTATAGCTTGGAATTGAATCCCCTCTCATTTCCCCCATATTCCAAATGTAAAAAGAAAGTTCCACTCACCATTTTTCTGTCAAGAACTGCTACTTTTGGGAATAGACTCCCACGTGGGTGCTTCTCTGAACACTTTAATCTTGTCCTCTTCAAGTCAAGAGTAAGTTGTTTTCTATCCTGTTTATCCTTGTAATCTTCACTTATCCCCACCTTCTCTTCATATCATGCACCTCATTCATCATTATTATTTTGACTAACCCTCTACATTGAGTGACTCTTGAGTTTTCCATTGGGTGAAACTTAATTTTACATAGGCTCCTGTATTGTCTTAAGAAAAAAATTTTCTAATGAATAATGAATTTTTACATGAATTTTCTTTTTTTTAAAATTATAATAATTTGTAAAGTTTAAAATCTTTTAAATTTCTGCATGACTTTGATCACATTCGGTGATATTGTTATTAAGTGAAAACTATATTTACTAATCAAAAGTAGACGATATGTGACATTATCAGAAAATAAGAACAATAATTATATTAAATTTAAAGCCCAAATTTCTAAAATTCAATAAAACATTAGGTTATGTAGAATATTTTCCTAAAGTTTTAAGATTACCAAGTACTTAAAAAAAAACAAATTATATAGAAAAAGGCATTCATATCATTTTCTTAAATTATGTTTTACAGATAAAGTTTCCATAGAACAACAATCAATCTGTCATCACCTTGTCAAAGATAAACATGGCTACTATTGGTTAAAAACACTGTCACTGTTTAAACAATTAATTTCTGTGGTATTTTAATCTTAAAGTAAATAATATTTGTTTTAAATTATATTATATTTTAAATCAGCTAATATTCCTAAAAGTTTCAGAAAAGTATATTTTATGTTTGGGAGATGTTTTAATAAAGACAATTACATTATGATGAAAGATGATTTTTAAAAAAGGGTGCTAATCAGCTGTTTTTGCAACAACAAAAAAATGAAAATTGATTCCAATCAATATAATTTCTTTTTGAAATACACCAGAGTATTTTGCTTACTGGAATTAGTAAATTTAATCCTTTTAGCTTTCAATTAAAACTAAAATGAAAGCCTCAAAAAGCCTTTTCATTTTTTTAAATTAATTTAAAACTTAGGTATCATGATTTGAGTGGAGGTACCTAATTTAGATGATATTGATTGGGGAGAAAAAATTTAACATTTCTAATGCATTTTGGAAAGGAAACATTTCATATTCTAATGTTTGTTTTGGAAGTGATGGTGAGCTTTTAAATAAAAGATGAGTTTAACTGATCATGCATCCTAAAATAGTCAAGCGAGAATAAAGATTTGGCTGAGACACAAAGACATTGCTTAATGTTTTCTTGGTCAGTTTTTTCTTTTCTTTTTTCTTTTTTTTCTTTTCTTTTCTTTTTTTTTTCTGTTTGTGTGCTTGTTTGGGCTTTAGTTAATTACCAGGAAGTAAAACATGTATGAATTTTGAATGTTGTTTTTAACCAATCAAGTTTCTCCTATTTATAATCTTTTCACTGATTTAATTTTATTTTTTTTAAATATCATATTTTTTCTGATAAATTTTGCACATAGAAACTTAATAAATATATAAGCAATTTACAGCCTTTTGCTAGACTATACAAAATTTAACAAATAATCATTATGAAGTCATAACTTTATTACTCAGAACCTAACTTCCTTATCCATGTCCAGACACTTTCCCAGCCAAGACAATCATAACTTTTCATAATATGAATTTCTGATATATTTTTGTGGCTAATATATGTTGAAGGAACAAATTGAAGTCAGTAGCCACTTAGAAAATTGAATCAATCAGTGGGTAAAGCCACTTAAATACATTTATACAATTCATGCCTCAAGATCTACATGAATCTCTTTCTATGGCAGTCATTCTCTAACAGGGATATATGATAAAATGACACTAGTGTAGGACCTGTAGCATGTTTATAAAGAGGCTTTAAATTAAAAAAATTAGAAGTCATTTATTAGCATAGTGATAGATGTTATAAAAATATATTGTCTACTGTCGACTGTAGTTGGGATCATTTAGTCAATGTGTGCGATTCTTAGCTGCATAGTATGTGCTTTGCAAGGGCTACATAGTTTTGAATTCAGTTTTCCTTCTACTAGACTGGTTGCCAGTCAAGGCTATCAAACCAAGTATGTCCTATTTACCCATAGCTAGTGGAGAGAAGAGTTGGATTCATATCTTTCCATAAGAGTATTAGCATGTAAATGAATGTAATGAACTCAACTGGAATTCAAACTCGGCTCTCTGCTTCCTCAATCCAAGCTGCTATCCATTACTCCACCGTGTCTGAAACGGATAAATATTTAACTTCTATCAACATAATAGAAAATATAGAAAAATATTAGGCAAATGTTTCTAATAAGATATTTGACTAGATTTAAAAACTCTGATATAATGTTACCTGAAATGGGGAATAATTAAGCATGCAGTTCCTCTGACATGTAAACATTAACCTTGCCAGATTGTAAGATACCAATTTCACCAGACAGCTTGAAAGTATTTAATGGTGGGAGTGGGTGTTAACATTTGATACTTTTGGTATTAGGTTAATCCCGCATGGTCTTGTAAATGGTACCTGACAATATGAAACTCAAAAGAGAAGGTAATGCCTGTATAACTGCAAGCTTTGATCTTCATTATACTTTTTAAAAGAAGTGAAAATTTGTTGCTGCAACTGTAATACGTTACAACAAATGCAAATCATACTGGAAATGTTCCTTTATTATACAGTAGATTCTTTTTTTTGTTTTTGTTTTGTGTGTTCTTTGCTCTGTGGTCCTCAAAGATTGCTGAGTTTTTATCAGGTGCCTTGTCAATATGCCAGGAAGTGAGATTTGTGTTTACTCACTGACCAAGAAAACATGCCTGTGGTACTTTGTGTGTCACTCTTTTTTTCTGCTTAGCCTGTTTTTCTCTCTTTAACAGACTTTTTGTTAATTGCTTGCTGTTTTGCTTTTACAATTGTGATTAACTTTCTCTTCTCATTCCTCATGACAGACGAGGAGACAATGCTTTGTGGTTTGTTTTTGTTTTTTTGTTTTTTTTTTAGAAAGAAATATATCCCCTCCCCAATGCGTATCTAAATTGTTACTTAATTTGTATTTAAGAATGAACATTTTAAGTGTAGCTTATATTTAAAATATATAGTAACGGAAATTTGATTTCTTTGCTTTGCTTCTTGCTGAATAAAAGTTGCTGATTTGGAGATCTTTGGAATACTTGAAATTTTTGTTTGCTTCAGTAAGATGATAGTACACAGCCTGATTTTTAATTTTTTTTTTTATTTACCTGCCACATTGAAGGACTAACTTCTTAGCAATACCCAAAAAATATTTTTTCAAAGCAAAAACAGTTTTAATAGTATGGTCTGAATCTTTTAAAAATTATTTTAAATTTTTATTTATAGGATGTATAAAGTGACAATACATCCATATGCATTTATTGGGGTTATAGTCATGTCATATAGAAACACTGGGTTCTCATATGATCACTGAAGTTAAGCAACGTTGAGACTGGTCAGTACTTAGATGGGTGACTCCTTGGGAATACAAGTGCTATAAGTTGGATGTATAGGTGGCAGAATGGATAATGGCTTGGAATTGGAAATTAGAGAGCAGAGCTTCAATTCCATTCAGGTTTGTTATATACACATTTGCACAAATACCCTTGGGAAAGGTATGAATTCTCCTTCTCCCCCAACTATGGGTTAATTAGTAACAATTTGAAAAAAAATTATATGCAATTATGAATAGTTGCAAGCCCTCTACTTAACAAACACCTTTTCTAACTTCATGATTTCTATCTGAATTTCTTGGATGAGGAGTTATCATTTATATTATTTACATGTGGACCTACTTATTTTTGATGTTATCACAATGTTTCAGTCATTGTGTCCTCTAGCCTTCATAGAGTGTGTATCAATTTGGGTAACCTACAGGGAATTAAGACCTGAATCCTTTATTTAATGTCCTTCCCACTTCCTTTTAGTCATTTGATGACTTAATGCCAAATTTCATTATCTCCATATTCCTGTAAATTGACCAGTTGTCTTTTCTGACCACCAGGAATTGTATCAGAATCAGTAAAAATATTGGTATTGTCCCCTCACTAATTTCTAGACTATCCATCTTTGTGTGGAGGAAAACTTCATTGTTTGTGATCTGGTCCTGCTACATGTTCCGCAGGATTTGACAAAGTTTCATTTGATGGAATCTTTCAAGTTTGCAGATGTCTCTTTGGTATAGCATCCAGGTCTCACAGGTGTACAGGAGAGTCAAGATTACAAAAGATCCAAAATAATGTTAACTCTAAAAACTGCAGATGACTGCCACAGAAAAGGGACATCTTAATCTTAAGTAATCTTGCTAATTAATCATATTGATATCTTTCTGTAAAGATAATTGGGTTCTTGGGCAATTCAATGTAAACAAATTCCAAATCTTGGGGCTTAACAGAAGACAGATGTTTTGTTTTTTGTCTAAAATAATTTAGATCATTATTTTCTGTCACACATTTTCTACAGATAGCATAGCGTAAACAAACATCTGAATTCTAGTTTCTCAGGACACAAGTAATTTGGACAACACATTAATTGTATTTTTCCTATCTGTGGATAGGGTTGGAAATCTCAGTTTTGCTCAATTTTACTGAATCTTGTCAAGTTAAATCTGGGTTTGGTTAACCTTGGAACTGTTCTTAATTTGATTTTATTATTTTAAACATAAATTTTAATAGGTTTCATTTTTAATTTTATTATCAACCATTCAACATCCAATTAGTAGTTCCTCCAAATCACTAACTTGTAATTTCATGCATTTAAACAGGGCCAGTTCTCTGTTACATGGAAACCAAATGTAATAAAATATCAATTTTGTGCTTGGCTGGCCAGATCTAGTTGATCTAACTTGACAAGGGTTAAGATGAAAGTAAGTGAATGCATAGGATTACCTCATATATTTGAAATAAAGTGTTTCATATTAATAAAGTGATATTTTAATTAAATTGCAAAGAATATAATTATATTGACTTTGTTTCATCACAAGAATGATGTATGTATAGCTGGCCACTCATATTCAAGGATACCCGTCTACTAGGGCAGCTAGCCAATTCCTATTGCAGATGCTTTCTCAGGTGCATTTCTTCAACACCCACAGAGCCCACCTGTGGTTTATACTGCAACTATGCTGAGCAGACCTTAGTTACAGTTTCTGGGGAAAGAGTATGTTATCTAATTTGATCAACAATTTGAACAAGGCCAGCATGGTCAAACCCTCAGCCACAATGACTTGTGACTTTGTCCTAGCACAGCTATTGACGGTCCCCCAATTGTTCTATCTACCCAATTTCACTCACAAGGCTTGGGTCGACCCGTGCTATGGTTTTCAGGCACTTTCCAACTTTTATGATAGAAACATTAGATGACCCATATCGTCTGTCTTTTGTGTGTGTGTGTGTGTGTGTGTGTGTGTGTGTGTGTGATATTACATTTATTCAGGTATTCTAAACTAAGCAGCTTTGGTATCATTGTATTAAAAATAGACTTTTGGCATAAGGCTATAGTAATGGAGGCATCCAATGACAGTCTTGATACTAAGAAATTTAACTTTTTAATCCTCATTGTGGCAAGCAATCATCATATACATTTATGTACCATGTCTCTTAAGGATATGTGCAATCATGGCTCTCCACAACTTCTATCTAAAGAACATTTGACACTTTACCTAGTCCTTACTTTGCCATCCATTCACATAAACTCATTAAGTTGCCCACTGTTTCTCCCTACCCCTCCCTTCCCTGTTTGTCCTGTGAGTATTAAATTTTCTGAGCTATACATCTCTGTAGTTTGTCCTAGATATTTCAATAGCCTGTTGTGGATTTTGAAGGTCTTTCTAGTTTCCATTTTAAAAGATGTGGGTAGAGTTGTTAAGGAAATCTCAAATTTGTCTGATAAAAAATTGAAACATTTCTTCAACAAATCTTCATTCAGTTGATAACTGAGAAAGTCTTTTTGTAATTCATAAAAGCTTACTGAATAATCTGTTGTAAAACCTGTTGCATTGATATTTGACTTTAAGATTAAATTTCTCTTTGTTTATCAAAAGACAAGGTTATTTTTTTATTTGACCGCTTAATGTCCTCTATCTTCTGATAGGAGCATCTTTTTTGAATTGCCAATCATATTTTGGAAAGGTACTTTGACCTTTTCATGTTTCATACAAGTGTTTTTGTTTGGGGAAAGAAAGAAAATGTAGATATACACTTATGAGACAAAACATTGATTTTCAGCATAAGAAACAACAAAACAACTCTTAGCTGATTAGGCATGGTCTTTTAGATTTTAAGTTTTTCTCTAGGACCTAGGGGAAGGCGCGTTCTTGTAGGACCTAGGGGAAGGCGCGCAAACATTTTTTTCCTCCATGATCTAGAAGCAGACTGTTAACAGATTCTATAACTGCTGCAAGTTGTGTAATGGAGATTGAACAGATCAAACTTGTTAGTACAATACAAAACATAAAGACTTTATAAGATCTAGCTCTGGAAAAATTGATATCTAGGGCAAATCAATGAAGACTCAAACAATTCCTGGGTAAATATTACAGTGTCCTATGGAAAGATGCCATTGCCATTATAGAAAACTATTGCTCTGAAGGCAGTTTTTGAAGCCAATTTTCAATGATGTGGTTAGTGATAAATAAAAAAAAAATTACTTTCCACATGAATGATAGGAATCAGTGTTTGTAAGTAGAACCCTGCTCAAATGATTACATTATATTCACTAGTTTATATATAGCCAGGATCACATACATGTGCCTTATCATCCAATATCAAACCAAGTGATCTTTAATTTATTTAAGATCCAGTTCTAATGGCAAAATCATTAAAGATGCTTGTAGCAATGCTCATTGGGTAGCAACATGACTCTGAGTAGTCTGTTGCCAAGTAGCCCCATACACAAGGACCAGTATACTGTTTGACATATTACTTTGTTTAGTTTGGTTAAAGCTGTATGTAATCCATGCCATGGTAGCCTTTTTGTTAACTCCAATTTGTCAAGAATACCTCTGTTCACTTTCCACATTGACTTCTGAATAACTTGTTGACAATTGGTGATTTTTTTTTTTTTTTTTTTTTTTTCCTTCCTTCCTTGAACCATACATATATATGTGCTGCAACTATGAGAATCCCATAATCTGTGCTATTTCTGTAATGCTCAAATATGGTCATCTGACCATAACAATCTGGTGTTTATCAAAGTCACTCAGTTTTCTTCATGCCCACAACAACTTTAAACACATCAAAGTTATCATTATTTACACTTGAACCAATGTAAATATTGTAAATAAATTACTCAAACCAGGCTTACCTGTTTACTGTTGAACTTGTCAAGTTGTTATGAGGCAGTAGCTGTCATTCTTATTACTGGTTATGTTTTGCCTCATGAGTCTATATAAAGTATCTTCCTTCCTCCTCTTGTGCTGAGGATATTATGAAGTGATTTATCAAATATTAAGCAAGGTAAATAATTAATGTGGAATAAGGGGGAGAAAGTTTGATTCATAATTGTTCCTCTCAATATTTACCTGAAGATGTGGCACAGCAAACTTCTTCAGAATCTTCAGGTAATTTTCACCTGTAATTGGATGCACCACTGAAGAAAAATGGTTCAATCAGCCCAGTGTTAGACATGGCACACCAAACCACCAGCTTTGGAGAGTCTCGTTCATGCTTGAGAATTTCTGCTGGGTTTGATTTTTCTCCAAATTCGACATTTGTCGGTTTAACCGACCAGAGAGATGAAAGATAGACTCATTACTAAACCATAAATTTTCAAAGAGGTTGTTTTGGTAATGGTAGATGAGTGCTTCACATATTTCCATGAGCATTATAATCTTCTGCTTGAAGCATTGGAACAGCCTGAAGTCCGTACAGGTAGAGTTTTATCACCTTCTGAAGCATCTGTTGAATCGTGCTTTTGTTGATGCTTAGTTCTAGTGCAAGCCTTTTAGATGGACATTCCCTGGTTTTGTGCAAACACCTGACCCAGGAATTCAATGTTTTCATAAGTGGTGGTAGTACCAGGCCTTCTGCTGTGTGGTTTGTCAAGAACAGATCCCGTTTCAACAAACTCTACGGTTAGCATAAATTGGTTGATAACCATAAAGCTTCTGAAACTTGCACTGAAATGCAGTCAGTGACTGAAAACCTTCTTGCCAGGCAGCAATTTTGCAATACTGCTCCAACATTAATTGGTGAACCATGGGCAAGGGAATGATACACTTACAAAAACTGCAAAGCCTAAGCTGTCAAATGCTGATGGCCTTATGTCTCTACAAATGATACCTGAAATGAAAAAGAAAAAAGAAAGAGTATTGTGACTTTAGGGACACCCTATAGGTCTTTGTGTTTCGTGTTTACCTTTTGACTTGTTATAATTTGATCATGCTATTTATTTATTTCCACAATGAAAGGCTTACAGCAATATCACACTGAAAGTTAAGCAGTGTTGAGCTTGGTCTGTACCTAGATGAGTGACCATTTGGGGATACCAGGTGTTGTAAGTTTTGATGTGTGGATAGTGTAATGGATAATGACTCAGAATTGATAATGACCAAGCTGAATTTTAATTCCAGTTGGGTTCATTATATTCGTGTGAAAATCCCCTTGGGAAAGGTATGAATCCACCTCTTCTCCCTCCAGCTATAGGACTTGTATAGCAAACATTATCTCTAAAAAATTTTTAGAGTCTAAAAATATTTTCTGGTTTTAAATATCTTGTGAAACTTGACACATGTGTGTAATGACAAATATTGCCCAGTGGTTTTTGCTGCCCTTCTGGCCCTATCTTGACAGCTCAATGAGAAGGTATTGCCTTGGAAATGGATACCCAGAAACTGGTTTCAATCTTCTCATTGTAAGTATTCTCCATTTACAAGTGACCAGAAACCAGAAGATAATAGACAAAATAAAATAAAAATAACTATTTAACCTTTATCACTCTTTATATGACTCCATTTGCTGTACAAAAGATTTATCCTGCCACTGAAGCTGACTCTGATCCCTGAATTTGAATTTCATAATTGTGTTGTCATATCCTGCTATGGCAACAGAAAACACCTCTGAGTGAAATTAACAATAAGGTTACTGCAATTGAGAAACCTTGAAAAAGAATGCAGTGGAAAAGGAAGTCATATTAATAATGCAGAACGCAAAAGGTTAATGTAAAATAGTTTAATTTTATCAGAATATTAAATATCAACTGAGTAAAGGGAAATAATACGTTTAAAAATTTTTTTTGTATTTATTTTTTTTAAACAAAAATATTATCCTCATTTAGTTATGTATGATAAATTTTGCTTATCCAGTGGATTATTTTAAAGAGTGTCATTTTTCTGTTTGTGAATAATTAGGAAAATTTCATGTGAATACTTATTTCTTATTTATTTTGAAGATTGATAGGTTAATGCCCAGGTCACCTTAAATACAATAAAAACCCCAAAAAACAAAAAGACCTGATAATATTGATTCCTTAATAATTAATGCATAATGATAATTTCTGTCAATCAGAATTACCTTACAATTTCATTATTGATCTTTTAGAGGCACTGTGGGGTAATGGATGGGAGTTCAGATAGAGGAATCAGACAAGTTAGTTACATTCACTTAGGTGCAAATACCCTTTGGAAAGGTATGAATCAATCTCTTCTTCTCCCTCCAGCTATAAGTAAATAGCAAGGCAGACCAAATCCTATAGCCTTGGGTGGTAACTGGTCTAGGAGAAGGACAACTCTGAATTCAAAACTGTATGTAACCATAGTAAAGCACATAAAATGCAGCTAATGACCATTGAGTTCACAAGGACTATGATCCCAACTATAGTTGGCATTCATTCATTGATTATTCTAAAACGAAAAATCAATAAAATATTGATTTACCTATAGAAAGTTTCATTCAGTCTTTTGCCCATTCACATACACTATTTAGTTTCTCTTTTAAACTTCTTGTAATGTTAATCTTTTTGTTCTTTTGCTTACTACTTTACACAAATTCTCTTATGTGACGTGTCTCTTCAGGATGTAGGCAATCATGGCTCTCCACTTCTTCCTATCTCTTGTAGCTCTCAATATGTTTTGTCCCTTTGCTAATTCTCTCAGACCCTGTTCTGTCATCCACTTAAGCCTGCTAGGTATGTCACACATTGCTTTCCTTTGTCTCTCTTTCCCTCTATTTGCCTTATGAGTATCAGATTCTCCAAGCCCTCCTTTCTTATTACATGTCCCAGAAATGTTATCTGCCTCTTCCTGATGTTAAGTATAAGCTTCCTCCTTGTTTGCATCCTCTCTACAACCTCAGTGTTAGTCACATGCTTGGGCCATGATATCCTTAGCATCCTTCTGTAGAACTACACCACTGTTGCCTCGAGTCTCTTCTTCATCTTTGAGGAGACCGTCCAACATTCGCTGCCATAAAGTAGGACATATTACGTAGCAGTTCAGTACTCTTTTCTTTGTTACCGACAAAATCCTCCTGTCTCATAATACTCTGTCTAGCTTTTGGAATGCGTCTTTGGCCGTCCCAATGTGTCTTTGGATCTCAGCGTCACACTTACTGTCCTCTGTCAGAACACTTTGCAGATAAAGGAAGAGAATAGAATGATTAAGTTTTAACTTAGTATAAGTTCCATTGCCTACTATTAAAACAATACGCGATTGAGAAATTACATTAGTCACACTAATTACCAAAACCTGAAGTAAGCCAGAATACACATGTTATATATGTGTACATGGCAAAAATTTAAATTTACACATTAACCGAACAGGTCCAAAAATAGAAATATGAAAAAAATACGTCCAAACAACATCATGGAAAAAGGAATTCTTATTACTTACAATTGAAATTTCATGTTAAATCTTGCTAACCTTGAATCAATGGTCATTTAGTGAAAAGTGTGGCAAACTCTAAATATGTCTCCATTTCAGGGGCCAAATGTGCTGGGTTGGACAGATTAAGAAGATGGGAAGTCAACCAAGACTAAGCCACTTTGGCAGGGGGACTTCAACGAGATGCTACAGTGACCAGCCCTCATTTAAACCGTTGAGA
>OZ038492.1:104738700-104741200 GCA_964036315.1 Acanthosepion esculentum | reverse complement strand
GGTTTTCAATAGAAGATATATTACATTGGTATACTACTGATTCCATGCAACATTTATTTTGTAGAGGACAGTTTTGAGGGTTTCTACAATTACATAATTTTTGTTCACCCTCATTAGTTGTTGTTTGTATTTTTCCCTTGTCTACAATTTTTTGGTTCTGGTATAAGTGTTTATTTAAGATATTAGTATTATGTTTCTTAATCTTTTCTAGGTTATCAGTACAGCTATAACTTAATTTTAGTGTATTTCTATTGAAAATAGTACTAAGTTTACTTCCACCGGGAAAATGCTTGAGTATTAATTCAAGGAATTTTTGTCCCAATTTGTTTTTTACCATTTGGTTGTATGGGGGTGTATACCAAATTATTTTCCTGCTTCTGTTTTTCCTATGCTTACCGTTTTCATTTTTAATATAAGTTAGTTTTAGGTTTTTGTAGCCACTATCTTTTAGAGCTTTATTATAGAAATTAATATGTTCGTCGAAAATCTTGTCATTTGCTGAATTTGTACTAATTCTTTTTCGGATAGATAAAGGTATATGTTTAATTATAGATATGGGGTGATTTGATTTAGGGTGTATATATAAAGGATTCGTATTAAGTTTTTTATAAGGTGTGTATGTATTGTTCTTTAAATCTAATGTTATATCAAGGAAGTTAACTTTTTTAATTTTAGTGCTGACGGTAATTTTTAAACCCATACTTTTAAATTCTTTATATAATGCCTTTCTAATTTTATCTATTCTGAAGTTAGTAGAATTCCTAATAACCATGAGACCATCGTCCCTGTATAGACCAATGTCAGTTGAATCAATATCACGGTGCGCTGTAAGGTTGTATAAAATAAAAAGACCAATGAGATCAGAAGACTCAGCTGAGTCTAGTGATCCCATTGTGATGTCAAAGTGGTCATATGAATTTTTTACCCATTGCTCACCATTATGAATCAGTACCGATTTCTTCGCATTTAATATAATGTTCTTTTCATCCTCTGTAATATCCGTGTACTGGGTGGAAAAGTCCAACGCATTCAAGAACAGTTCTTTAGATATTGATGGGTAATAATTTTCAATATCGAACTGCATTAGTGTACAGTTGTTTTTTGCTTTTATACAGGTGAACCAGTTTATCACGTCTTCGGTATTTATCCAAAGTTTGAGGCCTATTTTGTCTTTGATTTGTTTAAAAAAAAAATTTTGACTAAAATATTGACCCTGAAGATGAACAATGATGTTCGAAAGCGCTAGGTCATCGTATGGACAATACATATTTCGAAACTATTTTCAAATAAAAAGTCTCATTAGAGAATATGAGAAAATTCAAAAGAAAATATGTAAGACTATGTTGTCTTTAACATTCAAAAATACATGTTTGAAAGAAAAGTTGCTGCCAAATTACACATATATATATACACACACACACACACACATGCATACATACATACATACATATATATATATATATATATATATATATATATATATATATATACACACACATACATACATATATATATATATACATATATATATATATACATATATACATACATATACATATATATATATACATACATATATATATATATATACATACATACATACATACATATATATATATATATACATACATATATATATATATACATATATATATATATATACATACATATATATATATATATATACATACATATATATATATATACACATACATACATATATATATATATACACATACATACATATATATATATATATATATATACATATATATATATATACATATATACACATACATATATATATATATATATATATACATATATATATATATATACATACATACATATATACATACATACATATATACATATATATATATATATATACATACATACATATATACATACATACATATATACATATAAGAGAAAAAACCTTACTTTTTTTTCTAATAAAAACAATTTACACTACTTATCAAAAACATACACTGAAAAAGCTACAAAGTTTCCCAAAAATTAGGATCTATTTTAACTAGTTGGGACTGAGCTATATATATATATATATATATATATATATATATATATATATATATATATACATATACATATATATATATATATATATATATATATATATGTATATATATATATATGTATATATGTATGTATATATAAATAAAAAGGAAAGAACAGTAAGATATAAAATCCGGTGTTCTTATAGATATTTTTATTTTTTTTTATTTTTACACAATAGTGCTCTATGTAAATTTAAATTTACAGAGCATTAATATTATAAATTAATAGATTTAAAATATGGTTTTACCGCTACACAGTGATGACCATGTTTCAGAAATGGAAGCTAAAGCCCCTGAATTTAATTTTGTTATTAAACCAAAGACATTAGTTCCATTTCCTCATCAAGCGAATTTTGGAGTAACTTACTTTTTAAAATTTACGGTTGTTAACGGCACAGGAAAGATTCATAGTTTGAGGGTTT
>OZ038492.1:104703700-104733700 GCA_964036315.1 Acanthosepion esculentum | reverse complement strand
TATAATCATTGTTCCACAAAGACTCCAACAATTATTCATTATTCTCGACATTTCCTTCAAATTGTGTGCAGACAGCATACAAATGAAATTTTTAAAAAATTACATATTGGAGAAAAATAAAGCAGTCATTAATTCTCTTTTTATTAAATGAAACTGTTCATTTTTATTCGTATTTTTTATTAGCATTTCTTTAGTCTTTATTTTAGTTGCAATTATTCAGGCTGTCAATTTGTGCAATGAATAAATAGCACAGATTGGAAATAAAGAATAAGTAGTAGGACTTGAATTTGCATTCTTTTTCTTCAATCAATCATGATCTGAACTGCAAGAACTCTTACAGATGACATAAGATTAAATCTATTTAAACTTGGCCTTTCTTTGATTGGTGGATAATGGATTTATTATTTTTATGCTAGTTATTGTAATAATGTTATTAAATAGTTATTAGTCTTGGCAATCATTAATTTTTGACTAGTATTTCTAAATTTAGTTACTGTGAGTTTTTATCTTATTTTACATTTTTTTATTTTGCTGAAGCATTTTCAATTATCCTTTATTGTCGTTCACTCACTGCTGTCGACTGATGGTCTGTGTTGTTATTTATAAAAAGCTGCTAAAATTAGGATGAAAGAAATTCTAGTACAAAATTAATACTGGCAGTAATCTATTTTACTTTTCCCTTGACAGAATTCATTTTTGCATGCATGAAAGAGAAAACATTGATTTTATTTTCTATTTAATCTGCAGTTTCTTGATGGAATATCTTCTTGTACCATTTGATATTATTCTTATGTTCAAAGACATGTTAGTTTCTCAAATAAGCATATGGCTGCTTAGTTATTAATATAGAAATAGCCGTTGATATAAAACATCACTGGGAGAATTTATTCAACAAAAACATCACAAATTTAAATTTATTCTTTCAAATTTTGCACCATTATTTTGCTAATTTATGTATCCTTAAAGTTATTCTGTGTGCCATGTTCCCTCAAGATATGGGCGATCATGGCTCTCCACAACTTCATATTCTTTGTAGTACTTAGTTTTTTTTCTTTTTGCTACCCCCTCTCTGTTCTGCCATCCATATACACAACCTTATTAGATAGGTTACGTACCGTTTCCCTCAAGCCTTCAATGCATCCCATGTTAAAAGTTCTAAGCCTTTCCTCATGTGTTTTAGAAATGTCAACTATCTGCATTATTTACATTATTCGGACTATTGTCTTCATCTTTGTCGCCATATTTATTACAACGTTTCAGCTGTTGTATGCTCTGGCCTTCTTCAGGTGGTTGGAATGTCGAACTGAACCGTTTATTTCACTCACTGGAGTAGTGTGTTCTAGTTCCACATGCCATGTTTAATGGATGTCACTTATCAGTTATCTCCTGTTAATTTGCCTCTGCAAGTTCTCCACTGCCTTAACCGGGTATTGAACTCACACTCTTTGGGTCCTGTCACTGGATCTAACTAACGCCTTTATCCACTGTGCCATGTATCCTCAAGGACACATGGCACAATGGATAAATACCTGGTTAAGGCAGTGGAGAACTTTCAGAGGGAAATTAACAGGAGATAACTGATAAGTGACATCCATTAAACATGGCACATGGAACTAGAACAGTCTACCCCAGTGAGCGAAATAAAGGGTTCAGTTTGACATTCCAACCACCTGAAGAAGGCTGGAGCATACAACAGCCGAAACATAATAAATATGGTGACAAAGATGAGGACAATAGTCCGAATAATGTAAATAATGTACATAATACCTCATCTCAGAAATATAGACATATACTGAAGGACTGAAACGTTGTAATAAATATGGCAACAAAGATGAGGACAATAGTCTGAATAATGTAAATAGTGTACATAATACCTCATCTCAGAAATAGACAGATACTGTCTCTATCTGATAAACATCCTTTTTGTTTCCATTTTTCTTAACTTCCTCATTGTTCACATACTCTGTTTGTGATATTCTCTGCAGAACAATATCCTTGTTGCCTAAAATTCATACTTCATCTGTGAGGAAATTATTCGGCATTCAATATCTTATCAGAGGACTAATATTACATAGAAGTTGAGCATTCTTTTCTTTGCTTACCTTCTGACCAAATATTTCAATATGTTATATGAGAGACATGACAACAGAGAAACAGCTTTTTCATGTATGTTATCAGTAAATGTGTGTAGTGATCAATGTTTAACTTGAAGTTATTAACTCTCACAATGTGAAAACTGTACACATGCACACAGGCTATCAACCATCATCATTTATCCTATGGCTGGGTGTGATTGTAGGGTCGCTGTGCAACTGAGCACCTGACAAGTTCCCTCCCCATATCTGGGTTGAAAGCTGGATAGGTATTCAGTCATTTATCCATAGCATGTCTTGGGCAACTAGATCCTGTGTCGTCATTGTACTGTGTGTGTGTGTGTGTGTGTGTGTGTGTGTGTGTAATATATATATATATATATATATAAAGCCCTGTTTATCCCACTAGGCTGTAAGGCTGTTAACCCTACCATAAGGTTTATCTACCCTTTGACAGATTTTGTTTTTAATACTGCTAGGTATCTAGCCATACTCCTCACTTGAAAAGCCTAGTGGGGTAAGTGTTTTAGTCACAAAATGACTCAACCAATGGATTGCAAACTTGTCTTGCTGACCAATTTTCTGCTTGGTGATGTCCCATTATTGTAGCCTTGTTTCAGACATTAAGAAAAATTTAGTAAATAACTACCCACATACATATACGTACATGTTTATTAATGTGTTATATACTTTTATCTCCCCCTAAAAATAGACAAGAATTATTCAGAATCCTGCGTTACATCAACATGCAGGTAACTGTAAATGTTAGCCTATCTCCTTGGCTGGAGGAATGTTAGATTTCTGTTTTGATGTGCGTCAGGTTTACTCTTTCTTAATTATTCTCATTGAACATACGCCATGTGCTGTGATGTATCTCAAGATAATAAATAAAGAAAACAAATTTCTCATGTCAAAATTGCCAATTTTGGTGAGGAATACTTTTCCTGTTTGTTCAGGGTTCAGTCAACCTGGAAATAATTATCAGAGAACTGAAAAGATAATCATGGAATTTAGGAAATTTCATAATGTAACTTGACATGTATTCAATGATGTGTTTATTATATGCTATTTTTTTAGCTTGAAAATTGTAAATGTAAATGTCATGTGATATATATTTGTTTTTTAGAATTAGTAAAATTTGAATGAATATGTGTATTTCTTGGTCTATTCATCTTTTTTAGCCATATTCTAAAACAGGATTCGGCTACCTTTTGCTGTCTATGTGCCAACTTAGGGTTTTAAAATCATTCAGTGTGCCAACAGCATACGTTTTTATACAAGTCAAGGTCAATATACCTGTTCTACAATATAGTCTTAACAAGGCCAGCACGCTTAAACCCTCGGTCACAATGACTTGTAACTTTGTTCTAGCACAACCATCGATGGCTCCCAAAGAGTTCCCTACCTAATTTCAACTCCTGCTTTTGGTCAACTCTTGGTATGGTTTTCACTTCAGGCACTTTCCAAAGGTACTGCAGCTAGAGATTGCCCCCCCCCCCAGAGGGTTAACATCAAGAAGTCACCTTCCATGGTGATATTTAAACCATGGTCAAAAAACGGACATTCTAACCCAAGGGTCGACAACCTTTTGCTATGTGCCGACTTAGGGTTTTAAAATCATTCAGTGTGCCTACATATTTTTATACAAGTCAAGGTCAATATACCTGTTCTACAATTTATTTTATATAGTAATACATACAATAATATATAAACCACATTAGTAGAAATAAACTGTTTTTAAGTTGTTTTTTTAAAAAAGTTTTTATTATTAATGGGAGCCCAATGAGTGAGCAGTTTTGAAACAGCTAAACATCTTTGTGTTGTAGTAGTTATCTGTTTGGACTTTGTGATGTCATTTGCAGCTGTGTGCTAATTGTCTGGCACGCCACACATGTCACGCATGCCGTAGGTTGCCAATCCCGGCTCTAGAACATCTATATACTTCCTACTGTCTGTCTTATGCAATCTGCCAAAATCTTTCAATTTAATTTCAGTGTAATTTTTCAAGGAAATCAGTGAATTAGCAGGGAATTTTATTCAATGATTAGGCTGAATGTTTGTTTGTGAATCTGGTGGCACAATAATAATTATGAGTTCAATCCCCGTGCCAGGTAGTAAAGCCTTAGACCCAGTGGAAACAGGGTAAGTAATAACTAAGTAGTACTAAAAATGAACAACAGAATGAGGTAATCCTTAGATATAAATAGTGGAATGAGACTAATTCACCCTTGCAGATTAGATCAAAGGTTCAGTTTGAAAAATTCCCTGAAGATTACCCAGATTGACAGACATCGGAAGAAGGCTGGAGAGCACAATGGCCAAAACATTGAGTGATAATAACAAAGATGAAGACTATTTTGATATTTATCATATACAATTCTGACACGGATATTTCAATAACAAATGTTGCTTCACTTCCTTTGGGGTGGATAAGATTATAAACAAACATTTAAATGTATATACATTTCTTCCATTTTTATCACTTAACTCATATTTAAGTTTTTAACAATCTTAATGCTTTAAAGATCTGGAATGTAAAAAAACTAGTAGTAAAAAATGTATGATTGAATTATTGTTATTATCACTATGTAATCAATTATATAATTAAGCAAAATGGATAATCCGACATGATCCTGGGGCCCAACTTTGCCAGAAAATTGGTGGTATTATTATTATTACTACTACTACATTGCTGAATGTGATGTGGAAGGACTTCTTAATTATAACTATCCTGTAATTTTGAACTGTCCATAGAAAATCATCGTTTCTCATAATGAATTTGGCAAAGGTTCCAGAAAGAAAACTATCATTTATGTGCAATAAAAAGCCTTCAGACAATAAATTTCTTATGAAGTTATATATATTGTCATATGTTATTTATAGAGGCACAAATATTTAAATAAATGGTCTGTTTATAATAAGTAGTATTAACATTTACCAGCCTGAATGACTGGGAAATATATAACCTAATGTGGTATACCAGTTTAGCTACAAAGGTTGTGTCTGGTTAGCAAGGTTGAATTACTGCTTTTAAACTACAAACTTCCCATGATTTCTCTCGAATGTTCATGTCTGCTGGAAGCATATCTTAACCTAAACAAATGACGTCATATATTATGAAATGGACTAAGTCTGACAATTATTATAATATATTTTATTGTTATACATTATTTATATAGACACAAATATTCAAGTAAATGCTCTATTTCTAATAAACTGGTATAGCACATCAGGATATATCACAGTTCCGTGTAGGATACAGGTTTGACTCTTGTCTGAGGACACATAATTTCTCCAAGATTTCTCGGACTTTCAGACTGGTAAATGTTGTTAATATGGTTTATTATAAACAGAGCATTTATATTGTGGACTGCAGATCAAATCTCCAAATAAGTTATCTGAAAGTATATATATTCTTTGAAATAACTGGAAGTCAAACCCAGGATTGTGTTTGGATTTAAAAAAATTTTTTTTCAGGTGTGTCTCTGCCAATTTTAATTCTTTGTTGAATTTCTAATAAACATCTTGACTTTAACTAAAAAAACTTTTTTTTTTTTTTTTATATATGAGTAGATAGGCTTTCCTATCATCCAGTCCATACTCCTCCCACTTCTCTTGTAGAGCCCATCCTTTGCATCCTGTTTAGGAAGGGGTCCCTGGTTCCTTTCTTTTTCTCAGACCTTAAGAGTGGTGCTGTCATCAATTTTTTGTGATATGTGTGGATGTGGCAACATCTCTTCAATATTGAGAGTACCAGGTTGGCAGTTTTCTGGTTGCTGTTCTTGACTGGTAATTAGGAGCCCAAACTCTTGTGTAGGATCTTGAGAGGCTGCTTGATCAACAGTTGCATAATATCGGGGTGCTTGCAATGCTGTATTGTGTATGGAAGGGTGTCACTGCAAGCACCTCTGGTGGGCAACTACAAGGCAACCATATATTGCACCAGTTCCCTTCCTGCATGTTACATTAGATGACCAACTGCTACTACTACCTTAGGCCTTTCCTTACCAAAATAACACGCCATGACTATAAGTAACCAAAGATATAAAACTAAACCAGCTCAACAAAAAACACCTAAACCCCGACAACCTTTCTTTCTTCCAAATTTATGGTATTCGTACCAACTTTTGCAGTGTGGAATCGTTCCTCTTTGAAAAGTCTCCAGACATCTTAGTTCTCTGTGAAATTAATCTTAACTCTTCAATCCCCTTCTCCTCTTTATCATTTCCTGACTATCTTTTCCTTCAGAAGGACTATAATGTTCACATTCATGGCCAGGGAATTTATGTCCACAAACCTCTCCTGCTGACTAGGGAACACTCTCTTGAATTTCCAGACCATTCTTACATGTACCACCATCTCTCTCTATTAAATTCTCTTCTTTCTCTATCGTTCCCCTTCCTCTCATGACTGTTGCATGCTACATAGTATTTCTGATAACATAGACAAGGCCATCTACCTACACACGTTTGCAAATATATTTGTTTGGTGACTTTAATACTCAACATGCCAGGTGATTTAAACACTCTGTCACTGACCCCTGCTGGCATCCAACCCCTGAACTTCTCAATCTCTCATGTAAGTGGTGGACTTCCCCACACATTTCTCTAATAACCCTGATGGACACGCTTCACTTCTAGATTTTTTTTTCCTCTATCCTGGACTCGTGTTGCACTGTTGCACTCTGATCATGCCATAGTGTCTGTAAACCTCTCTTTCCACTTTCCCACAAGCCAAGAGCCTCCTACCAACTTGGGACTTGAGCTGTGATTTCTTTCATGACATCCCTTGGAATGAAGTTTTTAATTATCCTTTTCAAAAACATTTGTCTGAGGTTTCCTTCTGGGTGAAAGCCAGCATCAATCCTTTCATTCCAGCAAAGAAATACCATGTTAAATCACGTTCATCTCCTTGTTTCTCACCTCCATACTCAGCCGCTATAGCCCACAGGAATCACTTCTTCCAGCTGTAGCAGAGTGACATGTCTGATTGCAACAGGCGTCTCTTTGTCTCTGCCTGTAACGAGTGCAAGTGTGTCCTCCAAAGAAGTGAAGTTACTGTTTGCTGATAGAATGAAACGACGTATAGCATCTTGCAAGTTCAGTTCTAGAGATCATTGATGACTGTGCAAGTTTGTGCTGAACGACAGCAAATCCTCAATTCCTACTCTATTCAGTCAATTCGAAGTCCTGACATCTACAGCAGATAAGGTTGAATGCTTTGCTTGTAAATTCTCTTCCAACTTCCCACTTGACTCATTTGGAGTACTCACACCTGATTTCCCTAGTAGAACAGAGGCTCTACTGAATTACATGCACATAACCCCATCACTTATCTCGGACATCATTTCTAAATTACATCCCCTTAAGGCAAGCAGAGGTGATGGTATCCCAGCTGTCATCCTTAAGAAATGTGCTCCCCAGCTGGCTCCAGTTCTCTCCAAACTCTACAACTATTGCCTCAATGCTTCCTGCTTTCCAGTTTGCTGGAAGTCCTCGGTTGTAGTTCTTGTTTTTAAGAACTCTGGAGAACCTTCTGACCCCTCTATTGCCCTATTAGTCACCTACTGCTTTTCAGCAAAGTATTCGAGGCTTTAATCAGTGCTGAAGTGGTTAAGTATGTTACCTCTCTCTAACAAACAATATGGCTTCCATTTTGCGAGGTCTACCACCATCACTGAATATGTATATCAAGCTCTTGATAATAATGGTGAAGCTCAAGCTGTGGCTCTGGTTATCTCAAAGGAATTTGACAGGGTTTGGCACGCTGGTCGTTTACATAAGCTCCAGGGCTATGGCATTACAGGATGATTGTTTGATTTAATCCAATCATTCCTATCAAATCATGAAATGAAGGCCTATTTTGAACAGGCTCACTTCCAGATCCTTTCACATGAATGCAGTGTCCCTCAAGGCTCTATCTTGGGTCCTACGCTGTTTCTGATCTTCATCAATGATCTTCCAGTTCCCAAGTAGGCATTTATGCAGATGACACTACCATTTACTCCTGCCTCAATAACAAATCTGTCAGAGCTGACAGCTGCTTTTGAAAAGGACCTCCAATCAGTGGTTAACTGGAGTGGAAAATGACTTGTAAATTTTAATGCCTCCAAAATGAAATTGCTCTCATTTAACCATCATAGAGAAACTTTCTTGCCCACTATCAGCATGGCTGATGCTAGACTCCTGGAGAGCAACACACTGCACCTTCTTGGTCTCACGTTTTCAACTGACTTGAAGTGGAATGACTATATCAAATCAGTAGCTGCATCTACTGCAAGAAAGTTAGGTCACTGTGTAGTACCAGAAGTCCATTTTGCACATTTACAAATCTACCATTCGTCCATGCATAGAATACTGTTGCCATATCTAGTCTGGTAGTTCTGCTATGCATCTTGAGGTTCTTGACAAGATCCAAAAAAAGATCTGTAATGTAATTGATCCTGAATTTGCATGTTGACTGCAGTCACTTTCTCACCAACATGATGTGGTTCCCCCGTGTCTTTTCTACAAATATTTTCATGGCATCTGCTCTGATGAGCTCTTTTCACTGGTGCCTCAACTACAGGAATTTAAGTGCACTACTAGATTGGCATCTAGGTCCCACCTTTTTACTGTTGAAATAGTTAAATGTAACTGCCACTTCTACTCGAACAGTTTCTTTTCTTGCACTTTCTGCATGTAGAACTCAGTCTACTTGCTTTCCTGAAAACTACAATCTCCAAAAATTTAAATGCAATGTCAATTGCCATCTATCTTTTTGAATCCTGTTTATCTTTTATCCTTTCCTCAATCCCTGCCATACCCAATCCTTTCTCCCACCTTCACTCTCTGTAACCTCCTGCATACTAGTAGCATTTCAGCCTTGCTTGGGGGGAAATGATATATATATATATATATATATATATATATATATATATGTTTAATTAAAAAACAGACAACCTTAAGGGTCCATTGATTATATTTTATTTCACCAGGAAAGGGATTTTTTCCCTGGTTCTTCAAATTACATTTCCAAGCCTAAAAGAAAATGGTTTAAAAATTTACATATTATTTTTATACAAGTTTTTGGGGGGTAGTTTTAAGTTGATGTAAGGTGATAGAGAGAGGAGGAGGGCACAGATATGATTGAAGTTAGCGAAGGAAGGGAGAGATAGAAATATGTTTAAATCTATAAAAAATTCTGATGAAATTTTGATGAAATTTAAATTTATAAATGTTTCCTATTTGTTCCTTATTCTATCATTCATATACAGTATGCGAGGAGTAAATTATCACTATTTTATATTTTTAATTTTACACATCCATGTTGTTAGTTTTTGATTTTGTTGACTACACAGTATAGTAGGGTCAGTTGGGCACCATCTGTGAGAAAACAAGCACCATGACACAATTCATTTCACCAGAATTTTAGAAACAGCATGTTGCATTGCTTGGCATTTGCATCAGAAGCTCCATTATGAACATTCAGAGTGTTTGGGTGTCAATCTGAGGAAAGAGTTGGATGAGTCTAATGGTGTTTACGAAGATATGGTAGCTTGGAAAACTCACTGTGATCATTCTGATAAGAAAAGAACTCCTAAATTTGTTTGTGAGGTCCTCAGACACAACATGGAAGCCTACATCAAGTGCCTTGAAGTGGTAATGTTGCCCTGAGTCAAGAAGGTGGGTACTGGACTCTGCACCATGCCACACAAGTAGGAGAACCCAGTCATGGTTGTCAGACAATTTTTGCAGTCACTCACCCCTTACATCTGATCACCTAACTCCTCAGACTGCGACCCTCTTGATTATTATATGTGGGGCACAGTTGAGCGATAGACCAACAAAATTCTTTGTAACACAAAAGATGAACTGAAGGCAAGGATTATGGCAACATTCACCAACTTAAACAGGGAGATGGTCTAAAAGAGTTGCAGGAGATTCTGAAGTCATGTGGCAATTTTTATTTAAAAAAAAAAATGATTTACCTATGTTGTATTTAAGGCTGAAAACGATCTCTGTTTATAAAGGCTGTCAATAGTAGCTATTTGTATAATCTTCATAATTCAATATGCACCCACTGACATGTAATCTTTTTTTCTATTATTCATTTTCACCTCTCGCTCAATAAGTCGTAACAAAATTTTTTTTTTTCTGCTTCTTTCTCACTTGTTGTTTTCTGATATATAATTATTGCCATCAGTTCTGCTTCAATTAATCATTCGCTTGTCTATGTTGAGTGTGTTCTCACTTGGTACATTATAAGGGGATTAATTTGGGACAATGTTGCTTAATCAATAAGTAGCATTTACTTGTGCAATATATAGGTATATCATGTTTTTTCTTCATATAACATTTGTCTTTTTGCATTGGAAAATTAACAACTCCAGTATTTTAATCTCTGCTTCATACAACACATAATTAAATAGAAAATATTTTAATGGATGATACTTGTTGTAGAGTAGGATTCGGCGTACTTCCTGCTCTTCCCTACTACTGTGACAATGCTCCGACTTATAAATATGGCAAGTAGCCACATTAGAATAGGATTTGAGCAGTCTTTGATTTACCAAAGTATTTCTGTTCTATGTATTAGTATTCAATAAACCTCTTCTTGTTTCCACACCCTAGTCTTTTTTTCTTTTGATACACTTTCTAATTACGGCTTTCCTAATTCTCAGCTATTTTGAACAAAGACAGTATTACAACAATGCTCAATCTTATTTTCATACATTATAGGCAGCAAAAGAAAAGCAAGAATGGACTAACTATTAACTGTAAGAAGACAATTCATGATTATCACAAAAGAAACAGACGAAGATGTGATCTGTGGATTTCAAAATCAAATAGATATAGAAATTTAATTATGTAGGAAATAATGAAAAATGCAACACAGAAAATCAATTGAGAATAGTGAAAGTTGCCTTTCAGAAACTAAGCAAAATAGTAAGAGATAGGAAATATTGCTAGAAACAAGTGCAGAATTGCTATGTAATATCAGTCCACCTATATAGCAGTGAGTGCTGAACAATTTCCTCACAGATGAAGAAGAATCTTGAAACAACATGTGGTTCTATTGATGAATGCTAAGAATATCATAGATAGGATATGTGAGCAATGAGGATGACTTAAGAAAAAATAGGAACTACAAGGAAACATACTTACAATCAGAAAAAGACAGCTGAAATTTCTGTGATATATATTGAGGAAAGAGTGTTTGGAGAATTTAACACTCATGGGATATATCTGTCTATATTTCTGAGATGAGGTATTATGTACATTATTTACATTATTCGGACTATTGTTCTCATCTTTGTCGCCATATTTATTACAACGTTTCGGCCGTTGTATGCTCTGGCCTTCTTCAGGTGGTTGGAATGTCGAACCGAACCCTTTATTTCGCTCACTGTTCTAGTTCCACGTGCCATGTTTAATGGATGTCAGTTTTCAGTTATCTGTTATCTGAAAGTTCTCGGTTACTTTAACCGGGTATTGAACTCGCACTCTTTGGGTCCTGTCACTGGATCTAACCAACACCTTTATCCACTGTGCCATGTGTCCTTGAGGACATCTGTGTATGAATTAATTGAGACAAGTATAGTATATGAATTTCTGGGTATTATAAACCTAATGTCTTCAGCAACCATTTTTACCAGTGCTCATATTGCAATTTTTGCTGTTATCAATCCATGTTTTTACCAGAGCTCATATTACAAAGATGAGGAAAATAGTCTGAATAATGTAAATAATGTACTCATGGGATATATTGAAAAGTAAGAGTAGCTGGGAGAAGCAGTAACCTCCTTAATGACTTTGAGAATGGATAGCAGAAGAGACAAAGAGAGTGGGTGGAAGGTCAAAAGTTATTTAGAATGACAAGACATGTAGTCATGGAGAGCCATGACCACCCACAGCCTATATGAGATATAGCACATAAGAAAAACAGACTGTGGTTTTTATTTTTAGTACTTTTATGACATGCTGGTAGGATCTGTCTCATTGAAATATTAAATAAAAGTATATCTCAGTCTACCATCACCATCTTATATATATATATATATATATATATATATATATATATATATATATATACTTGCCAATAAGTTAATGATGGCAAGTGTATTTTCAAAAACCTGATTAAGACATCAATTGAAGTCTTTCAAAGTATTGACTAAATGATTTGCATAGGTGTGCTGACACTTCTAGTTCTGCAATTATGGAATATCTGATAAAAAAAAAATCAATTTGTCTTCAGTATAGACATGTCTTCAATCATATGCAGATTGCTTTTTTTGTTACCATCTGAAAGTCCTTGAAACAATTTTTATTAAAACAAAACAACCTTCTCCGTGTAAACAGAAGGATTGGTTGTGTGGACTTGATATGATCTGCTTATGAAAAACTATACTTGTCTCAATATATTATTGAGACTGGTGTATTTTCTTTTTGTCTTCATGTTCTTTTTTAATTAGTGTGCACAGTAATTTTAATCTTGATCAAGGTCTGATGAGGGGGGGGTGATAACTGGTTAGCTCAATCCATTTTTTCTTTCCTTTTTTTGTTTCTCTTGCTTTCACGTCTTTCTCTTTTTCATACCAGCTACAGTAGTTGTGCTTTTCCTGTACTTTACTTTTTAATTATGTTGGTTTTTTGGGGTTTTTTTTAATTGCCATTATAAAATTCTCTACTGTTAACAAGACCTCTGATCGTTCTTCTGTTGACATTTTCAGAAAACAGGATTTCATTTTGAAAAGAAAAGCTGACAAATGGATTATTGTCAAAATGTTGTGGCCTCATCAAGAACATGTCCAATTATTAAAAAAAAAATCAGACTCATAACTGGATCAATAAGTCTGTAGCCTGTCATAATTATTAGCCAATTTTAATTTGAAATTCCTACAGTATAATGTTCAGTTTGTGCAAATAACACTGAATTAGTTTAATTCCTTATCAATGCAATTATATGGAAAAATATTGTATAAAATGCTGTTTTGATCATTTGGTTATAGGCTTATTTATGTACTTACATAGAAAATCTATTTAAAGTAAGACTAGTTTATTTTGAATCTCTTAAGCAGTGATTTTTATCCTCACTTAGTGATATTTACTAAGCTTAGTATGAGACAAGGCTACAACAGTAAGGATCAAATTCACTAATGGCCTAACAGTCTAGTTTGCTGACTATCAATTCAGTTGAAGTTCAGATTTACTAATCTAGACCAAGCCTACAGTCATGAGGAACTCAGTAAGGATTGAACTCAATAGACTAGTTTTGATACAAACTTACTAATCATCTATTGGTAGATGGTTAGAAAATTGGTTTTCCAACCATGAGACCCAGGTTTGAATTTCAGCATGTTCAATTTGTCAAGAAGGTGATTTGTTGATGTCATTGGCCTATAGAGGTAATCTCAGCCTGTGGCACCTTTGGAAAGTACCTGAAAACCATCCCACAGGTTGATCCAAGCCTTGAGTCAAATTGGGTATATGTAACTATTGGGAGCCTTTGGTGGTTGAGCTAGCATAAAGTTGCAAGTCATCGTAACCAAGGGTTTCAGTATACTGGACTTGTCCAAACTGTTGATCACGCCAGATAACACGCTCTCTCCCAGAAACTGTAACTAAGGTCTGCTCAGTATAGTTGCAGAATAAACTGCAGTTGGGCTCTGTAGATGTTGAAAAATACAAATGTCTGAGCAGGCGTCTGCAATAGGGATTGGCTAGCCATCCTAGCAGACAAGTATGCTTGGAAATGAGTGGCCAGCCATTACTAATCATAGTTGTGGTTAAGTTAACGATTACATTTTTCTTAATTTAAAAAAAAAAAATCAACTTCTTCAGAACCTGTCTGTATGAGAAGGATTTTAAGTTAATTTTTGAAGAAAATCTAAATCACCCTGATAGGCAGGGTTTGTATTACAAATGTAAACTTTTTTTTAAAAATCTTGATTTCCTGAGACTGGGGAGAAAAAAAGATATGTAATAAAGATTATCACTTTGGTTTCTGTTTTTTATATTTTCACCTAAATGTCTAATTTAAAGTATAAATTCAGTTAGCTGGACTGAACACCTTATCTTTTGGTTTAAATACAGTTAAACAGAAGATGTGGTTTGGATAACTTGATGGATAAAAAGTTATGCTCTGGATTAACATTACATTCATTTTGTAAATTGAACATTTTGCTAAAATATTTATTATAAACCTGTACTATCTTTTAGAATCACATACAAGTTTATGATTGTTTTTTTAATTGTCTACTAAAATACAGGATGGGATACTCATTAAAAACTATGATAATTGCATTGGAAGGTTTAAGTAAGATTTTAATAAGTCAATAGTTATTTGAAAACATCAAGCACTACCAGCGAAAACAATATCTGAATCTAAAGTACTCCGACCAGAGGGTCATTACCATTGGGCTGAAAGTGAAAATCCATCCGACGTCTACTGTTAGGGACATTATATCAAACTTAAGTAATGATCTTTTGGAAAGACAAACTAGTAGTCATTACATGTGAGTTGACATGTGTTACATGTGCATCATACACCTGTTTCCATATTTCTCTGGTTGTATATCTAAAAGTGCTCAAGAGAGTACAAAATAGTGTGTGTGTGTGTGTGTGTGTGTGTGTGTATATATATATATATATATATATATATATATATATATATATATATATATAAGGTTTAGGAATTTTCAAAAACAGATGCACTAAAAAAATATGCTCCAAGGTGTCCTATTAGAAACTGAAGAAAATTCGGTCATCACTCTATCTTTCATAATTTGGTGGTCAATCATCCTTGACATAGAATCACAAACAAAAAAGACCTTAATAAATAGTCAAAGAGGGGGTGCAGGGAAGTGTCATGGATTCTGTGAAGGGTTTTGAAAATCAAAAGAATATCAAGATACAAAAAAGAAGGCAATCGGCTTGTTAGCTCTTTTTTCCCCGTCTTACCAAATACTCTTCTCAATTATTTAACTGAAAACCTTCATGTGTTAAGGTCAGTTGTATGGTTTACAACTAGAAAATTGTTTTATTTACCTGTTTCTTCCAGTTACAGTTTTCTAATAACAAGCCTTCAGGCAGTGCCTCATTACCTGGATGTCTACACAGGGCTGTGGAAGGGGTATTTTGGTCCAAATGATATCCGTGGGGTAGGGTGGGAAAATAATATAACCTACTGTTAATTACTACAATTGTGCTGTTACCATAACAACAGGCTTCCAATTAGTTTGCTTATGTTTGTCAGTTCCCCACTGAGACTTTGGTTGCATTGCAATGGGGGAGGGGGGTTATTAGTACACTTGTTATTTCTCTGTAGTTGTTTGTAATTTGCTAGCTACTTTATTTATATATACTAACTCTATTTTGTACTCTCTTGAGCACTTTATTTAGATATGCAACTAAAGAAATATGAAAACAGGTGTATTGATACACAATGCTCATGTACCTTGTCAACTCGCATATAATGACTATTAGTTTGTTTTTCCAAAAGATCATTACTTTATTGATATAATGTCCCTGACAGTAGATGTATGATGGATTTTCACTTTCAGCCCAATGGTAATGACCCTCTGGTCGGAGTACTTTAGATTCAGATATTGTTTTCGCTGGTAGTGCTTGATGTTTTCAAATAACTATTGACTTATTAAAATCTTACTTAAACCTTCCGATGGAATTATCATTGTTTGTAATGAGTATCTCATCCTGTATTTTAGTAGACAATTAAAAAGCATAGTCATAAACTTATGTGATTCCAATAGATGGTATAGGTTTATAACAATAAATATTTTAGTTCCAATAAAAGATTTCTGGATTATTTATGTCTATTTTAAGTTTCATTTCACTTGTTTTTATTTTCTATTTCCCAAGTTCTTTCTGTCACCAATCAACAAGAGATTTTTA
Source organism: Acanthosepion esculentum (assembly GCA_964036315.1). Lineage (NCBI taxonomy): Eukaryota > Metazoa > Mollusca > Cephalopoda > Sepiida > Sepiidae > Acanthosepion > Acanthosepion esculentum. The sequence continues at coordinate 104,717,715 of OZ038492.1, read as the reverse complement.
TTGAAATTTTTAATGCTCAGAGAAATTTAATAGTTTTTGAAGAATTTAACACATCGACATTATTTAAACCAATAGAATTGACTAATTTACCTAATTGGCTATCCTGCTAAAATTTAATAAAAACTCAAAGAAAATTAATTGATGCCCAATTAGAATATAATTAAAAAAAAAAAAAATCAAAGCAGTGGTTTTTAAAAATATTACAATATTATTTGAAGAAAGTAGAGGAAAAAAAATCAGTTTGTTAGAAAGTCATAGACTAAATACTTAAGGAATTGAAGTGGTGACAGATTTTAAACTTTAAAGTAAATATTTTTTTCAGTTGTAATTTTATTACAACTGGTAAAAAAATTTACTTTAAATACAGAAATATTAATTTTGATTACAGTAAATGATTTTAACACATTAAAAAGAACTAAATATAAGTGACTCATTGAAACAATTAAGAATGTTTAAAAAAAAACCTAAGTTGATATTCCTTAAGTAATTTTACAAGAATATTTCAGCAGAAGTACACTAGTATATTAATATAACTCTTGCCTGTTAACCTCTAGGTCAGAGGTTCAGATAAATGTTCACTTAATTTTATTTGCTTTAATATGATAAAACCATCCGATAAACAAAAATAATTTTTTTTTTTAATGTATGTGATGTTTCTTTAAGGATTGTCATTCAGTAATGACTCTTTTCTATGGAACTTTTTCTATTTATTGCTTTGGATTCAGAGAGTAAATCTCTTCTAGATTGCACAAAGGTGAACATTTTTTCTCTTTCTTCATAAGCTTTTTTTATAATGAAAACTCTTAACAAAAATACTCAGGTTAATGTGTAATCAATCACTTCCTGTTTTTATACTTAAAAAATAATGTCTAAATATGCATTCTTTAATTGGGAAAAATTAGTCCCAAAAGAATTTTACATACAAATGTTTTCAATACAGAAACCTAATTTTTCAAATTGTGATTATAACTTATAGGACTGCAGAAAAAAAACTCTGAAGTGATGTTGGGTTAGTAAAACCATTCAATTATCAGTTTTTTTTTATTTTTTAGTTTTTTTAACCAATACAAAGCCAAAGAACCATTCAAGGTAGAGGTTGTTGTCCCAGAATCAAAGCAGCAGAACTTTAGTTGGAAATGCCTGAGCAGGAGGAGGGGGCAGACTGAGACAAGATTGCTTGTTTGGAAGGACTAAAGGATCCATGTGGAGAAGTGGGGGATTATAAAGGCTGCTCAGGGATGAACTACCATCTCCTAACCCCCTATCCTTGATGGCTTTGCAGTTTTCAGCCAACTTGTAAATGCTTTTTGGCTTTGTTTCACATTTTTATGTTAGACCTCGTCTTTTTTGGGATACCTTTTTTTCTTTTTTTTTTTTTTTTAACCAATACAAAGCCAAAGAACCATTCAAGGTAGAGGTTGTTGTCCCAGAATCAAAGCAGCAGAACTTTAGTTGGAAATGCCTGAGCAGGAGGAGGGGGCAGACTGAGACAAGATTGCTTGTTTGGAAGGACTAAAGGATCCATGTGGAGAAGTGGGGGATTATAAAGGCTGCTCAGGGATGAACTACCATCTCCTAACCCCCTATCCTTGATGGCTTTTCAGTTTTCAGCCAACTTGTAAATGCTTTTTGGCTTTGTTTCACATTTTTATGTTAGACCTCGTCTTTTTTGGGATACCTTTTTTTCTTTTTTTTCCATGTAAGCATAATCAATCTATCTTAAAGGCATGATATATATTTAAATAATTTTTTTTAAAGATGAGGTGTTAGTAGTGGGGATTTGGTTTCAGACTGACCAAGGAGGAACTCGGGTCATCTTAATGTAAAATCTATGATCCATTCTATCAATTAAACAGCAGACAAAAAATTTCATGTTCTTAATGTACCTGTTGACTTTTGTCTTTCAGGTCACTCCTTAATAATTTCATAGTATAATACGCACACATAATGTTTATTCTGAGTGTACAAACTTCAGCCACCTGAGAACAAGGATAGTAGTAATAGTGAGTCAATCTACCTTCAAGCCCCTTGCACTTGATTGCATTCCATCACTCATTGTGTTTAATGATCGTGTTGTTATTATTATCATCATCATCATCATTATAATCATCATCATTATTATGAGTTCAGTTGTCAGCTGTAATCACAGTAATTCTTTTCCTTTTTCTCCTTCTTCCACTCTTTTCATTTAAAGAAAAAGACAGTGGGGACTAAAGCTTAAAACAACTTAACTACCAAGTCAGTTTGAGCTCTTCAACCATGAGTGTAATTTCTCACTCCACCATCTTACTACATCTCCCCCACTCTCTATTTCTTTTCTTCTTCTTCTTCGTGTGTGTGCGTGTGTGGCGCGCGCGATGACTGTTTTACCACCTTTTATTCCTTTTGCTCTTCAGTTGTCAGGACAGGCGGCGGTGGTGGCACACGTCCTCGTCTCAGAGAGCGAGGCACCCAGCATTGTCCACCATTCACCGCCTGGTGGCATGGGATGGCACAGGCTCCACACAGACACATCTTTTCTTAGCACCGCATTTTCCCCCCTTTTTTTCTCCTCTTCTTCCTTTCATTTTCTTATTCTTGTTTTTTTTTTCTTTCCCTCTGTATCTAGCTTTTCACTTGCTCTTTATTACCTTTCCAGCATTACTTCTTTAATTTCTCACATTTGAACCATTAACACCTTTGAACTTTGCCACTCTTTTCCACCCAATTTCTTTATAAATATTTTGCTTTTTTCTTTTTTTTTTTTTTTTTTTTAAAAAAACAAAAATCTTTTTTTTCTTTTTGTCTGTGTGGCTAGCTTGAATCCCTGGTCCACTAGTGCAACAGTTCAATTTACAATGGGGCCAACACGGTTCCTAGTTGGTTACCCTCCTTCTCGCCGGACTGCTACTGTCCTTGCCATTGTGCTTCCAAGGAATATAATAACTCGCTCAGTGCTTTATACCTGGCCAACGCCTGCACCTGTAGTGGACACTGTTGCTAAACATGCATTTGGGAAATTACCTCATTCAGGTAAACACAAAAAGGAAAACTTTTAACGAATTCTGATGCAAGAAATAATGATTTGGTTGTAGTTAACTTTGTCTAAGTTCTCAGGGTTGAAACATTTTATTTTTCTTAATTGACAAGTTAGTGTCTCATTTTAAGGCTAACACTGTTTGCTCTCTTTACAAAAAGAAGAAATTATAAACTTTATTATTTAAAAAAAGAAAAAAAAAGAGGAATGAATAAGGACTTCTGCATTGTGATTACCTTATTTACTACACTAGAAAAATAGTTTGACTGCAACTAAAGTGCAATTTATTTACAAATTAGACAGTGTCAAAAGGTTATAAAGACACTTTTCCAAATTAAATTTGATTTTGAGCATTTTGGTTAATTTTTTTTAAGTTAGTTGGACTGATGAAGCTTTTAGCACCCTCTCATAATTTGTGCATTTGTTGAATATTTCAGAGATGATAGTAATTATAAAAGTGGAGAAATTTCATTTTTTTTATGTCTTAACATTTGATATTCATCATGTTTTGTTTTTTCTTGTGTTAGAAAAAATAAAAAAATAACCAACTTCCAGAAAAATTTTCTATACTTTTTTTTTTTTTACTTTTAAGGTCCATTTTCTTAAAATCCTACTAAGGACTTTGCACTTACTGCCAAAATTAAGATATAGTTTTCCAGTTTCAGGCTTTATAATTGAGCTCAATAACTTCAAATGAGGGAGATTTTATTAATCTATATCACTATAAACAATTGGTTTATGATTCAAGTCACCAAACTAGCATTTTATATATATATATATATATATATATATATATATATATATATATATATATTAGTTTTAAGGTATGCAATATTTATGGGATAAAGTGCTCAATATCAGAGATAAAACATATGTAAATATAAAAAATGAACATTGAAGTCAACACTCAGAGGCGACAGACTGTTTTATGCTAAATGCAATCAATTAAGACCTGACGATTGTGTTTAGCATCAAACAGTTTATTGAATTAGAGTTGACTTCAATGTTCACTTGTGTGTGTGTGTGTGTGTGTATATATATATATATATATATAAAAGTGTGTGTGTACCATTTGGAGTATTCTATAAATATAATTGTAGATTTCTTTTGAGAGCTAAAACAATATAAGCTATAAGGGAGCCCTTCTTTCTAAACTTGCTGTTCTTAATAATAAGTTTTGCTCAAACTATTCTTCAGCCTGCTTAAGGTATATTCCATAAGAACTAAAATAAAATCTACTTATTTTTTTAATATTTTTGAGAAGGTAGTTGTGAAATTGTCTTGGATAATTAAGGCATTGTCTTTTTATGAGAATAAAAAACTCTTAACTGAAACATCTTTATTAGACAGTGAAATTATTTATGAAAATACCATCTTGTTTCTTTCTCTTGTAGATGAATAAATTGTTTAATTTTGCCACAAGAATCATTATTTACTTTTATTGTAATTTACTTGCAGTTATGTATTTGTCATTATCTTTAAGTTGCTAAATTGTCTTTGGAGTTTTATTATTGAATCGGAATAAAAAAAAAAAAAATTTGTACTCTCAGGTACCAAATAAAAGGGTGGGGGCATTGTAATAAATAAGAAGTTGGAAATAATTAAAAAAATCATAAATGGCATGGGTAGAAAAAATGAGAAAATCTAAACAGTGTCTGGAAAATGATTACAAATCTTTCAAACTATAAGATCTCAACATTACAATATAAATAAATGTCCATTAAAAAGGTTAAAAATTAATAAGCAGTGGGGTCCTAATAAGCATGGGGGATTAAAAAAAAAATTAGCAAGAGAGGGGGTATTTATTTTAAAAGAAAAAGCCCATAAAATGATCAAGTTAAATGCAATAAAAAAAATTGAGATTAAACTGCTGCTGTTGTCATGAGCTTTATTTGTACTGGTGATTAAATTAATTATCATTTTGTAATTAAGGTAATTAGTGTTTATCTTCCTTCTTTATTCCCTTTTGGAAAAGCTAAAATAATTTAAATGTCATAAATTAAGGTATTTATATGAATAACTTTGAAATTAGTCTTTCAAATTCTACTCATTTACACAGTTACATAGTTCCTCCCCCTGCTTGTCGAAACTCTTTCAGCTTTTCTCATCCTAAATGGGGTCGCTTTTTAAACATCACCTCATATTCTAACTTGGTTCTTTGGTCACATTGTAGGAGTGTACTCTCATTTTGAGTTCCCTCAATTTTCTTTTTCATTTTATTTCTCAACAAACTCAACTGGGAATACCAATGTCCCAATACAAAGCAATTTACTAATAACTAAATGCTTCTGGATTACTAATCACACTATATTTTGAAAAAGACTTCTACTTTTGTTTTATTTGTGAATCTTCTGTATGTTGTGTACCTTCAGGATGTGAGCACTCATGGCTCTCCAGAGTTTCCTGTCCTTTGTAGCTCTTAACAAATTTTGTCTTTTTGCTATATCTCCTAAACTCTTCTGCCAACTATTTACACAAGCTTCTTAGGTAGGTTATGTATTGCTTTCCTCTGTTACTGATATCTTCAGTATATCCTGTGAGTATCAAATTTTCCTAAACCTCTTTCCTCATTATTGCCCTAGCAGTTTCAATTTTCTCTTTCTGTTAAGTTTAAGAGTCCTTTTTGGTTTCCATTTTCTCTAAAATGTTGTTGTTGCTCATGTGGTTCAATTCATGGCATTCTCAGCATCTTTTTGTATAACAACATTTCCGTTGCCTCAAGTCTTTTCTTCATCTGTGATGAGATTGTCCTGCATTCACTGCCATACAGGAAGAACAACTGTTTCACTTCAATATTAAAGAAGTGCTTTAGGGTAATGCTTAGCAATGATTGTTTGATTGACCATTACTCTTGAGTATTGAGTTTGATCCTCAATGGGGGCTCCCATATAAAATTAGACGTTAAATAACCCAGTGAGCATTGACATTTTCTATAATAATTTCTAGAATGAGGAGCTGTCATTATTTACAGACTAATGTTTCATCTTTGTTATTGTCCCAAGTCAAAATATTGTGTAAATAACAAAAGTGATGACATTAGTCCAACTGTAAATAAAGGTTGACACATCCTAAACACCACCAGTCTAACATATAATATTAACCTATATAATAATAACATATATTGTATAATATTAACCTATATTAAATAATATTAACATATATTGTATAATATTAACATATATTGTATAATATTAACATATATTGAATAATAATAATATATATTAAATAATACTTAACATAGAAATTTAAAATGAAAAGTGAAAGGTTTTTGTAAGAATTCACAGAATCATTAGGTGATTATTTAAGACCTGCAATAAATGTAAAAATAGAATTTGGATTATTAATTACTTATGCAAACAATGGTAAATAATGTTTACTTAGTTGATAATGGTACATGACTAAATTATGGAAAATGAGTATAACAATTATTGCACTCCTTTCAACTGGTATGTTTGCCTGTTTAGAAAAAAAATCATGTTCAGGATTTGAATTGATTTGACATATGTAAAAATTGTTTCAGTTTAGTCGTTTACAAAATTTTTGTTAATTATATAAATTTTATTTTTATATCATTATTCACTTGAAAATAACTTATAAAAAATTTCTTTATCCCAGAGTGTCTGATAAGATATTGTGCATTGACAGTAGATAGGAGGTAACTCCAGATAAAAAGCAATATCTTTTATTAAAACCTTAAATAAAATTCCTATCCAATGACAAATGGAGGGGTGAAATGAATGGTTAATATAAAAAAAAAAAACTGTTTTTTTAGAGGAGTTTCGTGTTCCTATCTAGGGAGAACCTATTGTTTGTGTAATAAATGTAATAATGATAATGGCATTGATTTTTGCCCACCTCTTATGAATGTGTTGAGTTCCACCCTTAGGTGGACCAGTGCAGGTAAACATTTATCTTGTTGCCAATACAAAGCAAACAAAAAGATTCCAGTTTTGCTTTCTACAACTGACCTTAACAACTCTTTCTCTCTTGTCTTCCATCACTATCGTTTCTGTTTATTTTAAATTGTCTTTGTATAACAAACTATCATCTTGAGGTGGTGATTTGCTGTTCATGTCCAATAACATTGGACTTATGTCCTCTTGTGTTAAATAATATTTTCATCAGTTTCAGAAACTGTATTTATATTCGGAATAATAGGATCATATATTTGTAATATTTAAAAAAAGAAAAAAAGAAAATTCTAACCATTAATAATAAATAAAAATAGAGCTTCTAACAAAATGTTAATTTTTACATTTGTTTATTATAAATACATCACATTTCTTCAGCAATTCCTGAATTGATTCCTGAAAACTAATAATCCATTTTTCTGATTTTTTTTTTTTTTTTTTTTTTTTTCAATACACATTGTGTACTAAAATTTGCCAAAACAGATTTTAACTTAAAAATTGAAACCATTTGAAACAATATTTTTTTTTCTACAATCAATTAATAAGGGGACAATGGAATAGTTATAAAGTCACTAGACAGAGATTAGTAATGTACAAATGGTCTTCACATATAAGTTCCAAATACCCAACTATAAACATAATTATTTTTACATTTGCTGTGTTGTACTATTATTTAAGTAAATAAAACATTTGATGGATTTATTTAATAAAACCTGACTCTGATATTGCAGATTACATCAATAATCAATTCAAATCATAAAAAGATTTCTTCCTTGTCCATAATGCATTTTTAAAGTAAAATAAATTGCATTGAATTTCTTTATGTAATCATTAGAGTGAATGAAAGTTTTGATTTATTTAATAAATCCTACCCATGATATGGATTATATAAACTTTATTTATTTTTAATCATTTCACCCCAACCTAGGTGATAAAGCTACTAAGATGCAATACTGAGAATAAAGGAATTCAAGAACAATCATTATAAAGGAGAGGGGACAATTAAAGAACAGGATTCAAGGAGATAGAAGATGATGATTGATGTTGCATTTAAATTTTTAATATCAAAGTTAACTAGAAAAAGAAATGTCCAGAAAAGAATACCACAAGTGAGAAGTGCAAGAGAAACAATTATTAGCATAGAACTTATGGTTACATTTGGCCATTTCAACTCTAAAATGATGAGACCTAGCTGCCAATCTAGTACTGCTCTTAAATTTGTAAAGTCATGGTACCAAAGAGGAAATCTCATCAGAACAGTTACAATGAAAATATTTATAGAAAAGACACAGGGAAGCTATGTTACAGTGCTTGAAAACTGATTGAATCCGAGATATCAGGTAAGGATTGCAGATTGGGGAGGGGGGGGATTTTGTCAAGAATTGCTAGATATATAGCAGAAGCACCAGACCAGATGTGGCGGCAATATTCAACACATTGACGAATAGCAATTGAGTCAATGTAATTATTCCACTTCATGTCAGTGGAAATCATTAACCTAAGAAAGCACAATTCATCACTCTCTTGGAGGATAGCATCAGACTTGCTGATAGAAAGCAAAAAAAGACTTGAGACAAGAGATCAGTTTTGTTTTGGAGGTATTAAAATTAACAAGCCATTTCTTGTCCCAATTAACAACAGATTGAAAGTCATTTTTGAGATCAACTGCCAATTTGACTATATAAAATATATCGGACTTACAACTATTTAATCCTGTATTAATAGATTGTTGACGAAAATTACAAACAAACTAGGTCTAGGGAGAGATCTGTGGACACCCAAATTAACGTAAAAAAAGATCTAGAAGAGTGGCCACTCAAGACTGCTTTCATTTCACAATTTGATAAAAAATATTGAATCAGTTCAAAAACTTGTCCAGCAATACCATCATCTTGTGAAGACCAGCATGCCAAACCTTGTCAAATATCTTTGAGATATCTAAAGCAACAGCCCAAACTTCTTCGCCATTTTTAACTTAGGCTTGTTAGTGTATTTCAGCAAAACCTTTACCAAATCAGCAGTTGACCAAAAGAAGAGAAAGCTATATTGTTTATCTGAATGAGGAAAGTTGCCATAATATAATTTTTAAACTAAGCTGTACTTTTAGGCGTAGATCTGATGGGACCAATTTGGCATTATTGCTTTCTATGTACAATATAGATGAGTGTTCAATTGCATCAAAGGATTTACTTTTAATTCATTATTTGCATAGTGAACCAAAAGTTCATGATAAATATAATACAAAGTAACAATTTCAATATTTCAATTGATTTTGTGGTATTCCTTTCTGGAAAGGAAATCCTTGCATCTATGGATACCACCAGCTGTTTTCAAATTCTTACTTCCTGATTATTTCATGAATGCAATAACATTGGTTGGATTTAATGAAGAAATCTACCAAAATTTTTATTATCTCCCATATGATATAAATTCTGATGGTCAGTCAAAAAAAAAAAAAAAAAAGAAATAAAACTTTTCTCATAGTTATATTTTAGTGTCTAAAGCATTTGAACTTCAGGTACGTAAAGTTTGCTCTTTCGTTCACTGTTATTCTTCGACCTCCTGTTTAGCTTAAGTCATTTCTCTACAGTAAGAAAATATTTCTTCAGTGAGAGAAAGAAGAAAAGAGAAATCGTTGTATCATCAAGTACCATTGTTTTCAATTTTCTTCTGAAAACTTTCACTCAATCTGTATTTTAAGCATAAAAGATGAATGTGGATTGTCAGTGACCAAGAATTTATTCAAGCATTCCTGATAGACAGTATAGAGAGAGAAAAAAAAATTTATTTATATATATATATATATATATATATATATATATATATATATATATATATATGCATGTTTCATTAAAAACGACAGACAAGGTACTATGGTTAAGCTTTTTACTTAATTTTTCTTGTGTTCAAACAAGAGCTTTCTTTTCTGGACAAAGAGTGTGTAAATACTGTCCAAATGTTTTATATTTCCGAGCGCTTTCAGCTATACCTTTAAAAAAAGATTAAAAATAATGGAAGCTTTAATAATAAAAAAGAAAAAGCCTACCCATAACAATATTAACTATGAACACGGCCACAATGTGCTAACCGTATTTGGAAATTAAAACATCCCTACTACACACTAAGACATACACATAATGCACACACTCAATTAAGCTGAAAAATTGAATCATCCTTGAAAATGGCTAAAGGTATAGCCGAAAGCGCTCGGAAATATAAAACATTTGGACAGTTTTTACCCACTCTTTGTCCAGAAAAGAAAGCTCTTGTTTGAATACAAGAAAAATTAAGTAAAAAGCTTAACTGTAGTACCTTGTCTTTCGTTTTTAAGGAAACATGCATAAACGAAGGATTGCTACCTAAATATACAAATATATTTATATATATATATATATATATATCTATATATATATATATATATATATATGCTAATAGAGCATGAAGATATGCTGGGCAATTGTTTGTGAATCTGAGAGAAAATAATCTATTTGTAAATAACAATAAGAAATATATTCTAAGGTTATTTTATTATTTTCATTTTTTGTTTTTTTTTTGTTTGTTTTTTTTTTTTAATTTCTCATGACATTGATTTGGGTTAAAGTGTAGTTTTTTTTAAAAGAAAGTAATTTACAGAATTTGCTCTTTGTAAAGAAATATCTAAACATGTAAACCTGAATCAATAGAACATGATGATTATAATATTATTAGTATTATTTCTTTGGATTTCTGTTGTATGCAGATTTCCTCCTGGGTCCCAACCAGAGACCTACGGTCAGAAATGGCTTCATATTTTCCACTGATCATTTTTTGTTTTATTTAAAAAAATAAAAAAAATAAAAAATGTTTAGATCATACATTTTACATAGATGTGAGCTGTACTTGTGAGTATAATTTTTGTATTTTTAGTAACTTATGTAAGTAGAGATTATTTGTATATATAATTTTATAATTTTTATTAAAAGGATCAAATTTAAATAATTTGGAATTTCTTAATGAACTAAAAAGTAAGATTCTATGGCATAAAATGTAGTCAGAAGTATAGGATTTCAACTAAGGATTGCTTTTTAAAAATGCGGTCAGGTTTGTAATAAAAAAAATTTACATATACAAATAATCTCTACTTACATAAGTGTTTGTTATCATTAGGACTTGTCACATCCTCCATTTGTAAACTGTTGGTATGTTAATTTCTCACAGCCGTCAGAATGCAGTAATGTTTTTGGAAATTATATCCAGTTTTAAAACAAAAGCATGAAAATATGTTAAAAAAATATTTAATAAAAAAGAAAATTGTAAATAACCAATATTTTAGAAAGAAGTGAGATATCATAGATTTTACTTTTTTGTCTGAATTTCTAGGATAAGGCGTTATCGTTATTTACATTTGGACTAATGTTGTCATCTTTTGTTATCACAATGTTTTGGTCGTTGGGTTCTCCAGCCTTCTTCAGGTGTCTGTCAATCCAGTAACCCTCATTTTGAACTAACCCATTTATTTAATCTAAAGGAGTGGACAGTTTTCATTCCACTGTGCATGTCTAGGGACAATGGCCTACTGAATGAAGGTGTTGGTTTGTGAATTTGGTAACATAGTAATTGTGAGTTCAAACCTTAGGTCGGGTGGTACAGACGTATCCTTGGTGAAAACCTCAAATAATAACTGAGCAGTATTAAATAAAAGCAAGACAAGATGTCCTTAAACATGGACAATGGAACAAGAACAATCTACCACTGGGGATTGAATAAAGGATTCATTTTGAAATTCCCTAAAGTTTATCCAGATCAGTAAGACCCCCTGAAGAAGGTCAAAGGGCACAATGGTCAAAACATTGTGATGATAACAACAAAGATGAAGATATTAGAGTGTAACTAAGAAAGAAAAAAATCAAAATGAAATATGATACACAAAATAAAACAAACATTGGAGTCTTTACAAATGTCATAACATTTGTAAAGATTCGATGTTGTCTTTCAACTTAGTGAGGTAGGCTTGAGATGGGATGAAATATTAGTTGTAGAAGGGGATATTTTCATGAAAAACATTGAAATAATCATGTCCTTTTAAGTTTTCTCATAAATCTGACAGGAGAAGGAAAGCCACTTATTTTAATGACAATAATTGTTTTACTTGTAATGACTCTTGCAAAATTCTATCAACTTTTGATCATAAAAGTAATTGCAATCAAGATACTTTGCAAGATATAACAGCTTTTGTAGAAATTTGTAATGAGGAATATTGATACTGGAAAAGTTAAATGAATAAAACCATAATATTAATAGAAATTGTATTAACAAAAATATATTTAAACTAGACTACCTACCTGTGACCTGTTGGGTTACTGACAGTTCAGGTTATAAAATATTGAGGTTATTCAACATTAAAAAAATAGTTTGTTTGAAGAAAGTTGAAATAAAAATACTTACTGTATAAACAACTCATATTTTTAAATCTTATTCACTTAAAATATTTTTAAAATCAGATTAACTTAAAAATATTTTCTTAATGTCAAAAAATATTTTAAAATCATATTCACTCGAAAATATTTTTTAAATATGGCAAAAATATGTTTTAAATATTTAAAATATTGTTTGTTTAAAGTAGGTACCTCCATGAATTGGGTATAAGTAAGGTTTAAAATAATCTTTTAAAAATGAAAAGGCTTTCCTGAAGCTTTCAATTTAGCTTTAAATGAAAGCTAAAGGATTAAATTTACTATACCCAGGAAGCCAAATACTTTGGTGTATTTCAGATAGAAATTATATTGATTGGAATAGACTTGAATTTTTCTTTTTTTTTTCTCTCAGTAAAATCGATAACATTAGCCCTTTTTTTTTAGATATTTGTAAACAAAACTTAATTTTCTGTTTTAAAAATCTTGCAAAAACAAAATATTTCAGAAACATTATTTGAGGAAGATTAGCAAATTTAAAGTTATGTTAATCTGATTTGAAACATATTACTTATACCATAAAATGTTGTATACAAGTATTTCCTGACTACAAACTCTTGTTTATCCGACATGTTAATCGATTTATTGATCATCAAACGTGTTCATAGTTAATTATATTGTAGCAGATGATAAATTTCATTTGGGTTTTGTTATTTTTTCCAATAAGGGGGAAAAACCCTTAAAACATGTGACTTTTTAAGAATAGATTTATCTGTTTGTACATCCATACTTCAGAAATTCTGCATTTATATACATGTATAAAAACAAATTAAAATTCTTTTAAAAGTAGTCAGGGTCTTCAGATTGCAATAAGCTTTAAAATATGGTTAGTAAATATAGTTATATTTAATAACAATATTTCCTAAGAATTATCTCATCAAAATTGAATTTTAAAAGATTCAAAAATTTTATAAATTATTCAATTTTAAATTGTAAAAAATTATAAAAAAATTATAAAAAATGAAAACAAATCTTGTAAAAATTCATTTTTTCTTCAGACAATATTGTCTTTAATATATATTATTCATAAAAGCAATTAAAATCTTAGTTTTATTGCATTTTTTATTTTTCAATTCAGAATAGATTTTCAGTAAGACTGGGTCTGATTTTACAGAAAAAGTCTGATTTAAATTCTTCAAAAAATTCTGCTTTTAACTAATATAGTCACTAAAAATTATCTTGAATTTTTCAAGCTTTCATGAAATTAAGTAAGGGGGAAGAAACACATGTAAAATAAATATTTTTTACCAAGATTTTCTAAAAAAAAAAATTTCAAAAATAATTTCATTCATTTGTGAATAAGTTCTGAAAATTCCATTAAAATCTGACAATTATTTGATTTTTGCAAGAATTTCCAAATTAATGTGTCTGTCACTGCAAAAAAGAGGCAAAAATTTGCTTTGCTAAAAAATTGTAAAACTGCTGACACAAAAAAAAGCAAGTTTTTTTTTAATTCAAAATTTTGTATGTCCTAATAAGGAATAAAAAAATTAATTAAATAACCAAAAATTACTTTGATCCTTCCTCTTAATAATAAGATGATGATTCTGATGATAAAACTGTTTTTTCATTATGTTTGGAGCATGTTTTCATCATAATATACTGAATTTTTTAGTGATCTCATGGAGGTACCTAGTT
>OZ038492.1:104666200-104701200 GCA_964036315.1 Acanthosepion esculentum | reverse complement strand
TCTTTCAAGCTATAGATAAGAATGACAAAGCCCAGACTGTTGCTTTAGATATTTTGAAGGCATTTGACATGATTTGACATGCTGGTTTCCTTCCCAAATTGAAAGGTTATGACCTTTCTAGCTGTTTTTTTATTTCATTCAATCATTCGTCTTATACTGCATAATCTGCATTTGTTTTGTATGATCACTCCTCAAAATTATTTTGCATTAATATGGGTATCTCCCAGGGGTCTATTCTTGGACCCATTGATGTCATCAGTTCCCAACTTTGTATCTATGTGGATGAAACAACTGTTTGTCTTAATAGTAAGTCTGATATGTGCAATAAAATCAAATTGGCAGCTAATCTCAAAAATGACCTGCAATCTGTTGTTAACTGGAGCAAGAAGTGACTTAATTTTAATGCCTCTGAAAAATTGTCCTGTATTAATCATTTTAAAGAAACATTTTTGCCATTCAACAGTATGGCTGATACTAACCACCAAGGGAACCGTTCCCTGTGTCTTCTTGGTTTAACGTTTTACACAGACATGAAGTGAAATGATTATACTGAATCAATTGCTAAGTCTGCAGTTAGGAATGTCAGTACACTATGTTGTACTAGAGAATTTTTCTTACTAGAATCTGTCTTGCACATTTATAGGTTTTCATGCATCAAATATTTCTGCCACATCTGGTCTGGTGCTTCTGCTATGTATCTAAATATTCTTGACAAAATCCAAAGACGAATCTGCAACGTTATTGGTCCTGACCTGTCATCTCAGTTTCAGTCTCTTTCCCACTGATGTAAAGTAGCTTCCCTTTGTCACTTCTATAAATATTTTCATGGTAATTCTTCTGATGAGCTTTCCTATTTGATACCTTGACTTCACAAATTTAAGTGCAGTACTAGATTGGCAGCTAGGTCTCATAATTTCACTGTTGAAATTGTTAGTTGCAACCATGTTCTTTGCTGAAAGCTTCTTGCTTGTAGCTTTCCTATTGACTGCAATCTTCAAAAATGTAAATGCAATATCAATCATCTTCTGTCTCCTTGAATTGTCATCTTTTTCTTTCATTCTCAGTCACTCCTTGCATCCTAGTGCCTTTTATTGCCTTGCTTGTGGTGAAATGATTTAAAACAAACTACTAAAGTAGTATATGTAAGAAATTTAATAATTTACACAGTTGATTATTCTGTCCCTTCTCACATAAGAATTTGTTTTAGCCCACTCTTGATTAGTGTTGTTCATGATACAAAAAGAAAATCTCTATTTTGACATGAGTGATTAACCTTTGAACTTGTGGTACCATTTATGACACTCCAGTATCAAATCATTGACAAGTGGTCAGGTCTCTGGGTTCAGTGAATTTTCTTTAAATTTGTTTTATCATTTTTGTATTTACCAGCATTCTTCAGGTGTCTTATAAGACAATCGTCTAATGAATAAGTGTAAGTTTAAATGCATCTTGTTACCTGGTGGTTATGAGGTCAATCCCTACGTATAGTAGTAGAAGTCATTTCCACTGGTTTCATTGAAAGAAGCAACATTACAAGAACAAATTAACTGAGACAATGTTTGCCTTAGTATGGGTAGATGAATAAACATCTACTTCTGTGAATTGAATAAAGTGTTTAGCTTGAAGTTGCCAGTATGACAGACCTGAAGAAAGCTGGGAAGTAAAAAGACTGAAACATTGAGACTATAACAACCACTATGAGGATACTCGTCTGAATAAATTAGTGCATAACAGCGTAATTTTTATTTTAATTATTTTATAGATTAATTTTAAATAATATTGAACTAAAAATTTATTGCAAATATATTTAATTTTTAAAAGTTAATACTCATAATATTAATAAATAAAATTTTAAAATATAGAATTGGTGGTAGGGGGAGTTTATTGAAAATATATATAATCTCAGTATTATATAAAGGAAGGACCAAAAATTAGTTATTCACAAACAAAACGACATAAGTGTGACAGTTGAGGTTTCAGGAATAAAAGCCATCTAGTATATTTGCATAATTTCCTTCTGTGACAAAATGCTTGAAAATCTAACCAAAGAGTATGCTTGAGAACATGAAAGATTTTGGTGTTATAATTTTCTCCCTAGTTTTTGACTCTACCTGTTTTTGCATACTGATGCCTTCATCTTTTAAAGTGATGTGTCTAGAAGTTCACTCTGGTATTATTCACCTACAAGAAGCATACAAGTTTTGCTGTTTATATTCATGTAACCTTTGCATCATTTGTGATTATTTATAATATTGAATACATAGCATGTCTATTTAATGAAAAGCTGATTTATTGACAATGGTAAAACAATTCAAAGGTGAAGAGTCAAGCAAAAAATAAAAGATTTTTGCCTTTTCATTTTTTATCTAAAGGCAGTTTTAATTGACAAGCTGTCGGTGTTTCCAGGGAATACAATCTTAACTTTCTTTTTTTAAAAATAAATCATGTATCTTTAGGATGGAGGCACTTCATGCCCTCCATATCTTTAATATCCTCATATTATGAATCACCACGACTGTTTCTGAGGAAATGCAGTAGAGTGGTTTCTTATTACCTTCTCCATGGTTTTGAATTCAGGCCAATCTTTTTTCTAGACCGGCTGATTTACCAAGGTCAGAGAACTCTGTCTACCCTGTTTTGTCCATAGTTTGGGACAGAGAAGAGATGAATTTAAGTCTTTTCCAGTGGCACTGTATAAAATGAACAGCTGTTGGAAGTTGAATTTGACCAGTAAATTTGTATTTCCCATATGAGATTTAAGGTTGGTTGTTGGTGTTTTATAAGTGTGTACATTTTCATGTATAAACAATTAAAGAAGCAACAAAAACTTGGGTTTTTGCTATAGTCTGTTTCTTTTACTTTTTTTTTATATATAGAAACTATAGAGAAACAAAGTTCTCAATGTCTCTTGGGTATATCTGTTTTCTTTTTCTGGTCCAGAAGTAAGTTATGGTAAGTAATGATAAGAATGGTTATAATGATTGAGCTCATGTCAACCTTGTACAGAGTTAGAACAACCAAAGTAAAGGTTGTACTTAACTTCTTCTGCAAAACCTGTTTGAACGCTGTGTGTTGGAAAGTTGAAAGAGTGCAGTGCTTCTTTTTTAGAAGTGGGGTCATAAAATTGTGCAGATGACCAAAGCCATTTCTGGTTACTTTATTACTAGTATAATGGGAAAATGTATTTCTCTTCTTTTTTTTTTTTTTTTTTTTTTATTTTTTTTTTATTATTCTTTACTAGCAGCATGGCCCGGCGTTGCCCGTGCTTGATTCAAAAATCGTACGACTCATACAGCAATCGCTATCACTTGATTTAAAATATTTTTGCCCTTCCTTGCCTTTAAAGGAGTGCCCTTTGTCGTGCTGATGTTACTACATGCCTTACTTCTTGCCTATCTCACACTGCAAATTTTTTCTAAGCTCTATACTAAACATTAAATCTGTTACGAAAAAAGAACTAAACAAAATGAACACAAAACGATCAGCTTTAAAAAAGGACTCGTAACTGGAAAAACCGAATGAAAAAAGAATGTTAACAACAAATACTTTTTCACACCCAACTCAGTTCTATGGAATCAGAATCAACGTTGAGTTTAAGCAAGCGAATGAGCCAATTGGAGTAAAGTGCCATGCAGATTTAAATTTTTCCCACTTGTGACGAATGCAGCTATCGATTTTTTTTTTTTTTTTTTTTTTTTTTGCATGCTAGTTAACATTTGTGTCAGTCAGCTGTTGGCTCTTACACTGGCCAGTAGAATCTTCCTGTCTATTCGTGGCAGCCAGCTATAGGCTCTCACTCTGGCCAGTAGAAAACGGCCGCAAACTACATGAAAACTGCCGTAGAAGTATGAAAAAAATCGATTATTTCCAATATCGATGGGAGTTGGGAAATGCAAAGTCTTGGCCTTCCCGCTAACTTGGAGCATGTGCATGTAAATTTTGGTGCAAATCTGTCAAATTGCGGCCATGCATTCGTTGCACACACACACATACACATCCTGCCTTTTATAGATAGAGATTACTATTTTGTTTATTGATTTTATTTTATTTTTCCCACACCCTCTCTAATTACACCATCCACACATCTCTTAATTTCAATATCTATTCTTATAAGAAAGATGTTCCTTTTGGAACATTGTATATTCAAAATTGCAAAACAAATATGTATAAATACTTTATGAAATGAAAGAATATGTAAAGATGCTCTGAATTTCCCAGTAGTTCTTGCTTAAATTTTATTGTCTTAAGTTTTGAACTCATCAAATTTGTTTATCTGTAATTAATTCTTTATTCCTTTCTGCTCATCTGTTTCTCGTGCGTACTAATAGTCATCCATCTTTAATATCATTTGAAAAAAAAAATGTTTTATTTTTATCTAAATTAACTTTAGATTTCTGAAAAATATACAGACTTTATATTAGATTTTATAACAATGAGAAATCTGGAAAGCTGTATTGAATTACAAATGTATTTCTAATTTTAAATCTCAAAAACATTTGATTCTGTGAACTTGTCAAAATGTTTTTTTCTTTGCATTTTTTATACTAATTTGCCTCTGTTAGATCAAATGGATATGAAAAGCATTAAAGTTATTCAAAGTGAAATCAGCAAAGTAAGTTCAAATTCTGGTTTGCATTCATTTTGCAGTAATAACCTTGGGAAGATCTGAATCCAATTCTAATGGATCAGATTGGAAAAATTCTAATCCCAAGCCAACACTTTTTCTAATATCCTTCTTGTTTGGGCTGAGAACTTTTCAGCATGCTTCTCATATTACTTGAAGCATACATGGGCATTACCAATTAATCCTACTGCTTTCAGAAATGTTATGATTGATTTGTTTTTTATAACTTAACCCCATTGTGGTTTATTTAAAGCCCAAACCTTTCTTGGACTGTAAGAAGTTTTTGATAATAAATATTTTGAGAATAACAATGATTCCCTCCCACCCCAAGTGGTCCTACTATTTAACCCATAGTGGAGAAATGTCTTATCTTTCCTAAGGATATATGCACATGAATGAATATAATGATCCTAACTGGAATTTGAACTGAGCTCTCCCATTTCTCATTCTGAGCTGCTATCCATTACACCACCTGCACATCCGCAAGAAATGCCATGAAGGTCCCAGCATATCTTTTTGATCTACTGGTAGGTCTTCTGCTTGTATCTTGTTGTGTAGGACTTTTTTTATTATTATTATTGGTAATTAACTTTATTTTGCTACTAATACATACTGTATATACTGGTTGATGTAGTTTCTCCCCTGTAAAAAAAAAAAAACAACAAATATTGTATATGTTAGTATTATAGATAAAAAAATGAACACCCAAGACTTCACATGTATAACTTAGTCAAGAAAAGTTTTGGTGGGCAAAAATAATAAAATATCATTAAGTCACTTGTCTAATTATGAAAAATTGGTCAATTGGGAAATGGAAGATGCAGAAAGAACCAATTTAGGAAGAGCAGTCCATGAAAAGACAACATCCTTTGAAAAAAACACCAGAAGACAAATAGAAGAGACAAAGAAAGCCCAAAGAAAAGCCAGAGCTCTCCATCCTCTGACCCCTCCTATCCTACCATACAGTGGCTGCATATGTCTCTTATCCAACATAGAACTCATTTCACACAGAAGGAAATGTTAATGAATCCCCCCCCCAATACTCAGTAATGAGTTCTGCCAATGACAACAAATTATGAAGAAGAAAAAAAAAAAAGGAAGCATTTTGTATTTATTTTTCAACATAATCTCCTCCTTTATTGATACTCATAAATCAGTGAGGAATATTAATAAATGAAATGATATACGCTGAAAATTTCAGATCAAAATTCAGCTTATAATTGTCAGGCTACAGACTTTTTGATAAAACGTCTTAGGCTGACAAATTAGTTTTCTTTCACATTAAACATTAAAAAAAAAAACATGCCAGGTACAAAATAAAGGGCAGATGACATTTTGGTTTCAACTGCAAATTACTTTGTCTCTGTGCCTTGTTCCTTCAGCATGTGGGTGATGATGACTCTCCATAATTTCTTGTCCTTTGTAGATCTTAGTAAATTTTGTTTTTTCTAATCCATGCTCTGCCAACTATTTACACAAGCTCACTATGTAGGTCATTCGCTGCTTTCGCATGTCCCTCTTGACTTCAATCTGCTCTGTGAGTATCAAATTTTCCAAGCCGTCTTTCCTTATTATGTGCCCTAGAAATTCTGATGCTAAATATAAGTGTGCTTTTTGTTTCCATTTTCTATAAAACTTTGTCATTGCTCACATGTTTGGTCTATGGTATTCTCAGCATTTTTCTGAGTAGAGATTGTCCAGAATTCACTGTCATATAGGAGTACTGATATTACATAACAGTTCAGTATTCTTTTCTTTGTTTCCTGTTTTACTTTGCTTAGCTTTTGGAAGGCATCTTTTGCTTTCTCAATGCACCTTCTAATTTTGGTCTCACATTTTCCACCTTCTGTTAAAACACTTCCTAGATATTTAAATTATTGTATTTGTTTGATATTTCCAATTTGTAATTTGCATGTCGAGCTGTTCCTTTTGCTGACAACCATGCATTCCATCTTCTTGCAATTGATATTTAGTCCTTTCTTCTTGCTTTCCTTTACTACTTCCTGTAGTTCTTATCTTTTCCTTTCCGTGTCTGCTATCAACACTGTATCATCTGCATATTTAATGTTGCCAAAATTGTGACTGACAATAATGCATCCTGAAATTCTAATTTGCCCAGAATCATCTTGCTGTAAAGGTTGAATAAGTCCGGTGAGAAGACACATCCTTGTCTTACACCCCTTTCTATTTTTGTATATTTACTGAATTCATTTTTTATGCATGTGGTTTCCTCTTAGTATAAGTTTTAGATTATTTTAATAACCTTCCCAAACATATCAAGCTTATCTGACAGTTCAGTTATTTCTGATGTACTTTATCAAATGCTTTTGCATAATCTGTAAAACATAGGTGTCTATATTTTTGCATATTACTCTTTACTGTTGTGATAATAATAAAACTATTTTGAAATCTAAAAATAAAACATCTGTTTTACTTTCCTTTTTATTCCTTTTGAAACTGACTCAATCAAGTTATCTAACAATTAGTTGTTTTACTCAAATACTGTCAGAATTCTGATAAGTCCCATATTGTCTCTTTAATAAGTGGAGGAGTTCACTTATTAACATTTTGAAAATTAAGAGTACCCACTGCACTTTATTTGAGCTTAAGCTTTTTGAGTTTATCCATATACTGAGTAATGTATATTTCAAGAGAGAAGCAATTTTTTGTAGTAGAGTTGATGTAAGTCAGACTGGTATTTTATAATTTTTAACAATCCTATGCATCTAGTTCTCACTTTTTTGATTAGTTTTCATCTGCTTTACATTTAAAGGACAATGCTAAAAACAAGTTTTGTTACCACAGAAAAGAAAATAAGAATGATGCTTGAGGCAAACAAATATTCACAATTCCCAAAAATATATTAAAAATAAAGGATTGCAAAATGCATACAAGTCCATAAGCAATTGAAAGATAACAAGTGAAAAGTTAAAAAAAAGGTGTTTTTCATGACAAAATTATAAAAAGATGTTTACTTACTTTTGAAAAATAAAAAAGTAAGAGTATCAATGTGCAACGTCGACGATATTTACACACGTATTTTTCTTTGGAGTTCACAATTTCAAAAGTCCAAAAGAAAATGAACACAGTTCATATTTGAGTTTTTTCTGAGATGAAGAAATATACAATTTCCACTTTTTTTTCCTCTGGATAGCTGAAGAATAAAAAATGTTCAATCTTCTTTTTTTTATTGAAGGTATATCCCTTCACAATTTTCTGTGACCCTGTTAAGATTGGCATAATTTACTGGTGGTGTTTTCTTATCTCTGGTATCTTCTCTGTCAACTGCTTGGTGGTAGCTGTTTTGTCTGTACTTCTGATTTTGATGCAAGATATTTTCAATGTTATTTCAAATGGAAAAACATATCTGTAACTTACTTCTTCTTTGTGAAAATATAGGTATGTATATATAATAGCTGGATTTCAAATGTTAAATTTATGTGCAAAAAAAAAAAAGTAAAAAAAAAAATTTTTTTTTTCAAATCAAATGCTCATAAAATATATCTTTTTCTCCATTGGAGAAGCTACAAGGTTAGTACCAGCATTTTTATTTAGTCTCAGATTAAGTATATTTGGAATATAAAAATTTCCTTATTACCAGTCAATGGTATAAATTATGAAATGATTTTAACACAGAACTTGTCTCAAGTTGTTAATTTTCAAAAAATTCCTTCCATTTCAAAATATTCAAATTATAAAAAATGTATGTCATTCAAAATGGAGAAAATTTTAGGCTCCCAGCTGCCATGAGATCCCAATACTTTGTCTAAAAATGCACCTATTTCCCAAGATATCCAAGGTATGCCTGAACAGTCCAAAAAAAACCCCAGTAACATTCAAATTTAACCAGAGGATGACATGACCAGATATTAACAGTAAATAACTGTTACTAAAAAATTTTTTACAAAAAAATTAATTTATTCACATTTTTAAAATGAAACTTTAATTTACATAAATTAATAAAAATAAAATATTGAACTGTTTTCAACACATTTTTCTTTTTAAAACTTTTCTATCTTTATTTGACACCCTCCCCAAATAAATTTCTGTAAATGAAAATCCCCCATCTTTTATTTGATCCCTTTTCTCCATTTATTTTAAAGCCATGAGTACTTATTTTTAGTTTTTGAGACTGCATGTATGCATAAAACAATATGAAAAATAACTTGTATTATCTTGAGAATTGTTTGGTTGAAACTTGGAGAAATTGATTGGATAAAGAAAATATGAAGTTACCAGTGGTATGATAGGAAAAGGTTCATAAAATATTTTTACTCTCAAACAGATAATTTATTACTGCTGTTACCATTTCTTTTTATAATTTTGTTGAGCACCATTATAAACTTGATTTCCCCTTCCCCCCGTTTTTCTTCTTCTTTTTTTATGTACGTGACAAACTTAATTTCCAAAACCATTGCTGTTCTCATTCTTGATTTCTCTTATCAACCAAAACAGATTAGAAATAATATCATGGGTCACATGAGATGAACTGAAAAAAAAATACAAAAAAAAAATAAAATCTCTCATTTCAAACATTTATCATTGAGTTAGTTAACTAACTCAAACATTTGGCTATTTTGTTATTTCAACTCTAATTTTACTGGTCGATTTTGGATTTAGCATGAAGTGTTTCCAGAAACTTAATGTTTTTCAAGTGTTACTCCTCTTTTCTGGTATGTTTCTTTTTATACTTTAATCTAAGCCTGATCAGGTAAAAAATATAATTTGGGTTTTATTTTCTAAAATAGCCTCTTCTATCCTAGAAGCTGTCCTTTGGATGGACTTTAGGATAGCTCCTGTGGAGGTCTTTTGTGCCTTCAGCCTTTTACCTTCAGCATCCTATGTATGTAAAAGTTATAAGAATTTAGAAATAATAGAATTTATTTTATCTTTATTCAACACCTTAATTTGGCATAATCTTTCTTCGTATATGCAACTCATATCCGTAGTTTGTTGACATTTATTTTGCGTGCAGTTTTAATTTTCTTTTAAAATCACCATTCTTTACGATCCCGTCACTTAGAAGACATTAGGGGACATGAACAATGTAATATTTCGAATACGTCACAGTACACATGCTAGAAAAATATATTAGGTTGGTGCAAAAATAATGTTGTTTTTTGACGTTAAACTTCATGTGAGAAAACATTATTTTTGCACCAACCTAATAAAAACATGAGCAACGTATCATGCCACATTTAAGTTTTAATTACAGTTTAATTAGACAATATCAATTGCGAAATTAAAATTAAGCCATTTTTTTTTTATTTTTTTTTTTTTTTTTCAACCTTAAAGTTAACTTAAAATGAATTATTTAATTTTTAATCACATGTATCTACAGTAGTTACTACCTGTTACTTTAGGTTGTTTATGATCCGCTGAGATTGAAAAACTGACATACATCTGCACTGTGCTTTATTTATCATTGGTAGTAAAAGACCTGTCAACTGTATTCTCAGTATATATACATATAGAATTATACTGTTATTGTGAAATAAATTGGTAAATATTGACACGTGTCTTTTACTTATTGCTACACTAATTTATCAAAATGAAATTTTCCCCCCATTCTCTCTCAAAATACATAAACTTGCTGAAATGTACTTTTATTCAATATCAATTAATTTCCTATTGATAGGCTCTCCTGGAACAGCTCTCCATTGTCATAACAATACTGGTATAGAAACACACACACACACACACACACACACACACACACACACACACACACACACACACACACACATTTTATAGTAATTCGTCGAGCTTAGAATCCTCAACAGAATGCAGAAAGCACTGGATGGCCGTTTCGTCCTGTTTGGGACTCATCAGCAGTGCGCATCCACTATTGAGAATCGAACCCGGATCGCTTTGATACAATGCAAACGTCATACCAACTGTACCACGGGACTCGGTGACGAAGAAGACATAAACTAGACCTGATATAGCGCTGCTACTCACTCAGTTCCGTTCACCGATACCCATTCAGTTCTCAGTAGTGGATGCACACTGCTGATGAGTCCCAGATAGGACGAAATGGCCGTCCAGTGCTTTCTGTATTCTGTTGAGGATTCTAAGCTCGACAAATTACTATAAAATTAGCCTAAATCCCCAAATCAATTTTATATATATATATATATATATATATAATGACCGGTTGCTCTTGTTTTTTTTGAGCACCCTGCTAGGGTGGCTAATGCCTGCACAGACACATTTGTATTTTTTTTTCAACACCTCCAGAGTCCACATGTGGTTTATATACTGAGCAGACCTTAGTTACAGTTTCTGAGAGAGAGAGAGAGAGAGAGCACATAATTTGTTATAACCAATGGTTTGAACAATGCTAGTACACTCAGACTCGCAGTCATGAAGACTTCTGACTTTGTTCTAGCACAACTAACAATGGCTTCCAAACAGCTCCATCTGCCTAATTTCACACACAAGGCTTTGGCCAACCCATGGGTTCATATTCAAATGTGCCACATACTGGGATAGCCTTCTTAGACTGATAACATCAAGAAGTCCTCTTCCTGACAAAACCAACTATGGTAAGATTTGAACACTGGTTTCATGGTCAGAGTGAACATTCTAACTACATGGACAGCCATCCATCCATCACTGCCACACACACACACACACACACACACACACACACACACACACACGTCATTTCAGAACTGAAAATAAAACTTATTTCAAATTTTTGTTTAATTCAAACTTTTTCTGTTTCCCTTTAAAAGCTGATCAAACATCATTTTTTTTTTCACGTATGCTATATTTGTAGGTAAAAGGACTCAATATCAATACTAGGGTATATGTAAATATAAAAGTGAACACTGGTCAACACCAGATAGCAACAGCATTCAGCCATGAAACACTCGATCTTCATGACCTGGAGACTGAGTTCAAACATGGAACATACTGTCGCCACTCCATGTTGACGTTAGTGTTCACTTATATATCCAAACAAATTTGACTAAAAAGAATTAAACTTGTTTCAATGAATACTTTTTCTTATTTTCTTCCAATCTGGATGTTGAAGGACAGATGATTCTGTGGGTATCTAGAACTGATCCCATACTCATCAGCTTGGAATGACAATTTCTGATTTAACGATCTGAATTGCTGGTAATATCTCTGGAAATCAAAAACTATATTTCATGATATTTAAGAGCCATAGGCATACAAGTCCACTTTCCCCAATTTTAGCAGAGAATATTCAGAAAAAAATGTTGGCTGTTGCATCAAATGTTACTGGAACTTTATTGATATTCCCTCTTTGACCCAGTTTACAAAAATATCCTTTTCATGCATTTATTACAAATTCATGAGATTCTAATTCTGGGTGGGAACAAAAAGTTGGTTTAAAATATAATCAAATATAACACCTCTACTTCTGTTATGTAAATGTAATCTCTCATGATAGCATAAATTTTGGTCTATTTTATGAATTTATAGACGGCTTCATATTTTATGCAACTTTTTCACCTTTTAGATGTATGCAAACATGAAACTGCTAGAAAGAATAAATATTGTTGTATACATGGATTGCTAGTCTATCTCTGAAATGAGTGTTTATTCTCAATCTTTACTTCCGTATTATGGTGTTAAATGCCCCCCAAATCTGTATGGGTCTGGCATGGGAATTTTGGATATGGCACACATTCTTAGTACGTGTGGCTAATATTAATCTTTAAAAAAAGAATGTAAATACTATGTGTGAAGGTGAATTTTCTTATTGTGATCTTTTTTCTCACCTTCAGTTTTGTAAATTTCATTGCTGTAGGGAAAGCTGCTGAGATAAAGAGAAAACCCTGAGCAGTTTACTGTTCACTAAAGCAATTATCTTTTGTGTTCTATTTTTCCTGAGATTATTTTTTGCTGCTTATATTTTTGTGTGTACGCTATATCCCGTGCAGCTGCGGAAAGGAATATAAAGGAGAAACAGGCCGCCCCCTCAAGGTAAGGCTTCAAGAACACCAGAAAGCTGTAATGCGAGGGGAAGTAGAAAAATCAGGCGTGGCTGACCACATATGGAGAGAGAAGGGAGATCACCGTCCCCTGTGCGATCAGGTTGAGATCATAGACAGGGAACACCATTGGAGAATTCGTAAACTTAAGGAATCAGCACATATGCTAGGCCACAAAAATCTCCTGAGTCGGCCAAGCATAGAAATGAATACAATATGGGAACCAGTAATAAGGAGTGCCAGAGAACAGCAATGATAACAAAAAAGTTGCAATATGAGATCTGGTAAAAACATGCAATGATAACAGCAAAATTGCAATATGAGTACTGGTAAAAAGTGGTTGCTGAAAAATTAGGTTTATAATACTCAGAAATTCATACCCAGATGTCCTCAAGGACACATGGCACAGTGGATAAAGGCGTTGGTTAGATCCAGTGACAGACCCAAAGAGTGTGAGTTCAATACCCGGTTCAGGCAGTGGAGAACTTTCAGAGGGAAAATCAGTAGGAGATAACCGATAACTGACATCCATCAAACATGGCTCGTGGAACTAGAACAGTCTATCCCAGTGATCGAAATAAAGGGTTCGGTTCGAAATTCCAACCACCTGAAGAAGGCCGGAGCGTACAACGGCTGAAACGTTGTGACAAATATGGCGACAAAGATGAGGACAATAGTCCGACTAATGTAAATACTGTACATAATACCTCATCTCAGAAATATAGACAGACTCTTTTTTGATGTATTCGAAAAAACTTCTATCTGAACCAAATAATCTTAATAAATTTTGCTTCAATAAAAATCATCAGAAATTGATCAACAACTATAATGGGACAAATAACAAACACTTATAAGTCTTTGAATCCTTTACATTTTAATATAGTGAGTACCTTTCTTCTCATTAATGGCCAGTAATCTATTATCCATTGTTTTGTTAATTTTTTTTTTTTTACTTCAGCAGGTTCAATTTCCAACATGGTAGTTTTAATTGCTTCCCATAGGTCTGCTTTGATGTTATATTGTTAGCCACCTTCATTTAATTTCATCTTCACAATTGACCATAGACAAGGTTCTTAACTCAATTGTATTATGAGTTATTGTCCTTTATTGGGAGAAGTAAGTTTGCACCCCCTAACACCTCTCCTTTTTAGCTTTGTGCTTGTATGACTTGTCGGCAATTTAATTGTGATGTGTATAGCTTACTTCATAGTTGATAGGATTTCCTTGGTGCATTCTTTGCTGAAGTCCTATCTTTGTCTCTTGGCATTACTTGGAAACTTTGTTGAGACAGTTCAAAGATGTCCAATAGAATATCCAATGGTCAACTGGAGTTTAATTTGGTCTCTGGAAGGTTTGATGGTCATAACTGTTTGCAAGTCAAACCCAGACTGAAGACTATATAGCAACGTCATATGTAACATTTCCAGAGTAACGTATAATGTGTCCTTGAATCCACTTTTCTTTAACGTTGTGGTAATCTGTTGCAAGTACAGGTTGTCCTGGTACATATTTGCGTTTCACTCCTCCATGATGATGGTTAAATTGTTCTTCCATCACCATGTTCCTTTTTAGGGAATGGTTTGTAGTTGGAGGGATGACATCTATATGTAAAGGAACTTTACAGTTCATCAGTGCTTCTGCTGGTGAATTTCCATTAGGTGTGTTTGGATTGGCTATAGCTCTGTAACTTCCAAGGAATATTTCTTGTATGGTTCCCTCCCCTTGCATTCTGAGGAGTGCCCTCCTTAAAGGTATCTACAAAACACTTAACTTGACCATTTGATTGTGAATGAAAAGTTGATGTCCTAATGTGTTGAATACTATTTTGAGCACAGAAAGTTGAAAATGCAGCTCTGTGGAACTTTAAATCGACTGAAAGTTTGTGTTAACTTAAGAATTGTTTCATCCGAGGTGATGCAATTAATTTGAAAAATTTATGGTCATTTGTTTTAAGCATCAACGAGGATAAAATAATACTGCCTCTTGATGGGGTCCAGCAAAGTCAATGTGAAGGTGTGACCAGGGGCTTTAAGGGATAGGCCAGGAACTGAATGTAATTTTCCTGGGAGATTTTGCTGCCGGTTGGCAATTGGAACATGTGTGTACCAATTCCTCCAATTGCTTGTAACATGTTTGGACAATAAACATAGCTGCATGCTAGGGATTCCATCTGGCTAATACCTTGATGATCATGATAGAATTGCTTTATCACACTTGCATGTAATGAAAATGGGAAAATCATGTGTTCCACGAAAAGAAGACCGCTGTCAACTTTTATGAAGATCAACATTGAAAGAATGGCTGAATTCTTTTGTCAGTGCATACTTCTGGCCCCTTTTGTACAATGGATGAATATCACTTTTTTAACACTGGATCAGAAACTGTAGCTTCATGGATCATAGTAGGAGTGACTGGTAATGCTCTCACAGTGGATGCATGCAGTGAAGTAACTTCTGGCTCTAGAAATAATGCTGTGATGGCTGAGTATTCTGGTACTTTATTTTCTGTAGTCATGTGACTAGATAATGCATCTGTATAACCAATTGTATTTATTGAATTATATATTATACAAAAATTATAATCCAACAGCATAGTAGCCTATCTTTGTAGATGGTTTGCCGTATACACTGGGATGCTTTGTTTAGGTCCAAAAATACTAACCAAGAGGCTTGTGATCTGTGATCAAAGGGAAACGACGTCTGTACAGCATTTTGTGGAACGTTTTAATAGCAAAGACTATTGCTAATGTTTCTTTTTCAATTTGACTATAATTACACTTTGTGAGTGTCAGTGATCTGGATGCGTGAACTCTATTACCTTTTGGCTGCCATCAGGGAAAATGTGAGAAATGACAGTTCCAATACCATAATTGGAAGCATCAGAGACCACCAAAATATCCATGGATGGGTTGTAGTGTGTCAGCAAAAGATTGGAAAAAAGTAAGGACTTTACCTTTTTTGGAGGCTACTTGACACTTGTCAGACCACTCTCATGCAACATCTTTTTTTCAAAAGATTTGTTGATGGGCACACAAACTCAAAGTTCAGGCAAAAAAAGCACAGTAGTAGCTAACCAAGCCAAGGAAAGAACATCATTTTGCTACATATGTCAGTGCTGGCATTATTTTTTTTTTTTTTTTTTTTTTTTTTTTTTTTTAATTATTGCTAAGATATTTTTCAGGTGTGGTCATCTACCATTTTTGTTAAAAATAAACCCAAGACGTTTGATTTTGTTTTCGGAAAAACTCTCCCTTCAGCTTTAACATGGAATCTGTTTCGTTGAATTTGACTGAAAACAGAAAATAAACATTACAAAATTTCATCTTGATTTGTTCCTGCAATGACGCTGCAACTCCTGTCAGTCCAGTCAGCATGACATCCATTGTTGTAAAATGGCTGGTGCTGGTTTGATACTGAAGCTAAGATGGTTAAATCTGAATAATCTCTTGTGGGTGTTGATAATAAGGAGCTCTTGGGACTTCCAGCAACTTCCAATTGAAGAAAAGAATCAAAAAACCCTTGCAACGCAAATTCTGCCATTGAGTTTTGTGAAAAGATCCAGTGCTTGAAGTGGATACTGATGTGCATCCAAAGAATCATTCAAACCTGTCAAGTAATCAGCACATATCTGGATTTTTCCATTTGCCTTTTTAACAACTATAATAGGAGCTGCCCACACAGAGTAATTAACAGGCTCTATTACACTTTCTTGTTGAAGATGTTGCAATTCTTTTTCAACCATATTCAGAGTAGCATAGAGTACTGGTCTTTTTTGCCTAAAAATTGGCTTAGAATCTGGCTTTAATTTCAGAATAGCTTTAATTTTTGTACAGTACAAAAGTCCATCTTGAAAAATGTCACTAAACTTATTTTTAAGTTTGTCCATGAAATGATGTTCAATATCGGAAACTGATGTTGAGGCTAAATGTATTGAAAGGAATTTCAAAAAGATTAAGTTGTTCTATTCAGTCAAGACCAATTAAATTTATTTTAGAGTTATCTGTGACAACACATACCAGAAAAATGTTGTTTTATTTTCAAGAAAACATTGCAAATTAACTCACCAGTTAAATGAATTGTACTTCCATATATGCTCATTGCTATGTAATCTATTTCAGACACACATAGCTTTTCAATTTGTTCCCAAGTCAAATGCGATATTAATGTTATGTCCAATATTGTATCAAACCAGAAACGAACTGGTTTGTATTTCATGTTTTGTAGGGCTCGTAATCAGCTTTAAACATTGCAAACACTATTTTGTTTTGAACTTTTTCCTGTTTTTTAAATTGGGGGGGGTTGAATTTTCGGTTGGATTTTTGTGTGAATTTGCATTGCAAAATATCCTTCCTTATGTCAATTATGGTGACAAATATTGCATTTATATTTTTTTGAATGGACAAGAGCATGCATAATGCCAATTGCCACAATGCCAACATTTTGAAGGAGGTTTCTGTTATTGTGACTTCTGAACCTGTTCTTGCTGTTGGTGTAAAATCTCTATAAGCATCTCTAATGAAATTGCATTATTGATTTTGAAGTTGGTCTTCATTGCCAAAAATTTGTTATATCCCAGGTTTTTGGGATGAACAAAAATGAAAATAAAAGAAAAATGTATTTGAACACATAATAAAATAACTTTTATTCATTTACTGCCTCAGAACAGCAAGAATTGTTTTGGATTTAAACTATGATTTCCACATGTGTTTCAGCTTATCACTATGTTGGATAAAGAAGTGTTGGGGTCAAACTGGTAGATAAGGGATGTAACTCAATTGTATTTGAGTTATTGTCCTTTATAGGGAGGAAATAAGTTTGTACCCCCTAGTAGTTGTCATAAGACACTGGTCACTTCAGGCCCAGATAAAATCATTTACAACCCACTTGACTATTTAGATGTCCTAAGCCTCTAGACAATCATGCCTCATTGTGTCATAGTTGGTGTAGACAAAGAATTATAGTGTTACTATTTCAATCAAAAGTAGTTGCCAACTTCTTTTTATTTTAAACTTGGTCAGAAACTCTTAACTTAAAATATCTTCATTTTTTTTTCTAGCTGAAAGCTGTTTTATACAGGCCAGGGGAATCAAAATGCAGAATATAAACAGAACTTCATGATTTGCAATTATACTGACTGCCTGAAGGCCAAAATTGTAGGGATTATATAAAGAATCTTTCTGAATAGATAAAGTCCAGCCCCCTGGAATTTCTAATTAATGGTTTTTATTTTTCAATTGACCAGTTTTTATGGTGTTCCAAATTTGAGTAACAATCCAGATAACTTTCACAACATTTCAAACTGAACCCCTTATTTAATCTACAGGCGGTAGATTGTTTTCATTCTTCTGACCATGTCGAGGGATACCTTTTCTTTGTATTACTGCTATGTTATTGCTGCTCTTATTTCTGGTGTATCAGTACTATCTGGCCCAGGGATTGAACTCACAATTAGTGTTACCAAATTTGTGGACTTGCACTTTAATCTACTAATCTGTTCAGACAGAAGATAACATCCTAAAGATTATCTCTCGATATTTTATTCATAAAAAGGAAAATTGTCAATAAAACAGAAATTGCCATACAAAACTAAGCAATATCTGTCCATATTTCTGAGATGAGGTGTAATGTACACTATTTACATTATTCGGACTATTGTCCTTATCTTTGTTGCCATATTTATCACAACGTTTAGGCTGTTGTACACTCTGGCCTTCTTCAGGTGGTTGTAATGTTGAACTGAACCCTTTATTTTGCTTTCTGAGGTAAACTGTTCCATGTGGTAGATTGTTCTAGTTCCACGTGCCATGTCTAATGGATGTCAGTTATCAGTTATCTCTTGCTAATTCCCCTCCCCACTGCCTTAACCAGGTATTGAACTCACACTCTTTGGGTCCTGTCACTGGATCTAACTAACACGTTTAACCACTGTGCTATGTGTCCTTGAGGACATCTGTGTATGAATCTCTGGGTATTATAAACTTAATGTCTTCAGCCAACACTTTTTACCAGTGCTCATATTGTAATTTTTGCTGCTATTATTGCATGTTTTTTTACCAGAGCTCATATTGCAATTTTTGTTGTTATTATTGCTTTTCTCTGGCACTCCTTATTACTGGTTCCCATATTGTATTCATTTCTATGCTTGGTCAGCTTAGATTTTTGTGGCCTAGTATATGTGCTGATTCCTTAAGTTTACGAATTTTGCAATGATGTTCTTTGTCTATGATTTCAACCTGATCCTACAGTGATCTCCCTTTTCTCTCCATATGTGGTCAGCCACACCTGATTTTTCCACTTCCCCTTGTGTTACAGCCTTCTGGTGTTCTTGAAGCCTTACCTTAAGGGGGCGGCCTGTCTCCCCTTTATATTTCTTTCTGCAGCTGCACGGGATGGCATACACAGTCTTTAGTCATGTTCTCCTCTATGTGGGGTCTTACTCGGGAGAGATATCTGCGAAGTGTCGTCCAGTTTTTGAAGGTTGTCCTGATGTTATATGGACTGCAGATCCTTTGTATTTTCTCTGATAACCCCTTCACATATTTTCTGAGTGTTGTTGTCCTCCTCCTCTTGTACCCACCTATCCCAGTTTATTGGGCCTGCTGCCATGTACCCAGGGTAGTTGTTACGTTGTAGGGTACTACTTATACGGACCAATTCTTTATCTAATGTTTCTGGGTCGCCACTTATGACTTTTGCTTGGTGTTGTAAGCAGCGGACGATCCCTTTCTTTATGCTGTATGGATGGTGGGAGTTGAAATTGAGGTACTGTCCGGTGAATGTTGGTTTATGGTATATGGATGTCTTGAACCCATGCTCTGTTTGAGATAGAACATCCAGGAATGGGAGTGTGTTGTTACTCTCTTTCTCCATCGTGAACTGTATCGAAGGTTTTACTGAGTTCACATGGTCCAGTAGAACCTGAACATCTTCCCGGTGTGTCCAGAGTATGAAGGTGTCATCTATGTACCTTAACCATAGAGTTGGCTTTAGAGATATAGATTCTAATGCCATTTCCTCAAAGTATTCCATGTATATGTTTGCCATTGCTGGTGATAATGACGAGCCCATTGCTAAGCTCTCATCCTGTCGATATATGTGTGATCCCATTCCAAAGTGTGTTGTTTGTGTACAGAAAGTCAACATCTCCATCAGATGATCTATTGGAATACTGTTTCATTCTTCTAGGGATGAGTCGGAGGCCAATCTGTCTCTGACTACTGAAAGTGCCTCCTCTGTGGGTACCTTGGTGAAGAAACTCAAAATGTCCAATCTCACCATCTGGTTGGATAGGATGGGGGCATCTTTGATTATTTCCACGAAGTGGGCGGAGTTTCAGACATATGAAGGTGACTTTCCAATCAATGGGTCAATTATATCTACAAGGAAGTGACTCAGAGGGTGGCACACAGAGCCTTGGCAACTAACAATCAGCCTGAGTGGAATACCATCTTTGTTTATCTTAGGGAGACAGTATATGTGAGGTAGCTTGGTGTAATGCTGTGACAACTGCCTGTACATCTTAGGTGTGAAGTGATCCTTGTTCTTGACTAGTATCTGTGACAGTTTGTGTTCCGTTTTCATTGTAGGATCCTTTTTTTACTTTTCTTTAGCTACCATTTCTAATGAGGTCTTCCAGCTTTTTTGTATAATCTGATTTGTCCATCACTACAGTTGCATTGCTGGTAGTATGATGATGTTTTCATTCCTCTGTAGGGATCCAATCGCCAGCCTCTCCAGTTTCGTGATGTTTGACTTGGGCGGCTTGGCCTTCTCCAAGGTCTGTCTCACCTTCCACCTCAGCTCATCCGCCTGAGCTTGAGGGAAGTTCAAGGCCACCTCCTTGATTCTGGCAATGATGTCCAAGTATGGCACTCGCCTGATGATTGTGGCAAAGACCCTTATTTAATACTGATTCCTCAGAGGCTCTCAGCTGATATTGATTACTGCTTTCACTGGTGGGTGATGGACCTTGTGCGTCACCTTCTGATCTTTCAATCTGTTTAATTTTTGTACTTGGCAAGCCTTGACTACATCGAATTCATGTCTGTAGGATTTATCCAGGTCATTTTGGATCCTTCTTCGGTCTTCTTCATTGGTAATTCTGTTGAAGAAATCCTCAAGCCTCTGGGAGATATGAGCTTGTAGTCTCTGTTTTATCCAATGATTGTACTGGATTCTCTCTTGGACAAGGGCGTGTCTCGCTTTTTCTGCAACCAGACAGGCTCTCCTTGTATTGACGGGAAGTCTTGGTGCCAAGCCTGAAGGGATGAGCTGTAGGTCTCTGTATCGGTGTAGGAACGTGAGATGGTTTGATATTAAGGCAGTGGAGAACTTGGAGAGGGGAATTAGCAGGAGATAACTGATAAATGACATCCATTAGACATGGCATGTGGAACTAGAACAGTCTACCCTAGCAAGTGAAATAAAGGGTTCAGTTCGACATTCCAACCACCTGAAGAAGGTCAGTGTACAATGGCAAAAGGTCTTGGAATATAGCAGTCAATATGTCATAAACTAATAACTTATTTGCTAAATCACTGGAGTCATTTTCACTTTATTTGACTATTACAAATGAACAGTGTTTAACTAACAAATTTTAATCAATGAAAAAAAAAATCTTTTATTGGTGATAAACTCCAATGAGCAAAACAGGGATAGTTTACTGTAAAAGCTTTCACATGAACATTAAATTATAAACAAAAAATGCAAAAATATGTGTGGATGGCATTTTCACTTACCCCTTAAAATACACAATAAGGATGCAAGTATTTACAACCAGCATTCTATTTTTACATTGTTTTTACATCTAACTTTATGCTTTTTATATGAATCAATACAAATGACAAATATACAGCTGTTATATTGATAACAGATTTTTACTTTTATCTCAAAAACAAATATAACTTCTATTTATCAAATTCATTTTGAATCATCTTTGTTTTATATATGAGGGGTGTTGAAAAAATCTTTTGTCTTGTCCACTTCCCAAAATCTGACCAAACACCAGTTTTTGTGTGTTTGGAGTTGGTCTTCTTTTCAACACAATGTTATACAACAAATTTCTCAACATTTTATCAGTTTTTTTAAATTTTTTATCAAAATTGATTCAATGAATAATCAGTGTACTAGATTGTTTAAAAAAAAAAAAAATTTTTCCTATTATCTATTGGTACCATAGATTTTAAATTTATGTGACTAATCAAACTGAAGGCCAATTTAGTATACCACTAAGACATGACTCATAGTTTCTCACATCTTTTAATAAAATTTGATGGGCTGTTTGTTCTGCATTATTTTAAAGCTATATAGTACTAAAAGCTTTTAATAAAAATTTGAAAGTTGGAAATATTTTACACCATTTATTCTTTAATAGTTTTAACCCATGAAAATTTCATGATTTTCCTATTTTAATTTTCTGATAAATCTTAATTCTTTAGTTAATGATTGAATGAACTTATGGCAAGTTCTATGAAAATAAAATATCTGTAAAAATTGCCGTATGTCATCGTTAAATATTTGTGCTTAACAAATTTAACTAAATATTGCAGTAACAGTCATAAATGTGAATGCTGGTTGTTATTTTACGAAGTAAGGGTGGTACAAGATTTGAAATTGATAACTTTGCCATTTCACTGAAACAGCTATTAAGCATTTCTATCTTCTCTTCCTTTCATTTTCACACTGAAACCAAGTAGCGTCTTGGATATGTCTTTTGTCTTCTTCCAATCAAAATGGAATAGTCCATTATTTGTGAGGTATTTGAAGGAGACATTAAACACTTCTATCTAACTTTTTTTTCTTCTTTTTTTTTCTTTTTCTTTTTTTTTTTTTTTCTTTTCACTGAAACCAGATAGCATTTCTGATATGTCTTTTGGCCTTCTATGCAATCAATTCTATATAGTTCATTATTTATAATGTATTAACAGAGCATAAAATTCATGTGAACTAACAAAGAGAGGTACAAGCACAATTATTATGATAAACAATGTCATTTTAACATAACACCTTTTCTCTTTGCAAAAGTAGGTAAGATATTTTAAATTTTTGTTTATATTTTCTGCATGAGTAATCTATGATCTTTATCTATAAAATGAGTCCTGCCTATTTTTGCCTGTTGGAAATACTGCTGCTTAAAAATAAGCAATGTACGAGCAGCATGATCTCTCCTAAGAAAGTTACTACATGACCATTCTATAAATAAAATTTTTGAGTTTTATATTATAGAATAGGTGATTTATTTATTTATTTATTTTTGTTTTTTAAATGAATTTCTAGTTAAAAATGATAACAAAGTAATGGTTGATGTTTTCAGCTATAAAAAAAAAGGTCAATTTTTACTTGATGCACATAAGGAATCCTGTTATTACATTAGTGGAAATATTGCCAACCAAATAGTTTTTTCTTTATATGAAATTCTTTTAAAATGTTTGTTTCAGGTGATTTCTTCTCAAAGTTACCTACTGTGATTCAAATTAAAATATGACTTTTAGACAGGGTTACTTTATGGTAGAATGCTTCATTTGTTCATGATTTGTAGTGTGCCCCATCAGTTTGTGATTGGTAGAATGTGTCATCAGGTTATGGTGGATAGAGTAAAATGTGAAAACAACTTTTTGAATTTTTTTTGCATAATTTTTCTATATTAAAATCCTTTAATATCTGTCTATATCT
Organism: Acanthosepion esculentum; assembly: GCA_964036315.1. Classification (NCBI taxonomy): domain Eukaryota; kingdom Metazoa; phylum Mollusca; class Cephalopoda; order Sepiida; family Sepiidae; genus Acanthosepion; species Acanthosepion esculentum. The sequence continues at coordinate 104,677,936 of OZ038492.1, read as the reverse complement.
CCGAGATGAGGTATTGTGATTACTTGTATTATTTACATTATTTGAACTGTTATCCTCATCTCCATTGCCATATTCACAATGTTTCTGGTGTTGTATGCTCCAGCCTTCTTCAGGTGATTGGCCCAGTCAAATCCAGTGACTAGACCCAAAAAGTTGTGAGTTCAATACCAGGCCACAGCAGTAGTGAACCAAAAACTTGGAGACTTGAATTAAAGGGAAATAACTAAGACATCCAAAAGAAGCATGTTATGCAGAGCTGGAACAGTCTACCCCAGTGGATAAAATAAAGGGTTTGGTTTGAAATTCCAATCACCTGAATAAGGCCGGAGCGTACAATGGCCAAAAAGTTGTGAATATGGTAATGAATATGAGGATAACATTCCGAATAATGTATATAATGCAAGTAAAATCCTTCACATCCGGTCATTAATCTTATTTTCTGGAAAAGTTTTGCATAAAACTTGGATAACATTTAACAGAAATTACTTCAAAATAATAAATACAGAAAACTCTATTGATTCTTGTCTGAAATGCAGTTTTCACTTGCATATAAATATTACTTTCCTGGTGAAAATGTTTTGTTGACCTTAAATATGAAGTACAAAAAAAAAAAACAAATCCTAAGATTAGCAGTAATTGTACTTGATTTCTCACAGAAGAAAGATCTTAATTTTTATTTCTTGTTACATCTGGTGAGGGTCATTAAAAATAAAGGTGAATGTGGGACACTTAGCAGGTTAAGATCCTACTCTCTTCCCCTCACAAGCACCCTGGTAACAGCTGAAAATAGACTCATTTTCTTGTCTCCAAGTTTTAAAAACTTGTTAGTATGAGGTAGCTGAATAGTTAAATTTTCATGAAAATAAAAAAATGGTCGAATTGGTTAAAGGCATTTTTCCAGGATTTCAGCAAATATATTTTTAACAATAAATTGATTTGACCTATCACCTTTTCTCTTTTTAGGAGCTAAATTAAGAGTTGTAATTGAAGAAATTTTTTACTATAGTTAATACCATTGATTTTCTTTTTAGTATTTTCATCAACTATTTATAAAGTATCGTCTAATGTAACCCCAGACAGCACTGTGTGTCCTTGCTGGTAATGAACCTCAAACATTTTATCAGTTAAATTTATTATATTTTAATAAATAGGATTTTAATTAAAATAAGAATTGATTTAAAAATAACTTCTTTTTCTTTTTATGTGCTGTGTCCTTTCAGGACGTAGGTGATCATAGCCCTCCACTTCTCTCCTATTCCTTGTAGTTCTCAACAGGTTTTGTGTTTCTGCCAACTCCTGCCCGTATGTCATGCGCTGCTTTCCCATCTGTTTTTCCCATTATTCGTCCTGTGAGTATCAGATTCTCCAGGTCCTCCTTTCTCATCACATGTCCCAGAAATTTCATCTGCCTCTTATGTTAAGAATAAACTTCCTCCCTGTTTGCATCCTCTCCAAGACCTCATTGTTGCTCACATGCTTGGTCCATGATATCCTCAGCATCCTTCTGTAGAACCACATCTCTACCGCCTTTGAGTCTCTTCTTCATTCTTGAGGATACCGTCCAACATTCGCTGCTGTATAGGAGGACAGATGTCACGTAGCAGCTCAGTACTCTTTTCTGTCACCATAGAAATCCTCCTCTTTCACAGCTTCTTGAATGCATCCTTGCCTATCCCAATCCATCTTCGGATCTCAGTGTTGCACCTACCATCCTCCGTCAGAACACTTCCCAGATACTTAAACTTCTGCACATGTTTAATTTTAGTGTCCCCAACCTGCAAATTGCATTTTGAGATCATCCTTTTACTGATGACCGCGCATTCTGTCTTCTTGCAGTTTATGGTTAGTCCTTTCTTCTTGCTCTCCCTCGCTACCTTCTGTAGGAGGTTTTGTAGTTTTATTTCAGTGTCTGCTATCATTACCATGTCATCTGCATATCTTATGTTGGTAAGGTTGTGGTTGCCAATGATGAATCCTGGTAGGATCTCCAGTTCCCTCAGAATTGCCTCACTGTATAGGTTGAATAAGTCTGGTGAGAAGACAAATCTTGCCTTACACATTTTTCTATTTTTGTATATTCACTGAGCTCATTCTCAATGTGAATGAATGCTGTTTTTCTGCCAGTATAGGTTCTTGACTATTCTAATGACACATATTTTTCTTGATCCTTGGTCAGGGCTGTCGTCAGTGTTTGTCTTTTTGGGGTGGGTAGGAGGCTTTAAGTCAGGAGAACTACAAATAAGAATGTACTCACTAAAATTGATTCAGTAGAGAACCCTTTATTTAGTCTACTAAGGTAGAATGTTCTCTTTTTGTTTTCCATGCCTAGAGATATTGTGTCTAGTTATTATTTTTAGTACTGTTTAGTTATTGCTCACCCTATTTCCACAGCCTGACCCAGGGATTGAATTCACAGTTGCCATTACCAAATTCACATGTCAACACCTTAGGACTAGCTTAGCATCCCATAGGACAATAGCCTAGTGGATTAAAGCATTGGTTTGTAAATTTAGTGACATAGTAATTGTGAGTTCAATTCCAGGGCTGGGCAGTGTGTACTTGGACTCGGTGAAAACAGGATAAACAATAACTGAGTAGTACCAAAAATAAGAATAGATATCCCTAGACCTGGGCAATGGAATGAGAACAGTCTTCCTCTGTAGATTAAATAAAGGGTTCAGTTTGGAATTCCCTGTAGCCTACCTGAATCAATATACAGATGATGAACACATAAAACATTGGGAATGAGAACAGTCTTCCTTTGTAGATTAAATAAAGGGTTCAGTTTAGAATTCCCTGTAGCTTACCCCGGTCTATATGCAACTGATAAAATTTGTGTATACATATATGGTTCTTGTGGCTGAGTGGTTAGAACATTAGTGTTTGCCTGGGGGAGATGATCACAGTGTGGCACTGTTGAGAAGTGCCTGAAAACCATGCCACTTGTTGACTCAAGCCTTGTGAATTAATTTAGGTAGATGAAGCTATTTGAACTGGTTGTGCTAGCACAAATTCACAAGTCATCATGACTGAGGGTTTGAGACTAGAGGCCTTCCTCAGCTACTTATCACACCAGATTATGCAGACTTTAACCCCAAAATTGGAACTACAGTACTTCAGCATAACCGTAATATGAACCATAGGTTGGCTCTGTGTGTCTTGAAGAAGCACTGATGTGCAGAATCAGGCATTTGCAAGGGGGCTAAGCTAGCAGCCCCCGGCAAACAGGTATACTCAGAAACAAGCTGCCATTATTATTGTTATTATTATTATTTCCTTTGATTTCTGGTGTGTACTCATTTCTTTCCGGGTCCCACCCAGAGACCTAAGCTCAGAAATGGCATCATGACATTTTCCACTGAGCAATTAAAAAAAATAAAAATAACACGCATATTTTACATAAATAAAGCCTTTCATATGGTGTGGGCTGTACTCGTGAGAACAATTTTTGTATTTCTTTAAGGCATGGGCTACCCGGAATCTCTTCAATGAGTCTATTGGAATTTTTTCCAATCAATCCGAGGGCTCCAACTACAACAGGGATTGTTGATGTTTTCATGTGCCACATTTTTGAGATTTCAGTTTCAAGGTCCATGTATTTTGTTAGCTTTTTGAAGGTCTTCAAAGATACATTGCAGTCTGCAGGGACTGCCATATCAATGAGGCAATTTTTTATTTGCAGTCTCTAATAACGATGCCTGGGCGATTAGCTTTGATTGTTCTGTCTGTATTATTATTGTTATTATTATGAACACACTCAAGATAAAAAGAGATATCGGTCTAAACAACTTTTAAAAATCTGATAAAATGGCAAACATCAAAATTGCTTTTTTGTTTCTAATTCCTTTTTGAGTTGTCCAAGAACTTTTCGGCACCGTCTTATAAAATATGTCTTTCCATTTTTTAACTAAAAGTTCAATTTGTTGATCATTAAGACATGTAAGTTTTAAAATTCAAAATCTTTATTTGCTTTATTAAAATTATGATCAAAAGTATGCTTTGACTTTGATCATGAATGAACGAAGTGGTATTTGGACAAGAAAGATGTTAAATTTTTAACTTCCTGTAAGAAATTTCTCTCGTTGATGCTCCAATCCCATCACAATTTTAAAGAAAAACATGAAAGAAGGATGATTGTTTAACTGGTCATTTTCTCTTTTAAAGTAACAAAAAATGCTATTAATTCTATACTTGCATTTATGTATTGAGAACAGTGTTTAATATAATGCAAACACAAGAAGTTCAGAATTAGTTTCATCTCAACTTAAAATGATTTGTTCTTAGTACAAGTTCATTAAGTTCATAGCAAATTTTTCAAGTAATTTAAGAGTAATGGACATGGAATGAAAAATAACTGTTCTTGCTTTGTTCATTGCACAGGTTTTGAATTTATTGGTTTGAAATTCCTAATGTGACTTGGCACCTCAAGAAGATAGAATATTACAACAGCTGTTGTAACAACAACAACAACAACAAACAAAAGCAGAATGCTTTGTATTGTGAGAAATGACCTGCTCAACTTTTTTATTTTGTGCTTAGTCTATTTATAGGTATTGGAAGCATCTGTAGTTGTGTAAGTGTGTGTTTATATAATGTGTGTGTGTGTGTGTGTAAAAATTCAGATATAAATAAAATATATCTGTAAAAAGACAATATGGATAAAGAAAAAAAGGAAAACTCTGCTTTACCAATGCATTTCATCCCCTGAGGCATTTTATCAAAGTAGATGTAAAGAGTTTATTTTGCAATATGTATTTATAAACATAAATGGAGGAAAAAATGTTAGATTTTCAAAATTGAATTTTGAAAACTTAACATTTTTTATGCTGCAAAATAAAATCCTTACATTTGCCTTGATAAAGTCCTTCAGAGAATGAAACCTATTGGTAAAGAAAAGTTTGCCTTTTACACACACACACACACACACACACACACACACACACACACACACACACACACACACAAAAGCACTGTATGATGGAAGACAAACATCTGCAGTTGAAGCTGCACAAACACTAAAAATACTGCTTCAAGGACACACACTTAAGGTTAACATAGACATCAGTGTTTGGGAAGATAGATCTTGTATATGAAAGGTTTACTTGGAAAACAAAGCAGACAATTAGCATTAGTCACTTTGAGAAAGGTAGAATTGAATACAATGAACAAAATTGGGCTGCTCGCTAAATGGAGAACATGAGCCACTTCCTAGAAAGAGCCAGATCAGATATAAATGCAGTATTGCTACCATATCTCTACTGGAGCTGTGCAGTCCTCACTTACCTGTTTTGATAGTTCAAAAGCGTCTATACTGCCTTGTGGATGATTATTTTCCGCCCTATAACCCCTCTACCAGTAACAAGATATCGTAGGCCTCTATCTATTCCATTGCTAATTCCATGGCCAGTGTTCTGATGAGCTACAGTCTTTGGTTCCACCAATCCTGACCCTTATAGCTTGAACTCACCGTACCACATACATGCAGATGAATCATCCTCATTTCCTTATGGAATACAAAAGGAAGGAGGAGGATTCACCCCCATGCATGTTCTTACTAATGGAATACATAAGGAATTTTCACTGAGACAGCTTCTTTCCAAGAACTGCTGATTGTGGAACAGACTCACTGTTGTGGCTTTGTTAGGGCCAGAAATATAGACACAAAGAGAGGGATTGGAGTTAAACAAATCTATTAACAGAAATAGTAATACAAACATATACAGACGAGAGTGTTACAGCAAGAATGTTCGGTCTGTCTGTCAGAGCTGACTGCTGGAAACTTCACTCTACAAAAGGCAGTACATGCTCCTATTTATAGCTGGGAGAGTCCATGTGTGCATGGGTAAATTACCATAACACTCACAATAAGATGTTTTTCCTATAACTACGATCTTAACCTCTTCGAGTCTAGGATTAACCATTATCTTCCCGATATAACCTCATAAACTGAACTTCTTGCCTTCTCTTCCACTCATACCATATCCTAGAGTAACCATCTACATTGAGCGGCTCTTGGACCTTGTATTGGGTGAATATTAATTAAAAAAAAAAAAAAAAGGAAATTTTCTATTTAATAACCAAATAAACTCTTTGGCTATCCCAATAATTTTTAAAATGATTTTCAGATACAAGTGAAATTTGTGGGTGTAGAGTGGATTAACTCCAATGAGTATACAATTGCACTAGATCTAAGTAGCTGATTTGGAGTTGCTTATATTTGTCTGTTGAGATATATTTTCTACAATAAAATCTGACATGAATATGATTGGCCACAACTGCCAGGTTTGTGCACACAGTCATCAGGCAACTAATATTGGTTTTTGTGGATATATCCGTTGACAGACTCCTAATAATGCAATAAGGGTAGCTGGTGAAAACATATGCGTTCATCAACTAAAATCACCAAAGAAAGAAAAATACAGATACAGCAAATGATAAAATTGACAAGCATCACGTTTTATTGGGGGGGAAGGATTGTCCCTGTCTGCTATTTTAGTATGTTCCTCTGTGTGAGTGTGTGTATATATATATATATATATATATATATATATATATATATATAAAATCTCAAAACTTATATCTTCCTGACTCAGATTTACAGATAGCATCCACTTATCAGGGAGCTAGATATAGTTAAATTTATTTACAGATTTCATATATTTCTTAAACAAAAAATGGACATGATTTTCTTTTAAAAGACATTATTGCATGATGTAATTTAATTTTAAATTGTTTGGTTATATGAATTAGAAAATTGTTACATAATCGAGGTTTTCTTTCCATTATTGAAAGTATTTGTGAAGAACATTTTTAAGCAAACTGTTAATATAATATTTTCCTGAGAGTAGAAAGAGATAGTTGTATATTTTTCCAACTGGCACTAGTGACTAGTTTTTGAGCATATGTAACAATCAAAATTTCAAATGACTTCTGTTTTAGGCCCTACTAACATAGAAGATTAGTATAACATAATATTCCTACTATCACTATTCCTCCATTTGGCCTTGTGCCACACGATACATTCATTACTTTGTAAATATCTCTGTTCTTGAAAGGGCATCTCTGAAACCAATTTGTGTCCAGAAATTGGTGCATACTTTGTAGCTGATTGCATGTTATCATACTGAATCTATGATAAAAGATGATGCAGTTTTTTTTTGTTTTTTTTTTAGAAAAAAATGCAAATAATGAAAAGAAACTAACCTTTTGCTTTTAGGCAGAGGTGACCCTTTGTGTTGAGGGGTGGGGGAACAAAAATTACTTCTTTATTTGAGTTCATATCTTTAAGTATGCCTTTAAAATTGATTACACTAACCATTTTTCTTAAGAAAAAATAGAAAATCAATTTGGATTTCTAAAAGAATTTTATAGAATATTAATGCTTTAAAAATTTTCTATACCAGAAATACTAGTATTTATCTAATATATAAGACTAAGTTTGTATATCACCAGAGTGTTTTGAATGAATGTGGTCTTTAAGTCAAGATGGCAATGAGTAAAAGTGTTTTATATTTGATTTCTAACACTCAGTTTCGTGTAACAGTGACTGGTTCCCATGTTGGGAGGGAAAAATCTGTTACTGTAAATAAATTTAAAAAAAATAAAAATTCTTTGATTTGCAATAAAAGATTTCCTCCCCCCCGATATGTACAATGGCAAGTGAAATAGTATCAAGTGCTGGAAACAGGGTCGATGACGGGTTTATATTGTAAGAATTGGCCACTAAAATTAGTTGGAGAAGCAAATAATTTTCTGGTATATAAATATTATATTTCCGGTATATAAATATTATGCAAGACCATGACCTCAAATAAATGCAGTTTAATTATTACATTTATCTGATGGTCGTATCACAAAAGACATTGTGTACAGTGAGTTTTGCTATGGGCCACTGTCTGGTAGGCCACTCTGCACTATGTTTCAAGGGTTTTTACAAGAGGGACCTGAAACTCACAAGCATCTGGTACCTGGGAATAGATGATCATAACAGCTGGCACCATGCTCGTCATGAAGGGCGGTAAAAAGCAAAAGCAACTGTTGGAGATCAGAAGACCATGTAGGAAGCAGAGAAAACAATCTCGGAAGACCTTCATTCCACATTTCAACTTTGTCTGAATAGTACTCTTCTGCAGCTGTGACAAACATGGGACTGTTAAACTACTCCAGATTCTACACTAAAAAGGACTGTTTGACCAAACAGGGTGCTACCATTACCTCACTAGATAAATGGATGCCTGCTACTACCTGTACAGCAACTTAAAAGGTTGAGTTTAAAGTATAAGGTCCGCACCTATGTGGAACTAGGGACAAAAATTGCTCAGCTCCCTCAACACTTCACTACTAAAATGCCTCAGGCAACAGTCATTAACCTTGACCATTCTCCCTGTCTGTGAAGATTATTTCCTGAATCAGAGCATAATAATAATAAATATGCAAAAAAATACAGATTAAGTATTTACTTGGCCTCCCCAGTAAGGCAGGATGTGATACAGTCGATCATTCATTCATTCATTATTACGTGGGGAGCGCTATACACATATGGACAAAGGACAAAGGTTGCCCAGTCACTGACCACTGTCATGCTAGCATCGATATTGCACCCCAAACTCACATCTCTTAGTGCAACAAGGAAGGTGCTGCTGCAGAGTTGGATTCCCCAGGACCAGATTCCTTCTATCTAAAAATTCTGGCCAAAAATGAACTCCTCTGCCAGAGCAGATTTATCATTTATATTGACCAGGGTTTGTATCTTGTCCAATTTGACTGTTTTTGATTCATAGAAATAACTAATCTGCCTATGCTGTTTTAAAAATTACATTTTTAAAAATAATTGTTTTGTTGTTCATTTCCAATCTTTCTCTTTGTGATCTTTATCACTAAGTGATTGTTTTGTTGAAGATTTTTATAATTAAAATTGATTAGTTATTCAAATAATACCAGTCTTTGCCCCAAAATAAATGATCAAGAATTACAAAGCCTCATGATAGTTTGTGTTGTCTGGACATTTCTGGAGAGAAATGAAAACCTTACAAAATTAATAAGTTTATATTATAAAGAATTTATGTGCCCATGTTAAAATTACAATTTCTCTTTAATATTTTTCATTTTGTAGTATTGACAGACTTGCAACAACCATCTTGGCAATTAACAGGAACTTTTGGTATATCTGTTTTATAAATACCGGTAAAACAGCTCTTCTTTCAGGATAGGAACATTTTATGAACATTTTAATTATTTATCATATAAAAGTGCTTATTAATAAATTAGTATGGCATATCTCACTAGATTTATAGGTCTATTGTTGCTTTATGGTATTTTGTTAAGGCTTCTGACAATGGAAAAAAAAAATCATGGTTTGTCTTTTATGAATTTCTAGTGCATTACAGCACTACCTATCAAGCAATCAAATTGTTTTTTTTTTCTTTTTTTAATCGTTTCACCCCAGGGAAGGCAGTAAATCCACTAAGGCACAAGAGGTTACTGAGTAAGAGAATATCAAAAAAAGAAAAATATTATTAGGGAGAGAGAACAATAAAAGAACAGGACTCAAGAAGGCAACGATTGATATTACATTTAAATTTTTGAAGATCAAAGTTGATTGGAAAGCAAAAGGTCGGAGATTTCCACAAGCAAGAAGTATGATAAAAGAAACTGTTCACATAGACCTTATGGTTTACATCTCGCCATTTCGACTGTAAAATGATGAGACCTAGCTGCCTATCTAGTACTGTGCTTAAATTCATAAAGTCAAGGTACCCAACAGGAAAGCTCATCAGAACAATTATGATGAAAATATTTATAGAAAAAGCACAGGGAAGCTGTTAGGGCAGTGGAAAAGTGACTAACACTGAGATACCAGGTCAGGACTGATAACGTTGCAGATTCTTCTTTGTATTTTATAAAGTACCTCAAATTACATTGCAGAAGCATCAGACCAAATGTAGCAACAATATTCAGTGTATGGGTAAACTGTAAACCTATAAAGGTGTAAATTAGATTCAGGCAAGAAAAATTGTCTAGCCTGACTTAGTGAACTAACTTTCGTAGCAGCAGACCTAGCAATTGATTGATTCAATATAATCATTCCTTTTTATGTCCATGGAAAACTTTGGCTCAAGGAGGCGCAATGAGTTACTTTCCTGGAGGTTAGCATCAGCCATAATTGAAAGCAAAACATCATTCATAGTATGTAATTAAATGAAATACGTTGATTGCCATTCACAATGGCATAAACAAATCACTGTCAAATGAAAACAGATTCAACAGGGTCATCAATGTCTCCCTTAACTACAGAATTGTCCAAAAATTGGATACTTTTTGACAAAAGAAAAAGAGAGATCACATATAACAATTGAATTAGTTTCCATATATATATATATATATATATATATATATGAAAAAGATGTGTAGAAAAATATTTTTTGTTTGACAGGTCCCACATAACATAAAATATCAGTCTCAAGAGACCAAGGATCTACACTAAAAAGTTATGCCTCAGATGCTGATGGTGGCACAGCTTCTGTTATGGCTGTACAGGCCCACATGGGTGTGACAGTTTTGAATGCATTGAAATTTTTTTTTTTTTACATTTGTGTAAAAGAAAACGCAGGAATTTATCTGAAAATTTTTGGTGCCTTTGTGACTGAAAATTGTAAAATTCATCTAATTAATAGAATTTATTCATTGATTACTGAAGGACATTGTAATTTTAATAAAAAAGAAAAATTTGATTCCAACTTTAAATACAAGTCTTAGTCTATCTGTGCAGTAAATCTGTATAAATTGATTGCAATGCAAGTTTAAAGAACTGATGATATGCTTAAAACTTGAACGAGTATTTTTACTCCTTTTTCAATCTTTCTGTTATTATTTAACTGAACCAGTCTTAAAATTCTACTTAAAATTTCTTTTTAGAAAAAGTTACCTAAAATTTACCATCAGTTTTCTGTGCCAATGATATTGAACCTTGTGATCTTCAACCTAATGTTCTGTCTCTAATGCTCAGCTCTACATGTTCTGTGTACTAAAAGGAATTAGTATAATCAACATTTAATGCAAAGAATGTGTTCTTTTCTCCTCTAACTTCTTATTGTATGGTGTAAGCTTTGTGGTCAGTGAAGTGTTGAGGAGTAAGAGCAAAATCAGCCACCCACATTAGCTGAATTCCACTGTGTAGTTTATCTCAGCTTTGATTCCAAACGAAAATATCAGAACAGTCTGTAGTTTATCCTATTTTTCACCTTGAGCAGATTGAGTTAATGCTTGGCTATATAATCTAGAAGAGAGGAGAGTAAGAGTTGGTAAGTGAAAGTGAGGATGAATATATATATATATATATATATATATATATATATATATATATATATATATATAAAAGCTGTAAGAGAAAGAGGCAAGTAATAATGTTTAAGTTATGATACCTCAAATGATCTTGAAGATTTTACTTATTACAGGGCCACATATAGCAGAGAGGAAGCCAGTTACATTACAGTACTTTAAGTTTTGCTTGGGCTTGAACTGAAACTGCCCATGCTAGTTTGGCATAGGCAACTGCCTCGGTCATTAAGTGGCCAAATAGACATTAGTGATTAATGGTGCTTCATCTAATAAAAAATAAAGATAAAATTCTTGTTACTAATAATACAAGTTTAAAAATGAATACAGAAGATTGGAAGAATGAGGAGTCAATTTAAAGAAGGTACTGCCCCCCCCCCCAAATTTTCTAAAAGAGCATAC
>OZ038492.1:104618700-104661200 GCA_964036315.1 Acanthosepion esculentum | reverse complement strand
TATTAAGACAGAATAATAACAGAATAGACAATTGTCTCTTATTGCTCAGTTTTGGCCATTAGCATAAATTATGTCAGTTTGCAATCAATGAAGTATCAGTTTCTTAACAAAAGTTTGACTACTATTTGCTTTAGATTTCAAACAGCTGTTTTCCACGTTAACCTAAAATAAGACGACTATCAAATGACTGCCACCTGCTGAAGATAAGAAATATTGGAAACAACATGAAATTTTCAAAATTGATTTCAGTAATCAATAAACTTTTACTAAGAGTAAACTGCCTGTATACAGATAGAAAATGAATTGAGTAGCTATACAAAAAATAGAAAGGGGCTTGAGACGAGGGCATGTTTTCTCCCAGGGTTATTCAACTTCTGCAGTGATGATATCCTAAGAGAAATGGAGACCCTACCAAGATTTCTTATCGGTGAGCATAATCTTAACAATATAAGATGACACCATGTTAATGACTGACTTAGAAAGAAAATTACAGGACCTTCTAGACAGGGTAGTAAAAGAAAGCAAGAAAAAAGGACTAACTATCAACTGCAAGAAGACAACAAAGCCAGAGAAAAAAGCCAAGATGCAAGTTACAAATTGGAGATATAAACATCAAACAGGTGCAGAAGTTTAAAGTGTTTTAACAGAGGCTGGAAAATGCAACACAGATATCCGAACACACATTGGAGAAGCAAAAGAAGTAAGCAAAGTGTTGAGAAATGGAAAGATTTTGTTAGAAACAATGCTGCATTGCCACATGATATCCATCCTTTTACATGGCAGTGAATGTGGGACGCTCTTCACACAGATGAGAAAACTAGAGGCAGCAGAAATGTAGTTCTACAGAAGGATACTGAGAATTCCATGCATGGAGCGAGTAAGCAACAAGGAAGTCTTAAAGAAAATGGCAACAGAAAGAACACTTCTACTCAGAATCAGGAAGAGATGGCTGAAATTCCTTGGATACATAAGGAGGAAGTAAAGTTTGGAAAACTTAATCCTCACAGGGCAAAAGAGATAGGTGAAGGCAGCGTTCCATTTAGCCGACAAGAATGTGTGAATGGATGGCTGAACGGAGTAGGAACCTTAGCAAAGGTAGAAAAACTGCTAAGGGCCACAACAGATAGGAAATTGTGAAGAGCCATGATCGCCTGTGTCCTCAAGGGACACAGCATATAGAAGATCAGCAATTGAGTTTTAATTTGATGTTTTCCACAAAACAATAAAATATTCTTTTCAATCTAGCCACTCAAAAAAGATAGTAGATGATTTTCTAATACAATAACCATTTTTTTTTAAATGGAAAAAAAAACAAATTAAATAAGATTATGAAAGAGATTCATTTAGATATTTTCAACTGTTTTATTAAATTCACCTAAATAAGTTTACATTGGGGTTCCTTGAAAGTACCAGCATTATTTGCAAACTTTATACACACACACACACACACACTGTTGCATGTATCTACCAAAACTGACCTGTAAAGTTGGTTTACTTTGAGTTTTTTTTAAGTGCCTACCTGACTTTTTTGCTCTTGTCCTTTATTTACCACCTACCTGATTTGAGGGATATGCCCTGGTGATATAATCTATCAATATTCCTTATTTTTGTCAGTCCTGAAGCTTAAGGGGTGTTGAACCATGAAAACACTTTATTAAAGAAAAAACAAAAAAATAACTCAACGTCAAATAAAAATTGAAAACCATCTCTTGTTTAAAAATGGTGGTAAAGCTACTTAATCAAGAATTAAAATATTAAAAAAATTAAAATCTGTAGCAAATTCTTTTACTTCAACTAAAAACTGAAAGGTGAGAATCAGGACTTAAAATGAGTAGAGAGTTTAGGTAGTAAAGGGGGTTTCTAGATTTTTAGGTCAACATTTAAATTTAGTTTGGGAACTTTTACTAAGTGGCTTACTTTTTTATGGGTTTTACTTGTAGGACAATCAAAAATTTTACTTGATCTGTCTTTATTATACAGCAAAAAAGTGATCTTTGTATTAATGATGCTTCAATTAGAACAATATAAATAAATATTTTTCTCAGTAATTAATATTTGTAATTAATTAATAATCAAACTTAAATCTTAATTAATGAGTAAATCATATTTTGTGTTTGATCAAAGCATCTGATGTGATTGCAGACACTGAGATTCTTGTGTGTATAGATAAATTGCCTTACAGATAGGTATTGATTATCTAAATATATAAGTATCCTAATCAATTCCTCTACATATAAATGCATATTGATATCACCATCAGACTTAGCTTGTCTTTCAAATGCACACACACACACACACACACACACAAGCCAATTTGGGATAATGTCTTTTCAATAACAATAACTGATTAATAATATCAAGCAAAGAGTAGAAAATTGAAACAATTTTATATACACTGTTATAAATAAATAATTTTTTATTATGAAAAAAAAAAATGGCTGGGATTTTAATAATAAAAAGATAAATATCTAAGTAATTTTAAATAAACTGTTTGAGTAAACAATAATTGCTTCATAACATACATGATTATAATAGACAGTGTGCACACACACAAATGTTTATATTTCTGAGATGAAGTATTATAATGATTTACACTGTACAACAGTTGAAACATTGTGAATATGCCAACAAAGATGAGTACAACAGTCCGAACAATGTAAATAGTGTGTGTGTGTGTATATATATATATATATATATATATATATATATATATATATATATATATACACACACACATACATATATATATATAACATTTTTTTTTTTTATTTTTTTTAAGCGTATCACCCCAAGCAAGGCTGGAGGCCACTATCACGCAAGGGGTTATAGAATGGTTGGAGGAAGAGCAGATAGGAGTGGTAAAGGAGAGGATGTGGAGAAAGAAAGACAGTGGGTCGATCAAGGCAAGGGGGTTACAGAAGATTTGGAGCGAGAGCAGATAGGAATGAAAGGTGAAAGGATGTGGAGAAGGGAAGTGGATAGATCAAGGCAACTGGAGATGTCGATTGACGCTACACTTAAACCGTTGGAGATTGTATTTGTCAGGGAAACAGTACTAGGGAAGGGAGTTCCACAGGCGAGATGTGCGAGACATGAAGCTATTGGAGTAGAAGAGACGTCTACATCTAACAGTTTCAATGGTGAAGGGGTGGGAACGGGATGCCAGCCTTGTAGGACGTTTAAATTCATGAGGCCTAGGGACAAGCGAAAGCAGCTCCTCGGAGCAATTACCATGAAAGTATTTGTAAAAAAGGCAGAGCGAGGCAACATCGCGTCTGTGAGAGAGCAACTGCAGACGAGATGACAGATCAGGGCCAATCACATTGCATATCCGTCTCTGGATCTTATCAAGCATCCTGAGGCAAACAGCAGGGGCTGCAGACCATATATGGCAGCAATACTCCATGCAAGGGCGAATGGTCGATTTATATACTTGGAGGATCGATTCCGGGGAGAAAGATTTCCTGGCTCGGCACAGGGAACCAACTTTCCTTGCGGTGGATGATGTAACTGACTCGATGTATTTGTTCCATCTCAGATCAGCGGACAGTGTGAGACCGAGCAGCCGCAGAGAGGAGCTCTCGAGAAGTTGGTCTTCAGACATTCTAATGGGATATATATATATATAATATATATATATATATAAAAATATAAAAGTGGACATGGAAGTCAGCACTTAGAGGCGACAGTCTGTTTCATGCTAGTGCAATCGTCAGGCGACGATTGCACTAGCATCAAACAGACTGTCGCCTCTAAGTGCTGACTTCCATGTCCACTTTTATATTTACACACGCTCTATCTCTGATATTGAGCACTTTATCCCATAAATATAGCACACTTTAAGACTATATTTCTTCATATATATATATATATATATATATATATTATTTAATGTTTTAATATCCCAAAATAAATAATATTTACCTCTATTCTGTATTACTCTTTTAAATTAAATGTTACATACAGTGTAATTATACTCCATTTGTTCTCATTTTACTTGGAGATTCTCTCTCTCTCTCTTTCTTATATATATATATATATATATATATATATATATATATATATATATATATATATATATATACATATATTCATCCCTTGAGGATCTTTCTGAAGTTTAGTATTATATAAATAAATAAAATAATATATAACAAAACATAAAAATGTCCAAAACTATAATAATAAAATAAATATAAAATAAGTATTAAATATGTTTACTCAATAATATAATTATTTTTGAATATTACCATCAAATGCGCCTAGTATCTTATAAACTATAGAGCCATTTCCTATATTCATTTTCCTGAGTTTCTTTATACAATTTTTTTGCTATAAAAGTGTACACCCACACACACCTGCATGTATACACATAATGAGATACCTGTGAATAAATTCAGTATATTTATCAGATGCCTCATGAGCAAATTAATTTCTGTGTGACTTTGGGATAAGTTTTTGAACTTTTATTTGAATTTATTATTTTATTTACTTTCATTTATTTGTGATGCAATCTTTGTTACATATACTTGGTCAGAAAATCACATCTTTGTGTGAAACTATAGTGTTGATGTTTACTCTCTGTCTTATATTAGTCAGTCTCTGTCTACTAAAGTGTCTCTGATGTCCTGTTCTCTCTCTCTTTTATGTAAGCAATAAGCACACTTAGCTCTAACAATGGCTGCCTGTAAATGTGCATATGACTTGTATTTGAGAATGTCCCAGGTGTTGTTTTATCTTGATCTATTAACACTACCCTTCTTACAACAATGGACATTCCTCCTATATGACAGCCATTATGTCAGGTAGTATAACGCTTCTCTATACTTTTGATATTTAAATATTAATACCATTTAAAAAAAGGGAGGGGAGAGGACCCTTCCTATTAGTTCACTATACCCTATAATCTGTCACAGTAAGGAGTTTAAGGAAAGGTTCTATTTTTATTTGTTTCTTTTTGAGTTTGAGAATGTGTGTGTGTGTGTGTGTGTATAATATCTGTGTGTGTGAACAATTTTAGGAAACTGATGGTGGGGAAAATGTTTTTTGCAATATGTTTTAGTTCTTTAGGACTTCATTGGATGAAGGAGAGGAGGAACACTGAAATTTTAAATTTAAATTTTTAATGGGTTTGTGTATATTGTCTACTTGATTTTATTTCTTTTTCTTTTCTTTTTTTTCA
The DNA here is from genome assembly GCA_964036315.1 of Acanthosepion esculentum. Classification (NCBI taxonomy): domain Eukaryota; kingdom Metazoa; phylum Mollusca; class Cephalopoda; order Sepiida; family Sepiidae; genus Acanthosepion; species Acanthosepion esculentum. Next base: position 104,656,021 of record OZ038492.1, on the reverse strand, counting down.
CTTTTAAAGCTGTGAATTTTACATGTTAAAGTTTTTAGCTGTTCTGAATTTATTACGAAAAGAGTTTTTAAGATTTCTTTTTTTTTTGCTTTGTCAAAAAAAGCCAAGAAATATCTTGCATAACTTTACACGCTTTTCAGTTATTTTTATTACATGTTTTATTGATTTTATTTTTTTAAATAAATTTAAGCAAAAAGAACTTTATTAAAAAAAGTTTATTACATTAAAAGAAATTGCATTCTCTCTCTTGCTCTTTCTCGTTTTTTTTTTTTCTTTAGTTTCAAACAGTTTGGTTACTTCTCATTTAATTTTGCAAATAAAATTAAAGAAATTCTTTTCTAGAAATAAACAATTTGTAATATTTTTTTAAAATTTTTTTATTTCAAGATTTTGTAACTTTTCTTTGAACTTTAGCCCCTGCCCCGGGCAAAGGATTTCTTCTATTTCCCAACATGCAACTTTGGTAAGGAATTTTAAAAAAAAACTAAAAACTAAAATTCCTGTTTATTTTATATTTTAATTTTGCAATATATTACCAGCAACTTTGAATACTGAGTGCTCTTCTGTTGTAGCCTTATACCAGACTATTTCAAACTCAGCAAATCTTTACGTTACCAAAGTATAGAAGTTACTTTGTTCTGCTTAGGTTTTAAACTATATCAGTTTTGTTTAGACTGGTTTAACTATTTCTTAATAATTTGAAACTCTGAAATTCAAGGTCTAAAAAGGGTTCAGTTTTAAAATATCCTTAGAAGGGAGCTAGTTAAGCTTTAAGGGACATAACTCCTTCGTATATAACATCACAAATTCTCGGTATAAGCAGTTGAAGAATGAACATCTTTATATGAAGTGAGAAAGGCTTTCCTCTGCATAACAATAAGAGATAAGCATTTATGTGACTTTGTAGTTACATCATGCATTGCATGCTTTATGATTTTGACTGATGCCAATAGAAAATGGTTGCCAAAAAACATGGTCCATTACATCTTGTGATAAGAGAAGCAGTGTAAGTACTGTTCATCAGGATTAATTGCAACTTTCTATCTTTTTTTAATCTTGCTTCCAGTTACCATTTTACCTACACTACATGTAAACCAATGGCCTATTTTTTGTTTTTTGTTTTTTTTGTTTTTTTTAATATTGTATCTCGGTTAGGAGGAAGATATTGACAGACAGGCAGACGGTGTTTGGAAAGGTTATACTGAAGAATGCTGTACTCAGTAAGAGATTTTTATATACAAGTTGGTTGATGGTTAGAAATAGTGTTGCCATTGTTATTTTTTTTTAAGTATGTCTCCATTTTTTTTAAATTTCTTTTTTTTTTTTATAAAAAATTCTATCAATTGAACTCTTTGTTAGCTGCTTCCATCCCTACCCTCACATGCATTCAAATGAAATTTGTATTTTTAAAATATCTTATTTCCCTCTCCACTGATTATGGTACAACCCATTAAATATAGAAACTTGTTTTTGGGGATTCCTCTCCAAAGCAATATCTTCCAATTGCATTAACTAGGAAAATCAGGAGTATTCCCTGTTTTGCATGTGCTGTGTCCCTTCATTTTGTAGGCGATCATGACTCTCCAGAACCTCCTATCCCATGCAGTTCTTAGAAATGTTTGTTGTTTTACTGTCTGTCCCACTCCCTGGTCTGCTGTCCATTGACACCTCGTCAGGTAGGTGGCCTGCTTCCTCCTACTGTCCTTTTTACCTTCAATATGTCCTGCGAATGTCAAATTTTCCAAGCCCTCTTTCTTCACTGTGGAACTAAGCAATTTCTGGATACCCCTACATAGAAAATGTTTGGGATCCTACATTAAACCAACATTTACCTTTCATTTGGTGAGAGTAAGGGAATCCTTCTTTCTTTTTTTCTTTTCTTGCATATGATTTTCTGTATTTTTTACTCTTGGTTTTATTATCCTTTCTCCTGTCCTTTTTTCTCCTATGACTTACTTCCCTTGTTTTTGGTTTTGTTTTTTCTTCCTAGTAATTTTTTTTATTGTCTCTGTTCTTCCAGTTTTTCTTTTCACTGTTTCTATCCTTTATTTGGACTCTCTTTATTACTGCTCACCTGACTAAAATGCCAATTCTCACCTGTTCTCTACCTTGTCTTACTCACTATTCTGCTTGTGTTCTACCTACCTGTCAGATTAATACACCATATATCAAGACCCCATAACAGATGTAGCTTTTTAGCTGCATCTAGCATGCTGGCCTCACTTTTCTACAATATTTACAGAAAACTTCTTGTACCAAACTCATTCCAAAGTCTTTTAATGTCTATTTACCTTGTGTCCATCCACCAACCTCGACTGGACAATGGGCATGTTGAAAGTGTCAAAGATTTTCTTGGTAATGTATACCTTTCTAATTGTGATTCTTTAGTCTTAGTGGCTGTGAGGTTGTTATAAATATGCCTGAATGCCATCGGTAGCAGTTTGATGCCAAACTCTTGAAGCAGTATTCATAAGGATGTATATATATATATATATATGTGTGTGTGTGTGTGTGTGTGTACGTACGTGCATTGGTTCAGCTTGCCACTGAAAATAAGAGGTTTGGTATTTAGAAAACTATCACTGCCTCCTTTTTATTTACTTTTTGCGCTTTTATTGTTAGTTCTTCTAACCTACCGAAATATATCACCCATGATCATGCACTGTTGCGGTGATATGCAATCAGTTTCCTACTTATTTGTATCAAGTTGTTTTATTTTGATTGATATAATGCTGAATGTGAACAGCAAAAACTCTTTTGACCATTATTTATAATTCTACTTTTAGAAACCCACATTATTTTATGATTCCATTATTTTAAATTTGTTCTGTAGTCTTTAGCTATAAATTGTGAGTGAACTTGGTGTTCGTATCCATACTCCATATGCCAAATGGTTTTAAAAATGAAATTTATCTTGATTGGGGTGTAATAATTCAGCTCAATATTGAACTCCAACAGGAATTGAACCTGTATCCTATACGGTACTGTCATATAGCCTGACGTGCTTTTACCGATTGAGCAACAGAGGAGCGTTTCTGTTAGATATATGACGTTCTGTATAGGATACAGGTTCGATTCCTGTCAGAGGACGCATATTTTCTATGATAATTTCTCAGACATTCAAGCCAGTAAATGTTGTTAATACTGTTTATTATAAACAGAGCATTTACGTAAATATTTGTATCTATAAAAAGAACGTATAAACATAAAAAAATGTCTTAAAATAATTGTCAGACTTTGTCCATTTCATAAACATATATACACAATCAACATTTGTGGTCAGATCGAAATCCCCATGGTATAATACAAACTAGACACCAACATCAGTTTATGATTAATGTGTGGGCTGGAATTGTAGGTGACTGTCTGGTAGGTTCATATGTTCTCCCAACATGTCTTACAGGAGCTTTCTACAAGGACTTTATTTCAAACGCACTTCAAGATCTGCTAGAGGATGTACCCCTGCTAATAGGCAAACGTGGTTCATGCATGATGGGTCTCCAGCACATTTTAGTTACATTGTTCATGACACATTGGCTGGATGGGTAGAGGAGGACCAGTTCCATAGCCTGCATGTTTCCCCCAACCTCAATCTTTTGTGTTTTTAACTGTGGGCCACCTAAAACAATTGGTTTATGCAGCAGGCATTAATAACACAGAGATGCTTCATTAATATGAGTATTTGAAAGGGGTTGCTAGTGATCGTTCAGATGGGTATGTAGAAGCAAGCAGAGGGCACTTTGAATGTTTGTTATGAGTTGCTGTGTTGAGGTACAATGATAGCCTTTTGGACATATGTTTTATATATACAGACACAGACATTTTACTTTGTTTTGGTGTGAGTAACCTGCCCCCAATGTTTGTAAGGCAGTTTTGGATACATTTATATATATATATATATATATATATATATATATATATATATATATATATATATATATATATATATATATATACCCCAAATTACGCCATTCAGATGGCTATTTTGTCTCCGGGAGATTCTTCCTGGGACTTGTCAATGCAAATACATTTGTTAAAGAGATGCATAGACAAGTCCCAGGGAGAATCTCCTGGAGACAAAATGGCCATTTGAATGAGGTAATTTGTGTTTCATTTTTGTAATTCACTTATATGGTCTATAATAAATATATCTAATATAATTTTAAAAAAAAACCTTTTTGTTCATCTCTTAGTTTCAAATTAACACTTCATTCTTCATATAATCCCAATTTAATGTCATAAGGTTAATATCCAGGTTTAATTTTATAAAACCTCTTCCCTTTAAGGTTAATACCTTTCACCCTCCCGTGACCACTCTCTTGTACCCTTCATCCGACTGAAACATTGAAATGGATAAATTCTGTATCAATTTTTTGACAGCATGTTGAATAAGACTGACAGTTTTCGTTAGTTGAAATAGATCTATTTCCCATATGAAGTAATTTTGGATTTTATGGTTTATTAGTATTTATTTGCTCTGTAATAATAAATACATTGAGCTCTTTTTGTGGATCAGTTTTAATATTTTATATTACTAGGATCCACTTGGATTAAATACCAATGGATTTATTACCTTTACTATATATATATATATATATATATACACACACACACACAGGTAAAAATCCATGGATTCTATTAATATAAAATATTAAAACTGATCCACAAAAGAGAACTCAATGTATTTATTATAGAGTATGTAACTGAATTACAAAAATGGCAAATTACCCCATTCATTTAAAAATCAGTTTGTCTGGTGATCACAAATGCGTTAAAATCAGGGTCGCAGTCTCTCTTCAAAATTTTCAGAGAAATTTTTTTTGCACATGATTGCATCTCCTTTGTAATTTGCTGACTTGAAATTGTGTATGGAGTAAATTGAGGTTTACACTTTTAAAATACAAGTCCTTGAAAAATGAGAAATCACAGCCCTCTCTCCCCCCAAAAAGTTGATATAGATGCCTTAGTCTTAATTTTTTTTTTAAATAAATTAACAAAAATACCTTTTTTTTTTTTTTAACATGTTTTTTTATATTCTTAATTTGTATACTAGGGTTTTTTTACAAAATTTTCTTTAGTAGAGATTTTTTATAATTGTCTATAATATCAATTTAATGTGATATTTCTAAATCTTTCTTTCAAAAGGTATAACACCATAGGATTTTGTTTTTAAAAAAATTCCCTTAAATAAATATATTAAGATATTTGGAAAATATTCTCTGCAACTCTTCTTAAAATAATTTGATAAAATGTTTGTTGATGGGATATTAATTATGGTTGCACAAACTTGTAATCGTTCCTACTTTCCAGTTGTCATCATTCTCAAACTAGCTACATCACACTGATCGAAAGAACAAATGCATATCTCTTAAAATAATTTCAACAGAATTCTTTTACAATATTTGTAGAAAAATTAAGAAATACAATATTGTAGGTAGGGACATGTACACAAAATTTAGCTAATTACAATGTGCAGTTTAAAAAAACAACTTAAATTATAATTAAATGATAATTATAAAATGCTTTATTTTACATAAGATGAAAATAATGAGGATGACACAATTTCAAAATATGACCAAAGAGTAGATTATTTAAATAAGGATTTATTATTTTATAATATAATAGATGGATATGCATTTACTTTTCATGTCTGCATCAGTTTAAACAGCGTATTGAAGCATATCACATTGAAGTTTACATTTTAAAGATATATTTGAAAAATAATTACAGAAAAAGGAAGTCAGCATCCAGTAGAAAGGTTGATGGCTAAGTATGAAATTTAAAAAAAAAAAAAAATGCCCCTTTTAACATTTTTTTTTCAATTTCTAATAAAATTCTGTCAAAAAAATTCTTAGATTTTTTTTTTTTTTTTTTTTTTTTTTTAGACATTTTCTTCTATAATATCAAATAAATAATTTTCTATAATAACAATTAAATAAGTTAATATTTTTAAGTCTTTATTCTTTCAAAAGGTTTACCATGCTGAGATTTTGTTTTAAAAACTTAATGTTTTTAATAAATAAATATACACAAATATTGGGAATATATTCTCTGCAACTATTCTTAAAATAATTTGATAATATTACAAGTCTTTTGATGGGCTATTATTATTAACTAATATAACAGATGGATTTTTGTTGTTGTATAATGGATATTGGCTCAAAATGAGAAATCTGGGAGCTGAGTTTAAATTCCAGTCAGGTTTGTTACATTCACTTACATGCAACTAACCTTGGGAAAAATATGAATCCATCACTTCTCCCTTCAACTATGGGTTAAATAGCAGAACAGTCTCGGTTCTATAGCCTTGGTTGGTAATCACTTAGAAAGAAATGGCAACATACTATAGTAAAAATCTTCTGCCTAGTCAGTCATGAATTGAAAGAGATATGATTGCCCAAGTGTATATTATTATATTTGACGTGTAACTCACTGAATATAGTCAATAATGTATTGACTTCCCATGTCTGCAGGCAGACGACTGAAATATTTTTGCACTTGTCTTCCATGCAAAACTTTTTCTGGTTGCTCCAAAACTTCACTTATGTGTAAGCTATAAGATTTTTTTATTTTATTTTTTTTTTGTTTTGTAAATAAAATAGTTTGATTACTAAATTTTTCACAGTGAAATTTTGATTTCTTTAAATATCACATTTTCACCAAAAACTCATACAATAGTCTTTATTTCTATGTATACAGTTAAAACTTTATATACTTGTAAAATATATAATGTGGTGCATAAATAAACACTTTGAGTTCTCTCTCCTATGTGCCAAAATCACTGAAATCAAGATTGGATGAGTTGGAAATCTCAAAGGGTTGAGACAGATCACAATATTTTAGGGGACTATAAGAGTACTGAAAAAGGGGTTCAATCCTCATCAATAGACATCAGATATCTGGTTGGAATATGAAAATGTATGAATAGCAACAATTATTTACACTATTTACGTCAATGTTTCTCAACCTTATTCTGGTCATGGCCCCCTTTAATCCAGTGCGAGTTCTTTATGGCCTCCTCATGCCAACTTGAGTTCTTATCCCCCCCCTAATCCCCCCTAATCCCCCCTAATCCCCCCTAACCCCCCCCATCCCTTAGCTTAATACATCGAGAGAAGTAGGAATATTAAAGGTTGTAATTTGGATTTAATAAATTCACTGATGTCCCCAAGAACATATGACTCCAGTCGATAAGTGTTGGTTGATTAATCCAAAAAGTGCCTTGACCCAAAGAGTTGTGGGCTCAATACCTGGCCACAGCAGAGGTGAACAAGAACTTGGAGAGTTGAGTTACTAAAAGAAATTAACTGAGACATCCAGAAAAGGCATGACATGTGGAACTAGAACAATCTACTCCCATGGGCTAGATAAAGGGTTTAGTTTGAAATTCCAGTGTATATCATCTAAAAAAGCTTAAATAAAAGTGAAAGATGTTAAATTTATAAACATTTCCTATTTGTTGCTTATCCTATCATATACGTAATGTATACACACCAATTATTTTAGCTTTCTCTCTTCGTTATGTGTCTCCTATAATACAGGTAATAATGACAGGTAATAATATGTTAGTTCATTTGTGGGTAATCACATCAGAGAACTTTACTTCCTCTATAGGTTTCATAATCCATCTCACTTTTGGGAAAGGATTACATTTTTATAATACAGTGTAACCTGGATATAAGAGAGATTTTCTCTGGTCCCAAATTAGAGCCATACTTACCTAAACAAAATAGACCAAACCCTGATATAAGAGCAACCCGGATATAAGAGACTTCTTCTCCGGTCCCGGCAACTCTCTTATATCCGGGTTACACTGTATTTTGTCAAATTCCCAAGGTATATATTGCGTTAGAAGAGAAATGCTTTATGGAATAATAAAGGTTAAAGATCAATCTAAAATGCTGGTGGATGTGAGGGTAGCATAACTGTTATTGTCAAAAACGGAATTGGTGAGCAGAGTTCAAATTCCTCCCTTGTTTGTTGCATTCACTTTCACATTTGGTGTATCCATCTCTTCTCCCTCAACCTATAGGTTAAATAGCAGAATAGGCTAGATGCTTGATGCACTGAGTTGAATCCAGTCTAGGAAGACAATCATGGAGAAATCAATGAGAAACTTTCTTAAGGAGTCATGGTAATTCATTGGGGATAAAAGTAATTGCCTACATCCTGAAGAGACATGGCGTTTAAAAAAATTAATTTTTTACAGATTAATAAAGTTTCATATTTTAGTCATTATAGTTCATACTTTCAGCAAGATTTTATCATTTGTTTTGCGTATGTATATTTTACTAGACATTTTAAGAGATAAGGAAATTGAACCTGAAATAGGTTGTCCTAGGGGTTGTTCACACAACACTGCAAGTTGCTACAAAACCAAAATCATTAACCTAAAGACTTGACATGTTCTTAAATAGCCTTGTCGTATCGAGACTTTCTTATGGATGTCATGCATGGCATCCAACCTGTTCAGAAATATCTAAACTGTATACAATTGATTTCTCAGATCGATGGTTAAAGTGGCTTTGAGTCAGTGAAGCATGTGCGTCTTGATCAGAATCATTCTTTTTCGAACCTTCTTCACTGATGCTATATGATCAAAGAATTGTACCAAATAATAGAAACTACATCACTTGAGGAATTTCAACAGCAGCAGCAGCAGCAAATGGATAGCACATGTAATTTGAATAGAATAATGGCATCATGAAAATGCTGGCGTTCCACACTACTTCAAACAAAAGCTTAGGAAGGAAACCCCATCAATACTGGAAAGAGCAATAAAGGTTACTGAACTGGAGAAACTAAATTTCCTGAAAAATTTACAGAGGAAGATTTTATAAATTGAACTGACAGTATCACTGGTAGCCCTTTGCCTGAAGATAGACACAACTGAGTTGCACTCTATCTAAAGGCAGAAACACAATTGGGAGATAAAATGTTGTTAATCTGCACAAGGACAGATACTACGTTTTGATCCCACTTGGATGACCAGGAAGAGAAAAAAAGCATAACTCAAGTAGCACTGGTTGCTCAGTAAATTATGCTGAAGATTACCTTATAAGGAAACAACTAATATTATTATCATCATTTCATATTAACATCTTTCTTGACAATGTTCCAATGTTCCAGTCTGTCAATTTAGAGTACAATTTTTTTATTTTTTTTTTTTTATTTCATTTCTATGAAAAATGACTTGACCCAATAGATTTTTGTTTGTATTCACAGAAATTTTTTTTTTTCAGATTAATGATAATTTTGTGATTTACTTAATAGATCTATTTTCATCTGTTCTTTCTTTTCTTGTATTTCAGCCAAAGCAGCTGGCCTGCTATGTGTCTTAGGAATTGGCTTAGGGCTTGGCTCTCTCTTAATCTACCGCTTGTTCAAAAAGTATCAGTGCTCAGACGAATTACCAGACAAGTCTAATGAAGAGTGCTATGTACGTCTGGTAAGTAATTCTTCCTTTTTTTATATTGTTATTTGCGTATTGCTTTTGGGTTGCATTGTTCAAAATTCCTGCTCCTGATCAGTAACTGATGGAGGGTAGGAATGTATTAAACTAGATGTTCTTTTAGGATTAGAATATATTTTTTATTTTTTAAGAATTTTGCCTTGTTGAAAACAAATACAATGAAATTACTATTTGAAAAATCAAGTATGAAAAAGGAGCTGAAGGTGAAAGTCATGTGCAATGCTGTCTTTGTTAACACATAAATTGTGGATAATTTTAAAGAGCGTGAAATTCAACTGTCAAATACTCTCTCCATTTAATAGCAAGTGAGACTTGTTATTTTATTTCTAAATATTTGTTAGATTGCACAGATGGAAAAGAAAAAGATTGCACATGTTTTCAGAAAATTCTAATATTTCCAGCATAAAACAATTGAAAAAATTGCTAAACCTTAAAATTTAAAACCTGGAAAAGCATGGCTTTGACTTAATTCAGTCCAAGGACGTTGCATGTTAATATTGATGTTATGTTGCTGCTTCTTCTATTTGCCCTGTCTCTTCAGGACGTTGGCAATCATGACCCTCCACAATTTCCTGCTCTTTGTAACTCTTAATAAATTTTGTCTTTTTTTTTATCTCTCCTAAATCTTGTTCTGCCATTTACTCAAGCTCACTACCTAAGTTAAGCTTTGATTTCCTCTGTCCCTCTTACCTTCAGTATGTCCTGTGAGTGCCAAATTTTCCAAGCCCTCTTTCCTTATTACATGCCCTAGAAATTTCAATTGCTTTTTCTTCTTTTGTTTCCATTATCTCTAAAAACTTCTTTGTTGCTCATATGTTTGGTTCACAGAATTCTTACCATATCTGTTGATTGAAATCTCTTCATCTGTGAGGAGATCGTCCAGCATTTCATACCATATAGAAGGAATATTGTATAGCAGTTCAGTAGTCTTTTCTTTGTGTCTAACAATACTTTCCTGTTTCTTAATATATTGACATTTGAATTTTTTTTTATATATATTCTTCATCTTGTGAGAAATTGGTAAATTTTAATGACTTAAGTTCAGAGATTCCACTCGTGTAAAATAAATATAAAGAGATAAGCATACACATAGTTAAGCATCATTTTTGTATTTTATGGAATTGTTAGTAAGAATCAACTTTTCTCAATTTTAGGGTCTCTCTCTCTCTCTCTCTCTCTCTCTCTCTCTCTCTCTGAGTCAAAAATGAGAAAAAAAAAGTTTGAACTTTTTTGATTTTTAATAATAAAAAAAACAACTAAATCAAAGATAACATTCAGTTTCTGCTTTAGGACAAGTGCCTGTTTAAAGCCTAAACTTAAATATATGAATTTTAGAGTTAAAAAAAAATACCATATATGCTTCAAACTAATGTGTATTAAATTACTAAAGTATTCAAAAACTAAGTTTATTGATAAATTATCTTTGATTTGTAGAATACTAAATACTGTGACAGCTGTTAAACTAACTGAATGTTAATGAGTGGGAGGGGAGATTTCATTAGATTGTTTCTATAATGACATTATGTAACCTGGAACTGAAATCTAATATAGCTGTTTATCCCTAAAATCAATAATCTATACTTTTATAGAAGTTTCTCTTTGTGTGTGCGTGCTTGTGTAGTAGTAGTAGTAGTACTGTAGTCTTTAAAAGGAGTAAAAAAGGTTTGATAATGAGAAGTCACTAAGTATTGTGGGGAAACAAAAATATAAACAAAATTTCAGTTTTCGTTTGTAGCAATATGAAAAGTGGGAAAAAATCATTTTTTTTTCTTTTTGTATTGTAAATAATTAATTGTTACCTGTAATATGTTTATTAGGCGTTTGCAAAATAAATTTTAAAAAATCCCTTTTAATAAAAAAAACAAAACTTTTACATGCATGTGATAAAATATAGATAGTTTTTTGTATTTTGTAAATAATTCAATCAAATCATTGTTTTCTAGATTTTATTTGGTAGTAAATAATTATTTTATCCTTTTGCTCTTATAAAAAAAAAACACCCAACTTCTTTATTCTTTTTTTTTTATTAATTTTTTTTTTTTTGCTCTCAACAAAACAAGAATTACTATATTATGAAATGGATGAAGTCCGACAATTATTCAATATATTTTCTGTTTATAAGTTATTAAATTACTGTATTTGACAGCATATAAGGCACACTTTTTTCTTTTCCTTTTTTTTTTTACTCAAAATATCTTTCAAAATTCCCCTGCGTCTTATAGTGATTTTCCAGCCATACCTTAGGTGTGGCACAAGGCCAAAAGTATGGGACACCCAGTGTAAATCGAACTCACTACTCATTTGTAATTGTTCTAGCCCCCACCCCCTGTGTCTTATATGCCATATGTAGTTTTAAAATTTGCAATAGTCGGCCGAAATTAGCTACCTGTTAAGTCCTATTAGCTTAGACTTTAGAGTAATTTTTATATACCTATTGTGATTATTTAAAAGGCTATTATGCAGATTAAAAGTGTTATCATTGACAATATTCATTATATTAATTTCATCACTTTTAATATTAGTACTTTGTTTCACTAAAATAATATGCAATAAATTCAAATTATATATTTGTAAAATATTTGTTTCATTAATATTTTTCTTGTGATAACTTCCAGTTGCATTGATATAAATACAATAAGAATTTTTATATCCTAATTATTCCAATAAGATGTTTACAAGACACAGGTTGTACAGATTATATAAAGAATATAATAAAGTTTTTATAGGCTTGTGTTCTTTTTTCCTATTATTTTTCATTTAATTGTAATCATGGCGTGTTTAACCAAAATATTACCTCATAAATATAGCCTAAGCTGTACCATTTACTAATAATTTTACTAATTACTAATTTTTTCTTGATTTGCCCTGCTGAAATTGGGGTGCGTCTTATGCACTGTCAAATACAGTATATTAAATTAAATAAATTATATCTATAAAAATAACGTGTAAACAAAAAAATATATTAAATAATATCAATCCACAACTTCAGATTTTTTTTTTTTTTAATGCACAGAGAAAAAGTTTATCCTTTTAAGCCACAATACATTTTTATTCAAATATTGAGTAATGCTTATGGCTACATCATATTGGAAACATGAGTTCCCCGAAATAGGCACTGAAGTTAAGCAACATCAAGCCTGGTTAGTACCCAGATGAGTGACTACTTGTGAATACTAGGTGTTGTAAGCTTGGATGTGCAAGTGGTGTAATGGATAAGGGTTTGGAATTCTTAATTGTAGAGAGGAGTTCTAATTCCCATTGGGTTCATTATATTCACTTATGTATGAATCTACCTCTTCTGGCCTCAACTATGAGTCAGTTCGTAAGAATTCGAAATTCTTACAATCTAAAAATATTTTCTGGCTTTAAATAACCTGCAAAGGGTTGAAAAACCATAAAAAAGTAACAAGAGACTTTTTTATAAAAATTTAAACATGTAGCAATAAAATCAGATAAGTATATCTTAAGTCAATTGGTTTTTTTTTTTTTTTTTTTTCTGTTTTTATTCACTGTTGCATTTATTATATTTATATGACACTAAGTACATTACTTACAAATGAATGAATATAATATTAATATCATTATTACCCGTATTATAGGAGACGCATGAAGAAAGAAGACTAAAATAACTGATGTGTATGCATAACATATATAAGATAATATAAGATAAGGAGCAAATAGGGAACATTTATTGTTTCGCTTTTATCTAAGAAAATGAAATATGGAAGAAAAAAGTAAATTCTAGTATCTTTTATTTTTGTTTGTTTTTCATTGATTAAGCATACCTCAGGTGTCTTTGTCCTGTCAAGAAGCGTTTGTGTGTATAATTCATGTATGTTTGTGTATCACAATTCTAGTTGGTCTATGCAGGATCTGGTTGATAATTTGTAGTGGACCGTGCGGTGTGTGAATGTGAGAAGAGAAGATGAGTTATCTCTAGGTTAAGGCTTCCGCTGACCGGTCAAGCTACATAAGAATGTTGGACTATAATGGAGTCCAAAGAAGGCAAAAGAAAACGAACGAGACCGATATACATGTATGCAAACAAATATATATTAATAACAAATAGATTAATACACGAATTACAAATACATTGAAGACATGAATAAAATGTTACAGTGTTGTATGGAAAGTTGTGTGAGTGTTGAGTGTCCGTACGAACGCGTAAGCGTGTTCCCAGAATATGGGAAACGCTGCTTGTGTGAGAGGATCACATAGTGGTGTAAGTGAAAAAGAGAAAGTTTTTTCTACCTCGCCTCACGCGCGAGGTTGTGGCCCCAGGAGAGACAGTTTGGCCGCACGTGTGCGAAGCCGTGGAAAAGAGGAAGAGGCGAAAGGTCAGCCAGTATTTATACTCCCAGGAGAGAGAGAGACCCCTGTTGAAGGGTTAAGGAAATGAGGAGGAGCTAACTGCGACAAATTTGTATGCATGTGTGTACATACATATTCATCTGTGTCTTGTAGTTGTCCATATGTTGATTGGGAATGTTTTGTATTTGAGTGAAAGAATTTAAATTACAGCAGTTGTGTCCCTAAGGAGACAAATCTTAGATTTTATAACAACTGATAGTAGATTGTGACACATGAAATAATGCATTTTTGACTGGTTGTTGATCCATTAGTCTAACAAAGTAACCACCTTAGTATATAAAAAATTTTGACTTGACTCTTTTTCTTTCCAGATAATTTTTCTTTCAATATATTGTTACTCATGTGCCCAATGAAACGATGTTGAGTAATCTTACTCTATGAGTACGAACTGGGGAAAAGAATCCTTTTTGCATCAAATCATTACATGCGATGAGAAATGGATACTCTTTGACAACAGTAATAGAGTAGGCCAGTGGTTACATGCAAGTGAATCACCAAAACAAAACCTCAACTGCGCCCTAAAAAGTTTAATGGTATGGTGATCTTTCAATGGGGTTATTCATTATTCATTCTTGCCTCAAGGGAAAAACAATAACAGTAACCTCATATTGTGGAGAAATTGAGCATATGCATGAAAAATTGAAAAAGAAACATTCTAGACTTGTGAATAGGGATGGCCCAATTTTGCTGGATGACAACACCCAGCCTCACGCTTCTCAATCAACTGTCCAAAATCTGCATTGCCTAAATTATGAAATTTTGCCTTATCCTCCATATTCACCTCGTATCTCTCTCACTGATTACCACGTATTTAAGCATTTTGAGCTTTTCATATGTGATAAGACATTCTCCAATAAGGAAGAGGTAATCAAAACATTTGAACTGTTTATCACATCAAATGATGAGAATTTTTTTAAAGATGTGATCAAGAATTTAGAGGCACATTGGAAAATAGCCATTCATCAACATGGTGCCTATTTCAGCTAAATAAATTAGTTATTTAACATCTCAGAAGCGTTTTATACATTTCATATAGAGTATGTCATTTTATGTGTGATAACCTAATATAATAAAGTGTTTATAGATGGCAAAATATTTATCAGGACTCTAAGTATTTCCTACATAATAATAAAATGTTCTTTTCTAATTATCCAATTAACTGTTTATCACATCAAATGATGAGAATTTTTTTAAAGATGGGATCAAGAATTTGGCTCATCTTTCGTATAGTCATCCAAGTATGTTGATTGCCTCCGATAATATTATCTGTTCTGCAACTGGAATCCAGCAAGGTGATCCACTTGGCCCGCTACTATTTGCGATGGCTATTGACGGGGTAGCTCGTTCCATTGCTTCTCCTTTCAATATATGGTATCTTGACGAAGCAACGCTGGGAGGATCTGTCGAGGCCGTAGCTGCTGACCTCCAAGTTATTCATGCTTTATCTCTGCTTGAACTTGAGATTAACTCATCCAAGTCAGAGATAATAAACTTGAATTATAGTGCAGATGATTTTGAGAGTGCTATCCGTTATATCAGACTCATCCTAGAGGATATAAAAATAACACCTAAGGAGGAATTACACATTTTTGGTTCTCCAGTCTTTCCAAAGGCCATTCGAGAGTGTTTGGGTACTAAACATGTCATTCTAACAAGAATGACTGAGAAATTGCAAGTAATTGATGCACATTCAGCCCTCTTCCTCTTGAAGAACAGTTTTTCGCTAACGAGTTTCCTCTACACTCTCCGAAGTTCTCCTTGCTACCTCGAACAGGATTTCTTAAATGAGATAGATATCACAGTTAAGAGATGCGCGGAGCTAATTTGCAACGTCAATTTCGATGACACAGGCTGGAGGCAGGCAAAACTCCCTTTGAGTTTCGGAGGCCTGGGCCTTCGATCAGTGGTAGATTTGGCCTTTCCAGCATATCTTTCTTCACTTTTGTCCAGTGATGAATTAATTGATGAGATACTCAGTGGATCGTCTCGGTGTTTCTCGGGTAGTTCTTTCGAACAAGTTTGCAGCGTCTGGACCCAAGAATTACTAGACACTAGACACATCAAAACAAAAAAGCTGGGATAAAATAAAATGCAAGGCCAATTTTACTAATTTGAGGCCCTCTCTGGATCAGCATCGCCTCACCTGTCTACTATCTGCTTCACAACCGAGTAGTGGCGCCTGGTTCAACGCAGTGCCCTCTTCTACCAGTACCCTTCTAGATGATGAGTGCACTCGGGTCGGAATCACGATCCATCTTGGACTCAAATTATGTGAGTGTCACAGATGCAGATGTGGAGCCCCTATTGATGAGTTTGGTTTGCATCCTCTCTCCTGTCGTTGTAGTGCCGTCCGCTTTCCACGGCATGCTGCAATAAACGACATCATCAAAAGAGGTTTGAATGGAGCTGGGTTCCATTCCCAAATCGAACCCGTAGGCCTCGACCGTAGGGATGGAAAGCGGTCGAATGGCATTACCATCTTCCCTTTTAAAATGGGTAAGTCATTGATTTGGGATGCAACCTGTGCGGATACATTTTGGCCGGTAATTTGATCAGGTCCGCAGTTGAGCCGGGGTCCGTCGCCCGAGACGCAGAGATGAAAAAAATAGCTAAATATTCTTCTCTTGCTGATAGATTTTTTTTTACTCCTGTGGCAGTGGAAACTTCAGGGGTTATTGGCCCTCGTTCGATGGCGTTCCTTCGGAGGATTGGCGCGATTGCGTCTCGATTAAGGAACGAGCCTCGCGAAACGGAGTGGCTCTTGCAGTGTGTCTCACTGGCGACGGTTCGAGGTAATGCTTTCTCCATCATAGCGGCTGGCAGAGGATAGAAAAAATTGTTTATAGTTACGTTGTTCTGGAATTGTCATCAATGGTCGACTGAACTTGCTTTGTTTCAATGACTTTTGTTCTGTTATTATTAGTTACTTTGTTCAATAAATGATTTCTTATTTCTTTTTGCTAAAAAAAAAAAATTATTCAATATTAGTGAAACATGAAAATTCATAAACATTTCCTATTTGTTCCTTATCTTTTCATTTTAATCCATATTAATCCATATTTAATCCATATTAATCCATATTTAATGCATATTAATCCATATTTAATGCATATTAATCCATAATTAATCCATATTTAATCCATATTTAATCCATATTTAATCCATATTTAATCTATATTTAATCCATATTTAATACAATTTTTTTTTATATGTAAGTTGGGCATTTTCATTACACTTTTCTGTTTTTATTTGGTATTATATTTTGTATTTTAATAAAGATCTTTTAAATTTCCCCTGAAATTTGCCATGTCAGTAAATAAAAACAATTTAGGTTAGGATATTGGTCTGGAAAAGCCACTAAATTATTGCTAACTTTTCTTATCTCAAAATCTCTGATAAAAAATTTTCCTTTGACAGGCAGATGGAGTTAATTGGTTTCTTTTGATCTAAATATCCCAATTGATTTTAGTAACATTTTCTTTCTTTTTACTCATGACAAAAGCAAGCTGTGATGTCCAGGTGAATAAACATTGCTGTGCACACACATTTTCAGAAAGGCATGCACACACATCTGCTCATAAATATGTACATACATTTATTTTGTGATATCTTTTTTTTCTGTGTTTATATTTTATTAAAAGGCTTGACATTTGTACTCTTTTTTACCAAAAACAAGCGCTGCCTGGAATAGTCAATTTGGCGGAAATTTTTCAACTTATCAAATATGCCACTTCAAATAAATATTCTAGGATTATGGCCATATCATGTTGAAGCACCGGTTCCCATACAATCACTGAAGTTAAGCAATGTCAAGCCTGGATGGGTGTATGTTTAGAAATACCAAGTGCTGTAAGTTAGGATGTGTGGGTGGTGTAATGGATAATGTCTTGGGATTGTAAATCAGTGAGCCAAGTTCCAGTCTACATTGGGTCCATTATATTCACTTAACGCAAATACTCTTGGGAAAGGTATGAATCCACCTCTTCTCCCCCTTTCATATATAGGTTAATTACTAGGACTTGTCACTAAATCATTATCTCCCAAAAAAAACAAAAAACTCTTAGAATCTAAAAATATTAAACTGTAACAAAACAATCATGCTTTAGAGAAAATTATTTGGAAAATAATAAGTGTGCTATACCATATAAAAACTATGTTGGGTAGGTGCACAGGGGAGAATTGAAAGAAATAATTTAGTCATGGCAACACATGTATTTAGTATGCAAATCAAACTGATATGGAAACATTGAATTAGAGATTCATTTTGTTTTTGTTTTTTTTTTTGTTTTATTTATTTATTTTTGTTTTACTAATGTTCACCCAATACAAGGCCCAAGAGCCATATTCAAGGTAGAGGGTTACTGTGTGGTGTTGTATTAGCATAAGAGAGGGCAAGAAGTAAAGTGCTTGGGGCTATGCAGGAAAGATAAGTTTACTCTAGACTTGAAAAGGCCAAGATTTAATTAATGAAGAACATTTCAGAGATCAATTGGAGACATTAGAAGTATAGTGTAGATGTAGACTTTAGAGGGAACTGGAAATCCAATCCTAAACAGGAAACAAGGGAGAAACCTTGACTCCTGTTAAAAAAAAAATAAATAGGGTGCGTGAACCAGATGATAGGCAAACTTATCTACTCATATTGGGGAAGGAGAACAAAAATAAATGATTAGTGGATAAAATGTCAAAGTTCAGGCAGAGGCATTAGAAGTATAAAGTATCTAAACTTTAGAAGGAACTGGAAACCCAATCCTAAACTAGAAGTAAGGGATAAACCTCTACTCCTGTTCCAAAAAACTGGGGAGGAGTGTGAACCAGATGATAGGCAAACCTATTTACTATTGGGAGAGTACCAAAGAAAAAAATAATAAGTGAATATAATATTAGACAGAGGCACGAGATGGATAGATTTGAACCAGGAAGGAGTGCAAACTAGACAATAGGTGAGCCTACCCATTCCCATTGAGGGAGGAGAAAAAAGAAAATTAAAAAAGTAATAATTAGTGAATAAAAGTAGAGAAGTGAGGCAGACTCCAGAAGGAACCAGAAACCTGATCCCAAGCATGAAAAAGTAAATAAATAATAAGATTACAGTGATTAGCTTTGAATATATGTGTTAAGGTAGAGTTAGTTAAAGTATGTTATGTATTTAGTTTTAACTTAGTATAAGCTCAAATATCCTCTATCAAAACAAAATTGAACAGGGAATTAATATTATCTGAGATGTTTTTTGCGTGTGAAAAAAGATAATGTACAAGAAATATGGTGATATATAGGTACTAATAAGTGTAAATTTTGGTCAGGTTGTTTAGACTAGCAAGAGATGATTACAAGCCAAAAAATATACATTGATCCATTCAGAAGTGAATACACTTAAATAAATAAAATTAATTACAGAATAAGAAAACAATATAAGAAAATTCCTCTATCTTTATCTGCACTGGATTTCATTCACCTTAGCCAGCAATTTGGGCCAAAAGGAATCAGCTATGGTAGACACACCTAACTCTTACATTTTTTTTCGTTTTCAAAACTTTGGCCAGTCTGTTTAGGCTAGCAAAAGATAATTACAAGATAAATTATACATTAACTCCTTCAAAAATGAATTCACTTAAATGAATCAAATAAATTACAGAATAAACAAAATTAAATAAGAAAACAATATTTATGGGCTTAAAAATTCTAATTCAATTTTCATTAATGTCATATGATTTATTTTCAGCAAACATTAACATACAGCCGAAATGATTTTAAATTGGGACAAAACCCTTTTTCCATTTCTTGCTTATCCTCTGTGTAGAGTAATTGGCAAAATGACCCAACAAACAGAAGTAAGGGTAAGAAAAAGCAGTGCAAAATAATACAAAACAAACGAGATAGATAGATAGAGATATATATATATATATATATATATATATATATATATATATATATACAAGACAAAACTAGGCAAAGCAATAGTAATAAGGCAGAAGGTTCACAAAGAATGGTGTTAACATGCAAAATGGATACAGTCAAGTGATTGAAGCCTTCTGACTTCAAGACAAGAAGGGACCAAAAATATGGCAGATGAGACAGAAGTGGCCCGTTTTATTGGTTAGGAAGAAATCCCAGCATGCATCTATATGATTTGTCTGTAAATTTGGGGAAGACAGGTTTTTGAAACCAATTCTTATTAGATTGATACCTGCTAACCATCTTTGTAATATCCAGCATCGCTTTAAATTTTACAATCTCTACTTAACATTTCTCTTTGTCCATCAAATCAACCTTAAAATCCCATCATGTCTATTAATTTTAAACTTAGAAATTCACAATATTTCATACAAATGGCTGCTATTTATCTACACCTGTACAGAATGAACTGATTTTCATCTAATATGAGACACTGTCTTTATGCAAGGGTGGATCAATATATTTGTAACTTAGATGAATTTTGATATGAATTTTTAAATTTTGTGTTCAGTCTATGTTGTTAATATTTATCATTGAATTAAGTGCAATGACAAAAGTGATTATGTTAAAATATAAATATTTAATGTGTAAAACAAAATACAATTATTATTAAACTGCACATATTGATTTGTGTGTGTGTGTGTGCATAAAATATATATATATATATTTCTGTTAAAATTGTTCATAGTCTTTTAAAATGTGGTTTAAAAGTTAAAACAGTGCTGGAAATTACAAAAATGTTAAACAAGTTTCACCAAAATGTGAAGAAGTTCTTTGATAATTTACCCACCCACAATCTACAAGAAACCATAAGAAAAATTCTGGTTGTTAACATGTGCATCTTTTATAAATCCCATAACCAAAAACATCTCGCTGTGAGAAAAACTACATAAAACATCTGGCACCCAGTATTAATCTCACTTTATTTAACAATGGAAATAATGTGCTAAATATTTTTTAAATAAAAGGATGCCAACTTGAATACCTGCCAAATACTTTTTGCAAGACTCAGAATAAATACAACTACCATTCAATAGGCATCAGACAACTACATTTTAAAAGGCAATCATGAAAAGAAATGAACAACAAACCCCTTGAAAATGGCTAAAGTGGGCGAAATCACTTGGGACAATACACTATAGACACTTTTTATACCCCTTAACCCTACCAAATGGAAAAATTTAAGAATGCTAGAAAAACTCAGCAAACATAAACATAAAACATTCAGCAAATTTTCCTTGTCTACCATATCCAATGAAATGAAAGGTTATGGTTCCAATATATATATATATATATATATATAATAAAAAAGTTAATGGTCAGAGTTGAATTAGAAAAGGAAACAGTAATATTAAAAAGTGCTCAATACACTTATAAGAATTTAACATGTAGAGCTTTTTAAGTTTAAAAAATTAGGACATCAGCCGATTCTACTATGTTAGTTTCAACCTTTCGGGATCTTCAGGCAATTTAAGTCAATTGATTTCCTAATGCTTTATTTTTTTTCTTTTAATGAACACTTATTATTTAAAAATAAATAAGCACACAATGTGAAGTGTGATAGAAAGTGAGGAGGAGAAAAGCAAGGGTTTGGGAAATGTATCGGACAAGGCTTAAATGAAATGTACATACTTTCTTTTCATCCTCGTTCATACGAACTCAAAAGGAACTTTTTAGTGTGCAATGAGCAATGGGTCATAATTTCTGATCTCTCATTCAAAATGTTTTTTTGGTCTGGAAATGCTATAGCTAACTTTTCTTGTTGGCAAAGGTTACAGATATTACTATGATTGTTATAAGGTTTGGCTTTTTTTTTTTAATTTTCAGTTTACAATTGGATTTTTATTTTTTTCCTTCAACTTCCACACATGGTTGGCTAGTTTGGTAGAGTTCCTAAGATTTTCTTGCTTGAATGATGACATGATTATACCACCTCTTCTTGAAGCTACCCTATGTATATTTTTTTCTGGTCATTTGTATCTATTTGTATATATATATATATATATATATATATATATATATATAAAATTTTAAAGTATGATATATTTATTGGTTAAAGTGCTCAATATATAGAGCAGATGTAAATATAAAAGTGTACATTGAGGTCAAAACCCAGCAGTGACAGTCTGTTTCATGCTTAAACACAATCATCTGGCTATGACAATTGTGTTTAAGCATGAAAACTGTATATATAAGAGACCAAGCCCTGTATGTCCCCAATGCAAGCTGCAGAAACAGTATAAGGACTGTCTAGAAGACACTTAAATAGATTAAGATCAATGTAATACATGGGAAGATCTTCCATCAGATCAAGAGGATTGGAGGAAACTGATTACGACTGGTGGTATAGAATTCAAAAACTACCGAATTGCATATGCAAAATTGAAACAAGCTCGTAAATATATGGAATATGTTAGCCCTCTCCCTGAGAATGGAATAAAGGAATCTCTTTCGTGCAATGTATGTGACCATGTTTGCTTTTCAAAGGCAGGCCTTATTAACCACAAATGACATCATAGACATGCAACTATCTGCCAATATGACATCCAGCTTTATATCTCTTGCAGCCTCAGTAGCAAAGTGTATAGTTTATGGCAGTAGGGATGTCAGCATCCAGAAAGCAAAGCTACTGCAGGTAAGCTGACGTGTAATAAATGTGGTGTGACATGCAAGTCCCTTGCAGGTCTAATGAGTCACACGAGATGTCATCAATGACAAGATATGTAAACATGAGCATGTTCTTAATGGGAATTGAGTTGAAGAGGTTATACTTGGTCACATGTTTATTTTCACCATATATATTTTATCAGTTGACTTTGATCATCTCATCTTTGCACATTACTTTAGTAAACTATATGAAGACAGATTTACAATTCTGAATATATGATTTTCCATTCCCTTTTTAGGCTCTAAATTTAAATAATTAAATTAACTGAAACATTTCTTCTTTGTTCTTAAAGAAAAAATTGTAAACTTTATAAGAAATAACAAATATGCCTTTATTGCAACACTAAAAACAAAATTGAAGTCCCAATATTAACTTAAACATTTTTTTTATTCTCGAAGAAAAAATTGTAAACTTTATAAATAATGAGACAACAATAAACAATTTAAAATGCAATGAATCAAAAGTGATCATGCAGATTTGTCAGATTGCAGATTTGTTTAGTTTTCATTCCATATTTTGCACAAAAACATTGTTTCTCTCTGTTCAACCAAATGGTTTCCTTTGTTTAGCCATGTTGCTTTACTGACATCACTTTCCATAATGCTGTATCTTTAGGGGTCAGGATACTTAAGACTGTTTTGAAAGGAAACTGATAATGTTGTGTATTAAGAAATGGCATTATATCTTTTGGATTTGTTTTCTGGTAGTCTCTAATTATTTACTAGTAAAAAAGTTTTTTTCTCCCAAAATGACTCCTGTGAAGAGACATTTATTTGACCAGCAAATCAACTCTTCTCTCTGTGTATTTATTATATTCTAATATATAATTTAGTCTTTGAATTATACCATGTATTTTTTTCTTTTTGGGAGAAGCATTTGAAACTGTAGGAAATGCAAAGTTTAATTGTTGCTGCTAATCAATCTTCCAAGTGTATGTTATCATTCAAATTTGTTATAAGAATCTCCTTAATTGTATTGAACCTACAAACCTCACCCTTCCTTTTATATTATGAGGATTTTTTTTATTTTTTGAGAGATTTTCATGAATTTTTCCTTTGCTGTGCGTGTCTCTCTCTCTAAACAATTTCATTATTACAATACTTGTAAAAAAATAAGTTATCAAAAACTCTTTATACTTATTACATTTCTTGGGTGATGTCATTTCAGCCTATTATTATATATAATATAATATTATATTTACGACTCTTGTTCTCAAACGATCTTTACTTTCATTGCCACTTTTTCCAAGGTTAAAGCTAAAAGTCAAATCGGCCACCATCAAAGCCGCACAAATGCCAAAACTTGTAACCAACTTTGATTGGCCTTCCTCTTTTTATATCTAAGGATAGATATGATTTGAAACTTTTAAATTTATGTAATGTCTGGCTCAAATTAAATTTTATGTCATTTGTTATTTAAATATGCTTTTACTTTTGCCATTTTATCTGTTCTTGCTTAGATTCAGATACAATTTTATTTGTTAAAATCTATGCATTTGTCATCACATTATAAATGATAGTTTCTCCTAGAACTGGAAGCTGCTCCCAGTACATGTGTCTTCCGAATTTACATTATTCGGACAACTGTCCTCATCTTTGTTGCCATGTTTATCACAACGTTTGAACTGTTGTACGCTCTGGCCTTCTTCAGGTGGTTGGAATGTCGAACTGAACCCTTTTTTATTTTGCTCACTGGGGTAGACTGTTCTAGTTCCACGTGCCATGTTTAATGGATGTCAGTTATCTCCTGTTAATTCCCCTCTCTAAGTTCTCCACTGCCTTAACTAGTATTGAACTTACACTCTTTGGGTCCTGTCACTGGATCTAACTGCCTTCATCCACTGTGCCATATGTCCTTGTGGAGAACTTGGAGAGGGGAATTAACAGGAGAGAACTGATAACTGACATCCATTAAACATGGCATATGAAACTAGAACAGTCTACCCCAGTAAGCAAAATAAAGGGTTCAATTCGACATTCCAATCACCTAAAGAAGGCCGGAGCGTACAACTCAATAGTCTGAATAATGTAAATAGTGAACATAATACTTCATCTCAGAAATATAGACAGATACTGAAGGGCCGAAACGTAATAAATATGGCGACAAAGATGAAGACAATAGTCCAAATAATGTAAATAGTGTACATAATACCTCATCTCAGAAACATAGACAGATACATGTCTCTTCTTGTGGAATTTTATGATATTCATTGAACAGCAAAATGCCAAAGAACACTTTCAATTCATTTTTATTGCATGAATATCCTAACATTTTTGTCCTGTTAATAAATAATACAATGAATAATGATTTCAATAGATTATTAAACAATAGATACTCAAAGATCTTGGAGTGCATTCAGTTGTCCATGAGTTGTTTTTTTTTTTCAGATAATATACACATTACCTGTGAATACTTAGGAGTACCATTTTCTCAAGTTAGGCTCAATGATTTTAATAGCTTTTCTCCTTTGTTTTCTGAAACAATTGTCAATATAATGCACAAACTTCAGAGGCAATTGTGAACACTGCCGTCTCTTCTATTCTGTTACCAAATGCTTCATAAAACCCAAATACATTAACTGCTGAATAAGAAATTGCCAAAAACAACATAGCAATACATCTGATTTTTTTCAGTAATGCAGATGGCCTTAAACAGCCAATAGAAACAAGTGTTACTAACATTGACTTAAGGTCTCACGTTCGATCAAAACAATGGCAATATATGATGTACAAACAAATTTTTTTATAAATATTTCTGTAAAACAGAAATGAGTTTATGTAACTTAACATTGAATATACAATAGAAATATGTATTTATGTAATATAAACAAATTTCCATATATTAAAAGATTTCAACGTATATGCCTATATTTTACATGGTGTATTTAGCCAACAATTTTACATTCTTGTAGGTTTAGTTGAAGACCAACAAAAGTACTTTCAGACCTTTTTTTTTTTTCTTTTCCTTCCAGAAAACAAATTGTTCAATGTTTTTTTGAGCATATTTGGCATGCATATGCTATTATCAAAAGCTTTTTGTGGGTCAGTAGTGTTGTCTATAAATGTATTGTGTTTCTTTGCTAATTTTTTAGTGCTACAACATCAGTGGGTGGGTGTTAGGGTGGTGGTCATTTTTTATTTGTCATATATGGCACATCTATTTGAGATGTTTTATTTTGATTTTTTTTTTTTTTTTTACTGTGAAATTTATTTAGTATGTTCCTAAATTGAATGACATTTTTTTGATTTTGATTTTTTTCTCATTTAATGCTTCTGATATTTGTAGTCATATTTTAGATAAAACACATGATACACATATCCTCATAAACTGTACCTCTTATTCTGTAACCCTCTATCTCGAGTGGCTCTTGAGCCATGTACAGCATGAACATCATTGTAAAACAAATGACATTTTGGGTGATTTTTATACTTACATATCTGTTACTAGTGCCAATGGACAAATGTGGTGGGCCCTAAGTCCCTTATAAAGTTAGGTAAGGCCTAAAACCTTTCAATAAATGTATAGCTTGAATATGTGAAAAAATTAACTGGAAAATGTAAAAAAATGGTAACTATTTTTCTCTTTCTCATTTCTCCACTGATAAATAAAATATTATAAATTTTTATAATATTGCTAGGAATCGATAAGAAAAAAGTATAAGAAAGGGAACAAATATTCGAATTAAAATATAAATGGTAATATAAATTTTTGTAACTGTTTCCTCAATAGGACAAGTGGTGTCTGATGGGTTAAGAAAAAACACACATTTCTTTTTTTTTTTCCTGGAATAAAGCTTTTTATATCATCACAAATAAATTGCAGTTAAGCTTCTGTTATTCCCATTGTCTGCAATGTGGTGGAATTGTTTGCCTTTATACAATATATCAGTGTTATGTTACTTTCTGTACATGCGCACACACACACAGAGTAAGTAGCGATGTTTATGAATTTTCTTTCCCATTTGAAGAATGTTTTTCATAATGATAAAAATTTAAATAACTTATTCATTGATTACACAATTGAAATGTTATTTCAAAGACTAACTTGCTAATTATCTGATAATAGCTTTATTAAATTGAACATCAGCAACTAACAAAACAAATAAGAAGAAATCCAACAAATATTTATAATACAAAAATATTATAAAAATGATTACAAACTAAAATATTGTTAAAAAAAAAAAAATTACAATCATAACCACAAAAATTGAACCATCTTGCATTAATAAAATTTCAGTCAAATATGAATGTTCTTTTAAAATAATTTTCATAAATTTTCAATAATGCATGTTAAATGCACTTGCATAGCTGTACACGTAATAAAGTTGTGACAGAACTTTTGTCGATAGTCCAGGAGCTGTGTATTTGCCTCTGTGTGTGTGTGTATATATATATATATATATATACACACACGCTCGCACACACAGTGCATATATCTGTATTTTGCTCTCTCTGTGTGTGTATAAAGTTTTAAAAGTTTAAGCTTATTATTCTTTTTTTTTTCTTTTTTATCACCTGTTGATGGATCTGGAAGTAAAATGCTTGATGTGAAATGGAACATTATTCTATACCAGAATAATGGCTTCACTATCATTTACTGGGCCCAAGACTCAATGGCCTTAACAAAACAGTTGACTAAAATCGTTCTAAATTCTCTAGATGATGTAATTGATAAACAGACATACAGTGGTGAAAATTATGGTAATGAAGAATGAACTCAAAGAAAAAAAAAACTATGAATAATAATAACAGCTAATTATTTAAATAAGATAACCTCTGGTCTGATATTACTGTACTAAAACTGCCTTCAGTAAGCAATTCTCCAACCTAAGTGTAAAGTAGGAACAAAGTTTAGTTATGATTATGGTGATCCGATGATCATGGATTCATGACATAATCCCAATGGACAAAATCCCAGTCTCTTATCCCAAAAGTGGACAAAATTCCAAAGATAAGAAGATTAATTAATAAGGTTAGGTAAATGCTTGTTATCATTTAGTTATTTTATTATAAATTAACATACAGGATGCGATGGATAAATTGTCGTCCAAATTAGGCAAAAATGAAAATAACATGGACATCTCATTTTAACAGATATACTTACCAAAATTACACAAAAATATCTTGAAATGTATTCAATAAAATTGCCATTGGCTTCAACCATAGCATTTAGATGCCTTTGGAATCTCCTGCAACTCTTCTAGATGGTCTCTTTTTTTAAATTAGTGAATACTGCCATAATCCTTGCCTTCAGTTCATCTTTGGTGTTACAAGTTTGGTCTCTTGTTCAAATGCACCCCACACATAATAATCAAGGGGGTTGCAGCCTGGGGAGTTAGGTGGCCAGATTATTGGAATAATCCATACTAACTTCTCACCCCTCTGGCATAATACACTTCACACCAAAATCACCTATCAACCAATCAACACTAGTTTCAGCAAACAAGACTTCTCATTGGTTCAAAGCCTTAGAATTGTAGCAAATTCACGCAAAAATGCCTTTTCGCGCTCAGCTTGCTGGAGCCTACCTTTTTGACCGGAAACCTATAAATAGAAAATTCTGAGTCGCCTCAAACAGTCAGATTTTCACCCCTAGAGAGATGCCAAACTAAATCCATGCAAGTCAAAACCTTGACCTACGCAAATTTCTCTGATTCAACAAAACCACAAGCATGCTCTCTCTCAGGAACCTTTTCTAGCAATCACTTACAATACTTAAAAAGTGATATTTACTCACTACCTAATAAGTATTAGTAAACAATCAATCAAACAACTAAAGGTACGCAACTCCTACCAATTCTGAACAATAACTCAAACAAATTCATGCACCTACACTATTAATTGAACTCGCACAATTTCGTACATAACTAGACACTTAGTTCAATTTTATGAACAAATCTTAATAACAATTTCAAACACGCTGAAACATCCACAATAATATTCTACACAACCTCATTCATCTATCCTCATTTATCCATAAATATTCAACCCAATTGTATTTGTGAATTGTATATAAACCAATGTTATTGTTGCACTTTTAATGTTTGTCTTCACTTTTCAATTTTCTTGAATGATTTCTTTCCAAAATTCTTCTTTAATTTGTTGCGGACGAATGTTTTAGAACACCGAAAATCCTTCTAATAACTTAAAATATATTCACCAGTCTGCAACAAGATGTAAGGGGTGATGTGGTTGCAGAAATTGTCTGACAGCCATGACTGGGTTCTCCTGCTTGTGTGGCATGGTGCAGAGTCCTTTAGCCAGACATCGGGTCTTCCAGCAGCCACCCTCTTGATCCAGGGCAGCACTACCGCCTCAAGGCACTTGATGTAGGCCTCTGTGTTCAGTCTGAGGCCCTCACCAACAAATTCGGGAGTTCTTATCAGAGTGAGTTTTCCGAGATGCCATACCTTCGTAATCAACATTAGACTCATCCAACTCTTTCCAAATCCTCTGCACTGCCCTCAAATTGACACCCAAACACTCTGAAATGTTTGTATTGGAGCTTCTGGCGCGAATGTCTAGAAGTACAGCATGCCGTTTCCAAATTGCTCAACTAATTCTACTGTACTACAGTACTGTGCAATTGACAAAATGAAAAACAAACAAAACGCGCATGCGCGTAATTAAAATATAAAATGGCGACAATTTACCCATCGTGCCCTGTATGTAGTGGGGATCATCATCATCATTTTCTTAATGACATTAAAATTTGAATTAAAAGTTCCTTGAATTTGTTTCTTTGTAAAGACTTCAGTTTTTATTTATGAGACTGATCTTTTGGGATGATAAGAAGAGGTTGGGCAATGTCCACTGGGATTTTGTCCTGTACAATGTTCAATGAGGCCTGAGGTGTACTTGTCAAAAAAATAAATAATTCTATTTTTAGTCGACTGTTCTTTTATTCAAGTCGTTAGGATTTTGTACTCTGGAAAATGGTAGTCAAGCCTATTTTATTGCATGGATACACAAGATTTTATAAAAAAAAAAAATAGAAAGAAAAATAAGTACATCACTAGTGTCAATGTCTTCGTAACTATCAATTTTTTTTTTTTTTTTTTTTTTACTTAGTGTAAGTCTGAATAACTTTCATTTTTAATTTTAAATGTCAACAAATGTCAAATAACTGACAATAACAATTTTGCAATTTTTAATTATTTAAAATTTAAAAAGTAAGCGATATATTTGTAAAGAAATTAATGAATTAATTTATTGTAGGTATGTCCAATTTTGACCTTTTTAGCGTTTTTTTTTAGTTGTTTTTTTGTCAGTTGAAAGACACATTAATTTCGAAATTCTTGTAAAAATTAACTACTTGTTGGATTTTAATGAAAACTTCAGAACTTATTCAGAAATGAATGAACTTATTTTAGAAATGTTTGTCTTTGAAAGTCATGGTATAAATATTTTTTTTTTATATCTGTTACCCCCCTCGAACTTAATCTTATGAAAACACAAAAAAAAATTTATTTGCAACCTGAATTTTTTTTTTTAATTAAATGCACAAAACTCTGAAAAATCTAAATCATCGATTTTTTTTTGTTAAAAAAATGTCCGAAATTGTCCAAACTTTTACCTCAATTGTAAAAATACAAAACCCAATAAAACTAAGACAATATTTAATTAAGAAAGTTTTTAATGGCTTTTCTGAATAATATATACGAAGGTAATTATTATCTGAAAGAAAAAATTTTTTTGATGAACAATGAATTTTTACATTAATTTTCTTTTTTTTTTCAATTTTAAATACACAATATGACAAAAGGTTGTTATATATTTATACATTAAGTTCTTTCTGCAACCTTATGGAAATGATATATTATGTTCTCTACTTTTTAAAGATCATAAATTTGAAAGCTTATTAAAATCTGACAACCATAATTATTTTAAAAATAATTTTTAATATTCCAAAATTGTATTTAAAATCGTCTACAACGAAAGTACGGATGCACATTGTTGAAATAATGTCACATGAGTAGTTTCCTTTGATAGAAGCAAGTTTTTTTTTTTACTTCAGAAATGGCTTTGATTCTTTCAGTAACAAGAAAACATCGCTTGTCAAGTTTTCTGAATATCGTCGTATTATTTTCAATTTTTTTCTTTTTCTATTCAAATATAATCGAATATAGTGGGATAAAAGAAAATATCGACTATTTACAATTACAAAAAAAAAAAAAAAACGCCTGTGGAAGTCCACCCAAATTTTCAAGTTTGAAATCGAATGCATAAATTCATTGTACATTACTTTGGAATTATTATCCACACGACAAATTATCAATTAAAACGATTTTTGGAGTTTAAATTTTCTGGAGTTAGCTCGCTACTACTCAAACTAAAAAATACTTGTTGAGTCAAAACAAAACCAACATAGCATGTTAATTTTATTAATAAATAAAATAAAACTCATATTACTGCCATAAATAGAAAAAAATCTGCCTTAATAAAAAAGAAATAAAATCTCATTTCATTAAGTTAACCCGTTTCAATTAATGGTGTTTCATGTAATTTTTATAGTCTCAGAAAAATATTTCATGACTGAAATAATAAACCTCAATTTAAAAAAATGTATTTTTTTTACTGTTTTATTTTTACTTGTAAAATTTGATTTTCTTTCATAATTTAAATGTTATTTTCAGTGCAGAAACGTAAGGTAAAAAAAAAAAAAAATTTGAAAGTGAATTTTTAAAAAAAAAACCAGATTCACTTAAAATTAGAACGAATTATATCACTTTGGCGCTACCATCCAATAAATTTCCGTGCCGTAAGTTGTGAATATATTGACGTACATCAATTAACGCCTGTCAATTCCTTAAAAAAGGAACGACTACGGTTGGAAATATCTCTCTTAAAAAATTTTCTGATAAAAATGTAAGTAATGTTTCTTTCAAATTACATTAAGTATACTTTAATCATTCTAAATTTCCTAAGATAACAAAAGAAAAAGGTGTAATTGATTTTTCATGATTTTTTAACTAACAAACTATGATCTTTCCGACAGAAATGTCGATAAGTTCGATTTTACGAAATTTTTTGACTCGAAAAAAAAATAAGATTTTTAATAAAATTTTTAACATTTATAGGAAGGATTAAAAAATCTGAAAAAATATTCAGAAAATACTTTGGTCTTTCCTCTTTAATAACAACATAAATATTTAAACGTTAAAAATTGTTTTATCAATTTGGGGACCTTTTGTCGTCAAGGTATACCACTTTTTAGCGAAATATTGGACATACCTAATTTATTGTCAGTCATTTTCATGTATAGTTTTTAATGTGTTTTTTTTAGCGGTCTGTCTACTAAAAAAATTAAATGAGTTTTGTTTTTTATTCTAGCAAAAAAGTAAAATTTATTTTATTTTCCTTGGTGAAACTTCGAAAATTCGCTTATGCATTTTTTCAAATTACCGTAAAATCAACAAATTTTGCATTGTGTGAGCATGCATCGTGTGACCGTATAAAAATTCAGTATACAAATAAAAAAAATGGATATTTTAATTTACACATTGTTATTTTACGCATAAAAATACTGAGTCACGAGGGGAGCAACTATTACAGGTTTTATCAAAATTCTCTCTAGAATTACCTCCCTTTAATATTTAAAAAACCACACTTCCTTAAGATGATACAAGAAGTACTTATTTTCAATTATTGTTACTTAGCTTAAATATTTGTGCGTAAATATAGATAAATCGTTTTGAAAAATAATCATTAGATTAAATATAAGAATTATGTTGATTTAATATTTCGTATGAATATCATTTTTATTTAGGTGATTTTTTTTTCTTTGCTTTTTTGCAAGTAGGTATAACCAAATAGATTTTTCCCAAAAATGTAAAGTTTCTTTGGTCATATTTAATTTGAAATGAAACATTAAAATAGTAAATCAATCTAATAGAAAAATCATTATCTTCAAAAAAATTCTTAATGCAATATACACTTGCAAAAAAAAAAAAAATTCTTACAATACAAAATGTTTCATCTTTCAAATGGCTGGTAAGCCATAAAATGTTTCATCTTTCAAATGGTTGGTAAGCCATAAAAAAAAAACCCATTCAATCTTAGACTTAGTGAATATCTATTTTTTATGACTTTTAATGCTATAATATGAAAATAAGGTGTAAATGCAGTGGAACTCACATGTAAAATGTTAGAATATTTATGCAATATTTTTTTACTCTCTGATGATTTAATCTAATACTTTTCACTTTTAACCAGTTCTTCAGTGACTGCAAATAGAACCATGTGCAAGTAGTGTAATGGTTATCAGCCTGAAAAATAAAATTGGTGAGCCAAGTTCAAATCCTAACTTAATCAGTTGCATTCACTTTTGCACTAATATCTTTGAGAAAAGCATGAATCTATCTGTCTCTTCTCACTCATCTATGTGATAAATAAGTTACACTTGAGTAGCAACCACTTTAAGATTGATTTGTTTGTTGTTTTTTTTTTTTGGCTTACCAACACTTTACAGGTTATTTAACCCTAGAACACTAATCATCAATTAAAGTTACCCCACTATTAACCATGGGTGTATCATACCCAATTTTAAAAATATCAAAAAAAATATTAAATATAAATCTTTATTTGAAATATTTTACATGCAGGCACTTCAAACTTTGTACTATAACATTAATAGGAACTGAAAAACATTATTTAGGTAAGAAAACCAGGTACTGAAAATTGTAATTAAAAATAGGAAAATTTGTGCTGGGTACCTATGGTTAGTGTTCTAGTGTTAAAGTTGAAATATATTTATATATATTGTAAGAATAATTTTTTTATTTTTTTTTTAAGGGAATATTGCATTAATATTCATTTTGAGAATAACGATTTTTGCTGATACAACTCCTACTATTTAACCCATACCTGGGAAGGACGAGATGGATTCATATCTTTCTCAATGGTATTTGCATGTAAGCAAATGTAAAGAATTTGACTAAAGTTTTTTTTAAAGAAAATTTCTGGTGTAATTATTCTTAAGTTACATTTTGTAGGAAACAAAACTATAAGAATTTTAAAATGTCTTACATAAAGCTGTCATTATTCATTTTTTCTTTGTCTTTATTTCATACTTTCATTTTAATTGCATGTCATAATAGCATTAGTGGTTATAACAGTCTTGAATTCAAAACTCTGGAGGAGAGAATAGGATACCACTCCACTATCTTTCCCAAGAAATCATATCAATTTACAGATAATAAAGAAAAGGAATCTTTGTGGAAAATCATGATCATGTCCTGAATGAGATTATGTATAGATTAGCACTTTTGCCTAGAATTCAAGTTCATTTGCATTCACCAGGGCTCAGCTTTGGATCAAAGTGTCACTTCCTGTTCCTATGCCCAGAATCAGTGTGTAGTGCCTGTACACTGTACAAAAATTTTATTTTAATCCTTTGCCAGAAATCATCAGGATACTACCTTGGTTTATCCATATTTCTTAGGGTAATGGATTTAATTGACAATTTCTTTGATCTCTAATATGTGACAGGTTGTATTAGCTTACATGGTATTGACAACAGGGAGTAATCTTTGGTCTGACCTGTTGGGTTCATGCTTTTCACAAGACAAACTGAATATAAACTACTTCAGCTTGAATTGGAATTCAGTTTGCTAATCTCATTTTCACATCGTTAACCACTAGGTCACTTCTGTTTCTCAAAGTGAAAATTTATTAATCATGAAAAATTAAGATGAGAGTTCTTCTTATAAATCGGTTCAAATGATATATCTTGTGTTTAGTTATTTCTTAAAGGATCTTATAGAAATCAGAATTTTGAAAATTGGTATTGGAATATTTATAAATAAAAAAAATTAAAAAAAAAAAAGTAGTTTTATATTTTTGTCTATACTCAGTCCTTGGAAAAATAAAAAAATTCAGTCTGAAAAGGTATGCAATGTTAAAACCAACATCTGCAAGGAAGATGATAATAAGTAGGTTAAATTGATTCATTCATGTATAAACAAAACTGATTACTATTTCAGTAAAAGAGATAAAAAAAATTGTCTCTGGATTATTCCTTTGTACACAAAAAGCATTTAAATCTTTTACTTATCCTAAATGAAGACAATCTTTGAACTTTTTTCTTTTCATATCTGAATAAGGAGGCATGAAATGATCACAAATCTTATGTTTATGTCTTAATCTCTTAAGCCATTAGATAAAGAAATAATCTCTGTTTAATCTCCTTAAAATATATCCTAATCTCTAAATACAGTCTTGTGCTGTGTATGTGCACATGTTTAAGACACGTCTTCATAAATTCCACCTGTACTGATATTAATTTGATCAAACTTATTTTAATTGTAATTTTTTGCTAATTATTTTTAAATGTATTGTTGCAAATGATACAATATTAAAACTATAAATATGAAATCTTCTAACTTTATTTTTGTACCCAAAATGTAATGGGAATATCTTATGGCCTAATTGCAAAGCACAATTGACTTGAAATCAGTTACCCTGATTAAAAAAGAATACAGTTTTGATTCCTTTTGGGAGGCACATTTTCTTAAGACATTCACTCTGTATGCCAGTAGACATTAATTTCAGTATCTAATAAAATGGATATCTGCTCAAATGCATATAGTCACTAGATATATTTATATTGTATCAAAAAAAGCCATTAATTGCTTAATATATATATATATATATATATATATATATATAATATGCAGTAGCCTTTCTTTCAAACATGTTTTGTTGAACATGACAGGCAAGGAAAATGAATTTTTTATTGAGTTTTTCTTGCATTCTTACATTTTTCCATTTCATGGGGGTAAGGGAGTGTAAAAGTTGTCTGTAGTGTCCATTGTCCCAAGCATTTACAACCACTTATTTCAGTGTAAGAGAAGCACTCTATTTAAAACATCTACTACCCAGTATTAGTCTATATTTCTGAGATGAGGTATTACGTACACTATTTACATTATTCGGACTATTGTCCTCATCTTTGTCGCCATATTTATTACAACATTGTATGCTCTGGCCTTCTTCAGGTAGTTGAAATGTCGAACTGAACCCTTTATTTCACTCACTGGGATAGACTTTTAGTTCCACAAGCCATGTTTAATGGATGTCAGTCATCTCCTGTTAATTCCCCTCTCCAAGTTCTCCACTACCTTAAACAGGTATTGAACTTACACTCTTTGGGTCCTGTCACTGGATCTAACTGCCTTTGTCCAGTGCCATATGTCCTTGTGGAGAACTTGGAGAGGGGAATTAATAGGAGATAACTGATGACTGACATCCATTAAACATGGCATATGGAACTAGGACAGTCTACCGCAGTGAGCGAAATAAAGGGTTCAGTTCGACATTCCAACACCTGAAGAACGCTGGAGCGTACAATGGCCGAAACGTTGTAATTAATATGGCCAGAAAGATGAGGACAATAGTCCGAATAATGTAAATAGTGTGCATAATACCTCATCTCAGAAATATAGACAGATACTGAAAGGCCGAAACGTTGTAATAAATATGGCGACAAAGATGAGGACAATAGTCTGAATAATGTAAATAGTGTACATAATACCTCATCTCAGAAATATAGACAGATACTGAAAGGCCGAAACGTTGTAATAAATATGGCGACAAAGATGAGGACAATAGTCTGAATAATGTAAATAGTGTACATAATACCTCATCTCAGAAATATAGACAGATACTGAAAGGCCAATACGTTGTAATAAATATGGTGACAAAGATGAGGACAATAGTCTGAATAATGTAAATAGTGTACATAATACCTCATCTCAGAAATATAGACAGATACTGAAAGGCCAATACGTTGTAATAAATATGGTGACAAAGATGAGGACAATAGTCTGAATAATGTAAATAGTGTACATAATACCTCATCTCAGAAATATAGACAGATACTGAAATTCCGAAACGTTGTAATAAATATGGTGACAAAGATGAGGACAATAGTCTGAATAATATAAACAGTGTACCCAGTATTAATCTCACCTTATTTAATAATGGAAATAATATGCTAGAAATCTTTTCTACAAAGTAACAGTTCTTAGTTAAAAAACAAAGAAAAGAAAAAAAGTGTCTGAATGGAGCTTTCTCTTTGTTTTATTTGGAGTAAGAGCAATGAATAGATATGAGGTGCTGCTGAAAATTTCATGGTTCAACCCACTTCTTAAAATCTAACCAAATTACCAAACATAATATTTTTTTCTTTGTCAGACTGAATTTTTTAGTACCACTTTGTATATATATTTGATATTTAGTAATTCCAACCATGAAGAGCAAGCCAGGTTAGACAGCTTGGTTCATAATATATTTAGGAATTGTGTGCATGTAAATTATATTTGCTGATATGCACAGATATTGTGATGTTTATCTGCATGCCTTTCATCTCAAGTGTGTTTTCTTTCATTAGATTTCATATATCTTGATGTCATGTTGACAAAAAGAAATTAATGCCATTCTAAATATGGAAATATTTTGTGCTTAAATAATGAACTAAAAAGAAAAAAAATTTTGTATGTTTCAAAACCAAATTTATCTGAGCATTCATGATATTCTGCATTTTGGTTAGTTTGCTTCCAGCACAAAAGTCGGTATTCATCTCAGATTTCTTGGCTGCAATTTTGTCTCTTTGTGTTTGTCTGTCATGATTGACTACTTTCTCTTTATTCTACTATTTCTTAGTGACATTTCTTCTTGACTTTATCTTCTTTCTACAACTTTGTCACTATTACAGCAACATCTGAACTCATTTCTGACTATGCCATTTTAAACCATAGATGAAACTCTATCTTCATGTACAAGTAATAAAGACTTGAACATTTCTCTTGAATTACACACATAATAGACAAATATTATGTCATTTCTTATAAATAT
>OZ038492.1:104478700-104613700 GCA_964036315.1 Acanthosepion esculentum | reverse complement strand
AATCTACAACTGTTATTTATGCCAAATGGAATCTTTATACAAGATGATCTGTCTGTTTCTGAGATGAGGTATTATGTACACTATTTATATTATTCAGACTATTGTCCCCATCTTTGTCGCCATATTTATTACAACATTTCGGCCTTTCAGTATCTATCTATATTTCTGAGATGAGGTATTATGTACACTACTTACATTATTCGAACTTTTGTCCTCATCTTTGTCACCATATTTATTACAACGTTTCGGACTTTCAGTATCTGTCTATATTTCTGAGATGAGGTATTATGTACATTATTTACATTATCCGGACTATTGTCCTCATCTTTGTCGCCATATTTATTACAACGTTTCGGCCTTTGTACACTCTGGCCTTTCTGACATCCATTAAACATGGCACGTGGAACTACAACAATCTACCCCAGTGAGCGAAATAAAGGGTTCAGTTTGACATTGCAACCACCTGAAGAAGGCTGGAGTGTACAACGGCCGAAACGTTGTAATAAATAGGGTGACAAAGATGAGGACAATAGTCTGAATAATGTAAGTAGTGTACAAGATGATCTTGTACAATTGTCTAAAGATAACAGTTGACATAAAACTCAAAATAAAATCTCTAGCTTGGTATTTCTGAATAGATTCTTTGTTGTTGCTATGTTTGTATTGTTTTATATATGTGAGTTATTATATATTATGACATGTTAATTTACAATCTGAGATTCTATTTCAATAAGAAATTCAAATTTATCTTCTTTGGTTATGACTTCTTGTTAAGAAATGAAGATCGTAAAGAAAAAATTCTTCTCTTGAAGTCCTTAAAAATAAACATATCCTAGGGAAACTAACGCAATATAAATAAAAAGGCAATATATTAGCATCCTGGTCTCAATAGTTAGTAATGAGATTCCATTATGTTCACTTTGTGTGCTACTATGACAAGGGAAATCTCATTATGAAGTTAGATTATATCTTAGAACTCATCAATATTTAATCACTTTGTGTTATTGTGACACTAGGGCAGTGGGTCTCAAATGGTGTGTCTGGGCTCACTGGTGCACCCTGGGAGATGTCTAGGTGTGCTCTGGCATTCCAGAGAAATGTATATCCAGATATAAGAAATGAATATATTTACTTTATTATATTGCTGTACACATCTCGTTCATATTTATGTGAATTAGGCTTTTCTGATCTCACCACAATTAAATGCAAAAAGAGAGGAACTCTTCAATGTATTGAGGAGAAAATGAGAGTTTGCCTATCAAATATACTCCCAAACATTGAAGAAATTGCTAAGACTCCTCAGGCTCATGTTTCTCGTAAACACAATAATTAATAAACTTACAATATGTTTCATTTTATTTTATTTTTTATTGCTTTATTTCTTTTCTGCAATATTTGACTTCATTATAACATATTTTCCTGAAATTTGTATATAGTGTTCCTACAATTATTGGTAGGATTTCAAGTGCACCCAGACTTCAAAAAGTTTGAGAACCACTGCACTAGAGACACACCCATGTAGAGTGGGAAAGTAGGATGTCTTCTCCATCTCAAGTGTTTCTGTTTTATGGCCAGCAAATGGGCTCTTTTGAAATTTTCTAAGTGGGGTTCACTTTGACTGAAGGAGAGGATGAGGGTTTTTGGAGACCAAATGACAACAAACTGGACATTGATTATCTTTAGGTCCTGGTCTATATTAACGGTCATGCTTGTGATCACGAAGTCAGTTTTGTTCTGCCCTTGGCATGAGACAGATTTGTCCGTTGTTTAGTTCCCATTGCCACCCGTTTGTAATGCCAGCTACAGGTTGTGTAGATGGGTGAGGAGTTAGTTGGAGGAAGAACTGATCTAAGTTGTCTCAAGTTTCACCTACCTATCAACCAAGACAAAACCTTGAATAAAATATGTAAATATGATATTGCAAACATGTGGTATGTTAGTAAGAAATTACTTTTTATTGGTGAAATGATTTGTAATGTTTCATTTCAAAACAAGTATGTAAAAGCTAAGGCTTATGTGTTAAATATACTACAAACTTATTTGGTAGTGACTGGTTGAAATTATTTGAGCTATGGGATTTACCTATAAATATTTATTGCATAAATGTAAGTGGACAAGCTGCCAATTAAAAAAAAAAAAACTGAAAATTTAAAGGAAGAATTGATGTTTTCTGGATGTTCTGATAGATGAGTTGGGTGTCAGGGTTCCAAAGTCAAAGCAAAATTTCAAGTACAAAAAGGATCAATGCCAGTATTTAAATGGAAATGTAGTGTACCATTCACAGCATTGGATCAAGTCAACGAAGAATTAGGCAGACTTGAAAAAATAGCTGTAATTGAAAAAATTGACCATTCAAAATTTTCAGCACCAGCAGTGAATGTAAAGAGAAAAAAAATAAATTTGTGTTTGTGCTGATTTTTTGACAGGTTTAAACAAATTTTTAGTACCCCCATAACTATCCATTACCAAGTCCAGAGGAAATTTTTGCAAATTTAAACAGTGGAAAAAGGGATTGTATAAGTCCAACTGTCTTCCTTTTGGGATAAAAGTGGCTCCAGCTATATTTCAACAAGCTATGGATACTATGCTTGCAGATTGTGATTTCACAGTTGCTTATCTGGATGATATATTAATTAAAAGTGTATTTAAGAAACAACATATCGGGCATGTGAAAAAGAGATTTTGAAAAATATGAGAATAGGGGTTCAAATTTGGTGAGGAAAAGTGCAAATTGTTTTTGCCTAAAATCAAATACCCAGGAAAAATTATTGAACTTAACTTAAAACAATATTTTGGTCAGTCGGCAATTTTCCTGGGTTCCTTTTCTTTCAGAAGTGTTCGGGGTCCACAGCATCTGGTACAGGCGTTTCGTTGGTCGATTCAATTTTGTAGCAGCACTTTCATCTCTAGTCGACAGACTTTGCTGTCTTCATTTCAGTGGGCAGTCCATTTGGAATCGGGATGATTTTGCCCAGCGACGTTGATCTGCCACTGGTCAGACGGAAACTGAAAATCCTATTTTAGATTTTTGTTGTCCCCAAAGACAGTCACGTGGGTGCTCTTCATCCTTGACCAGGCACGCAGGATGATGGGGCGCAAATCACGAAGTGTTTGTGTGATGGCCAAAATTTCAATCAACGCTTAGTAGGGTCCAATCACGTGAATCGCAGCAGGAGATCCTGATGGTGCCTGGAATTCACTTATGATCAACCGCCTGATAGCCACAAAATTTTGGAACCAGGTCATTCTCGCGTCGGGTCACTTCAAAGTTCCCGGGCCCGTGGCTTGTGGGTGGAAGAGTAGTGAAAGAGGGAAAGAATTTGTGAAAAGAAGAGGAGGGTATGGCTGATCATGGAACATATTCGCTCGCAAATTGGAAGCATTGGATTTTATCTATTTTTATTTATTTATTTTTTTTTTTTTTTTTTTTTATCTAACTAATTTTTGACTAGAATTTGAGATTTTTCTTTGGGAGTGCTTTTTAGCCTTATGGTTAATGAAATCGCGGGAACATCACTACATATATATATATATATATATATATATAACCTACTTTTATAACACTATAATTTATAAAATTTCCCCTACTCTAACATCTCCCCATATCTCTTTCCATTAATCCTTTACATTCTTTTATCTATATATTTTAAAGTTATTTTTAAACCCCTTTTTATTCCTATTTTAAATTAATATTTAATTCTTCATAAACCCCAAATTAATGTAATAAGGTTAATATTCAGGTTTAACTTTATAAAACTTCTTCCCTTTAAGACAAATAATTTCTACCCTCCCCTGACCTCTGCCTTGTGCCTTTCGTCTGACTGAAACATTGAAATGGATATATTCTGTATTAATTTTTTTGAATGGTGTTTTTTAGATTTCACAGTTAAATTTTTATTTTTGACAGAAACTTTATCCACACTGGGGTTGATAAGACAGACAGCCGATATTTTCGTCAGCTGAAATAAGCTATCCCCCCCCCCCCAGTATGAAGTGATTTTGGATTTTATTGTTTATTATTTGCTCTGTAATAATAAATACATTGCATTTTTTTTTTTTTTTGGATCTGTTTTAATATTTTATATTACTAGGATCCACTTGGATTATATACTAATGGATTTGTTACCTT
This sequence comes from Acanthosepion esculentum, assembly GCA_964036315.1. Classification (NCBI taxonomy): domain Eukaryota; kingdom Metazoa; phylum Mollusca; class Cephalopoda; order Sepiida; family Sepiidae; genus Acanthosepion; species Acanthosepion esculentum. The sequence goes on along the minus strand of OZ038492.1, from coordinate 104,609,571 downwards.
TACTCTCTCTCTCTCATATATATATATATATATATATATATATATATATATATATATATATATATATAAAAGCTGAAAAATGATATACAAATTAGATAAAAATAGCTAGTTTGAAGTTGATTTGCTGTTAAGATTTTGTTTTTCCTAATATTAATATTGCATGGATTAAAAAAGGTTAATGATTTACTGCATTCTAAGAGATTAAAATTACTTAGTTTGTATTTACTGATTGATATTTTTCAAGATTTTAGCAGAACCTCCTGAGCAAAATATTAACATTTGATGCTATGTAGATGCCTGCTACTAAGATTCAACTTATTAAAACTGATAACTGATCTTCTATTAGTAAAAGAGATTTAAGCCTCTTCGTGCTTACTTATTTTACTTGTATGCGATTAATCAAAGGTGCTTTGTACGTAGGTTATCACCTTGCAGACTGGCTTGTCTTTTATCCAAGCTTCTTTTTTTTTAGTCAGAGTAACCAGTTCTTAAGAGGACTGCTCACAGGACTGAACAGCTCTATCTACTTGCAGATAAATCACTGATGACTTATATTAGGAGAGATTATTTCATACCTTTCCTTAGAGCATGGCATGAAATGAATCCAAACAGTCTTAGTTGGAATTTGAATTTGGTTTACCAATTCCATTCACTGTTAGGCCACTCTGCTCATACTTCTGTTCTTTATGAAAGGTACAAAGAAAATATAAAGTCAAATTAAGATTTTGACTTGAAGGTCTTTTTTGATTTAAAAATTAAATTCTTACTAACCTTTTAAAATCTTTGGTTAGAAGGTAATGCCTGTTCTTTTTTGAAAATGTTAATCAGGATTTTTTTTTTTTTTTTTTTCAACTGATAAAATATAAAGTGTGTCGAAGCCCAGGGGAAACATTTGCACTATTATTTCTTTTTCATACATCTAACCATTTATGTAGCTACCCTTCTGGGCACATTTACAGGACAATGAGCTCTCTTAGAATTTCTGTTTTATAGAAAAAAATGTCTGGCAAACATTCACACGGGGATCAGTGAATGCTTATGAGATGCTGCTGTAAAGCAATAGCATTCCTAGAGAGAAAGAAAAAACTGACTTTTATGACAGGCCCTACAGTGGCAGGCCAGCAGCTGCAGTGAATAAGGATAAGGCCAAACAAGCTGATATTCTGATTTCATCTGTTAAAGCAATGGCTATTGTAAAACTCTGAGAAAGCCTTCAAGTGAGCTATGGTAGCCTGTAGTTTAGTGCAGTCTCTTGGTCACTCAAAAGTCTGTGCATTGTGTGTTTCCAGAATGTTTACTTCATTCAGGTGTAGAGGGTTGTTGCTGCTTAAGAGCTTTCATAGATGCACAAAATTGATATAACAACAAGATCTGCAATTTTCCAATGATGAAATGAAAGATGTAATTTGCATATGGTTAAGAAAGCAGCCAGTAAGATTTTACTAAACAGCTATATGTGACCTCATTCTAAAGTGTAAAACCACAATTGAAAAGGGAGTCCTGTGTTGAGGACTACATTTGGAATACTGAAATTTTTGTATTTATTTTGGTATGTTTTGTGTGCTTCTACTGGTAAATCTGTTGTAATAAGAAGCTAATTACTTTTTGACAGATCCTCATAAAATACAGAGGTATGAAAGAAAGATGATTAAGATTTCTTTTTATTGTTTTCTATCTCTTGTAGCTACAACTCATCAGTTAGTATTTATGTATATACATATATACTTATATGGGTCAGAATTTCAAGTCTTCTTTCTCAAGGGCATTAACGCTAAACAACATCTCCCTGGTTGGTGGATGAATTTGAAGATTCATCACTATCTCCAAATACAAATGTCTTACCTTGAGGCCATTGTACTTTTGTTACTATGATACACACATTTGCTAATTATAAATCTGCTATTGTTGCTATGTAAATTGTTTGGTGTTCAAGTGGTTTCAATGAAAACCACCAGGTGGCAGTACTGGTAGCAGCCATGTTGGTACAAAGTAATTCCAGTATGAAATCACATAAAGGAAGCGGCCATATTGGAAAAGTTACTAATCAGTGATTACATCTAGCAGCTTCTATTGAAGAATACTAAAGGCATATATTATGCACTGATAGATGAAGAAATAAAAAAAACATGAAATGAAGCAATTGGTCAGAGGATTGGCCACACCTGATTATGTGGTTGAGGGGGTGGATATCTGGTTGTATATCAAAATGTCCATTCTTTTTTTAGTTCAGCTTTTTTATTTTTATTTCAAAACTGTTGATAGATTCCAGCTGGCTTTCTTACAGATTGTCTTAATCAAAAATAACTTCAGATATATTAGAATAAAGAAAAAACATACACGTACGTACGTACATACATACATACACACACATATATATATATATATATATATATATATATATATATATATATATCTCAGAATTTTTAAAAGAATTATCCTTATTTATTTCTGACAAGGTTTTTGTTCCTTTTTGCAACACTCAATTCCTTTTACATTATGTGGCTGTAATGCAAGCATCAACAATTGAAAATAAATGATTTGTTTTTAACGACTTATCAACTCATTATGGGTTATTTAAAGCCAAAACATTTTTTTTTGTTAGGGAATATTACATTAAATTTTTTTTTTTTTTTGACAACAATATCCTATTATTTAACCTATAGCTGGGGAAAGAAGGGATGGATTCATACCTTTCCCAAGGGTATTTGTGAATAAGCGAATGTAACAAGCTCTACTGGAATTCAAACACAGCTCTCTGATTTTTCATTCCAAGTCATTATCTAAATCACCACCCACACATCCTTCAGCAATTGAAAATAAAGAAGATTTGAACATACATCCTGTATCCATAGGTGCGTGTCTTACAGGGATGATGCCTTAAACAATTTGACTAAAGAGACCCTCAGCAAAGAAAATTTAGTTTTAGCCATATTCTTTGATTTATCTGCTTATGTAATGGTTGTAAAGATTTTTAGATTTCATGACAATGACTTTTTTTTCTTTTTTTTTTTTAATTAGATAAACCTTTCTTTAATCCTTAAATTTATTCCATTAGTCGTTGCATCAAAGGTAGAATATGAAAAATTACAGAGGAAAAGTTAGTAATCCCAGAAATTTTTCAACCAAGTTGTCTTGCTTGGTATCATCCGCCCCCTCTTTTTTACTGTTTTTAAAAATTCTGATATTAACTTCTCTTGGTTTCTTGTCTGATGCTTTAACAATCATATCGCTTACCCTCACTTTCTACCCTCCCCTTTTATTTTTCTAATGTATACTTCAGGCATTATGTAAGTTGAGTCATAAGAAAAGGGTAATCTTTACCCTAAAGATGTAAAGAAACTTACAGAATGGAACTAAGGAGCAAAAAAGCAAGAAGAGAATTTTGGGGATTGTCTGGTAATGTAAGAGTGATGAGCCAAGCAGCTAGCAATTTGACATTCCTGTCAGGTGTTGCCTAATCAGGTTTCTTTGCTCCCTCTGTTACAGAACTGTCACTATATTTAGAAACTCAGAAAAACCAGATGGTAGGAAGTGTGTTAAGGCGCTTAAAAAGGGTCTCACCCCAAGGCTGTCAGTTTTACTGAGAAACACTAGGTTGTTTGGAATGTGGAGGGTGCACCTACCTTAGTAATATAATTCATGCCAGCAAGTTGTTTACTTTGGGCATAACAATATTTGATATTTTTTCCCCAAACAATGCTTCTCTGTTTATTTGCTACCAGCTCTTCAGAATGCCAATTCAGAACATTAAAAATTAAAAACAAAAATACTTTAAATCACTGGCTTTACAGGGTGCAAATCTTAAGCAGTTTAATGAACTTTCTCTATGTATCTAATATGTTAAAGAAGTTCTTTTATTAAAAATTTTAGATGACTGAATACTTCAATGTTACTGTTTCTGCTATTACCATAATCCATGAAAATAAGACTTTTAGAAACGGACAAGTATATTTGATGGCATATAAAACCATTTATTTTTCCTGAAAAAAATGACTTACAGATCTTATATACAAAGTTTAGGTTATGATAACAAAAATAAAATGAAGACAATAGTCTGAATATAAGTAGTGTAAATAATAACTCCTCATCCCAGAAATTAAAACAGAAAGTTTTGGTATCCGGTTGCTTATCTAGACTCTATAGACTACCAGTACTTGTACCTAAGTTTACTCCATAAGGCTTTAATGTTTACCTAGATGCCATAGACTACCAGTACTTTGAGGTAATCTTGCATTAAATGTAAAAAAGCAAGAAAACTTTATATATGATGCAGAGTTATCTGGTAGGTTAATGTTTATTCAGATGCTGTAGACTACTAGTAGCTTTAGCTAGCCTTACACCGTTATACTATAATGTTAAAAGCCAGGCTTTATATACAAAGTTAGGATATCTGGTAGGCTGATATTGACTCGGATGCTATTGACACCAGTACTTGTACCTAATCCAACTCCATAATATCGTAATATTAAATATAAAAGGTAGAATCTTAGATGGCATCAGTCAAATTCTATACATGTTTAGCTTATTTTAGAAATAGTTGACATTTTTGTTTAAATTTTTGATTAGTAAATAATAAATGTTTTTTTTAATTTCTTTGAAGACAAGTTAATTACCATTAAATTTTTATTAGTATTTCTTTCATCTTGTTTCTCTTTTTATTCCAACTCACAGACTGACGAACAGTTATAAATTCTTTATTGTCAAATCACTTCCTGTTTATAGAATTTCTATTTGCAAACGTTAAGTAACACTAATCTTATCATTTTCAAGGATTTTCAGTAGAACTAAAAATAAAATTTAACATCGTTACCAGAATGTATGCTAGCTTGATATACAATATTATCAGTTATACATTGACCATTTAAGGGACAGATCATATTTTTTTCAGCAGTTACATTCATTTAAAAAAAAAAAATCAATGTTGTCTTTGTTGGAAATATATTTGTTATGGTACCTTAATGAAATCTGATCTTTATAATATAGATAGTAAAAAAAATAAAACTTTTTCCCTTTTCATTCTTACAGTACTTTGTTTTTATTTGGTTCGGCATATGCTTTGCTTTTCATATTAATTTGCTAAATAAGAATATTGCTTATTATTTTGGTAAACATGCAGAATAAAGGCACCCTGCATGTGCATAAAGCCTTGTTTTTAACATTTAATATTATAGTACATACATAAACTCTTGTAATTTACACAGTGGCTGTAGACTGATTATGCAGAAATGAAGCCAACTTTATTATGTACAGAAGCTGCAGATATATATATGTATAATCAAATATAAGATTTTATTATATTTACTAATATGCCACAATGGCATGGCTGAAAGAATTGAATGCTTAATCCTTCTATTATGCAAACCTAGTAAACTGTCATTAGCAGTTAATAGACTTGGAGTCAACTCCCTTGGATAGATGTTTTTTTCTCAGTTTATATTTAATTAAAAATAATTTTGAAACTAGTGGCCCAATTGGACTAGAAATTACTTTATTTATCACATTAGGGTATTTTAACAGTTAAATGTATGCTTTTGGCCTGTGTTATGGTACCTTAATGAAATCTGATCTTTATAATATAGATAGTAACAAAAATAAAACTTTTCACTTTTCATTCTTACAGTATTTTGTTTTTGTTTGGTTCGGCATATGTTTTGCTTTTCACATTAATTTGCTAAATAAGAATATTGCTTATTATTTTGGTAAACATGCAGAATAAATACAGACCTGCATGCGCATACAAAATAAGATTAAAATGTACAAATTTCACTGTTTTAATTGTGGTGGCAAGTTAGTGCATGTAATACAATAAATGTTAAAACTGACAATGCAGAAGAAATCATGTTTTTTTATGACAAGTTCTATTGTTATTCTGAACTTAAGGAAAAAGTTTTATAATTAAAAAAAAAAAATGAACGCATATTTTAAAAGAAAAATATCTATAACATTTACAGAAATTACTAATTACAAGTTGTTACTAAGTATTATGCTGTAATGTTTTATATATATATATATATATATATATATATATATATATATATATATATATATATATATATTATCTCACTGATAACATGACTCAGTTTCATGTACAACACAATCTTCAGGTGCTGAGTAGACACTGTGACAATTTAACTTTCCAAAAATATCTGGTTATCACAACGTTGGTGCAGTTAGATATACTGGGATTACAAAATTTAGATTTGTGAATATTAATTTTTTTATATTAAGCATAAAGGGAGATTACTTGTTTTATTTTTTTTAAAAAACAAACTGTAATTTACATTAAAAATGAATCTGGATCACTGTATTTAAGTGGATATTTATTTTCATACCAACATGTAACTATCAATTCATATCTCTTGTTTAATAAGCTAGGGTTATTTACGTGTTTTACGATAACTAATTTTTCAACAAGATACAAGTTAAACTATTTCCTTTCCCATTATAAGAATTGGCTCTTGCTATAATATTCCAGGTGATAAAAGGTGTATTACCATCATTCTTTAATTGCCAGAAATATTTAGAGAGAGAGAGTGCAGTTCTGTTGTATTTTATATTGCTTAAAGTCTTTTGATGATGGTAGAAATGAAATTTCCAAGGATTTTCAGTAGAACTAAAAATAAAATTTATCATTACCAGAATGTATGCTAGCTCGGTATACAATATTATCAGCTATGCATTGACCATTTAAGGGACAGATCATATTTTTTCGGCAGTTACATTTATTTTAAAAAAATCAATGTTGTCTTTGTTGGAAATATATTTGTTTAATATAATATGTGGAATATAGATTTATTTATGTTATTAATGCAGCTATAAGTGATCTAGACATTTTTGTTTAAAATCGTTTTTATTGTAGGTAAATGGTTAAAGTGCTTAAGAATTAAATTTAGGAAAATTCTTCCGATATTAGTTTGAACATTATGATTAAAAGGTACATACACAAACACTTATAATTTACACAGTGACTGTAGACTGATTATGCAGAAATGAAGCCAACTTTATTATGTACAGAAGCTGCAGATATATATATATATGTATAATCAAATATAAGATTTTATTAAATCACTGTATTTATAAATTTTACTTACTCTTTGGCACATGAAAACTGAACATTAAGAATATGATTGAAGAAAGTTTTTCTTTTTTTTTCTCGTTCTTGACTTAGGCATTTGGTTACAAATCAAATATATATTATATAAAACACACACACGCACTATTTACATAATTTTGACTGTTGTCTTCATCTTTATTGTCATATTAATCTTTCAGTTGTTGTACACTCCAGCCTTCATTTTTTATCCACTGGGCTATTTGAAAAAAATGGTTGTTTGAGTAATCCAAAAGAGTTCTGATTTCAATAACTGGCCACAACAGAGAGAAAAAATTAACGTATTGAATGTAGTCAGTGAAGTGTATGCCCGTATAGAATGTAGGCACTGACAATTTAGCTACCATATTCCCAAGTAAGAATGGCTATAGAATGTGTATGGCGTATAGAATATACAAAATAAACCATATAATTGTGCATACATTAGTCTATAATTTTTTCTTTTAAGTTCATAGGATTTGTGGCATGCTAGGAGTAACCATCCTTCAAGCATTTCTCTGTAGAATATAACCCACAGACAGAATTACATCTTGCACAAACAGGTAATTAGGTGGCAATGTTAGGCCCATTAAAAATACATCCCAATGACATGACTCTTATCCTGTCTGTTCACAGGAGATAAATTAATAGATATGCATTGCTTCTCCACTGGGGACTAATGGAATGAAAGGTAGTTTACAAGTTTTTCTCTCCAATTCTCTGAGCAAGTAAAGATTGTTGATATAAAGTTGCTGTTTGCAGCTGTCGCACACTCTTGTTCCTTTGCACCCTAACAAATCTCTTACTCGCATAGGTTTACCTTTTGTCTATTACTCTTTTCTTTTTAATACTGCCTTATTTAATTCTGCATTCTGAATAGCAGAATCATTAATGTACGAAATGATTAAGAAAACAGCCATGGACAGAGAGTTTAATCTTCTTTTATATGTGTGCTTCTAGGATGTATAATACTACATTATTATAATATATAATGTATCTAATATATATAATATATGTATATATGTATCAAATAATATATGTCTATATAATATATAATATGCATATGATATATATAATGTATAATAGTATATTATTATGCTTTTATATGTGTGCTTCTAGGATGTATAATAGTATATTATAATATATAATGTATGTAATATATATATGTATCTAATAATATATGTATCTAATAATATATGTATCTAATAATATATGTATATATAATATATGTATATATAATATATGTATATATAATATATGTATATATAATATATGTATATATAATATATGTATATATAATATATGTATATATAATATATGTATATATGTATATATAATATATGTATATATGTATATATAATATATGTATATATAATATATGTATATATAATATATGTATATATGTATATATAATATATGTATATATAATATATGTATATATAATATATGTATATATGTATATATAATATATGTATATATAATATATGTATATATAATATATGTATATATAATATATAATATATGTATATATAATATATATGTATATATAATATATGTATATATAATATGTATATATAATATATGTATATATAATATATGTATATATAATATATATGTATATATAATATATATGTATATATAATATATATGTATATATAATATATATGTATATATAATATATATGTATATATAATATATATGTATATATAATATATGTATATATAATATATATGTATATATAATATATATGTATATATAATATATATGTATATATAATATATATGTATATATAATATATGTATATATAATATATGTATATATAATATATATGTATATATAATATATATGTATATATAATATATATGTATATATAATATATGTATATATAATATATATGTATATATAATATATATGTATATATAATATATATGTATATATAATATATGTATATATAATATATGTATATATGTATATATAATATATGTATATATGTATATATAATATATAATATATGTATATATAATATATGTATATATGTATCTAATAATATGTATATATAATATATGTATATATGTATCTAATAATATGTATATATAATATATGTATATATGTATCTAATAATATGTATATATAATATATGTATATATGTATCTAATAATATGTATATATAATATATGTATATATGTATCTAATAATATGTATATATAATATGTGTATATATATATGTATACACGTATATAATAATATGTGTGTATATATATATGTATACACGTATATAATAATATGTGTATATATATATGTATACACGTATATAATAATATGTGTATATATATATGTATACACGTATATAATAATATGTGTATATATATATGTATACACGTATATAATAATATGTGTATATATATATATGTATACACGTATATAATAATGTGTATATATATATATGTATACGTATATATAATAATATGTGTATATATATATATATATGTGTATACGTATATAATAATATGTGTATATATATATATGTGTATACGTATATAATAATATGTGTATATATATATATGTGTATACGTATATAATAATATGTGTATATATATATATGTGTATACGTATATAATAATATGTGTATATATATATATGTATATACGTATATAATAATATGTGTATATATATATATGTATATACGTATATAATAATATGTGTATATATATATATGTATACATGTATATAATAATATATGTATACACGTATATAATAATATATGTATATATATGTGTATACACGTATATAATAATATAATATATGTATATATATGTGTATACACGTATATAATAATATAATATATGTATATATAATATATGTATATATATATATATATATATATCTAATATATATAATGTATAATAGTATTGAAAACAAAGTGAAGATGATGGGACAAAGTGGAAGATCTTTTTAATGAAAGATTAATTTTGCTGGATAAAAGTTTGTTCTTTTTGGCATCATCAGTTCGACTAAAAGAAGAAAGACAAAACTATGTTAGTCAGCATAACAACATGTAACTCAGGCTCTCTCTCTCTCTCTCTCTCTCTCTCAGCCCTACAGAATTCCTCTCCCCTGGCTCCACTGATGCTTGGCTTTTCTGGTTCTGACTCAATCACTTCTGAATAGCTGTTGGTCGCTGTAGAGCAAGGCTCTGTATGCAACACTGGATGGGTGTGGTATAGCCGCTCGATAAGAAGGCCAGAGATCATTCTTTGCTGCTGGTACCATACCATATAACCCAATACAAAATGTCCCATGTTATTGAAGAGGTGATGAGCACTGCTAAGTAAGCGTCAAGAAATGCCATAAATGACCCATCATGGTTTGCAGAGACAATCTACTACATTACATCAGGAAATAATTTTAATTCCTGAATTACAGTGTAAATAACGCTCTTCACATTCCACTAAAACACACTGATCCTGCTGCTAAAAAGATACCTTACTATCTAGAGGTCCATCAGTGATTATTTTATAGAAAAAAACTATACTATTCAATAATAATTAATAGAGTTCTCAGCTAATCCTTCAAAAACCTTGAAATGCTTTTGCCACAACTTGTATTTAGCCATTGACAATTTTCTTTCTTTTTCCACAGTCAAGAGACAATGCCTGTAAAAATATATTTCATTGTAAATTTTGGGATGTTCTTGAAAATTAGTAAGGATGTTTCAAACATATAAGTATTGCTAAACTACTGTTTAAAAATATAAGTAATACAGTTTTCATTTGCATAAATATATACCAGCATAGTACCTGTCAAAAAGGACTGGTTTGTTTATGGATTAATGCTTGATTTGTGTGGGGTTTTTTGGGGTTTTTTTTTTTTTTTGGTTTTTTAATACTGCTTATCAATCTTTTGCAGGTTAAGAATTTTTTGGAGATAATGATTTATTGATATAAGTCCTATTATTTAACTCATAGTTGGTATTTATTCAAAGGTATTTGTACGTCAGTTAATATAATGAACCTGACTGGAATTGACTCAACTCCCTGATTTTCAACTCCAAGCTGTTATCCATGACACCATCCACACATCCAAGCTTAAAGCACTTGCTATTCACAAATTGTCACCCATTTAGGTACTTACCAAGCTCAACATTGCCTAACTTCAGTGATTGGACAAGAACCAGTGTTTCAATGTGACATGGCTGTAAGCAATTACTTTAGTGTGTGTTTGTATATGAGCATGGGGCCAAGTGGTTAGAACACTTGCTTTCTGACCATGAAACATGGGTTTGAATCTCACTATGGTTGATTTGCCTGAAAAGCACAGCATGGGTTGACCCAAGCATTGTGAATGAAATTTGGTACATGGATCTTTTGGGAGCTGTCAATGGTTGTGCTTGCATGAAATCATAAATCATCATGATACGAAGGATTGACTAAAGTCTGCTCAGCATAGTTGCAGTATAAATCACAAATGGGCTCTGTCGTTGTTAAACAAACACAAATGTGCCTTAGCAGGTGTTTGCAATGGGTATCCTTGGATATGAATAGCCAACCATTTTATATATATATATATATATATATATATATATATATATATATATATATATATATATATAATCATATCACCATAATGAAGGCAACAAAGCCACTAAAATGCAATATATATATATATATATATATATATATATATATATATATATATATATTTTTGAATTGGACATAGTCCGACAATTTATTAAAGACATTTTTGATATGTTTAACGTTCTTTTTATAGATACAAGTATTTAAGCAAATGCTCTGTTTATAATAAAATATATATATATGCGTGTTTGTAAAGGTAAGAATTTTATAGTGCTTGTTTTTCCCAAGGATTAGTAGGTATGACAGTTTTAATCCATTAATACCTACCAGCCTGTTTTTAGGTGGGTGGGCTTTAATGGGCTATGCGCAGAAACCTATAATTAATACTGGATTTTTATTTTTATAATAAATACCAGTTTTTATGTTGTATACCCTTCATTGGGGCTGGAGGGTAAGCGCTGATGGCTTTTAGTTCAGTCCTCTTCTCTTGGTTTGTGTTGTGAAATGTTCTTTGGATTCAGAGACGTAAAACATCAACAGAGAACTTTTAACTGTTATTTTATTAATCACATCAACAGGTACATCTTCTATCAAGTGGGGATTACTACACCCTGTATTTGGGAACCACTTTCAAACATGAAAATCTCACACATCCATTTCCTTTGACATTTATCAACTGACTCTTGAAAGACCCTTCCCAACTGTGGGCGGGGTGGGGTGCATAAATACAATCTGACATCTACTTAGCTCAGTGTCTGAACAACAGCTTCTCGTAAAACCTTAATCTATAATTCATTCCCACATTCAGGTCAGCCAATCATAATCAACGTCCTTATTTTGTCTACCATTTGACCTTAAAGGTCAGCCTCATAAGGTCTGAGCCAAAATACACTGCCACTAAAAAATAATAGTCTGAAACTATTATTTAACATTTATAATGAATGTTAAGATTAAAACTGCACCATGAGCAAACAAAAAGTGTTTAGTATTTGCACTCTGTTCACACTTGGTGTTCAGCCCATGTTCAGCATTCAATGTTCACTTCATGTTCCACATTGGCACTTAGTGTTCCATATTCACAAGGTAGCCACCAATGCGCTATGATTTTCTGTTACCGAATTGTTTCTTATTCTAAAGTATGACAATTTCATTTTTAAACTTTCATTTAAGAATAAATCTCTCTAAAAACAAATCTAGTGATGCTGACAAAGTTAACCTGGCAGTTTGTCTCGAAAAGGACCTACAATCGGTTGTGAACTGGAGCAAGAATTGGTTGGTTAACTTTAACGCCTCTAAAACAAAACTGCTCTCTATTAACCACCACAGGGATCCATCCCTGCATCCCATTAGAAAGTCTGAAGCCCAACTTCCCGAGAGCTCCTCTCTGTGGCTGCTCGGTCTCACGCTGTCCACTGACCTGAGATGGAACAAATACATCGCGTCAATTGCTTCATCCACCGCAAGGAAAGTTGGCTCCCTGTGCCGAGCCAGGAACTTTTTCTCCCTAAAATCGATCCTCCAAATCTATAAATCAACCATTCGCCCTTGCATGGAGTATTGCTGCCATATATGGTCTGGAGCCCCTGCTGTTTGCCTCAGTGTTCTTGATAAGATCCAGAGACAGATATGCAATGTAATTGGCCCTGATCTGTCATCTTGTCTGCAATCGCTCTCTCACAGATGCGCCGTTGCCTCGCTCTGTCTTTTTTACAAATACTTTCACGGTAATTGCTCCGATGAGCTGCTTTCGCTGGTTCCCAGGCCTCATCAATTTAAGCGTCCCACCTCTTCACCGTTGAAACTGTTAGATGTCTCCTCTACTCCAATAGCTTCATGTCTCGCACATCTCGCCTGTGGAACTCCCTTCCTTATTTCTGTTTCCCTGACAAATATAATCTCCAACTATTTAAGTGTAACGTCAATCGACATCTCCAGTTGCCTTGATCTATCCACTTCCCTTCTCCACATCCTTTCCCCTTTCATTCCTATCTGCTCTCGCTCCATATCTTCTGTAACCCCCTTGCCTTGATCAATCCACTATCTTTCTCCACATCCTCTCCTTTACCACTCCTATCTGCTCTTCCTCCAAACCTTCTGTAACCCCTTGCATGCTAGTGGCTTCCAGTCTTGCTTGGGGTGTAAAACTTAAAAAAAAAATATGAAGAGCAATAAACAATAGTTGGAATGATTAATTATTAGCTAGTATTCTTAACCCCTTCAAAAGAAGGAGGCAATCACTATCTATCTTCCTTATCCTAGCTCCTCTTAAATTCATGTTGGGTACCCTATTCAGTAACCCTCTACCTGGATTGACTCTTGACCACATGAATTCTTCCCCAAACACTACAATCTTAACATATTCAAGTCTAAGATCAATGGGTATCTATTCTCTTAATTTTCAATTCCTATCAATTCCTATTATGTTCATATCATATACCTCATTTAGTAACCCTCTCCCATGACTGGCTCTTGTGCCTTGTATTCAGTCGACTTTCGGATTTAAAAAATAATGCCTCATTTTGTTCTGCTGTTTTTAATCACTACTATCATAACCTAGGAAAGGTTACTGAATAGAATAATAAAAGGTTGGTAATGAACAGTAATACTTAGGACAAGAACAACACATATAAGATTTGCCAGCGACGCGTAGAAGTAGTAGTCAATTGCTAGAAGTGAGTCAAGTGAATTCCACAATGAATCTCCAACTGCAGACCAACATACAGTATTTACTACTGTATTTATGTGAATGGAGACGTACCTATTATCATCTGTAAGTATGCTACAACAACCTATCAACCTTGGTAAGACAGGTTCCCAACAATAAAGGATGTGGGTTCAAATCTTGCCAAAAGCTTATCCTTTATTTCTGTTTAACAGTTGCAGAATAAAATAAAAAAAGAAAATCCCTGTCATAATTGTGATTTTAAAACACACACACATACAAAAAGATGTTCTGGACAATTTGAAAAAATACTTATCAAAAATTAACAAAGACATTCAAACAACTTAAAACTATTATGTATGTTACTATGAGGTGTATAACAAGTAATATGAAAGAAAAACTAATAAAAAAAAAATTAATAACAATGTCTAATTGAAGACATTTGAACAACTAAGACAAATGCATTTTCATCTACCAAACACAACATTCTCTGTTTTGTTTATTCATCTTAATTGTTGTCTAATTTTAAATCGTCTGGAAATTAACTTCTGATTATTTTATTAAGAAATTTTATGAAAGACTTTTATATAACAAATAAGTTCAAAAATAGTTTCATGTTTAAACTATTAACAAAAGCCCATATTTACCAGAAGGTAAGAGTTTCCTTCTAAAAACATCAGAAATATAATTCATGCTTCATTTTATTCCATCTTGTATCTATAAAAGGAATTTGCAGTTTGTCCAATTTGCACAAATTATAAGAACTGCTTTAATTATAACTGAAAGCTAAGACCCATATATTAATTGTATAATCTGTATAAAATCAGACTGTTTATCATTAAAAATACATTTATATGTTTAAGAATAATTTTCCACTTAGATTATTATTATTCTTTATGGCCAGGCAATTTTTCTTACAGGAGCTGCACACACAATGTATATGATCATATTTGGTCAGTGCTTACGGTAAACTAAACTTACAAAGGCTGCTAATTTAGTTAGGGAGGGGCTATAGCCTAATGAGTCAGGCAAGTTCATGGGAAAATGATTAGCATCTTTTTACACACACACACACAGTTACATCTGTTTTTTGTTGTTAGGTGGCTTTTATTGTTTACGTTCAAGTAACTTGATTTTTAAAGATCACTTTTGAATGTGTTGTTAGAGCTGTTATATTAGTGTAGATATTTAAAAAAAAAAAAAAGTCAAAATTAGCATGTCTTTGTTAACTGATTCTAACATTGAAGAGAAAAGAAAGTAATCAGCATTTTAAGTACCTGATACATTTTTTTTATTTTAAGAAAAGTAAAAATGTAACTCAAATACAAAAAATTGTTTGATTTTTAAAGAAAGGATTGTGGATGACAGAACATATCAAAAGTGCTTTATAAAGTATTCCCCAGTTAATTTAGACTAGATGGATTTGATAGCAATTAAATAAACTTTTATGTGCCCATGTCTTTTTAGGACATGGGAAATTATGGTTCTCCACACCTTCTTATCCTTCATAGCCATGTTTGTTATTTTAAGTATGTCACTCAGTATTTCCCTTTGATCATTTTGACTTCAGTATATATCCCATGAGTGTCAAATTTTCCGGCCTTTTTTTTATTATGTGTCTCGGAAATTTCAACTCTTTCTGATTTTATGTATAATTCTTTTAGTTTTTATTTTATTTAAGATTTCCACATTGTTCACATGCTTTGTCCATGGTATTCTCAACATCCTTCTGTAGAACCACATTTCTGTTGCTTTAAGTATTCTCTTTATTGTCCAGCATTCACTGCCATATTAGAAGATTGATATTTCAAAGTCGTTCACAAGAATAATCAAGTTTATGTGATGGAAGAGATACATATAGAAAATATTCAGATTAAGTATTGTTGCTTTCGTGTTTGCTTTCTGTATAAATGTGTGCAAAAGTTTTCAACTAGATACTAAAGCCACAGCTGAAAATCAAAAACTTTTTATATACTTCAATTAGAAGAAAAAGGCCCCTGTAGGACCACATTTCCACGTGTTATTTGTTACTTAAGTTGCAAATGTAACATATATACTGTTTAAAAATTGCTACAGTTATAGTAGAAAAGTGCTTAATATCAGAGATACAGAGTTTACAAATATAGATAGTGTGGACATCGGAATTAACACTGTATGGTGACTGTCAGTTTCATATTTCATTGCCATCTTCAGACCAAGGCCTCAATGGTGAGGTTTATGATCATATTAAGGCATTAAATTGACTGTTACTATGCAGAGTTGATTTCTATGTCAACGCTGTCTTTCTCTCTGTATATATATATATATATATAGTAAAGGAGGTAATAAAATCCGTTGGTAATCCAAGTGGATCCTAGGAATATAAAATATTAAACCTGGTTCACAAGACGAGCTCAATGTATCTATTATTACAGAGCAAATAATTAATACACAATAAAATCCAAATTCAATTCATATGGATAATAAGCTTATTTCAACCAAATAAGCTTATTCCACATATAAGGTGAGTTGGGATTTTATTGCATATTATATATATATATATATATATATATATATATATATATATATTAAAATAAAATCAACTGTCATCAATCTAACTAAATATCTTAGCTCTATCACTGATATTGAGTACTTTCCAATAAGTACTATGCATATATAATATATAAATAATAATATATATGAAAATTTTATATATATATATATATATATATATATATATATATATATAAAAAGCAGCCCCTAATGAAATCGGCTACAGAGGTACACTGGAGAAGGAGAGCTCAATGCCATATTAACTGGTATAGCCTTACTATTTCAAAATAAATTCCTAGTGAAAGATGGCTGACAACAACTAAAGATTTTGTCTGTTCTTATGCAATCACCTGGCAGTCGACAACAGTTAATTGGGAAAATGGGCACTTTACACCCCCTTGGCAAGTCGTAGATGTTACAAGGGTAGTTGATGTGTACATACCATGCATGAACCAACCCAACTCACCAAGTGGGTGAAAATGTCCATTTTGATGATTGCATAAGAATAATGATTGTTAATAATATTAAGTAAAATCAAATATCTTAAGTTATTTTCTGATATTTTTGCTTAATTTGAAAGCCTTGTAGGATTTTTTTTTTTTTTTTTGACAGAGATCTAAGATTTTAAAATTAAATGGGAAGGAGGAGTTTTAAGTGCAAAAGGAAGTGGCAAGGTGTTTGACACATTTCTAACCTTATAGTCATAGTAACCATACAGTTATAAATGGACTAAAATTTGTATCTATAAAAAGTGTCACACATTCTTGAAGGTGTTAATGATTATCTGATGTGATATTATTGTATCTGTTCTATTTGTAGCATCTATTTAAGAGGAGGTGCTGAAAAATTCTCAGACTGAACAAGAAAGGATTAAGAAAAAAATCATGATGGGTTAGATTTTGGGGAGCGAGTCAATCCTAGAAAATTTCAGCACCCTCTTATACAGGGTGTCCATAAAGTTCGTGTGAACTTTTAAAAATTTATAACTTTATTTGTATTTGCGACAGAAATAATTTGTAAAAAGAATTAGAAAGAAGCAAATCTATATTTTTTAAGGTTTTATTGAAATTTTATTTAAGTTTCCACATGTCCTCCATCATTAGCAATACAAAGGGTAATACGATTTTGCTGTTCACAGAAAACATTTACCAACTGAATTACAGTAATGCCTGAAATTACATTAGTTATTTTAGCTATACTTAAAACTAGGTACATTAAACTTTATAACATTTTTACAGATTATTTCTATCGCAAATACAAATAAAGTTATAAATTTTTTTAAAGAGCACACAAACTTTATGGACACCCTGTATATACATATATATTAGGTGCTTAATAAAGGAGGTTCTTAATAATTGGGACAGAATATTTTTCAGTATGCAATAAATGGAGGACTTAATAAAAGGGTGTCTGAAATCAGTTTTGGGTGTTTATAATCTGTCCTTTATAGGAATATATTTCAACATTCATTCAGTGTAACACTTACTAAGCTTAGTACAATCCAGTACCACAATAGAATCATTACACTATTGGCATGTCAGAAAGAAGTTTTTTTTTAATCATTTGATAAACAAGGTAATAAAGCCACTAAGATACAAGGGGTTATTGAGTGTGAGAGAATATGAGAAAATAAATAATTATTAAGACAAAAGAATAATAATTAAGAAGGCAGAAGATAGCAGTTGATGTTGCATTTAAATTTTTGAAGATCAAAGTTGACTGGAAAGCAAGAAGCCAGAAGAGAGTTCCACAAGCAAGAAGTGCAAGAGAAGAAACTTATCATAGAACTTAGTTATATCTAGTGGCCATTTCAACTGTGAAATGATGAAACCTTGTTACCAATCTAGTTAGTCAGTTAAGTATCACACTTGGTGATCATGTCTCTTTTGATTTATGATTGACTAGGCAGAAGATTTTCCTACAGTAAGTTACTATTTCTTTCTGTGGTAGACTATAGGACCCAGTCTGTTCTACTATTCAACCTATAGCTGGATGGAGAAAAGATGGCTTCATACCTTTCCCAAGGGTACTTGTGTGAAAGTGAATGTAATAAACTTGACTAGAATTCAGAGTATTGCGCTTAAATTCATATGGTCTAAGTACCAAAGAGGAAAGCTCATCAGAACAATTTCTATGAAAATATTTATAGAAAAGGCACAGGGAAGCTACATTATGGTGTTAGGAAAGTGACTGAAGCCTAGATGCCAGGCCAGGATCAATAACATTTCAGATTCTTCTTTATATTTTATCTAGAATCTCTAAATATATAGCAGGAGCACCATATGTGGCAGCAATATTTAATGCATGGATGAATAATTTGACAAATGCTTGCTAATAATTCAGCTATCAGGTGTCCAGTTCAATTATTCAGTGTATTTTATGAATGTACAAATGTTTGCATTCATGTGCACACTTTTCTCTCAGGCATGCACTACCACTTTGAAGATCTATGAAATCTGGAACTTTGAATTAGTTTTCCAATCATTTTTCAAAATCAGGGCCATTATTATTAAATCTTGGCATTATTGAAGGCATTATTATTAAATCTTGGCATTATTGAAGGCATTATTATTAAATCTTGGCATTATTGAAGGCATTATTATTAAATCTTGGCATTATTGAAGGCATTATTATTAAACCGGCATTATTGAAGGCATTATTGTTAAATCTTGGCATTATTGAAGGCATTATTGTTAAATCTTGGCATTATTGAAGGCATTATTGTTAAATCTTGGCATTATTGAAGGCATTATTGTTAAATCTTGGCATTATTGAAGGCATTATTATTAAATCGGCATTATTGAAGACAGTATTGTTAAATCTTGACATTATTGAAGGCATTATTATTAAATCTTGGCATTATTGAAGGCATTGTTAAATCTTGGCATTATTGAAGGCATTATTGCTAAATCTTGGCATTATTGAAGGCATTATTGTTAAATCTTGGCATTATTGTTAAATCTTGACATTATTGAAGGCATTATTGTTAAATCTTGACATTATTGAAGGCATTATTATTAAATCTTGGCATTATTGAAGGCATTATTGCTAAATCTTGGCATTATTGAAGGCATTATTGTTAAATCTTGGCATTATTGTTAAATCTTGACATTATTGAAGGCATTATTGTTAAATCTTGACATTATTGAAGGCATTATTATTAAATCTTGGCATTATTGAAGGCATTATTGCTAAATCTTGGCATTATTGAAGGCATTATTGTTAAATCTTGGCATTATTGTTAAATCTTGACATTATTGAAGGCATTATTGTTAAATCTTGACATTATTGAAGGCATTATTATTAAATCTTGGCATTATTGAAGGCATTATTATTAAATCTTGGCATTATTGAAGGCATTTAATATTCACGTAGATTAACAAATGAATCTGTTCAGTGTTTTTTTTATGATAATGAGAGATGGCTGAAAGTACTAAAGCAAAAACACTGAAGTTTGAATATTTTTCTCCAAAAATAAAGAAACAGGAAAATGCTCACCTCGTTTAGAGAGGCATAAAGCTAATTTTTACAGTAGAAATGGTCTGTCTCAGCCTTGAAAATCAGCATTTCGAATCTTTACTTTCATCTCTCAGCTTAAACACTGGCATAAAATATGCAAGTACTTCAGATACTAAGCAAGTTCTTATCACATATAAACATTGTTACATTATTTTACTTATTTCTGATTGTGTGCTGCTCAGTGTCCTGTAAGCAATTTTCAAAGAAATTTATGTGTATACATTGTTAGTCTTTTGTTTTTTTCCTCTCACTTTTTGTATTCAGTTGTGCACATATGCTCTTTTAATAGACACACACACACACACACACACACACACACACACACACACACACACACTTCTAGATATTGATATCATTTGGGTGTGTGTACATGAATTGGTTAGACTTAATCATCCAATGGTATAAATGCATTTGGCTTCTGGAGAATCTGTTAAGATTCAGTGGGAGTTGTTCCCTTCAAATGATTAAATAAATCATTTTCTGATTGTTTTTTTTTTTTATAATTTAGTCTTCATCTTCTACTAGAACAATTAGGTTGTCAGCATTGTCTTCCCCCACAACTTTTCTAAAATGCTTGCTTCCTACCCCCTTTTTTTTCCTTTTGCTTGCTTGTTATCTTCAACTCTTAGCTTATCTTAGGCTGACAAAAATGCTAACGTTCTTGTTAGTACTGCTGCTAGTAATATAATGGGTAGTGTTGTAATACTAAGCTTGACTATGCCAAGTTAACAATGCTCTTAGTATCTAAAAACATACAATTATAATAAATGAAAATTTAGTTTCTATAATTATGCCAAAATATTGTCCAACTCTTGATAGTGATGGAGTATACTTTTGCTGTTATGAGAAATAACGTATTTTGCATTTTTTGCCATCTATATTTCAGCTGTCTCATGAGACTCGTACAAATTTAAACAGGCTTTCATCACATTTGAGGAAGGAAAGCTAAGAATATAGTATGTGATATTTTGCACATTATGAACATTATTTTTAGTAGATATCTATGTTTGAGTAGAAGCTCCATTTATTTTTTAAGCAGTATATTTATCTTCATCTACTGGTCTGAATATTCAAGAAATTTTATTAAAAAAAATGATGCACCCTCCAGCAGGATTTGAACCTGCATCCCTCTTAGTAGGAGAAATCATCATTAGATCAGATGTGCTTTGACCACGAAGGTTCTTGCCAATTGAGCAAAGCTAAATAGTGCCTTTAAGTGCAAATTTCTTCAAAGATTCTCAAAACATTCATATCTGCTCGATAAGATTGGTTTGCTTTGTTTTATGGCATATCAACTTCAATGGGTTATTTAATGCTGACAACATTTTTATTGCTGGTAATATTTTTTCCAAAAATGTATTGCTGGTAATAAAAAATGTGTTGCTGATATTAAAACCTATTTTGACACTTTCATAGTGTTTTGACACCAGTTTGGAGGGTTAACTATTTGCCCATAGCTGGGACCCTAACAGGTATTACCACCCTGGGTCAGGGTGGACTTGTGAACACCAGCAATTAGGTGGTTCCATGCTCCTCAAAACCTCCTGATCAGAGGCCTTCCTGTTTGACGCAGTTTATTGTCTTACCCAGAACGCAGATGTAGTTTATCGTCTTACCCAAGACGCAGATGTAGTTTATCGTCTTACCCAAGACGCAGATGTAGTTTATCGTCTTACCCAAGACGCAGATGTAGTTTATCGTCTTACCCAAGACGCAGATGTAGTTTATCGTCTTACCCAAGACGCAGATGTAGTTTATCGTCTTACCCAAGACGCAGATGTAGTTTATCGTCTTACCCAAGACGCTGCACAGTAAAAAGTAATGGATTTTTATTTATTAATCCAACAGATTTTATCAATTAAATGTTATTTTAAGTCGATGCTCCATGTGTCTGTAAAAATAAAAATAAAAATCTACATGCAGTTCTATATTCAAACTATTTTCTATTTACATACACTCAAGGCTTATGGCTGTATTACATTGAAACACCAGTTCTTGTACAATCACCAGAGTTAAGTACTGTCAAGCTTGGTCAGCACCTTGATGGGTGACCGCTTGGGAATATAAGGGGCTGTAATCTTGTATGTGTGGGTGGTATAATGAATAACAGCTTCAGATTGGAAATTGGAGAGACCTTTTCCAATTCCTGTTATAGTCACTTATGAATATATACTCTTGGGAAAGGTATGAATCCACCTCTTCTCCCCCCCCCAGCTATGTGTTAATTAGTAGGACTTGTATCAGTAAATCATTATTATCTCCCCCAAATTCTTACAATCCAAGAATATTTTCTGGCTTTAAATATCCTACAAAAGGTTGATAAGCCATAAAAACAAAACAATCACTCACTCACTTTTAACATTTTATATATATATATATATATATATATATATATATATATACACTAATTTAAAAATATGGTCCCATCACTACACAGGAATTACTATGTTGCAAAAACATGAATATTCCTGTGTAGCGATGGAACCATATTGTTAAATTAATAAATTTATGTCTATGCTCTACAGAATTGCATTGAGCACTGTTTTTTAAAAATAATTAATAAGAATGCCGGATTATAAATTTTACTGTTCTTTCTCATTATTTTAACACACACACACACACACACACACACATATATATGTATTTCTGAGATGAGTTATTGTAATTATTTACATTGTTTAGATTGCTGTCCTCCTCTTTATTATATATATCTTATCAAAGATGAAGACAACAGTCTGAACCATGTAAATTATATGTGCTGGTTGCATAGAGAGTAGTTTGTAATCCCAGGTTTCATGATTTTCAGACAATTTGCAGATGGCGAAAGCGTGAAACCTGGGGTTACAAACTACTATCCATGCAACCGCATATGTTAGCTCTATTACAGATATTGAGTACTTTCCACTAAATACCATGCACACACACACACACACACACACTATATATATATATATATATTTTTTGATGGTGATGAAAGTGTGGAACTGTCATCATACAGTTGATCTCTATGTCAGTACTGTTATATATAACGAATGACAGGCCAGTAGACATAAATTTAGACTATTTAAAACATGAACCTCTGCACAAACAAATATATCTGTAACTGTAACATATAAAGTAAAAATTAATAATGTTGAATTTTAAATAAAATCTATTTAAAAAAAAAAATATCAAAGAAAACACTTCTTCAAAACATTTTTAAAGTTTAATACTTTTACTCTGTTAATGTTTTGCAGACCGGAAGGAGCATTTATGTGGTAGCACCTTCACCACCATCGCTACTACTAATGTTTGTTTTTATTCCTTTCACATTTGTATCTCTTGTAAGTTTTTTGATTTCTCTCCTCAAAATGAATGTTACACTTGAATTTATCACTACCAAACAAGACAATTGCTTATTTATAAGGATCACAAAAGATCAGTTTGAAATGAATAACAAAACAGTTGTTACACCTGAGCATGCAAATTACTTATCTATATTCAGCAATAACTGTTTAATTGGCCATGATACCTACTGCTAATAAGAATTTCTTTCTGGGGGTGGAAAATAAAAAATTAGAAACACCCACCCATTCCCACCACTGCTACCTCCTTGTTTAATATCAGTCAGTTATGTGCCATGCGTGATACATGCTTAAGCGATCATGTATCTTTTGATACATGACTGATGAGGCAGATTTTTTTTCCTGCAGTAGGTTGTCATTTCTTTCTATGGTAGACCAGTTGCCATCCAAGGCTACAGAATCTGGTCTGTCCTGCTATTTATCCATAGCTGGGGGGAGAAGAAGAGGATTCATACCTTTCCCAAGGGTATTAGCATGTACGTGAATGCAATGGATTCGACTGAATGTTCAATGTTGTTAACCCCTGTAATTTTGAAACTGTTTACTGAAATACATATATATATATATATATATATATATATACACAAACTTTATATATAGATTATGTTGGTATTGTCCTGATAAAACATAGTAAATAAAACATTTTTTATTTGCTTGTTGAATGCTTATGTTAATAGATTGACATATCAATGAGCCTAATAAGAAAAACCTTTATTTTATACAGCAAATATTTTTCAGCAAATTTCCTTTGTCAATGCACTTAATTCAGTGGTGAATATTAACAACATAGATTGGACATTATAGAGTGAAAATTTTAGAGATCAAAATTCAGGTAATAACTATGTGTTGGGCTACATACTTATTGATGCATCCTGATCTATTGATCATGAATTTTCTTAAAGAAACATTTTTCTCTTCTCATCTGATCAGAGGACAAAAGAATGGATCATTTTGTCTTACTCTTTCGGATTCATTACTAACAATAGGAAAAGGAAGTGATAACTTTAGAAATAAATATGTTAGATGAACGTGGCCACATCATCAGTGATGTTGCCCTGGGATCCTTAGGAGTTTTGGGTTATCCAACATCAGACTCCTTCACTTAGGTTACCCTGATGGTGGTGATCAAATACCAACGTGTCTGCACAACGAGTCATGTTAAAATATTAATTGCAGAATGCAAATGGCTTTAAAAAACTTTGGAACCCTGAAAAACAGCAAATCGGCTTTCCTCCAATCAAATTCATATCAGATTTTTTACTGAATTTGAAGGGATACATATATCACCATTTTTATTTTATTTTTTGCAGTCTCTCATTGCTTGCCATCTTGACTCTCATCTTGTCTTTAACATAACACATAGTAAAGAGAATGTGATCTGTCTTTCAATATACAACTTCAAAAACACTTGGCAGTTATTCACTAAATAATAGTTAATTTTAAACTGTTAAATAACACTGAGCAATAAAAAGAGAAAACAAAACCTAACCTTTCTTTCTGCTACAAATGATGCTGTATTTGACTCAATTTAGTTTGCCAATCCCAAATCTATCCTCAGAATTGTCTTAATCCATCAGGTTTTTAAGATTCTGCATAGCATATTTATGCTCAAGGTAAATATTACATTAATAGTATGGGGGCTGAAAAGTTCTTGGTTTGACACACTTTCAACCATGTAACAAACATCAGTGCTTTGGAGGGAGAGCTTCTTGGTCAGGCCAGTAAATTTTCAGTAGTCTCTTGTATATTCATATTGTATATTTTATATTTAAATTCCAAAGGTAAATTTAAATGGCAATGAGAAATAACCAAACAAATATGAAATATTTTATTTCTTCAGAAATGTTTGAAATCTTTTACTCTTCTACTTGTGTAATGAGCTGGCCATGCATTACATGAATCAGCAGTAAATTCATAAATCATGTTCGGACTTTTAATTCCATCTTTGAAAAGATTCCACCAGGATATATCTATGAGCTTATCAATTCTGACATCCATTAGGGAAAATGGAGATGCAAAAAGTGCATTTTAAGAGAAATTCTGGCATCTGACTTGTTGATTCACTCTTAGCACGTTGTTTATTAGCATAGTTTTCATGTCTATAAATCCCGTGAATGTTCTGTATAACTAACATTAGTGAATCTCACACCACCAACCCAAATACATACTATATTATATATTAATATATTTGTCTTGAACATAAATATGCTATGTGCTCAGAAAAGTTCTGGGGTCTCCAAGCACATTTCAATGCGTACATCTATATAATAAATGCGAATGTCAGTGGGTCACTGTGTCACTCTTTTTCAACTTTACTCCTAGAGGCTGTAGCCCAAAATATCAGACCATTTTGTAATCAGGACAACTCCGTGAGCAAATTAAAACCTTCTGGGCTGAAATTTTGAATTCCCAAGTTTTCATTACTGCGATTGTATTCAGTGATTGATTTTTTTTCTTTTTTTCTCTTCTTTTTTACTCTTCTTTTTTTCTCTTCTTTTTTTCTCTTTTCTTTTTTTCTCTTTTCTTTTTTTCTCTTTTCTTTTTTTCTCTTTTCTTTTTTTCTCTTTTCTTTTTTTTTTCCTTTTTTTTCTCTTTTCTTTTTTTTTCCTTTTTTTTCTCTTTTCTTTTTTTTTCCTTTTTTTTCTCTTTTCTTTTTTTTTCCTTTCTTTTCTCTTTTCTTTTTTTTCTTTTTTTTTCTCTTTTCTTTTTTTTTCCTTTTTTTTCTCTTTTCTTTTTTTTCCTTTTTTTTCTCTTTTCTTTTTTTTTCCTTTTTTTTCTCTTTTCTTTTTTTTCCTTTTTTTCTTTTTTCTTTTTTTTCCTTTTTTTCTCTTTTCTTTTTTTTCCTTTTTTTCTCTTTTCTTTTTTTTCCTTTTTTCTCTTTTCTTTTTTTTTCCTTTTTTTTCTCTTTTCTTTTTTTTCCTTTTTTCTCTTTTCTTTTTTTTTCCTTTTTTTTCTCTTTTCTTTTTTTTTCCTTTTTTTT
The DNA here is from genome assembly GCA_964036315.1 of Acanthosepion esculentum. NCBI lineage: Eukaryota > Metazoa > Mollusca > Cephalopoda > Sepiida > Sepiidae > Acanthosepion > Acanthosepion esculentum. Next base: position 104,582,870 of record OZ038492.1, on the reverse strand, counting down.
CTCATTTCTTTTTTTTTTCCTTTTTTTTCTCTTTTCTTTTTTTTCCTTTTTTTCTCTTTTCTTTTTTTTTTCCTTTTTTTTCTCTTTTTTTCTCTTTTCTTTTTTTTTCCTTTTTTTCCTTTTTTTTTTTTTAATGCTAACAATTTAACTTGGAATAAATTTGGAAATAATCACATTTAATTGTGAAATTCAGTGAAAGTCACACATGGAATAAAAATAATTGCTTGTACAGAAAATAAGGACCTACATTGTCTTTAAATTAAATGGCGGCAGAAGAATTATCATTGAACTTTTAAAAGGTAAGCTTAAATATTAATGCAGTACTTAAATGCAGTGATCAATTTTGAGTTCTGTAGTTTATTGTTGCCAATCACATCTACTCCTCCCTACTTATTGTGGTAAAGGCCCAATCAAGAGCCCTCCACAGGTGCTAGCTTAAATGCTGCCTGATAGGGCAGCTTTTAAGCTAGTATATCTATGTATTTACACATATTTAGCTGTATATTTATACATCTGGACGCACACACATGCACAAACAAATATATAACTTCTCGAGAGCTCCTCTCTGCGGTTGCTCGGTCTCATGCTGTCTGCTGACCTGAGATGGAACAAATGCATCGAGTCAATTGCTTCATCCACAGCAAGAAAAGTTGGCTCCCTGTGCTGGGCCAAGAAATTTTTCTCCCCGGAATTGATCCTCCAAATTTATAAATCAACCATTTGCCCTTGCATGGAGTATTGCTGCCATATATGGTCTGGAGCCCCTGCTGTTTGCCTCAGTGTTCTTGATAAGATCCAGAGACGGATACGCAATGTAATTGGCCCTGATCTGTCATCTCATCTGCAGTCGCTCTCTCACAGACGTGTCGTTACCTCGCTCTGTCTTTTTTACAAATACTTTCACGGTAATTGCTCCGATGAGCTGCTTTCGCTGGTTCCCAGGCCTCATCAATTTAAGCGTCCCACCTCTTCACCGTTGAAACTGTTAGATGTCTCCTCTACTCCAATAGCTTCATGTCTCGCACATCTCGCCTGTGGAACTCCCTTCCTTATTTCTGTTTCCCTGACAAATATAATCTCCAACTATTTAAGTGTAACGTCAATCGACATCTGCAGTTGCCTTGATCTATCCACTTCCCTTCTCCACATCCTTTCCCCTTTCATTCCTATCTGCTCTTGCTCCATATCTTCTGTAACCCCCTTGTCTTGATCGATCCACTATCTTTCTCCACATCATCTCCTTTACCACTCCTATCTGCTCTTCCTCCAAACCTTCTGTAACCCCTTGCGTGCTAGTGGCTTCCAGCCTTGCTTGGGGTGAAAAGCTTTAAAAAAAAAATATATATATATATAATAAAATGTACCTCCAAAGAAAAGTGATACCTAAGGTTTAAAATGAATTTTTAAAAATTAAAAATCTTCCTTGACACTTATTTTATTTTTAATTTGAAGCTAATACCTGAAATTTAATATTTCCAATAAGCAAAATACTTTGCTGTATTTAAAAACTAATCTAAATTGACTGGAATAAGTTTTTTTGTTACATTTTTTTTTAAATTGATAAAAACTTCTGATTTTAGCCATCTGTCAGGACAACTTAATTCTTTTATTAAAAGGTCTTTCAAGAACAAAATATACTTTTCTGAAACTTTATTTGACGAATATTAGCTGATTTAAAGTATCATTAATCTGATTTAAAACAGATATTACTGACTTTTAGTTTAAAATATCACAGAAGCATTTTTTTTTATCACAGGAGTAGGTGTTTTCATTTAAGTGTTGACATACTGACAGCCAGAACTTTTTCTAATTTTTTTTTTCTACAAGGGACATATCTGTAAAAATGAACTATCCAGTAATCTTAAAAATTTAGGAAAATATTCTCCATAATTTAATGTTTTATTAAATTTTAGGTACTTTGGCTTTAAATTTACTATATATATTGCTCTTATTTTCTGATAATATTGTGTATAACTTATTTAAAATTTAGAAAAAATGAAAATAATTCTTGTAAAACTTCATTATTCATCAAAAAAAATTTTTATTAAAACAATAGTGTCTATAATATATTTTATTCATAAAAGCTATTAAAATCTTTTCTAATTAAATGTCTTAGTTTTATTGCATTTTTTTATTTTATGATTCAGAGCAGATTTTCAGTAATTGGGGGTCCTGTTTTATAAAAGAAAATTTCTGCATTTAATTAATATAAACATTAAGCAGCACAAAAACTACTTTCTCAATATTTCATAAAATTAAGTAAGTGGGGGGATAACAGATGTCAAAAAAAATGTTTTTACCGAGATTTTCTAAAAAAAAAAAAAAAATAATTTCTAAATCAATTTATTTGTGAATAAATCCTGAAAGTTTTAAAATCTGACAATTATTTGATTTTTTTTGTAAGAATTTCCAAATCAATGGGTTTTTTCCCACTAAAATTTCCTATATTTATGGTCCCACACTGACACAAGAAAAATAATTTTTAACCAAATTTTCAAACATTCTAAAAAGGATGAAAAAATATAATTTAATAAAAAAAAAATCTTTTGGTCTCTTAATAATAACAAAGAATTTCTATGATAAAACTTTGTTTTTATTAAGTTTGGGCCATTTTTCATCATGTATGCTCATTCTTTAGTGAATCTGTGGAGGTATATATGGGAACTTGTATAGAAATATAGATTTGGAAGTATTGCCCAAGTATAGCAAACATTATTTTGTTACCCAGTGCAATTAAACTAAGGCAAAATTATTTAGATTATGCAAAATCTTGACATAAACAATTCTGATTATTGATTTAGAATCAGAAAATATAGTTTAGTCTGAAAAAATAGTTTTATCCACAAATTAAAATCTTTATCTTGTATAATAGACTAATTGCTTTTCATAACTATATAAGAAAATGAAAAAAGTTTGTCAGTGTCTGAGGGAAAATTTATGGGGGAAAATTATTATCAAAGAGTTTGAAACCTAAAAACCTGATAAAAATTTTTTATTAAAGATTATATTTTTATTTTAAATACTCTCAACCTATAATGATTTAGATTAAAATTGCTACAACCAATGCAGTGAAACATTTGTGCACCATCACTATGACAACTACACTTATTGATTTGGTTTTTACAGTTTATCAACCCTTCATGGGTTATTTAAAGCAAAATATATTTTGAATCGTAAGAATAATTATTTTTAGATGATCAAATATGGCAATAATAATGATTTTTCCAGAAATAAGTCCTACTCTTTAACCCATATTGGGAAGGAGGAGATGGGCTCATATCTTTCCCAATATATTTGTGCATGAGTGAGTATCACAAGCTCTGCTAGAATTTGAACTCTGCTCTCTAATTTCTCATTATGAACAACTAACCATTATACCACCTACACATACCACAACAGCAATAACAATAGAGAAATGTAACATAGATAAAGTTAAAGAAGGGAAGATAAAAAGAATGTGGTTGAATGTTGTTATAGCTTTAAGATATTGGTTTATGTTAGGTTAAGCATGTGTTGTATCCTTAAAGAGGTTACAGACAGACATAGGTGGTACTTGAGTGAAGGAACAGCAACACACGGCGTAGATGAAAGAAGAGAGGTTTATTGTAAAAGAGAATACACTACTGAAAGACAGGGAATTGGGTGGTAGGCTAGTAATTCCTGAAGCAAGCCCCCAGGTATATCATGTGCTCACCATATATATATCTGCTGATATAGCCACTCCACATAGGCGATAGGGAGTGTGGGACATTTGATTACAACAACATGGTTAGTTTGTTTAATGTTTTTAACTGAATTACTATGATTGTAATATATAGTAATGAATGTGGGACAAGTTCATTGTAAATGAAGAAAAACATGAAATGGCCAAGACATGGTTTTACTGATGAATGCTGAGGATATGAATGGCATATGCAACCTATGGTGATATTTTAAAGAGAAAGGGAAAAAAGAAACTTACTAACAAAAAGTGCTGAAATTTTTGAGGGAACATAACGAGGAAAGAAAGCTTAGGGAATTTAACACACAGCATACAGTGAAGCCAGAGAAGTGTTGTAGCATACCTATGGGCAATAATGAGTATGTCCCATTCACATATTTACAGTAGTAAATACTTTATGTTGGTCTGCAATTGAAAATTCATTGTAGAATTCACTTGACTCACTTCTAGCAGTTGACTACTACTACTATACGCTGCTGGCAAATCATTTATGTGTTGTTCTTGTCCTAAGTATTATTGTTCATTACCAACCTTTGCGTAATTATTCTATTCAGTAACTTTCCCTAGGTTACAAGGTGAAGCAACAGATGGCCTACTTGATAAATTTGAGGAAATTGATGGAGGAACAAATGCTACAAAGAAGGTTCATAAAAGTGAATATATCACGGAGAGCAACAAAAAAAAAAAAACCGGGAAACTATAGAGAAGCATGATCACCCATGTCCTGAAGAGACAGGACCCACAGAGCTTAAAGAATGAACCTACTGTGGATAAAAAAGAAAAAAAAAAAAGATAAATCTAAATTATGGAAAATCAGAAAGTACCTTCCAATTAGATGCAAAATTGCATCCTGTTTCTGTAGAAATGTCCTCTTTCATGTCAGAACATCTTGCCATTTAGGCTATTTAAGCTGAGTTATTTTAATCTTAATGTAATCTCTTTTTTTTTTTATGTACATGCTGCCCTCCCCTTTCAGGATGTTGGCAGTCCTGACTCTCCATGATTTTCTATCCTTAGCTTTATACAACATTTGTTTCCTGACTGTCCTCCCAGTCCCTGTTCTGACATCCATTTATACAAGCTTGTTAGATACGTTACTTGCTGCTTTCCCTCTTGCTTTCAATATATCCTGTGAGTGTCAAATTCTCCAAGCCTTCTGGCTTGGGGAATTTGATTCTTCATTAAGTGTCCCAAAATGGAATAAGGGTAAAAAAAAAAGTGGAAAAGAGCCACATGCTCAGATGCAGAAAAGGCATTGAATCACATGGGTATTGGTCGAGGGAAAAGAAAAGAAAAAAGTTAAAAAAAACAAAAAAAACAAGTAGAAATATGATGCCAATTTTGAAACCTGTTACATTCAGGCATCTGTTGGTAGGGTTTCTAACTGGGCTTTTGCCCCACATCACTCCTCAATAATAATAATAATAATAAAAAAAGTGTGCAGTTAGATTAGATAGAATTGGTGCCAGTATTAGTTAACATTACTTTCAAACTTTGTTCCAGATGCTAGTTGTTTCCTTTTGGTGAAAATGTCACCTGCCTAATTGTCCCCATGTATTATTTGTGTTAGACCCTCCTACTCTTGGTGAAAGTGTTGCCTACTAATTGGGTTTATTTGCATCAGACCCCTTATCACGTCAACCTACAAAAAAGCTACAAAATTCATTATATTCACTGAAGATATTGATCAATGACCTGAAATGGAGGAAACTATTATTTAACTGATTATAATGAAGATTAAATAAAATTAGTCATTATTTGTTTTGTTTTTTTATTAATTTTTATTTTTCAGTCTTAAAATGAGTGATTTTTCTTTTCCACATTTGATTAAAACCTATCAATAGTGATTTATCTGCTCAGTCGTGTAAATGGAGAAAAATAACCAAATTTCAGTTGATGGGTCAGAAACTGAGGATGTTACTATTCGGCTGTTGCTGAAGAATAGTCAACTGTTGTTGTAATATCAGCTGATGTCTAATACGGCAGGAATGTTGTGTGAGTGAGCATTTTGGTTTGCAATGATTTTGTATATACAAAACTAGGAAGATGCCCAATTATGTAAAATATATATATATATATATATATATATATATATATTTCTTTAATGAATAACAGAGGTAAAATCAAGAATAGAATGAGAACAGAAGGTGTGAATTTGGCATTTTGCCAAAGTGACGTGGATACCAGCTAGGAGTATCCCTTTTTATAATGGTTTTTTTTTTTTTATTATTCTAACTTGCACGTTTAGCTGTCTGCTTTGAAACGTTTTTTTATTCCCTTGCATTGTGGAAAAAAAACGGGGGATTGTCAGGTAACAGATTGCTAGATTTGTGTTGAGCTTCCAAATACTCATGTAAAGAAACCCTTTTTCACTTTTTTGATTTATTTTGTGTGTGTGTGTGTGGGGGGGGGGGGGTCCAGACATTAATTTACAAATTTGATGAGATATGTGAAAAACAACCATGTATGAATGAGGCAATAGGAAAATTTTAACAATTTCTATTTTTTACATTTTCAGTCTTTTGAGAATTTTTACCCTGAATTTTAATCTAATCAGATTTGTGGTTGTGTTCAAATTCAGCTCTGCAAGGTTACAACGGATTTATAGGAAAGTATATTAAACAAGGAGGCACGGTGGAGTAGTGGATAGCAGCTTGGATTGAGAAATTGGAGATCCGAGTTCGAATTCCATTCGAATCCATTACATTCACATACATGCTAATACCTTTGGGAAAGGTATGAATCCTCTTCTTCTCCTCCCAGCTACGGGTAAATAGCAGGACAGACCGGGTTCTATAGTCTTGGATGGCAACTGGTCTACCATAGAAAGAAATGGCAACCTACTGCGGGAAAGAAATCTGCTTCATCAGTCGTGTATCAGAAGATACCTGATCGCCTAAGCATGTATCACGCATGGCACATAACTGACTGATATTAAACAAGGAGGTAGCAGTGGTGGGAATGGGTGGGTGTTTCTAATTTTTTATTTCCCACCCCCACCTCCGGAAAGAAATTATTTCAGAGTTGAAAGACTATCATTGTTGAGCATTTTAGATGAATGTTTGAGTTTCTAGAGGGCAATTTTATATAATGCTGACACAGTAAATATTTAATCCCCAAAAGTTTCTTGTTTCACTTTTTACTTTGTGTAAATATATACAATAGGAGGCTGTACTCTGTGTGTGTGTGTGTGTGTGTGTGAATATATCATTAGGTAGATGAAAATAAATACATACATTCATGTGTATATGCACCCCTATATATATATACATACATACATACACAAAATTTTGAATTAGTAATTGTATATGCATAGATAATTGTATGTATGTATGTATATATATATATAAGCCAAGTGTCTCTTACTGTGTACTACACTTAACATGCCCTGTTGTTTTTACCCATACCTAAAAATGTAAAATAGGAGGCCCGGTGGAGTAATGGATAGCAGCTTGGATTTAGGAATTGGAGAGCCAAGTTCAAATTCCAGTCGAATCCATTACATTCACTTATGTGCTAATACCCTTGGGAAAGGTATGAATCCTCTTCTTCTCCCTCCAGCTATGGGTAAATAGCAGGACAGACTGGGCTCTATAACCTTGGTTGGCAACCAGTCTAGGAGAAGGAAAATCTCTGAATTCAAAACTGGCCTGGAGAGGGTTTGGATCTCTCAGGCTATCTTGCCCACTTCTACTGTAGCTACAGTACATATGGTGCCCCTAGAACTCTTCTACGGGATAAAAAAAATGTAAAGCAGAAAAAAATTTCATATTTTGCATGCATAACCCCAAAAGGTGTCCATATAAAATTGTATAATTTCTATGACTCAGTTTGGTAGGTAGCAATAATCATGGCCATTTGATAAAAATTTTAAAACATGATAAAAATTTTAAAACACATTGCATTAATTTAAATATCATCTTTGAAGCCTTGTTTTAATTTCAAGGAATTAATTTAAAGTTAGTCCTAAATTCAATAAAATGATTTTTGCATATTTGAGATTATTTTAAAATTCAGTTTTTCTCATTCAAAATTCAATTACATGATTGATGGCTCAAACAAAAAAAAAAATTAACCCATGTAACTAAAAATCTTCCTAAAATAAAGTTTCCATTTCAGAATTATAATAGTAATAGTGTAGTTCAGTCTGGCACAAGGCTAGAATCGTAGGGCACCTAACTAAGATCAAATTTGTTATACATATAAATTGATTTGCAAGCTAAATTTTCTATTTTATATTAGGTGCGCGCGCGCGCACACACACACACACACACACACACACACACACACACACACACACACACACACACACAAAAGAAATAAGAACTCAAACCCTGCATCCTATCCTATCCTATACTATATGTAGGTGTTTTATTCAGAGCTTTGCCTGCTCATCTAAGTTGGTAGGTAGGGGATACTTTGGACCACTTCTGCTATGTCGACTCTTCCTCCTACCAACTCCATGCCCGTCTACTCATCCGGACATGATGGCTTGCTATATAAACATCAGCTTCGGAATCGTGACACAGACATGTCTGTCTCCCACCAAGGGTGGATCCTAAGCATGAGTTTTAATATAGTCCTGGCACCCGGATATAGCCTATTTCCGGTTTTGCTGCCATTTGAACTCTGAAAATCTCTTTACTTCCCATTCCCCCTCATTTAATGTGGATGCTCCTTAGAAGACACTACTTCCAAGGGAACCATCCGCTGGTCTATCAAACAGAAACATTTGAGATAAATGCCATCTATTCCCCTTCTATATGGATGCACATAGTCTCTCTCTCTCTCTCTCTCTCTCTCTCTCTCTCTCTCTCTCTCTCTCTCACACTCACACACACGTGTGTGTGTGTGAAGCATTTTTTCATTCAGACAGATTTGGTTAAATAATTAGACATATCATGTCGATTAGTTTTGACGAACAGTTGAAATGATTTAAATCCACATATCCATACTCACAGACAACTTACCCCCCTGAAGATTGTCTCAGATGAAATTGAAAGTACTTGGGAAAATAAAAACTATTCATAAGAAAATTTTTGGTATTTTTCTTACTCAATTTTCTAAGTCTACCAAAAAAATTAATCTGCGACCTTGAAAGGTTCACAACGAAAACTAATCGACATGATATGCCTAAATTATTTGACCAAACTTGTTTGAATATATAACATTCCCATTGATATGAATGCATATTGTCAGCTCTTAAACACGTGTGTGTGTGTTAATACCTTTTTTTTTTTTCTATTGCTTCTGTTAATAGTTGTAAATAAAAGAGGTTTGAAATAATGCTTGGAATTTTTCTTAAAATATTAACCCTTTACTTTTTCCACCATAATCCCACTGATGAAATACAACACCCCCTCCCCCCCGACTTTTAATTCACCTGCTAGCATCCTTATAATTCATTAGTCATTTTGTGGTTATACTAGCAATATAATTATACATCAGCAATAACCATAATGAATCTACTAATTGTTCTAATATTATTAATAATTGCCCTTATAATAGATTCTCTAATTTCCCTGTTAATTATCAAATGGATGTTATAAATTATAATAAGCTGAAAATGTTATGCTTATCAGTATAACTGTGCACAAACAGTGACATCATCTCTTATTCTGTGATTTTCTTTTTTTCTTTTTTATTTATTTTTGGGCAGCAGTATATTTACAAAGTAGTAAAGGCTGGAAACCTGAGATTTTAAAGTTATAAATAAGATACAAAGATTCAAAGTTGTTCAACTTAGTGTTTAAAATTGTTAAACATACTTTATGCACTAAATGTAACAACTATGGGCTGGAAGTATAATTTAAATTCTAAAATAAAACTATATTAAAGATAAGTTTATTGGAAAGGTTTTACTCAGAATGCAGTAGATATGCTTCTTTGAATGTCTGCAAATGTCTTATCAGTCGAGCCATGTGGATTTAATATAGAAAACTGATTGGCAATTGATCAAATTAGTGGTATCTTTTTCCTACAATATTTTTTGCTGGTTACATCCTCTAGCATTCAAATGAAATAGTGTCCAAAATGCTAGAGAATGGATCTATTCAAATATGAAGAAAAAAAATGTAAATGAAAGTATTAAAAAAAAAAATCATTGAATAATAAATTCAAGTCATCCCAAAATCTCAGTTTACTCCTTTGAGGCCTTTTTACAATTTATGATAGACTCAGATGAATTTATATACTTATAGATTATTCCTGATCCTTGCTTTGCTATGATGGCTACCTGTATCCTAATGGTAAGACACGATTGGCTTAAAAGTGGTCCCCTGATTGAAAAAAGCAATATATTCAATTCCTGTCAGGAGGCACATTTTCTTCAGTATGATCTCTAGAAATCTCTAGTATGACTTTTACCAGTCATTTTCAGATGTTCTATTTTGCATATGATTGATTTTTTTTTAAGAAATTTAAACTGATATTTTTTCCCGTTTTAAAAACTGCATAGCACAATATGTTTGTCAATATGTTATACCAAATAAATATGATGTTTATGGTAATTATATAGAAAGTATTTTGTATTAATTTACGTAAAATTTCCATGTCTGTTTTGATACTAAGTTTAATTCAGAAAGCACATTCACTTTCTTTTTTTCATGAGCCAATTTTTACCAGTCATTTTCAGATGTTCTATTTTGCATATGATTGATTTTTTTTTTTAAGAAATTTAAACTGATATTTTTTCCCGTTTTAAAAACTGCATAGCACAATATGTTTGTCAGAAGATAATGTTTTAAAATTTGAATTCTTAAATTAAAATTTGACTTAATTATTAATCAAAATAAAATAAAATAAAACATCAAAGCATTTACTAATTGGCATACCTTACTCTAAAATAAAAATGTATTCCTGTCACTCATACATTTTGTATGCTTACTAGCTTGCTTTCTTGTTGCGCATGTAACTTTCCTGGTCTCTAGCATATACTAAATCAACTGATCAAAGAAATTATGTTTGTCTTGCTTTGTCTGATCAATATCAGATAAGATACATTAGATACTAAGCACAAAGTTTACTGTTACAGTCTACCTTAAAAAATGTCAAATAACAGATATTTTATATATTTGTGATATAATGTTCTGATTTCTGTTTGTAGTTACGTTATTGTCATATAGCAAAATACAGCACATTGTAGCAGGGTTTTTGTTAGGGCAATACTGTTAAAATGCTCTAACTTGAAGAACAAAACAATTTCTCCTCCAATTTGCAATTTGTGAGTTTTTTTTGTTATAAAAGCTGAAAATCACATGAATATTAAAAAGAAAAAATGAAATGATTGCTAATTGCTGCATAAATTAATGATGACTTTTTATTATGGAAGAGAAGTTTGTTTTTTTTTTTTTACAGGATATACACCTATCATTTTCACATTATGCAAATATTTTTTTTAATTTCTTTTTTTTTTTGTTCTTCTATCATGAACATTTTCATACTTTATTGCAATTGGTAATTTTTCTAAATTGTAAACATCTTTGTCCATAATTCATTTTCACCACTAGATTCCTGTGATTGAAAAGCAAGATGAATATTTATACAATGCAAAATGTAGGAGATTTTATAAGAGACAAATCCAAATAACTTACAACCTTTTGAGATCATTGTAATATCATCCTTATTGTCCTTCATGGCATTTTTCAGAACAATGGAAATCCTTGATGGCACTCATCTCTTCTCCAAGCAGCATACAACAGGTTGTACTGGGTTACATAGTACTAGCAACAAGGACTAATCCTTTGACATGACCTATTCTTGGGAAAGATGGAGTGGTTTCTCTGCTGCTTTCTTTACAGTTTTGATATCAGTGTTGGCATTCTCCTAGACTGGTTGCCAACCAAAGGTAGATAGCATAATCTACTCTCTTACTTAACCCATAGCTAAGGGGAGAAGAGATGAATTAGTGCCTTTCCAAGAGGCATTAGCACAAAAGTAAACGCAGCAGATTCAGAACTGAACTCAGCATGCTGAGTTCACTTTCCAAGGCAATAACCATTTATGTTACCACAGCGTTTGACGAGCAAAACTACTCAAATATTATCAGGTCATATCGAGAATGTTTCTAGCTGAAAAGTTTATAATAAATCACTTAAAAATTACAAAAAGTGGTGATGGATACATTTACTTGTCATAAAATTTATAAATGGCTTTGTATTTGTCAAAAATGATGGGATTATTTATGTTTAAGTAAATTATATAAATGTTACAAACAAAAAGTGCATCTGTTAATAGTTTTTATTTTCCGACTTTTTTTACAATTCAAATTTTCTATTTCGTAATGATTTTAAAACTATATGGCAAATAAACTGAGACAGCAGCAGTAGAGATGTTGCCAGGAGCAGTTGCCTCATGTTAGCAAACACACAAACAAAATAGAGCCCATTTTGTTTATTTGTATTAACAGTACTCCCTTCTTCTCTTTCTGTTTCCTTTAGCATGATAACAAACAAAAAATTGAAAAAGCAACAACATAGGCAAACAGAGATCGCAGTAACTGTGGAACCAATTTTCATTGGCTGAATTCCAAACAGAATCAAACCAATATTAGTTCAAGATTCAACTAAGAGAGAAGCCAATAAGCTGACCAGGAGGTAATTTCTCCTGGTTGCGAGATGGTGTTGGCCGATTTTATCAGCCTGAAACCAGGAATAAACAACACTGATGCAAGGATTTTTGAGTTATGCCAAAATATCTTTTCTCTAAAATAATTTGAAATTAATAAATAAATAAGAACTATATAAAAAATCCTACTCCAACTGCATTTAAGATTTTAATTTAGTTTTCATTTTGCTTCTAATTTAAATTCATTCCAAGATCAATTGAATCTCCATAGATCCAGATAACATAAGCAAGCCATTAATCTTTTCTGTAAAGACTAGCAAATGTAGCTTCATATGAAAATATGAAAGGATTTTAGGATAATACATTTTCTATCAATGGTCAAAGAAAAATGATTTTGGATGGACATAGTACATGGTGTTATTAGAATCATACCATATTTTCCAGTGTTAAGAATTTGATTTGCCAGATTTTGAAAAAGAAAAAATATCAATTTAGTAAAATACAAAATGCAGCTTGTTTGATACAGAAAAAAAAGAAGTGTTTTCAATGTTGGCTATATTCAGTAAGTTTAAGAATTTCACTGTTGCTTGTTGTAATCATAAGTTCTATAGTAATAACTTCTCCCACACTTCTTGCTTGTGAGACTCTCATCTGGCTTCTTGCTTTTCTGTCAACTGATCTTCAAAAATTTAAATGTATTGTCACTCATCATCTGATTTCTTGAATTCTGTTGTATCTTAGTGGCTTTTATCACCTTGTTTGGGGTGAAATGTTTTAAAAAAATTATCTCAGGTGGTTGAAGTAAAACCCATTGGATAAGTTGTATTACCTGTTCACACGTTTTTTATTAACAAGAAAAATATATTTTTGTTGTTAATAAATTTTTTTTTTTTTTTTGCATTAAAGTTTAAAGTTTCTTGTCTATAATAAGTAATAGCTTTGGGGTTTTTTTATATACTAATTTATTTGGGCTAGTATTTTCATGTTATCAGAAAAAAAATTGAGCTTGAGCCTTGTTCAGATGATTGTGATAACTTTCTGTAAATTTTAAATTAAGCCCTTTATTCAATCCACAGGGATAGATTGTTCTCATTCATTGTTCATGCCAGATAATATTTCATACCAGTTAATTCTATCGAATTAATTTACTCTTGTAATATAATTGTCTCTTCCATTGAACCAGAGTATACAACTTTTTCACACGGTTCAACCCATAAAAACATTAACTTTGTTTTTGTAGTTTTTAAAAACTTTTTTGTTTTAATCATAGGGATAAGCAGTATATCTTTTAAGTATAACATTTGAAGTGATCCAGACTGTAGCGGGGAAAAAGGGTTCAATTCAAATATAAACTAAAAAAAAAAAAGTCTTAGGTTCAAATTAAAAAAAAAAATAATGTTCTCAATTCCTTCATCTCTATAACAACTAGATTAAAATAACATGATTCTTTGGTATTGTAAAAAGCAATGAAGCTGATAAGATACAAATAAAAGTTAATAATGTTAAATATCTCCTTCCTGTGTGTTTTTCCTGTGCTGTAGGTGAAATTTGAAGCTCACACGTGACATAAATTTCCTGGCTTTATTGGTAGTGTGGGAATTGTGAGATGTATGTACATGTGTGAAAAGAATCAATAATTATGTTAGTTGCTGATTTTAGAAGAACATGAAATGACTGAAGAAAGCATAGTACACAGTGTCAATATAGTGGGCATGAAATTTTGTATCGGTACCTGGCATACATTATTAAAAGTGAACATTTAAAGAACTCATTGGGAAATATGTAACCTGTTGGCAACTTTAACTTTATGCCTCCTTGGTAAAGAAATTTACCAGAATTATAGATTTGCTAAGAAATTGAGATGGGGAGCTTAATAATAAATATTAAGATTAATGGGATTTGGAATTATTGGGTTAAACTTATGTGCCTAATAGAATGTGGGGGTTGGGGGCTGCATCTATTTTTATTTAATTGTTTATTTTTTTTATTAGGAAATTTTCCACCTCCCAGCTTATTAAGACCACACTGCATTCATTTTGCACTTTTTAACCCTTTTAATGATTTTCTGATGCTTTTTATTAAGCCCTCCCATCCTTGTTTGTTGTCTATTGAGAAAAATTCCAAACCCTTAATTATTAAGCCTCTACTCTGTATTAGAGTAAATTTTTTTTTTTTTTTTTAAAGAAACTTAATAAAATTATTATTGTATCATTTTTCTTAAACAGAATTTTATGGGGAATTTTCTTGAACATATTGTCAGAAATACAAGTCTTTCATTTTATTAAAATATGGGAATCTTAATTTAAGAAAGGGAAATTAAAACTTTTTTTTTTTTTTTGCACAATATTAGGGAAATCTTTTTGAAGTTAATGCTGCCCTTTGTTGCTTCTCCCTTATGTGTGCAAACTATTTCTTTGCAGAAAAGTGATAATTTTGCTTTATTTTGGTGAAAATCATAGTCAAAAATATAAAATGCACATTTGGCATGACAACAGAATCTAAGTAACAGATCACTGAAGCTTATGGTAATGATGCAGTAGGTTCAAGCATGTGTGTGGAATGTTTTGCAAAGTTTAAAAAAAGATTTTGAGTTCAAGGACAAAGTTCAGTATAAACAAGAGGAAGGTTTTCAGAAGTACTGTAGGCAACTAAGTCAACTCATTTAAATGATATATTGGAAAAGAAAACAAACTTGGCTAAGGAAGTCAACTGATGATTTTATTGTCCTTTCTGTTTCTTTCATTCTCAACAACCCTTTGTATCTTAGTGGCTTTTATCACCTTATGTGGAATGAAATGATTAAAAAAATCCATTGGATAACTTTTATTACCTGTTCACAAGTTTCAACAACTTGTCTTTCAAATATGATACAGCAAACAATCACAGAGCTAGGATGGGAAATTCTTCTACACGTGTCCCTTTCAAAATATAATTTATTTCATACAACACACCTTCTCTATTCCATTGTTCCAGCAAGTTAAATAAAAAAAAAACTCACCTAATTTCATGTAGATTTTGTGACCTGTAAGTCCAGAATCACTTCCACATATCAAAGTCTTCTGTTAGTATAAGTAGTGAGTGTGTTTTCATTACTGACTTATTAGTTCTGTTGCATAGCTTACAGCAACTGGTATTTCTCAGTGGTCACCTACCTGAATACTGAGCTCAATGTTGCTTAACTTCCATGATCAAATGAGAATCAGTATTTCACTCTCTCTCTCTAATTTCTGTCATGACTTTCCACATTCTTCAAGAATCTCTAGCTTTCTATCCTTTCTGATACAATCAGTCTTTCTTTTTCTTTCTCTGAGAGTCTCTCACTTTCTCTGGCAATCGCTTTCTTTGGCTTTCTCTGGCAATCGCTTTCTTTGGCTTTCTCTGGCAATCGCTTTCTCTGGCTTTCTCTGGCAATCGCTTTCTCTGGTTTTCTCTGGCAATCGCTTTCTCTGGCTTTCTCTGGCAATCGCTTTCTCTCTCCTTTCTGCCATCTCTCGCTCTCTCCTTTCTGCCATCTCTCGCTCTCTCCTTTCTGCCATCTCGCCCTCTCTCTCTCTCTGTTCTTTTTGGCATCTCTCTCTCTCTCTCTCTCCTTTCTGTCATCTCTCTCTCTGTTCTTTTTGGCATCTCTCTCTCTCTCTCTCTGTTCTTTTTGTCATCTCTCTCTCTCTGTTCTTTTTGGCATCTCTCTCTCTCTCTCTCTCTGTTCTTTTTGTCATCTCTCTCTCTCTGTTCTTTTTGTCATCTCTCTCTCTCTGTTCTTTTTGTCATCTCTCTCTCTCTGTTCTTTTTGTCATCTCTCTCTCTCTGTTCTTTTTGGCATCTCTCTCTCTCTGTTCTTTTTGGCATCTCTCTCTCTCTGTTCTTTTTGGCATCTCTCTCTCTCTGTTCTTTTTGGCATCTCTCTCTCTCTGTTCTTTTTGGCATCTCTCTCTCTCTCTCTGTTCTTTTTGGCATCTCTCTCTCTCTCTCTGTTCTTTTTGGCATCTCTCTCTCTCTCTCTGTTCTTTTTGGCATCTCTCTCTCTCTCTCTGTTCTTTTTGGCATCTCTCTCTCTCTCTCTGTTCTTTTTGGCATCTCTCTCTCTCTCTCTCTCTGTTCTTTTTGGCATCTCTCTCTCTCTCTCTCTCTGTTCTTTTTGGCATCTCTCTCTCTCTCTCTACTTTCTCTCAGCTCTGTTTTTTTTCCTCTGCTTTTCTCACTCTCTCTCCACTTACTTTTTTTCTCCCTTTACCAAATACCACCCTTCTCGTCTTCCTTATCTTTCTCTTCTGTTCTTGGCAACCTCCCTTTCCACCTGCTTGCCTGCGTGCCTGATTCATCCAACTTTTGGCCCACCTACCTACCTACCTACCTCTTTACTATTTTACTTACCAGTGCCAACCAATGCTAATTCCAACTTGCTCTTGTGGGGGTGAGGGTTTCTGGTTTACTTAGGTTAGCCTAGTCTAGTGTTCCCTACCCTAGTGTAGTTCAGTTTTATTCTAGCAGTTTTTGGGGGGGCCCTGAGAAGGCTAGCTGAAAACATAGTTCCTTTCACTGGAGCATGGCGTGGAGGTTACCTCAAACTTATGAATATCACAAATCTCAATCTCAAAAAAAATTACTCAAGCCTGGAAGTAACTACCACACAAGTAGCCAACATAAATACAACCTGAAACCACCAGAGGATAAGTATCATTGTGGACGTTGCAATGTTAACATTACTGGCAATACTAGCAGAAATGGATATAGCAAGAATAAAGTTTCGGCTGTCAAGCCCCAGAAGCTACCAAAACCCCGACAGAAAAAAGTTAACAAGAATGATATTATTTTGAACAATGTCATACCAAATAAAGTGCATCCTTTGCTCTTGGCCCTGCGTTTTTACTGCAAAAGGCCGGTAAGTTCTTTTTCAATAATCCTGTCAAGGAAAGAAGAGAAGTGTTTGGGGGGAGGGGGAGATCCCTTCTCCGACGTTAAGACATTTGTATTTGCTTCTACACTTTATATACAAATATGCACATGTACACACAACGAAGTCATAATACATATATACATGAATTTACTTACACACACACACACACACACACAGGGGTACTGAATTGTTCTTTGCTTGACCAATAAGTCATTCCAAAAATATTTTGTCTCTGGTCAAAATTTGGGAAGTGGATTGGAACAAGAACTTCTCAGCTCCTTTCTGTGTCTACTTATATATATATATATATATATATATATATATATATATATATATATATATATATATATATATATATACCCAAGTTTAGGATTGGTATATACGGAGTGAATTCCAATAACCAACAATTACTATTCTTTAAAGAGTGCTCAATACAGAGTAGAGTAGATATAATTATTTATTTGAATATTACAACATAAATATGTTATAAAATCACTTTATTTTATAACATATTTATGTTGTAATATTCAAATAAATAATTATATATATATATATATTGTGCTATCGACGTGGGATATTATGTATATTCACTAATATATACTTGATGGCTCTGTGGTGTAACATCGAGCACTGTTTTTATAACACCTGAGAGAAAAAAAAAAATGTGTATATGTATGTTTTTTCTCATACCCATAACTAACTAATATATATATATATATATATATATATATATATATATATATATATATATATATATATATATATCACACATACATTTGTTCATATTCACTTTATACATACATACACAAATTTGTACATTTTCACAGTAATCCAACACAGTTAACAAAGTATCTACAAATGCAATTACACATATTTTACTATAAAATACATTTGTCTTTTTCTACATGCTTACATGAATACTTACTCTTGTGTACATTTATGTGTATGCATATACCCCTCTCTGTTTTTCTTTATATGCACTTATGTCTACATACTTTCATTACACTTTTGTATATACTCAGTTGTTTCAACTCCTACATGTGTGTATAAAACATTAAAATATATGCACTTCTAAGTTTGTTTCTTTTAAGGTTTGCTCTGGGGAAACAATTACTGATATTGACATAAATCTCCAATTCATTAGATTGTTGAAAAAGCATTGAATAAATTTCATTGATTACAGATGTTTATTTTATCAGTATAAAAATGTCAAGATGGAATTTCCTTAGACCTTCATTGGAATCAGGAAAGGACAATTTTTGTTTAACACTCACATATTGAAAAGAGACTGAAAAAAAAAAACTGTTACTTAATAATCTACCTGTAATTTTAATGATATAATTTAAATTGATTATTTGGTAATTTACTTCAGGAAATTAATTAAAAATAATCTTCAATTTCCTTTCTGTTATATTGAATATTTTATATTATTAAATTTTTTGTTAATTCTTAAAGAAAATAATGAGAGTTATACAAAAATCGCGCATTGAAAATTCCTTCCACTTCAGTCAAGACTAAGGAATTGATTTCAGTATAAGTATATATATATATATATATATATATATATATATATATATATATACTTAATAAAAGTTAAGTTAAAATTATACTTCATATATATTTTTTTCATCTTTCTTCTCTATTTGTTTTAATTTCCAAATTTTTATTCAGCTGGGCTTTGTAACTTATTAAAAGCTGTTTCTCTGTTACTTACCATGCCGGTTGTTCTTATACATCCCACTACCTGACAGACAACTTTACCAGCCGGTATGTTCCAGCTTACTATTCTAGTAGACCATTTATGGTCTAGTATAGCAGATAGTAGTCCTACAACTTACAAAAGTATCTATTTTCAATAAAGACTGTTGACACTCTACCACAATCACCCTTTTTTACTTTTCTTTTTTATGATGACTTGTAAATTTACTTTTTCTCTTTATTTACCTTAATTAAAAATTCTTTTAATGGTGACAATTTGTTGTATGGATCATAGTTCTCTTGTAACTAGCTGACATTTGAATATTTGAATATTTGCAATCTCACGTCACCTTCTTGTGCCCTTTTTAGCTTATGGACAGATTACAGGTGCAATTTGTCAAATTCTACAGTATCGTGTCTCTACAGGGATGTGTGGGTAGTGTAATGGTTAGTGACCCAGAAAAAGACATGGTTAAGCTGAGTTCAAATTCTAGCCAATCTCATGTTCACTTTCAGACAAATAACCTTGAGAAAGGTCTCTTCTCCCCCAGCTATGGATTAAATAGCAGGCCCAATTTAGCTCCTAGTCTAGGAGAAGGAAAACTCTGATGACCCTAATGAATTACAAGACTCTTGTCATATTAACTGCATCATAAGGCTTGTTCTATTCAATTGACTGGAGCTGGTTTTATGCAGATCAGATGTTTCATTGCTTGAACATCAGGGATTATATATATATATATATATATATATATTTATTCTTCTTTATATATAGGACTGCTTGGCCATTTGCAGACAGTATAAAATATGTCCTCCACCTCTTATTAAATACATAAAGCAAATTATAAAATTCAAATTCATATACTTTGTGAAACAAAGTTATCTCCCTCATTCAGATAGCCAAGCCTCTATCTAATTATATTGACATCAAAATTAATATACATCTTTCCTTTTTCTTTATCTTTAATAAGTCATTACAAGATTACAGCTCCAAGGTATTATCACCTTTGTGAGGTATTTGGAAATATTTGGATTATGAACTTCACCAAGCAACTCTGTCCACAGCCTTTATTATTGTCACCGTTCTTTTCTGCCATCTTTGATCTGAATTTCAGTATTCACACATCATCGCATGTGATTGTCCATAAACATGGGTGTTGATTTTTTATTTTGTCTTCCTTCAGAGCACTTTTTGGGGAAATGATACTAAATTCTAATGAATACTATCAAAATTTTTCATTAACTCCAGTATAAGTTCTATTAAAAGATTTAATTGTATCAAAACTCTCTCTTATATCCATCAAAGTATTTGAATATTATATGATAAAAGTTTCTCCTCCAAAAAGCTTATGGATAATCGATATTTTGTTATTGTGGGTAATCAATATGCAATTAGTTTTAAATTCTCAGAACATTATGGATCTCTGGAACATAATTTTGAGTATGTCCTAAAATAGCTACATTTTCCTGATAAAAATTGTTGAAAACAATCTTTATTGGTCAAAAGGTGAAAAAAGGCAATATTATGGTGGAACTATGGACATTTGTTATAAAACTAAATGGATTTTAATTTTTTTTATTTAATTGAAAGTGAATCAAGATTGTAATCTGACATATAATTATCAGGTGAATTTTGATCCAAGATTTTCACTGTGTAATACTCAATTTGTATAATTAATATACACCATTGAATTAAGTTCAAGATGTTGAAAAATAATTGTTACATGCTTCTTCTTCTTCTTTTTTATCACTTAGACTAAATGTTTATTGATGTAGCTACATACAGTGATTAACTGATTATTTGAAGATGACAGGAATTTCTCTCATTGCATTTCTGTAGCTCAACTGCAATTGACTGAAATGGATTAATTAATGATGGATTTTATTTACATACTAAAATTATCATCTTTATTTTTTGCTCAAACTTCTTTTTTATGCTACAGACTATAAAGATTGGGAAGATGAAAATTTACTTTCCTCTTTTTTTTATGTGCCATGTCCCCTCAGGATATGATTGATTATGGTTCTCCACACTTTCCTGTCTTTTGTAGCTCTAAGTAACGTTTTTTCCTTTATTGTCCCTTCTCTGCCATCCATTTGCATAAACTTGTTAGGTAGTTTATTATCTGTTTTCCTCTGTCTCTCTTACCTTCAATATGTCCTGTGAGTGTTAAATTCTCCAAGCTCACTTTCCTCATTATACATCCTAGGAATTACACTTGTCTCTTTTCTGACTGTTTTAATTTCTGTTTTCCTTAAAACTTCTTTGTCTGCATGAAAATTCATTTTGTTAATAAAACTATTTTGTCTACAATATTTTTCAGATTTAGCATTTTTAAAACATTCTTGTCTTTTTTTTTTTTTATTAAATTTTTTAAATTGGGATATTTTTATTTTAATGTTTTTAAATTGCCTGTTGTTGTTAATATTCTGCTGATGTGTTTTGATTTTTATGATGAGAAAGCTCTCCACCCATCATGTTCATTATATTTATCTCTATGCATACACATGCATACACACAGATATGTATATGTATAGGTACATTCCTTTTATGCAAGTAGGTTTACATGTATACACATACAGCCATGTACATATGAGCACCTATAAAGTCATATTTTGCAAGCATATACACATTTGTTTATATAGATTCCATTTGTTGCTGGTAGGCTTCCACAAAAGAAATCTGAAAAATAGAAACCATTTCTGGGGAAAATTGTCCTGTGGGATTTGTTTTTTCAAAGCATATAAATATTTGTCTTTTCAGTCATCAAGAATAAAAAGGAAATTGTTTTATTTCTGAAATAAATTGTTACTCCTAAGATCAAGACGTAAGAGGTAGACATCCCCTTTTCCCTATGGTGGGGATTCTAATAACCTTTCCTTAGGCCTAATAAGTACGCATGCCAAATTTGAGGATTGTTTGTGAACAAACTCTTCCCAATTATAAATGCTCAATACTCGTATATGTGAGGGGTGCTGAGAAATTCTCAGCCTGACCAAGAACCCTCCTCCAAAAAATATTTGGTCAAATTTTATAGAAGTGGGTTTGGCCAAGGACTTCTCAGTAGCATCTTATATATACACACTTCCTATGTTATGTCAGAAGGTAAAGTAAGCATAAATATTTCAAATCATATAATATTTGATTAATTAAAATATCTTAAAATTTTAACATTGATTTTCTGTTGAACTATTGAAAGCTGAAACCAAAAAATAAGTATTCAATTGGGTTTTATATGATTTAGAAATATGTTAAATTGTTGACATTATTTTGTAACAGTCAACTGTTTAATATAATAAAAATAACCCCAAAAATAACCCAACTGTTTAATATAATAAAAATACAATTGTTATTCTGATGGTGTTCAACTATTTTGTATTTAGTGTTCTCCTCCTGAGAAGCAGTTTC
Source organism: Acanthosepion esculentum (assembly GCA_964036315.1). Classification (NCBI taxonomy): domain Eukaryota; kingdom Metazoa; phylum Mollusca; class Cephalopoda; order Sepiida; family Sepiidae; genus Acanthosepion; species Acanthosepion esculentum. The sequence continues at coordinate 104,560,583 of OZ038492.1, read as the reverse complement.
AAAAATTCTTTTTTACTTGATTTTCTTCTTATTCATCTCTTATAGTGTTTTAATATTTGTTTTTTCGCATTCCAATAAAAATCTGCTTATGTTGTCAAAGATTCTTACGTAGATATTTCCAAAATACATTATATATAAAAAATAAAATTCATTTTTTAAATTCACACCTCCAAAAACGTAAAATAAAAGCTTTATAGAAATATGATGTCATTATTATGCTGTCAAGTTTGTATCAAGATACAAGAAAAACATTTTTGATTAAGTAGGCATTTATACAAAAGATACCTTCTGTGTCTTTCATTATAAAATTAGTTCTTTATAATTCTGATATCATTTTTATCTTTACTCTCGAAACATTAAAACAAAAAATATTCATGGATATATTTCAAAAATATCTTTTTTTTAGTGTTCACACAAGAGATAAAAACGTTGATGGTTTTCTAGTGTAAAAACTGAATATTCCTTTATTTTTATTTTATATGCAGACAAATTAGTTTTTTTTATGCATAAATTCTTTTAGTTTTATTAAGTCCGTTTAAAACTGAAGGGAGATAACTCAAAATCTTGTTTTACCTGATTGTCAGCCATTTGGAATCTACTCATTAAACTGGTTTTCAGATAGATTTTTGTCAGTAATTACATGAAAATAGGGTTTTGAAATTTATTTTTGTCGTTTCAATATCAACAGGTGATCAGGAATTCACTTGATAATTCTCAGTGTATACTTATAGCTTTACACTTTTACATTTTCTTTGCTTTTTATTATACTTAGTAAAAAAATGTTTTGATAAAAAAATGTCACTTTATTAACTTTGTTGTCAAAGTAATAACAAAACTTAGTAATTTAAAACAATATATGCAGGGTACAGCAAAAGTAACACCCTTTTATTTATCTACTTTTATTGAACAAAAATAAATTTCAGTAGTTTAAGAAAATTTATAAGTATTGGCACATTGAAACATAACTTATGATTAACAAACTATGTAACATTTTCTTAAACTATAATAATTTATTTTTGTTCAATAAAATTTGATAAATAAAAAAGGGCCTTAATTTTTCCACACCCTGTATATACAAATTTTGTATATGCAGCAATCTCTTAATGTACCAGATTTATTTTTATTAACTTATTTGCTGATTTCAAAAGCCTTTATAATGCTTAATTTAATTTCAACTTAATTCCATTCTATTTAACCATAGATGAACTAAATAGATTTGACACTAAATATACTATAGTTGTCACTCTTATTTTCTGATAGTGTCATGTATGGGAAACCCAGTGGGCAAGTATCTATAATTTTTTTTTTTTTTTAAGACATACAAAAACAATTAAAAATTCTTTTAAAAAATATTCTGGTTTGTCAGATTGTAATAAGCTTTATGATATATGATTAGTAAATATAGTTTTACTTAATAATAATACTTCTTAAGAGTTACACCATTTGAAACTGAATTTTAAAAGATATAAAAATTATTCTAAATAAAATTTTAAAAAAATGAATCTTATAAAAAATTCATTTTTCATCAAAAAAGTATTTTTTCTTAATATTGTCTTTAATAAATATTATTCATAAAAGCAATTAAAAGTTTCTCTAATTAAATAATATCTTAGTTTTATTGCATTTTTTTAATTTTTTGATTCAGAGCAAATTTTTGGTAAGATGGGGTCTAGTTTTTGAAGAAAAAATCTGTAGTTTAAATTCTCCAAAGAATTCTGCTTTTAACTAATATAGTCACTAAAAATTATTGTTGAATTTCTCAAGTTTTATAGAATTAAGAGGGTGAAAAATATTTAGTAAAAAAAAAACATATTTTTACCAAGATTTTTCTGATAATTAAACATTTGTGAATAAGTTCTGAAAGTTTAATTAAAATCCAACAAGTATTTGATTTTTGCCAGAATTTCCAAATTAATGTATCTGTCACTACAAAATAGACACTAAAATTTGCTATGCTAATTTATAGTACAACCCCTGATACAAGAAAAACAAGATTTTTAACCCAAATTTCAAATGTTCTAAAAAGGAGTAAAACATTTAATTAAATATTCAAAAAATACTTTGATCTTTCCTCTTAATAACAACAAAGATTTTGCTGATAAAACTTTGTTTTTGTTAAGTTTGGAGCATGTTTTCATCGCAGTATGCTTTTTTTTTTTGTTTTGTTTTTTGTTTTTTGTTTTGTTTTTTTTAGGAGATTTTGTGGACTTTTAATTAATATTTGCATGAAGTTATTGAAGGTTTTTAGAATTTGTCGGTCTTTGATATAATTATCTTATGAAAATATAGGTCATTTATACATTATAATTTTTTTTTTTTTTTTTTATCATTTCACCCCAAGTAAATTGACAATACCACTAGAATGCAGGGAGTTACAGAGACTGAGAAGATTGAAAGTGGGGAGAACTGAGGAAAGGTCAAAAATGGAACTGGCTTCAAGAAGACAGAAGATGGCAATTGATGTTGCATTTAATTTTTTGAAGATTGTAGTTATCAGGGAAGCAAAAAATTAGAAGGGAGTTCCACAGGTATTAAGTGCAAGAAAAAACAGTTAGAGTAGAAATGATGGTTGCATCTAACTTGTTCAACAGTACCATGGTGAGACCTAATTGCCAGTCTAGTAAAACACTTAAATTCATGTAGCCGAGACACCAGGAAAAAAAGTTCTCTGGATTTTGTCAAGGATCTCAATGTACAATAGGAACACCAGACCATATAGGGTAACAGTATTCAATACACAGATGAATGGTAGTTTTATAAATGTGCAAGATGGATTCTGATGCCAAATTTTTTTTTTGGCATGACACAATGAACCAAATTTCCTTGCAGCAGACATAGCAATTGATTCAATATAGTCATTTTGCTTCATGTCAGCTTCATGTCATCGGAAAACGTGAAACCAAGAAGGTGTAGAGTGTTGCTCTCCTAGAGTTTTGCATCAACCATCCTGATGGTAGGCAGAAAAGTATCTCTGTGGTGATTAATAGAAAGCAGTTTTGTTTTGGAAGTGTTGACATTTACAAGCCATTTCTTGCCCCAGTTAACCACTGATTGGATGTCCTTTTCAAGAGTAGTTGCCATGTTTACTTTGTTAGATTTGCTACTAAGGCAGGAGTAAATGGTAGTTGATTAGAAGACCAGTATGCCAAACACTGTTGAAAGTCTTTGAGATATCTAGAGTCCACGCCCAAGCTTTGCCATTCTTATCTAAAGCTTGATAGATAAATTCAGAGATGACTGTTAACACGTTGATGGTAGACTTGGTGAAATGGAAGCCATATTGTTTGTCCGAAAGGAGATCATGCAAAGTAAGTTGCTTCCATATTGTTTGTCCGAATGGTTCAATATTTCAAGGTGTCCAATTTTCTAGGGATAGATAAAAATATGCAATTATTACATACATGCTATATATATATATATATATATATATATATATATATATATATATATATGTCATTCACAGACAGTACTGTTTAGATCATGCTGCTGTATCTGTTGATATCTCTTTTCAGTCGTCTGTTATACAGGAACCTCCTATTCACAAGACTTTTCTCCGTTACCCACATGCTGATGGGATGCATTTTGTGACTTTCTTTGTGACATCCCTTGAATTGATATTCTTAACCTTCCTATTGAGAAATGTACAACAGAGGTTTCTTCTCTGGTTAAAGCTTACATCGATGCTTTTGTAACTTCTGGAAGATACCAGGTGAAATCACAATCTTCTTCATGGTTCACATCAGTTTGTTCAACCACTATTAGCCACAGCAATCGCTTTTTCCAGCTATAACAGCATGACACTTCCAATCACAAGAGACAGCTACTAATGCCTGCATGTTAAGGTGTTAATATCTTCTGCTGATAAAGCAGAATGTTTGGCTCATAAATTATCTTCTAATTCTACTCTTGACTCATCTGGGGGTACCCTTGCCTGACTTTGCCTTAGGAGTGAGTCCCTGTTGAGTGATATGCATATAACTCCGTCTGTGGTTTCTGCTATCATCTCTACACTGGATCCCCACAAAATATGTGAACCTAATGGCATCTTTGCAATAGTCCTTAAGAAATGTGCTCTAGAAATAGGTTCTGTTTGCTCTACAATACCTGGCTGCTTCTTGCTTTCCAGCTTGTTGGATATCTTCTGTTGTTTCAGTTTTTAAGAACTCTGGGGAACCATCTGATCCTTCCAACTATCAGCCTATTAGCCTTCTGACTCTTTTTAAAAAAGTACTAGAGGCCTTCATCAACTTTGAGTTGGTCAAGCAGCTCACCTTGCAAGGTCTTCTTTCAGATAAACAATATGCCTTTCACTTCTCTGGGTCAACTGCTAAGGTTTTAACAATTATTGCCAAAAGAGTCTATCAGACTTTAGATAAGAATTGTTTTGGTGATGTAATGGAATAACCAGTCACCCCCATGAATGATTACACTATAGGTAGTAAGTACCTATAAAGTCAGCTGTCTACAAGAGACTCGAGGAAGAGTGAGAGAGAGAAGACGCAAACATGTCTGACCTCCCAATTAGTGGCACTCTGTTATGGTGAAACACACCTAGTCTATAGATAATAGACTCTCCCACCTAATATAAGTAGGAGTCAGTGAGGGGAGTTGAATACGAAAGTAGTCAGCTACCACAACTAGATTACTCTGCGTAATACTTATTATAAGTTCCTAACGTTTTTGTACGTTAAACCTATTTAGGACCAAATTTAGTCCAAATACAGTTTCCACTGCGGAAAATAATTCTACAACACACTACTAGATTGACCTGTGTGTATAACTGTGCTGTGTTTCATATTGTACTGGTTGTGTACAATAAACCTTTCTTCTATTATCCACCTGGTGTTAAGTATTTATTCCCTTAGCATGGAATATAACATTTGACATCTTGAAGGCCTTTGACAGGGTTTGGCATGCTGGTCTTCTTCACAAGTTGAAAGGTTATGGTATTCCTGAACTAATTCATCCTTCCTTATCAAATTGTAAAATTAAAGTTGCCCTGAATAGCCACTCTTCTCAATCTTTCTGCATTAATGCAGGTATTCCCCCAGGGCTCTGTCCTTGGACCTACACTAATTTTCATCAATGACATTCCTGATGTCATCAGTTCTGAACTCAGTATTTATGCTATCTGATGGTGCAACTATTCACTCCTGTCTTAATAGTAAGTATAATCATTTTGAAAAGGTCAAATTGGCAACTGATCTCAAAAATGACCTACATTTGGCTTTTAACTGGGGTAAGCAATGGTGTGTTATGCCTCCAAAATGAAACGATCATCTCATTAAGTCTTTTCTGCCTTCCATCAGCATGGCTGATGCTAACCTCCAGGAGTGTGACTCATTGCACCTTCTCTGGCTAACGTTTTCCGCTGACATGAAGTAGAAAGATTATATTGAATCAATTACCAGGTCTGCTGCTAAAAATGTTGGTTCGCTAAACAATTTTTTACTCCAGAATCTGTCTTACATATTTATAAGTCTACCATTCATCCTTGCTTTGAATATTGCTGCCACATATGGCCTGGTGCTCCTGCTATATATTTAAAGATTCTTGATAAAATCCAAAGAATCTCCAATGTTATTGGTCTTGACTTGGCATCTCGGTTTCAATCACTTTTCCACCACTGTAACATAGCTTCCCTGTACCTTTTCTATAACTACTTTCATGGTAATTGTTATGATGAACTTTTCACTATGGTGTCTAGATTTAATTGATTTAAGCACAATGCTAGATTGGCAGTTAGGTCTCATCATTTTACAGTTGATATGGCTACGTGTAACCACAAGTTCTATGCTAACATTTCTTCTGTTGCACTATTCGCTTGTGAAACTCTTTTCTGGTTCCTTGCATCCCAGTCAACTTTGATCTTAAAAAATTTAAATGCCATGTCAGTCATTATGTTCTGTCTTAATTCTTGTTTTTTTATTGTTCCTTCTCCTTACTAGTATTTTTTTCTCATATTCTTTAACATGCAGTAACTCCTTGAATCTTAGTGGCTTTATTGCCTTGGTTGGAGTGAAAAGATTATATATATATGCTTAGATGTGAAATTAAAAGATTGAATTTATTATTTTGACCAGACATCGTTATGAATAAAACTTGTTTATTACTTTAATACTGTTTGTATCTGCTGGTCCACCTACATGACAGGATCATTTTGTTGTATGCTGTTAAAATATTTAAAATATGTTTTGTAATTGTTCTAGTGTACTGAAGAGAAACACATTTTAATTGGTATGAAGATAGTTTTTGAAAAGATATAAGCACTAATTAATCCTGTTTCATATAAGAGTTGAATTTTAGAATTAAAATGCTATTATTTCATTTTACTTTCACCTCCATAACTAAAATTCAAAAGTGTTACAAAATAAACAGGTTTTTATATTTCATTGTTCTTCATTGCATTTGGAATAAAATGGAGGTCATCTTGTATGCCACAGACCTTGTCCTAACTTTGTATGTGAATATGTCAATGTGTGTATAAGAGAAGTAATTATCAATAGCAAAATAATTATTTACACAGTAAATGTTGACATATGAACTGATTGATTTGTTTTTTTTTATGGTTTATCAACCTTTTGCAGGTTATTTAATGCCAGAAAATAATTTTAAGATTGTAACAATTGTTTGGAGATAAGGATTTACTGATGCAAATCCTACTGATTAGCCCATAGCTGGAGGAGAAGAGGTAAATTAATATATATATATATATATATATATATATATATATATATATATATATAATGAATATGGGTGTGTATGTATGAACTAACATGCATATGTATTTGTGAGTGTCATTCCAAACAAACACAGAAGCAAAATCTCCTTCACTCCACCACATAAATAATCAAACACAAAGCATAAATAGATTCACTTTTGAAAAAAATAAACCAGTTTGTCTGAAGATTGTGAAAGTGTGAAACCCGGGTTTACAAACTACTATCTATGCATATATATATATATATATATAGAAAGAGGAAAAGTATTTAAAATGGGATGGGGGAGAGAAAGATAGAGAGAAAAAAAGAGAAGAAGAAATTTGGGGGGAGGATAAGTAAATGATTAAAAGAGAGAACCATGATTCTGTCTACTGAAATCCAAGTATCCACTAAAAATAATGTTTAAAATGATACAAATAAAGATCCATTCTGAAATATTATATATAATATGAGATATATATATATATATATATATATATATATATATATATATATATATATATATATATATATATATACACACACACACACAGAGTGCGATGGATAAATTGTCATCTAAATTACGTAAACATTTTAACATACATTTACTAAAATTACACGAAAATATTGTGAAATACTAAAGATTAAATTTATTCAATAAAATCGCCATTGGCTTCAGACTCAGCCTCCAGACCACTGCAGAATCTCCTGGACGGTCTCCTTGTTTAAGCTGGTGAATGTTGCCGTAATCTTTGCCTTCAGTTCATCTTTGGTGTTACAAGGTGTTTTGTTGGTCTCTCATCACTCAACTGTGCCCCACATATAATAATCAAGGGAGTTGCAGTCTGGGGAGTTAGGTGACCAGATGTAAGGGGTGATGTGGTTGCAGAAATTGTCCGACAGCCATGACTGGGTTCTCCTGCTTGTGTGGAAAAACAAGATTTTTAACCAAAATTTCAAACATGCTAAAAAGGATTAGAAAAATTTAATAACAAAATACTTTGGTCTTTCCTTTTCATAATAACAAATATTTTGATGATAAAACTTTTTATCAAATTTGGGACCTTTTTGATCATATTGTGCTCTTTTTTTTTAGAAAATCTTTGGAGGTACCTGAAATGTGTGTGTGTGTTTTATTGAGTCAGAGAACCAGACATGAACAAAGTGATGCTGGGGTTACAAATATACAAAACCCAATATACTTACAACACCCAGTCTAATAAGGGTATACCGGGCACCGTTATCATAGCCAAATGTGTGTAATAGGGAGACAAGCTTTGACAAGAGCACTGCATAACATTGAAAGAGGGGTCCAGTTAGAAATAATTTATTTGGGTAACTCAATTCACTCAGTGTCCTATTAAGGTTGCCTTAGCTGCCTCTTCCTTCAAAATTAACCAAAAAAAAAAACCAATTCTCTTGACACCCAGTTATGATGCTTCCCCACTACTTCTCTTCATGGACAAAGATGCATTAGATGTCGTCGCCCTTAGGGAACATGCCCAAATGGTTAAGATCATGCAACTGATACACCAGACTGTGCTAGTAAATGAGATATTTACTGTATCCCATTTTAAGTTATCAAGACAAAACCTGTACAGATTAACACCGCCAATCAAGATTAGAAGCCATGAGATACAGGCCTAGTATAACATCAGAATAATATTATTAGAAATCTTCTGGAACTTTCCTATCATTTAGTTTGTTCCTCCAGGGTGGGACATTAGTAATTTGCATATTTAATTATCTTCATCATCTTTATTATTATCATTATTATTGACTATGGGTCAAGAAGGAGAATGTGTTGACTCTTTGAGCACCATAGGAAATCTGTTTAGTACTAAAGTATTATTAGTGGATTTATAGGAGATGGGTAAAACTAGGTAATTATCAGTTGAGGACCTGTATCAGTTGTAATTTGGGTAGAGTCAAGGTGACTATCAGGACACATGTCCTTTTCCTCAATACAGTATAAATCCCAGTAATTTACATTAAAAAAATATATACATAGCTTTTCTGCAAAAAAAAAAAATCATGTATGTTGCAGTAATTTTAATTTCCTATGTGTAGATTATATAAATGTATGTGTAAACAGTATAAATACAAAACCAAAGTTTTAAATTGGTGTAAATATTAAAAATTTGTATATATATATTGTTTTATGTTTTCTAAGAGCCACCATGAAAGTCCAACAAAAAGTTGTACTCTTTAGTCTGCATGTGCATAACTAGAACCACCCACAAGGTTTTAAAAGGTAATCTATTTCTTCTTAGTATCTGGACAGGTTTCAAACAAATTATGAATTTAACCAATGCAATATCAAGTTACTTTTAATAAGAAGTAAAAACTTAGAATTATTTTCAGATACAAAAAAGGAGTGAGAAAAAAGGTATCAGTGAAAGCTAAACAGTAATTCCATAAAAGATAAAAACAATATCTTGCATGAATGGGATGTTAAAATAATACATACATACAAACACAATATGCTACCCACAAGTTCAGAGAATTTAGACAGCACACATGAAGTGAATATAAAATTGACTTTTACTACTACAAGTCTTTGTAACCAATTGTGCTTGTTCACAAAGAGACTACTTCAAAAGAAACTAAAAGTCAAGCGTGAGAGTAAGTAATTTATATTTTTTAAACTATACATTAGTATCATGGTGTGTTTGAATACCTCACAAAATGTTCATAAAATTTAGCAATTGGCAAGTTAAATTATCAAGATTAGTCAAGTAGCTTTCTTAGTCTCTCTATCAAATACCTACAAAGAATTTCTGGTTTTAGTCATAATATTTGCATCAATTACAAGCAGTTTTATTTGTTTACTGGATATAAAAAAATTTTTTGCATACCTGTATTTTTGAAACAAATTCATTTTTTGATTTTGGCCTTTTAATTCGACTTTTTCTAAATAGTTTTTGTATGATATAAAAACCAGAAAAAATACTCAAGATAATATATAAAGAAAATTAAGAATTAAATGATATATCAATAATATTTTAAATGGGGGGGGGGGACTCCCCAGTACTAATGATCAAATTTGCCAACACAAACATAACTTTTTTTTGCATATGAAATATATATATATATATATATATATAATATATATGGCCCAAAAAAGTACACATAACAAAACAAATAAAAGTGCTCAATATAAAATACTGTACCTTGAATATAATAATGTTTCTGTTCACATGAATAGTTCCTTCCTTTACTCCCTAAGGATACCAAAAGTGCATGAAACTGAGCAACGGGTAAGAAAATAGAATAACCCTTTTCATTTTTTATATATATATATATATACGTTGTTGTAGCTTACCTATGGACAATAATGGGTATGTCCCCATTCACATAAATACAGTAGTGAATACTGTATGTTGGTCTGCATTTGGAGATTCATTGTGGAATTCACTTTTAGCAGTTGACTACTTCACTTTTAGCAGTTGACTACTTCTTTTACGCGCTGCTGGCTAGACGCAATTGTCAGGCCACAACAAGAAAAATAACAGCACTCGTAGCTTGACGATTGCATCTAGCATGAAACACTGTTGCCTCTAAGTGTTGACTTCAATGATCACTTTTATATTTACACATGCTCTATCTCTGATATTAAGCACTTTATCCCATAAATATAGCATACCTTAAGACTATATTTCTTTATATATATATATATATATATATATATATATATATATATATATATATATATTTCCAACAATTTGAATGACTATAAATTGTTTCTTTGTTATCATCAAGTAAATAAGTCTAAATTTTATTTTTCGTCCAATGATAAAACAAATATTTTATTTCTTAAAACTGTTTTTTAGAAAGACCTGTGGTTTCTTTCTACTTACTCTTCCTATTGTTGCAGTCATATAATCCGTTCCATGAAAAATTCCTTGATAAAAAACTGCAATACCTTGCCAGTGTTTAATTATCTGATAAAATAGATTAAAACTTTGTGAGAAATTTTAATAAAACTGGGCAATTCTCTTTTTCAACCTTTTTTAACCTTGAATGTAAAGAGCAGTCTTTAATTTGAAATTGTTTTATCTAAGGTTAAAAAGAATAAAAGGTCAAAGGTAATTTTGTAGCATTAGTATACTAAATTATGTAATTTTTAGTATTTCCTTTTTTTTTAATTCTAACACTGCTGGCTACTTACATAGAACTTTTGGCTTTCAAATGATTTTTTGATAATCTGCATCTATAACATTAGGTATTAATGGAAATGTCAGTATTTTTGATGATGGTAGACTCTTTGTGATACAATATATTAAAATGAAATTTCAGAACAGGTTTTTTATTTTTATTTTTAAATACTGTATTTTCTGCTGTATGTAATAATTTGGCAAGAAATATATATTTTGAGTATAATTGTTTTTGTTTTTAACATTTGACATAATTATAATTTAATTATTCATAATCAGATATATTTAATTCTGGGATCATCAGAAGAGTATTGTGTCAAACAGGGATTTTTATATTTGAACATTTTGATTTGCAATAAGCAACAGTCTTAAAATAATGCATCCTATTTATCTTCATGTAAGTTAAAACAGATCTGGGGATCATAGCACTACAGGATAGAGCAAGTTTTTGGCTATAAAATACTATTTTCACACTTAGTCACCACCATTGACTATGTATTTTTAGTAATGATGACCAAGAGCTTTTCATTTCATTGGTCTTACAACTTGCTATGCAGGGACACCCAAAGGATGGCTTATCATATATATCACTGTCAATATTTCTTAAATGCATTACCCACTGCTTAACTGGGCTTGTATCCACTGTAAATGTTAACAGGTTTTTGATCAATGTCAATAGGTACAATGTTTCTGTATGAATAATTCAATGATACATCTCTGCTTTGTACATATTTTCATGTCAGATGGCATTTTGCCAGACTACTATTCAGCTGTTGTTTGTAATAAAGCAAAAAAAAAATTCCTCTATGGTCATACCACTGATATTACCTTTTACATAAAATAGGATGCATTTCTTTCAGAGTACTTATATATATATATATATATATATATATATATATAATTAAAGAGTTCAGTAATAATTTATTTCAGACAGACAACTGTCTTCTCATCAGAGTGGAGTTATAAAATAAATTATTACCAAACTCTTTAATGATGTATTGAGTTTTTCCTTTGATGTATATCACATTGCTCTGTACTGTATTTTGATACATTGAGCTCTCTTCATGGATCTATCTTTTTAATATTTGATATTAAAAAGACCTATTTGGATTATCCTTACTAAATCTATCATATGTGTGTCTTCACAGTTTTCAAAATAAGTATTTTATCAGCAGTATTAATATATTGTACATAATCTTTGGATAGGATCTCTTTAGTCTGAACTCTCACCTGCATATGAACATGCAGATGTTGAATCCTATCCTGTGTTACATTATTCTATGCCTCTTGCAACTTTTCATGTAGTTCAATAAGAGTTGTAGGTAGGCTAACTGAATGAAGCACAAGACTAGTGATCATGCCAACCAGAGTTGCTGAAAATCTTGCAGAGCAATACAGGCATCAGGTGGGCAGGTGCTATTCTACTGAAACAACACATCACTTTCCTGTTTTAGGAATATCAGCAGAACTGATGTTTGTGATGTACATGTTGCTATTCAGTGTTCCTTCCACAAACAACAAAAGTGTGTGAAAGTTGTATCTTATGACACCCCTTACTGTAATGCCAGAGGCTTGGCTGATATAATACAATCTAGAAAGGTTTTATTCTACACTGCGCTCACACACAAACAACCATCATTTTCATTAAATCAGGATCATTGCAATTTTATTTTCTGTCAGTGTGTATATGTGTTTATGTAGATATTACAAGTGTTAGGCAAAATTTTATGGAAAACCACTTGCAGTGAATTTCCTTAGTAATCAAAAATCATATTTTTCACTATACAAAATCTGTCTAGAAAGCATCTCACCATTTAATAGTTATGACAAAAAATAACCTAATATCTGGTACATTTAATTTTCATGGAAATGAGGATGCAAAGAATATCATGACATTTACAAACATCAGCCCCACTGGAGAGCAATGAGACTTTGGGACCAACCAGAAACCAGCTATCTTGGGGGGCTACTGTCCAGTGAAAAACAAAATTAGCAGGCCCTCTCCATGTTGTCAGATGAGATCTCCAGCAAAATGGTCATGCCTACACGGGTGTGCAGGTTCAGAGGAACACAAACAGCCAGGACACATTGCAAGAACCACCAGAATCTAGATGCCATGTATGTTGGCATCATAGTAATTCAATGTGTTGACTATTACACACACACACACACACACAGTGAGACTAAGACTGCTGGTAGGAACACCCCACAAACTGAAGGCAGACTTAGACTGCTAATGCAAAATGCTCCAGTACATAATGGTTGAGACATGATTCAACTGGGGAGCAGCAGCAGTAAAGAACATTAACCACTCCAAAACCTCATTAAAGTCTTGAAAACCATATTTGAGTCATGACACCTTAATTCCTGTTGAGATCTCACATACTTATTCTATTATCCATTTCACTTTTTAACAGCTGCCTTAATCACATTCGCAGTCCCTTTCAGTGATGACTTATACCTTTCATAAAAGCCATAAGTCATAGCCAGCCATATTTGTACTGTAGGAACTGGAGGATCATATCTGGATGATATTTTGCAAAAAAAAGAAAAGAAAAAAAAGAAGAAATCTCTGCACATGACGTGGAGAATGGGCATTTACATTTTACAATGAATGCAATAGTCACACAGTATGCAAGCTCACTCAGTGGCATTTCACTGTTGACTGAGACACTCTGTGGGAGAACATTTATTCAGTAACATCTTCCTGAATTACTTTCTGACTTATATCAAGACTTCTCTCACTTGTGGAACTCTCTTCCAGTTTCTTGCTTTCCTGCCACCTACAATCTTCAAAAATATAAATGTATTGCCAATCACCATCATCTGTCTTCCTGAATCCTCTTTTTTTTTTTTTTTTTTTCTCCTTACTAAAGTCTTCTCATTCTCTTTCACTCTCAGTAACCCCTTGCATCTTAGTGGCATCATTTCTTGCTTCTTTCTTGAGGAATCATTTTAAAAGAAAACATAGTAGGATATTTTCTCATGATATATATTAATGCTTAAATATTGAAACATAAAAACTTGTTATTGCATATTTTTTGTAATCATAGCAGAAGACACTGCTGCTTCTAACAAAATGGCAAGTTTTGAAATTTTCAAAGTTTGGAATTCAACATTCCCAAATTATTTTCACCTTTGGATTTGAGGCTTATTAAGTCAACTTGCTCATTTCAAGTTTGAAATTAATTTTAGATATACACTGAGTTTTGATATTAAATTTTATTATGTCATTGAACTTTGTAATTTGGATTATTTATACCTTAGGCAATTACAAATAAACAATTAAAACCTGCTTCAAAATAAACATGGTTTAAACTTCTTCATTTTTTATTAATTTATTTAAATATGTTAACCTAATTTAGAAATGGTATGAACAAATTATTTTTTCTGCACTTGAGATCATATGCACAAAAAGTAAAAGATTTCCCCACCTCTGCTTTTTACCCTTGACCTAAATGAACAATTCATCAATCCAGCTGTTTAAAATCAAACTATTACATGAGAACAGAAACTTGGTTGATCAAAATTATAATGAATGGCCATCAGTGAAATTACACCAGTGCAATATTTTTGCACTTTTCTGGATAACTAGCAAAACTTCAAGATACAGTCAGTAACTGAAAGCCAGGTGGATTTTGAGCTTAACTTCTTTGTAGTTAAAAGGTAACACAAACTTAATTGATTGATCATTATGGATTTGATTGCATGTTTAGGGAAATTGTTTATCTACTTAAGTGTATGAATTTCTATTAATGGGGTAGGACATGAAGTGTGTTTGTTTTCAAGATTAAGAAACATTGGTTTTGTTGATCAGTATTTATTCTTTGTGCTGGTACCATTTCGGCAATATCTAATACATGCACACCTGAAAACATGGAAAATTGCATGGAAAAGGAATACACACATTGAGTGTATGTTTTCCAAGAATGTCCTCCCTGTCAATTGAATTTGGACTAAAACTTCTGATACCTTTTTCTTCGCTTTCCTTCCTTTCTTTTTTCCTTCCTTCCTTTCGTTTTTCCTTCCTTTCTTTTCTTTTTTTCCTTCCTTTCTTTTCTTTTTTTCCTTCCTTTTTCTTAATCAAATGAATGTTTGGAATTGCTCTGAGAAGAAAATCCAAAATTGTTTTTTTTTCATCCAACTCCTCACTCTTGAAAGTTTTCAATTGTTTAAAAATATCAAAACTATTTGGATAATTTGGATAGTTGTAATAAGAAACAACTTTTAATAAACTGGTCCTCAAGAAGAAGCTACCTTCTTTAGAGAACAGCAAATTGGATAATAAGATTCTGATTTAATTCAACTTTCAACAAATTTCACTTCAGATATGATAAAATAAAAAGGTGTGGTAAAGATTTCTATTTTATTAAAGGTTTTGGATGAAAATTTTAAAATATTTAAACAATTTTTTTTTAAATAATTGTAAAAAAAAAAATCTATAATTTCCAAAAAGAAAGGAATGAGCTTTTAATCACCACCTCACTTTTTTTCTACACTAGACTTTTTTTCGTTGACATTTTGGTTGAAAATCGCTGACTCACTCACACTGACCATGTGGCTGGCTGAGGAACCAAATATTGTCACAAGCAAATAAAATCTCCTCTGCGAACTCTACTACGACCGACCCACTAGAGAGAGAGTGAGAGTTGGTACCGCTTGAAAAGAGATGTTCCAAATTACCAAGGACTACATTTTCAAACTGCCTCTCCTCCATCCATTGCACAAAAATAAAACAAAACCATTGATAACAACTCGCGAATTTCTAAACAACAAACACCCTTGGTATCGTGTACTGACTATTGGATGCTTAGCACCGATTTTGCTGTCTTAGAGGGTCAGTTGTCATCATCCTCAAAAAGTAACCTCGGAGTTGTTGTTCTTGTAGTAGTAGCTGTCGTTCTGGTGGACGGCTACACAACAAAAATAATAATAATAATAATAGCCGTCATCATGCTAATGCTCTGTAAGCTTGTAAACTGTTTTTAATTATCTACATTTTCTTGTTCTATCTTTTTCTGTTATTTGAAAGTTATTTTTGCCCATAATTTTTAACATTTGCTGGTTCTGTTTATCCGTAAATATTTCTGTTTATATGCTTTGTAAGTCGTAGAAGTAGATGTGTTTAATTTTGATTTGACCATGGACAAAATCGACACTTGGATCCTGTATGTATCCAAACATCTTTTTATTTATTTGTTTTAAAAAATGCGATAAAGCATTTTTAACACAAAAGAAAAAAGAAAAGAAACTGTTTTATTCACTTCAATAATTTCGGTTTGTTTGTCTGATAGAAAAAAATGCGCAATTTAAAAAAAAATTACACTATTTTAAACAACTTAGATTTCTTTTTAAAGTAAGGAAGTTGTAGCCAACAATTTGTATTAGTTGTCATTGTTTATTCATTTTTTTAAATGAAGTTAAAGCTTTCAGATTACAAATACATTTAAAAAAAGTAATATATAAGGTTTTGTTACTCAAGAACATAGGTATATTTATTTCTTCTCTAAAACTACGTAATTTTTGTATGAAAATGAAATTATTTTCGTGGTTTTACAGCTGTTTTGAAATTTTGACATTTCCGTCTTTTTTTTTTATTTTAAGACTAAAAGGAAGGGTGTGTTTTTTTTTTGCTGTTATAAATCTCAACTTAAACAAAGAATCTTTAACAATTTTTTTAATTTATTTATTTTGCATAAGTTTTTTCTTTTGTCTGTAGTACGATTTATGATAAAAGAAGGGAGAAAAAGGCGGTTTACAGTTTTTTGTTTTTTTTACTAACACATTAAAAATGCAACACTTTTTTTGTTGTTTTTCCTCGCTTTTTTTCATTATTTTCACTTTGTATTTAAAATTCATATTTTTCTTCTCTTTTTTTACAACCAAAAAACTGAAAATATTTTTTTTGCATAGTATTTTTTTTTTTTAAGTGTTATAAATTCTAAAACAGTTTAACAAACTAACAATCTCTTTACTTTACAAACCATGCAAGTATCTTCAATTTTCACTTTTCAGATAGGAGTTTTAAAAAGAAAAATACCGCCAAAAAAAGAAGAAAGTACTTAAGATCAAAGAATTTTAAAAAAATAAATTTAAAAAAATGAAACCACCAATCTCCAAAGTTTCAGTGTTCAAAACAAAACTGTTCATTAAAGTTTTTCTACACGTTAACCTTCTATTCATTGTGAAGGCAAGATTTTTGGGGGGTGAGGGATATCGACATAACAGGCTGTGTAGACTTTAAAAATGTCACACTTTTTAAATGAATGAAGAAGCATATTTTTTCGGCATATCTCATTGGGATTTTGAACTGGGCTTAGCCCGAAACTGTTTACATAAATACAATCATTCAAAACATCACTATTGCATTAGTTACTGTAAAATGAATTAATAACAAACAATTATTGATGTTATTTAGTTATTTATTTCTTCTTGAATTTTGATTTTTTTTTTTTTTTTTTTTTTTTAAAGTAGCTCAACGTGGGCTATGGTGAATAATAATCTCTAAACTTAAGTGTGTAGCAAGTTCGTACTTGACTGGGTACAAAAGCCTCAAACAAAAAGTAAAAGTAAAACTAATTATAACTGATTTATTTAAAAAATCAAAATCTTTGTTACTTTATTAATGTCGGCAAAGATAAAAAGAAAAAAAAAGCGAAGAATCTCGAATTCAAAAAAACTTGACGGTTAGTAAACGTTTGAAGAACACATGGACACTTTTTTTTTCTTTAGTAGAGAAGGAATTGGCAAAAGTCCGAACAGAGTTCAAATTACGGTCAAGATAGTTTGTGTTCCTATTCGCACGGGTACCTTTGGGAATAATAGTTCGGGTCAGAAATTACTCCTCTGACATGTTTTACTTGAGGTGAGATGGTCCGCCGCCTAAGGCTTAAAAAAAAAATGACATGTCCTACCTAACTATTAGTATTTTCTTATGTTTTTTTCTTTTTTTAAGAGGTATTTAAATAATTTATAAAAGAAAAATTTTTTTTTCACGCTCCAAATTGTACAATATTTATTTATTTCATAAATTTATATAGCAATGTTATTTTTTAAATTATTATTGAGACCTCAAGTTGAACTGTGAATAAATAAGTTTTAAAAGCTTTCACTGAAAAATTAAAAATTTACAAAAAAATAAATCTCTAAACATTTAAATTAATTTAAAGAATCACGTTTCCAAATACAGTGTAACCCGGATATAAGAGAGTTGTAGGGACAGGAGAAGTCTCTTATATCCGGGTTTGGTTAACAAAGGCTCTAATTTGTGACCAGATAAAATTTTTCTTATATCCGGGTTTCTCTTATATCCGGGTTACACTGTATGTACAAAAATAATTTCTAGAGAATAAAATATGTTGCGTATATGTTCTGTGGTAAATTTTTTTTTTCCCCCTGTTATTTATTAACTCAGTTAAAAAGTTACTTTAAATATTTGAGTACACTACTATTATTTGATTTTTGTCTTATTGTGAAAATTTGGGGGGGGGATTAACTTATCTACAATACACGATCTTTCTTAAAAATGTAAGTTCATTTAAAAAAAAATAATAATATAAACTTAATAAAAATGATACCAGTTTGAGTTAACCATATAAGAGAAATGTCATTGAGTCTAACTTCTTTAAGACGATGGTTCAAACATCTTCACCATCCTATGAATATTTTTTGTACAGTGTAACCCGGATATAAGAGACCCTGATATAAGAGAACCCCGGATATAATAGAAACCCTGATATAAGAGATTTTCTCTGGTCCCAAATTAGAGCCTGTTTTAATAAAACAAAATAGACCAAACCCGGATATAAGAGACTTATTATCCGGTCCTGACAACTCTCTTATATCCGGGTTACACTGTACCTTAAAGATTTTAGAGTACACAGACAACTCACCATTAGCTTAATTTGAAGTTTCTTTCTTTTAGCATTTAGGACCTGAATGACCTATTGTTTTTTAGCCCTTTTTATATATTTCCCAAATATTTTTACCTTTCAAGTAAATTAAACTTATTTTTTCCATTTGACATTTTTAACTCAGACCTTTTTTTTTACTCTCAAACACTGGTTTCCCGGTTTTATTTTAAAAGTTAACCAGCTTTTTATTCAGTTACTATGAATCTGAATTTTTTTGTTTTAATTCTTTCATATCCCATTGTTTACAACAAGAACTATACAAAAATGATGTTTTTAGAACATAATGCAAATGCATTTAAGTTAAAAAATGTACTTGTGCTATTTTCTAAACGAATATTAAATTCTAAAAGTCTGTAAAAAAAAAAAAAAAAAAAAAAAAAACATAATAGGAATCTAGCCAAGTTAGTGAAATGTTCAAAGGCTTAATTTTTAATTTATTTTTTAATGACTCTCCAAAAACAAAATAAATTAGTTTTAAAATTTTACATAAATTATATAATGACAGGATCCTAATAAAGTGGGATTTATTCATATGGCCACATCACACAAACAAATGTGACACAAGGTGGAGTTATACATGGGTTTTCAGAAAGATTGCTTAAGCTTTTGCTGTACTTCTACTTTTGGGGATGCCTCATGTACAGGGCAATGACCCTAGACTCCTCTTGAAAAAGTGGTACTATGTGGAGGGATGTCTCTTGAAGTGCGTGATGTGCTCAAGCTAATATTAATTTGAAGACTACCAAACTCCATTGAGCCAGGGTCCTAAAGTGATTTAGGTTTTACTCTCCAATGTACTCTCCCCCCCACACACTAAATTCATACAAGATTAAGTATATCTAATTGTGAATATTATTCATTTTCAACTAAAGACAGAAGTATTTTTTATTTTTTCTCTTGTCATTTTGTTGTTTACCTTTATCATTTCCAGTGACTGTTGTGATTATTCAAATATAATTATGCAGAAGTTGAAATATTTAATACTATTTAGAAAGCCTTCAATTTGTATAAATTTGAATAATTTGGTAATTGTTGCCAATTTGAAGACTAGTATATGTTTGAATTTTTGATGAAATGAGAAAATTTTACTTGTTTAAACAATGCGTTCATTTATTTTTAAAAAGACTAACAGAATGTAATTATTGTGTAAACAGTACTTTTGTTGTGATAAATTTGGCTTTCAATCACTTTCGGTATTAGGTAAATATTTGGCCAAATTCTCTAAATAAAGAATTTCTGAAATACTATATTGATACATGATATAAGTAAAAATTGAACTGTAAACATGAATCTGACCTGGCATCGTGACTTCTGTCACTTTCCCATTGCCATAATGTAGCTTCCTTGTGCCTTTTCTATAAATGTTTTCCTAACAATTGTTTTAATGAGCCTTCCTCTTTTGGTATCTTGACCTCATGAATTTAAATGTACTACTAGATAGGTAACTAAGTTTCATCATTTTACTGTTGAATTAACAATATGTAACTAAGTTCTATTTTAATAATTCCTTTGTGCAAACTTCTTGTCTGTGGAAATCTCTTTTGGTTTCTTGCTTTGCTGTCAAATACGATATTCAAAAATTTAAGTTCAACATCAATTGCTATCTTCTGTCTTCCTGTTCCTGAAACCTGTTCTTTTATTGTCCTTTCTCCTCACTAATGTTTACTCATTTTCTTTCATCATTGTTAACCTTTTGTATCTTAGTGGCATTATCAATATTTCTTGGGATAAAATGATTAAAAAAAAAAAGAAAAAGGCAAAAGTCTGTGATAATTTTTGTGTATAATCTTTAGATGTCCATGATAGTAAATAATTGTAATACTCTGATTCCAGTTTGAATTTCTGGGATAAAGAGGAGTTATCATTATTTATGATCAGTCTAATGTCCTCTTATTTGTTATCACAATGTTTAATCAGCAGAATGAAATTAAATAAAGGGTTCAGTTTGAAATTCCCTAAAGTTTACCCAGATCAACAGATACCTGAAGAAAGCCAGAAATCTGGCTGATTTGTTAAGGAGGTAACTTTGATAATGTCTTCCTGAGGAGACAATCCCAGTGTGTGGTACTGTGGAAAGTTCCTGAAAATAACTTAAGCCTTGTGAGTAAAATTGGGTAGATGAAACTGTTCAGAAGGAAGAATGCAAGTTGTGCTATATGAAATCACACATCATTGTGACTGAGGGTTTGTGCATACACATTACACACACCGGATTATGAGCTCGTCTCTCTCCCAAATTCTAAGGTCTGATCAGTGTAGTGCAGTATAAACTACAGATTGGTTCAGTAAGTATTGAAGAAACACAAATGTGCCTGTGTAGGCATCTGCAACAGGGATTAGTTGTACACCCTAGCAAATGGACATAATCAGAAATGAGCAACCATTATTATTATTATTGAGAGAGTAGCCTGCCAAAAATGATGTTAGGTTACAAAATACAAGAAAGCCGATATACTCATGACAATTGGTCTAATAAGCATATGCATCACACCCTAAGATACACAATATGGTAACACAGCACATGACTTTGTAGGTAGGACCCGGTTAGAAATACTTTCAGGTTGCGTAATCCAGTTTTCTCAAATTGTCTGATTGAGAATGTTCCTAAATATCTAGACATGTCACCCAAGTCACCTTGGCTGCCTCAGCCTTTAAACTAAAAGAGCAACCCCCTTGATACCCAAACATGATTCTCCCCAACTACTCCCACTTAGCAGAAATGTACAGTATGTCAGCCCTTAAGGGACATGTCTAACTGGTTAAAAGATAAAGCATTCATGTTAACACCTCCAGTCAGTTAAGATCAAAAGCCACAAGAGCCATACCTGGTGTAGTGTCAGAGCATTTATTATTTTTGTAATGTTGATAACTTTTGAGTTTTTGTCTACAGCAGTTTCAGAGAGTGAATTGCTGCATTTGAGAGTATTTCTGGAATCAAAATTGGCACAGTTAGAATTCTGGTTATAGTTGACTGTGGATGAGAAGTAATCCTGTCCTCATGATACAGCAATCCCATAGACATTTATTTTAGTCACTGCCATACTATCAATGTAGATATTAAACCATGGTTTACATTTGTACTATATGAGTGTTTCTCAACATTATAGAAGTAAATTCTTAATCTTTAAAGAAAAAAAGTGTACTAATGACCATTTGAACAATTTTGTGCACAGCAGACCCATGTTTCTAAAAGATCCTGTTTTTATCAGTCATTCGAGGCTTTGTATATAAGGTTGATGATTAGTCATTTGTAGGAGAGTATGTGCTGGTAATATAATGGTTATGTGCATGGAACAGGGTTATTTAAAACATGTTTGCAGGTAATTAAAGTTTAACCTACTGAACTATAATGCTCACATACCTTATCCTCCAAAACAATTACACAGTTGAACATATTAGTAGAATACAGCTGTTTATATGAGCAACTTTGTACTAGACATTTGTCGGTTTTCACTGTTGATTGTTTACACAAGCAATTCTGAAATAGGGAGTTTGGACTGGAGCTGCTCACTCCTTATTTTCCAGCCTTGATAGATTTTCAAAATCGTTTACACGGCCTTGTCGGGTAAGACTTATTTTCCACTCTGCAGCCTCTTTCATATAGATGTTATGTTGCAAACCTATTGCACTATTTTCATGGCAGATTTTCATATTTTTATGTTTTTAGTTCAATCCATTCAGATATTTACAGCTAGGGGATGCTACTTCCACGGAGGTAAATCACCCTCATTTCCTCCTTATTCCAAATGTAAGGAGAAAAGTTCACTCAGAAAGCACCCCCCCCCCAAGAACTATTACTTCATGGAACAGCCTCCCATTTGGATGCTTTCCTAAGTGCAGCAATCTTAACCTCTTTGTGTCAAGGGTCAATCCTTATCTACCACCCCTTGTCTTCATAATATTCACTTACCACTTTTGTTTATATCATGCACCATGTATCAATAACATTTTAACAATAACCTTCTACCTTAAATGGCACTGTAGCCTTGTACTAGTTGAAATTTAGTACTAAAAAATGTGAAATTTGCCTGAAATATCCAGGAATAGTGAATTGTAGTTGGCTATTGTGATTCAAAAGGTTAATGAATGCAAGATATTTTCATATCTCAAGAAAAAAGAAATCACTTTGAACAGCAGAAAATTAAATGATAAAGTGACAAGGATTTTTTTTGTTTATCAATTAAATGTTATTAAAATCTGATATTGATCATCTCCAAGAAATATCTAACTGTTCATTGCAATATTTTTCTCAAGATGTCTATTTGCAATTTACTTACTAAACAGAATATCTATATTTTTTCTATGAATAATTGGAACCATATGACAAGTTTAAAAAAAAATGTCATTTTATGGAAGTACAAAAGGGCTAAAAATTATTCATTTTAACTTTTAATATTTACATTCTCTTTTCAGGAGTCCATTGACAGCCTCTTCAACAAGGAGGAGATGGGCCAGGCCTACTCCCACCATGATCTACCCACAGCTCACTATACTCCAACCGATGGGGTAAGCTTCATCCTTGATCCTTCTAAACAAAGAACAAGCCAAGACACAATTCATATCGAGGCACCAGTTCGCCACCGGAGGCTGGGACCAAATTACCACTCTAGTAATGCTCACAAGCCTTCTGCTGAAACAGCTTGTGCTAGCGCCAAAATGGTTTTGTGTGACCAAAGTTTGGAAAGTTCTAATGGAGGGGACAGTCAATCACATGACCTAGCAGATGATAGCAGTATCAGTTCCTATCCAAGATCTGTTACTTCATCTCTGATGGGGAACTATAGTCCTCGATCATTACGGGAACGTAACCTAGTGCTTGATGGTGGTACTGACCACTTGAGTGAAAACATCACAAATGTGATACCACATGATGGTTCCGAAAAGTCCTTCAAAGATGTCCTGCGTGATAATCTTGAGAATGATGACATCGGTCTGAGCAAAGATCTTAAGGGCAGTAGTGTTTTGCTGACACCCCCCTCAGAAGAGGACTCTCCCTCACTGCCTCACAGGTCACTTCTCCAGCAAAGTTCTTCTGTTGATGACTACGATGATGATGATTATGACTATGAGGTGAAATCTGAGAACTACCGGAATTTGAACCTTCCTCTCAGAGACCTGGATGTTGATGAATATTCTGATGCCTTCAGTCCGTTGTCTCGAAGAGACTGGAGTTCAGCTGATGAGGACAGCAGGGATTCGTTATCTCCTCTCTCCCCAACCTTACTGTCTAGTCCTGACCAACTTCCACATGCATTAAGGCACAGGCTGCGAGAATACAAAAGTGCATCACCAGAGTCAGGCAGATCCGGCACCCAACTCTCAGACTGGACCATGAACCCTGACCCCTGTATGCGCAGCAGCAATGTGGTTCTTGAACGCTGTGATAGCATAGATTCTTCGATTGCAGAGATAATCACCAGCGCTCCTCAGGAGATTGAAGAAATACAAGCTCAAAGATTCCATGGCATTGAAGATGAACTGCAAGACCTGACCAGCGAAATGGATGAATTGATGTCAGGTTTGTCGAGCTTAAAATCAAAGTGTGCTCGAGTG
Organism: Acanthosepion esculentum; assembly: GCA_964036315.1. NCBI lineage: Eukaryota > Metazoa > Mollusca > Cephalopoda > Sepiida > Sepiidae > Acanthosepion > Acanthosepion esculentum. Next base: position 104,536,259 of record OZ038492.1, on the reverse strand, counting down.
GAAAACAGCCCTGATGATGATGACTTGCAGTTGGACAGCCCTACACAGGGCCAGTCACTCCTTTCAAGGCAGGCATTCGATGTGTTGCAGCGGGCCCGCAGCCGCTGGGAAAGAAGAGCTTCAAGCCTGACTCCAGAGTCTGGCATTGACGACTTTCATTCCCAGACTTTAGAACCTGCCCTGTCATTGGATATGGCTGGTGACAGACTAGAGGGTTATTCATGTAACAATGAATCAAATCTTTTAAGTTCTTCATGCTTTAAATACGAACCTTTCTCTGTTGACTCTGACAATAATTATGATCCAAACAGCGATATTCTTTATCTTAATAGTCAAAGACAATACTCCAGTCATGAGGGTAAGTAAACCAATTCTTTACTTTTTCTTTTTGCTTACATACCAGTCACTCTCTGATCTTGACTATAAGTGTTAAGTGATGTTCAGTGAATACAATCTCTCGGTTATCAAATATCATATATGTTCTTCTGGCCTGCCATTTAGATTACCTACATTCTGTTGATTTGTAAATTCTAATGCTTTTCTTTCTCCCCAGTTATAAATAATTGTTTAACTATTGATGAGTTTTATGGGCTCAATTGTATTAAAAAAAAAAAATATCTGTATATAATATGCACTTCATAGGTACCACTTCAGTATCAGTAGAATATTACACAAGGCCAATTTAATGTCAAGGCCGGTATATGAGCAGTAAGAAAAGCTGCCCACTTTCCATGACCTATGCCCTGAAAACATTAGAATACTCTGTCCTTTGTCTTTTATGTGACAGGGAGGTGCTGCTTTGGGGTTGGGATCCCTAGTACCAAACCATAAATTTTTGGTTTTGCACTGTGTCCTGTCTGAAGATAAGAACACTGCTACATTCTACTGAAAAATGATAACTGAAAAAAAGGAACAGATACTATACTTTGATCCCAGTCTTTAGGCTAGCAAGAAATCTATACAAATATAAAAGGTTCTGGAAATTTCTTAAGTTCAAATTTGTTGTTTTGTAAACAATTTAAACTGTTAGTTATACACAGATTGCCATGTTTACCCTTTGAACCCAAGTGGTTATTATAGCAGCTGTTGTGTGAAAGTGCATATATTGTAATCATCTGGGAGGGGGGGGGGCAGTTGCTCAGGGTTCAAAAGGGTTAATGTATTATTTGTTAATTTTGAAAATGGTTTAAGTTCAAATTTAACATGCAATTTTTACAAAATGATTCCTGTGCTATCAAAATATAATGGCTATATTTAAGTCTTGATATTTTTAAATATAGTGAATTACACAATTTATATTGTAAACTGTTCTACTCATTCTAACTTTGGTTTAAAAAAAAATACAAGTGTCACTGGTGGTGTTTGAGTACTGATACTAGTGTCATTCGATGGTTGAACAGCTGCCAAAATGGACCTTGGTCTTTGTAAAATTTATGTCTCGGGCATTGCTATATTAACTGTTGATGATTTACAAGAAAATAAAAATAAATAAGTCGAGCAACAGAACAAAAAAATGTTGAAAGTCTGCATACAACAATCCTACTAAGCAAATAAATAGTATGAAAAAAAATAAACATACCAACTGAATAGAGACTGAAAGATCAGAATGTGTGTTGCTGACTTAGGAATTACTTTATACTTTTTATAGGAAATTTAATCCAGCAAGTAATTGAAACCATGAACTCTAGAAAATCAGTATTTTCTCAATACCTGTTGTATTTGTTTATTCTTTGATATTTTGTTAATGATAGGTGTGTGGTTGTCTCTGAAATCTTTTACCTGTTCAATTTTTTTTTTTTTTTTTTTTTTTTAACAAAGGTCAAAAGGTTAATTGCATGTATCAGACCATTTATGTCTAAAATTGTATAGTTCTTCTTTTAAATTATCTTTCTAAACTCATTAAACTTCTGACATGATTTTAGAAACTGAATATTGTCAAACATCTTTTACAATAGTTCTTTAAAAGATGATTTTTTACAGAAAGATTATTACTGCTCCCCCCCCAAATAACATCTGATAAACTTTCAGATATTTTTTTTATTAAATTAGGTTAAAAATTTAAACTGAACTTCAACACTTGAACTTTTTTGAAAGCCATACAAAAGAAATGACAACACTTAAGATAGATCTTTAGATTGATCATAGACTTTCAGTTATGATATTAGTTATATTATCTTGAGTTTTAACCAATAGACAAACACTTTTCCAAAATTCTTCTTTGACAATCATGACTATGCTAGTCTTTGCTATATCTTACCTACAAAACCCTTTTCACACTATATTTGCTATGCATTAGACATCAATCAAGCAACCTTTTACTCCATCTGTTATCTTTTCTTTTTGTGTGTCTTACCTCCATTTTTGCCATAACTCATTTGTATATCCATCTTGATCTCTTCTTATTCATGATTACCTCTTTTTATCTCTTAGAGTTGTCTATAGTATTTCATATTCTGTTGATCTTGGTGCATTTCCGAGTTGTTTTTTTCCCTTTAACTATACACTTAGGTTTTAAACAAGTTGGGAAGGTGTTTTTCATTGTATCTATTCTTATAAAGAGTTTTCAACCCTATCATTCAACATTGTAGTTTTTTTTTTTAAGTCCATGGTAGATGTATTCTTGAACTTCTTCCCATTCTTCATCTTCTATTTTTATGATCTTTTATGAAACCTTATAATTTAAGATTAGTTTTGTTTATTTCTGTTCATTTTTAACCCATTAGTATTCAACACTCTCAAATCCACACCCGTAAAATATCAGCTCTCAAAGTCTCACTGTTTGTGTGACTTCCTGCATTATTTGCAATGATGTTATTCCATATTATACATGAGGCGGGTTGAACATTGAGAACCAATATTTATGGGGTGGTTGAATGCTAGAGGGTTAAACTAACATTAAAACACTCCCTATTTAAATTAGCTAGCGTCTCTTGTAATTCAGTCAATGGTTCTGATGTCAGTAAAACATTATCAGCAAATTGTACATGATTTAGTCTCCATTTATGCTTGACCACTTGTTTTATTTGTTTTGTTTTTTTCTTTCGGTCTTTGAAAGTTATTTCCAAGACTAATTTTAAATTAGATAAAATCCTCCTTCCTTTACCAATCTATATCTGTGTCTTTTTGTAGTCAAAATGTCAAGTACTACTGTCATTGTATTTATTTGTAATGTACATTGATGAAAAAATAAAATTGCAACAAATGTTTCAGTTTACTCAAGATCAATATGTTCACAAGTTCTTAAAATAAGAGGTGTATCAACAGTATGCAGACTCCATACAATTACACTGTATATCCTCTTTGGGTGTTAATACAAATCTGTACTGTTCCATGTATATGATGATGCTGACAGCACTTACCATTCTATAAGACATTATTCTATACCTCTCGCATCAGTTGAATTGCAACTGAATTGTTGCCCTATCTATGTTCAATGTGGTAGGGGGAGGGGATCAGTTTGGGCCATTGCGCTATCCAGGGAAACGGTTTAACATATAGGCATCATATGGGCAGGCATTATTCAGCTAAAACAGAACATCACCTTCCTGTTATAGGAATAGCAGAAGAGTAGGTTGAGTAGTGTTCTGGACATGCATTTCTGCCACAAACACCAAAGGTGAGTGATAATTGTTACTTATGGCAGCCTACATCATGATGCCAGAGATTGAACCTGTGTGTCATAGGAAAATACACTTTGAAAGATGTTCCTCCCTATATCTATATGATACATGCAAATGACCATCACTAGCATGATCTTATCACTGAGCATTATAGTGTCATTCAGTCCTTCAGGTGTTCCTTAGTAAATGCAAATCTCACTAGAGATATGTGTTGTCATGTCAATCATAAAAATAGGTTATAAATATCAGTATTTAAATATTACAATAGTTAGTTTTCAATCTGCACCTGACAATTGTGTTGTACATGAAACTTAGTTTGCTAATGGTGAGGGGGTATATTTGTTAGTGTGTGTGTGTGTGTATATATATAAATATATATATATATATATATATTAGTATTTTACTGTAGAAATTTATATAACAACTTAAGATAAGGACATGTTAATGTGATTTAATATTAAAATTTAGTTTCTGTTTTATGGTAATGAACCTCACCAATCCAACTTGTTATGAATCTTCATTTTCACTAAAACCAAGATTCACAAATATGGGATCAGTTGAAATATGTTACTTGTTTTTTTTACTAATAAAATTTTATAAAAGTTTATACATTGAAAATTCTGCTTTTTTTTTCTTTTTTTTATCTTCATGTGGTTCAACCTGAAATTCTGATTTATTTAAATAATTTTTTTTTTTTTAATTTATTGAAAATTTTATTTGATCAAAATATTTAATTGCTTCAAAACATTTACAAAACATTTACTTTAGTTTGGCAGCAAGCTAATTGCCTTCCTAAAGAATTCTTCAATCAAAGAACTGCCAAATTAATTGAAGATTTTGTGTTGATCAAAAAAAATTACTACTTGTTTGGAAGTTGTATAGATTCTTACTAAAAAGATAGTCTGTAGAAGTCAGGGTACAATAGTCTCCATTTTTAACTGATTCAATTTTACTAATGTCATCTGTGCTGTATAAGGTCAGATATTATCTCTTAACAATATGATTCCTTAAGATTGGATTACCTAAGATTATATAATAAATATCTATGTGTGTTAATAGATTGGCATATTTGAAGGAGGCTGTGATATACCAAATCACTCCAGTTTCATAACTTACCATAATCTTCCAGTGGTTGGTGTTGAGTATATATCTATTGAATGCTTTCAAATTGGTCTTCACTTTGCAAAGTTCCAATGCTATGAATTCTACAGAGTGGGTCAAGGTGAGGATGAATCATAGCAAGCATTTGAAGCTGGTCCACAGGTAGCCATTCCAGAAATGGGGTACTAATCCTGGACACTGCCACTATATCATGTCAAAAACAGATTTATCAGAGTCTCACACGGCAAAGTCTGTTGCATGAAAATGCTAAGTGTACCATGTCAGTCCACAGATTGCATAGGTGACTTGTTAAAAAATATATCTATATATCATAATTTTCCTAGGGGTAAAGAACTTTATTGTGGGGAAAAAAAGCAAGACAATCTTTACTGTTCATAATTAAAAAAACAAAAACAAAAAACAGAGCTGGAATTGAGTGAATAAATGTTACAATATAGAATATGAAATACATATAATGTATTAAAAGCAGAACAATCAGATTGAAATAATGTCAAGCCCTAACAGACATTCCCTCTGTTTACAGAGGGAATGTCTTTTTGGACCTAAGAAAGAATGAGCATGACTAAGGATGGTAAGAGTTGATGCTAAATTTTAGCATTGACTGTTTTACCATCCTTAGATGTGCTAATTTTTTCTTACATTTGAAGACATTTAGAAACAATCTATGTCAGGTCCAAAAAGTCTTCCCTCTGTAAACAGAGGGAATGTCTGTTAGGGCTTGACATTATTTCAATCTGATTGTTCTGCCTTTAATACATTATATGTATTTCATATTTTATATTGTAACATTTATTCCCTCAATTCCAGGTCACCTACTTTATTTATTTATTTTTATTTATTTATTTTTATTTATTTATTTTTTTTTAATCATGAACGCTAAAGCTTGTCTTGCCTTTTTTATTTCCATAATATATATATATCATGCCAACTTATGAAATGCTTTTTTTTAATCTCTCATACACACACACGCACACACATATTTGAAGAAATGTATTTTAAAAATAGTTACATACAAGAACATTTTATTTCAGTCAGATTGGACTAAAACTTAGTAATCAAGATTTTTTTTTTTTTTTCGGCACGGATTTATTTCCCTTTCTAAATCCTGGTTCTCGGAAACTACAATTTTGCAAAGATTGTTATATAACTTGAAATAAATTGTACTAATTTGATTGGCTGGGCTTAACTTTTCTCATAATTTCACAAATAATATGGAACAACCCTCAATTTTATTTGTGGGAGGCAGGGATTCAAAAAATCACAAACACAGTCATGTCATTAATTACTGCACAATTCTCCTTGGGATTTTTGTCCCTACCTATTGCTTGAAAACTGTGACTCATTCATTCTAACTTGCCAGGTTTGACCGTTTCAAAACTCCTCCTCCTACCAATTTCTGTCTTTTAATATCTCTTCACTCTATTGTTGTTTTCATATTCAAATGTCATGGCAATAATAGTTAAAATGTTAATATACGCCTTTGAGACGGTTGGATGCAGGCATCTACATCTTGTATGTACTTTTCTTTGTTTTTATATGAACCAAATTTTAGAGTTTTGTATAATTGCTTCTGTTCAACGAGTTGACATTAAAGTCATTGTAATGATGGTGTTTGATGTTGCCTATACTTACAGTCTTGCAAATGTAACTTTTTCCTTGTTTAGTGACAGTGTAAGCATTCTATAAAAGTCAATAAAATTATTGAGACAATAAGTTCTTTTACGAGTTTATTCAACTCGGACTTTATAAATGTGGATTTTTCTATTCTGGTGTTCATTCATTAAAACCAATTACCTTTCCTGAGAGTTATGTTGAAGTTGGTTAAGAAGTATTGCCCATTATACCAAAAATTCACAACTTTTAGATTTTTATTAAAATCTTAAGGTTGAATATTAAACAACTATATTTAGTAATAGTTACTATCTTTTACTTATTGATTTATTATACTAAAGTCTATTTTTTTTTTTTTTTTTTTTTTTTTTTTTTAAATAGTTGATTATTAATTTCATCAGATGAGCAAACTAGTCTCTCTTGCATTATCTTTATCCACATTTGTTTTTGGTTATGCTACTAAAAGCAACAATAACCACTCTATGGATTATGTACCAATGAACCTTGATGTGTTTCAATTAATGTTTTTTACTGGTTATCTACAAGTTTTTCACTTAATTTCTTGGTTTGTTTTAAAATTTTATTTTTTTATTTATTTATTTTCAAAGCTAGATTTTACATTTAAATGATCTGTTAAGTACCACAATTGGTCAGACAATTGTTTAGTATAGTTATTGACATTTATTTTTTAATTTTAGAAGACCTTTTGAAAATTATATCAATAGCTATTTCCTGCCATATAGAATTGATGGATTTTATTTTTTAGTCCATAGCCAAACACAAGGGGGATGCAGGTTCAAATCCTGCCAGAGGGTACATTTTCTTTAAGTTATTTTTGAATATGCAAAGACCAGTAGATGAAATAAATACTGCTTAAAATAAATGATGTCTAGTCAAATGTGGTTATCCACTAAAAATAATATTTGAAGTTGTGTGTGTGTGTATATATATATATATATATATATATATATATATATATATATATATATATATAACACTTGAAGAAAAGTTTAATAAATGTTAATTATTGTTTCTTTTATTTTATTTTTTTCTTAATACTATTGATCACCCAATAGAAAACCAAGAGCCACTCAAAGTAGAGGATTATTGAATGAGGTTTTATGGACATAAGAGGATGAGAATAAAAAGTACATATGAGGATATGTAGGATAGATAAGAGTTGGCCTATACTTGAGGACCTTCAGATTGTAGTGACAGGAGATATTGAGCAATTTATTTACAAAAATCTACTTGCCTTTAAAATGCATTAAATTCTAGTTATTTTGTGTTTTTTTTTTTGTTGTTGTTTTTTCTTGTTGGGGAGGGTTCTTTTAAAGATTGTCAATTTCTGTTATACAATGTATTCTGCTGTAGAAATTGATATATAGTAACAACCTGTTATTGAGATTTATTAATGTAATTTAATATTAGAACTTGCATCTTGCTTGTTCATGTTTTATGGTAATGAACCTGACCAACCCAATTTGTTATGGATCTTCTTTCTTCTCCGTTTTCACTAGAACCAAGCCCATAAGTATGAGATCATTTGAAATATGAGTCTTAATATTTTACTAATAAGATTTAAATGCTTACTAGTTTTAACCTGTGAAAATTTCACGGTTTTCCCATTTTAATATTCTGATGAATCTTAATTATTAAGTTGATTGAAAAAGCTCATGGTGAGTTCTACGACAATGAAATATCCGTAGAAATTCTATCGCATAATTAAATATTTAGGTTAACAACTTTAACAAAATATTGTAATAACAATCGCAGATATGAATGCTGGTCGGTATTTTAAGAAGTAAGGAGGTACAAATGAAAAGATTTGAAATTGACAACTTTTTCCATTTCACTGAAAGAGACGTTAAATATTTCTATCTTCTTTCTTTCATTTTCTCACTGAAACCAAGTAGTGTCTTTTCACCTCTTTCCACATGATCAAAACTGAATAGTTCATTATTTATGAGGTTATTGACAGGGCGTAATGGTTGTGCAAACTAATGAAGATAGGGACAAGCACAATTATAATAGGATGCTTCTACATTCAGAAAAATGCCTTTTTCTTTCTCTTATTTTTTTTTTTTACACTATATTCTTTTTTCTTTCTTTTTTCTTCTTTTCTTTCTTTTTTCTTTTCTTCCTTTTTTTCTTTCTTTTTTCTTTTCTTTCTTTTTTCTTTTCTTTCTTTTTTCTTTCTTTTTTCTTTCTTTTTTCTTTCTTTTTTCTTCTTTCTTTTTTCTTCTTTCTTTTTTTCTTTCTTTTTTTCTTTCTTTTTTTCTTTCTTTTTTTCTTCTTTCTTTTTTTCTTCTTTCTTTTTTTCTTCTTTCTTTTCTTCTTTCTTTTTTTCTTTCTTTTTTCTTCTTTCTTTTTTTCTTCTTTCTTTTTTTCTTCTTTCTTTTTTCTTTCTTTTTTTCTTCTTTCTTTTTTTCTTCTTTATTTTTTTCTTTATTTTTTTCTACTTTATTTTTTTTCTTTATTTTTTTTCTCTTTTTTTTCTTCTTTTTTTTTCTTCTTTCTTTTTTTCTTCTTTCTTTTTTTTCTTCTTTCTTTTTTTTCTTCTTTCTTTTTTTTTCTTTCTTTTTTTTTCTTTCTTTTTTTTTCTTCTTTCTTTTTTTTCTTCTTTCTTTTTTTTCTTTCTTTTTTTTCTTCTTTCTTTTTTTCTTCTTTCTTTTTTTTCTTCTTTCTTTTTTTTCTTTCTTTTTTTTCTTCTTTCTTTTTTTTCTTCTTTCTTTTTTTTCTTCTTTCTTTTTTTTCTTCTTTCTTTTTTTTCTTCTTTCTTTTTTTTCTTTCTTTTTTTTCTTTCTTTTTTTTCTTCTTTCTTTTTTTTCTTCTTTCTTTTTTTTCTTCTTTCTTTTTTTTCTTCTTTCTTTTTTTTCTTCTTTCTTTTTTTTCTTCTTTCTTTTTTTTCTTCTTTCTTTTTTTTCTTCTTTCTTTTTTTTCTTCTTTCTTTTTTTTCTTCTTTCTTTTTTTTCTTCTTTCTTTTTTTTCTTCTTTCTTTTTTTTCTTCTTTCTTTTTTTTCTTCTTTCTTTTTTTTCTTCTTTCTTTTTTTTCTTCTTTCTTTTTTTTCTTCTTTCTTTTTTTTCTTCTTTCTTTTTTTTCTTCTTTCTTTTTTTTCTTCTTTACATTGTTCTTTTAACTATTATTATTTCAAAATTGGAATGATCACTGTTTGCTTACAAGGCTCCCTTTTCATTTTTTTTTTTCATCAGACTAGAGGACATTTTCTCATAAACTAATAGCTTTATCCCCATGTGCAGTTGTGAACTATAATGTGGCTTTCTTTTTTTGCTAAGGTTATTTTGAAGCAGTAACTTCTTCTTTACTAAACAGCTTATATTTTTTTTTCTTTTAATTCTGTTGATTTAATATTCATTGCATTTGTTTACTCCAGCATCTTCAAGTTCCTTTCTGGTAATGATTTGTCATTTTAGAGTTTTATTTAACGCAAGTTACAGTGAGTTGTTTCTCTTAGGATTTCAATGGTAGCATAAATTGTGTGGCATATGTAGAAGCATCTATTAAAAAAAATACCTTTCAAATTACTCTTGAAAAAAAAATAAAGTAAAGTAAATCACAATATATGTTTGAATCTTGTTGAGATAATTTATTTTTTATAAGGAAAAATAACTTTTAAAGGAATGCATGTCTACAGTTTTTTATGGAATGATGTTGAAGTTGAGAACCCTCAAAGAAATTGAATTAAACATTTTCAGAAGGGATATATTTCAACATGTAAAGGAATTACATTTTTACTCTCTTGTTTATTAGGCATTAAATTACATCACTTAGCATCCTCCATAGTTTACCTTGACTTTCACAGTTAGCCTGAAGAATTTTTGTGAAAGTTCTTAAATTTAAACATTTTGAAAACCTAACAATGTTTTTACTTCTGTTTATAAATACTTGTTGCAAATTAAAATGCTTACATTTGACTTGATAAAGTCCATCAGAGGATGAAATGTGTCTGTAAAGAAAAGTTTTCCTTTTGCATTGGTAAATGAAAAGTTTTTCTCTTTTTACAGATATGTTTTTATTTATATCTGAATTTTTATACACACACACACACACAGCTGAAAAGGAAGAAAAACTTAAGTTTTTAGTATTAGGAAATGTATGTGTGGTGTGTGAGATGAATGTATGTATATAAGTTAAAGTTTAGATGTCAGCTGCCCAGGGGAATTAAATTGTCCCCAGCAGGGACAAGTCTTGTATTTACACTACTATGTTTAAAAAAAAAAAAAAGAATAGGAAAGAGTTATGTCTGTTGTTTTATAGTTCTGAAACGGAACCACATAGCAGGTGTCTTGATAGACTAGGTGGGGGATAAGCTTGATTAGCTCAATAACATTTTCATCACTTATTGAGTGGATCTTCTGCTTTTTAAATTATTATAAGTAAAAAATGGCAAACCTATACAGAACCAATAAAATAAAAAACAATGCATTAAAAATGGCAACAAACATGCTTTGGATGTGCTAATCATATTACAATGAAATCTCTTATCTCAAATAGGGTAGAACAGGTTATGTGACCAATATGTAAATTATTTTTTTTATTAAGACAATTTAAAACTGGATTTTATTTTAATTTCCCTTGTGTATGTCTGTATAATATATATATATAATAATAATAATAATAATATTTTACATCCCTACACAAAAATTTTCATGTTTCAGAACTTTAAAATTGTCACTCATTAGGTAAGTTATCTAACATCACCTGATGAGGGATAATTTTAAAGTTCCAAAACATGGAAATTTTTGTGTAGTGATGTAAAATATTATTATATATATATATATATATATATGTGTGTGTGTATTTCATTGAATAATATAGACACACACATATATATATATATATATATATATTTTACTGATTCTTTCCTGTTCTCTAATCAGTTTCTTGATGTTAAGATGAAATTCATCAAGGAAGGTGCCATCGTTTTTCCCTATCCAAGTACTTTTGATCTTTTCCAAGATCATCCTCACAGGTGTATTACAAAGACAAAATTATTGTAACTGATAAAATCTGCATTTTGTTGTGATTTTTTTTTTTTTTTTTTTTTTTTAAACATACATGAATGTGCTCTATTATAATTATTTTAAATTTAAAAGTTGTAGCTATGGAATTTTTTGTTAAAAACAAAAAAAAATAAGTCTTTCTCTATAAGGGAGCTGACCAGAAATTGGTAGCATGCAAAATGGCATTAAATGTTTGTTATATGCACTTGAACGTATTGCTGCTACACTCATAATAAATTTTGTTGAGGGTTGGTTGATTTTGATAAAGAGAGCCTTGAGAATTTTAACTTTTTGTTTATTTTTGTGGTGTAGTATATTGGTGTTGTTAACAAGTATTTTCCTGTATTTTGAATATGGACAGGATGGTGTTTTTTAAAAAATCACCATCAAAACAAAATGCAGATTCTGTCACAGTTACAATAAGTTTCTTTTGGTATTTGTCTTTAGTTTACTCCTGAAGATGATCGTGGAAGAGATTGAAAGTACTTGGGTTGGAAAAAAAACTATGGCACCTTTCTTGATGAATTGAATTTCATCTTAACATCAAGAAGCTGATTAGAGAACTGGAAAGAATCAGTATAAAAACAGATATATGTCTATATTATTCAATGAAACCTGTTTGAATGAAGATATGCTGCCTATATATATATATATATATATATATATATATATATATATATATGTGTGTGTGTGTGTGCATATGTAACCTTTAGTTTGAAAGGTTGAAGAATAAATTGGTGTTCTAGATCATGACTCAAAAAATGTAATTGGAGTAGTATCCCCAACCTGTTTATAGCTGCTGGTATCACTTTTGTGCTAGTTTTTCATCAGAAAAGCATGAATCCAACCATCTTTACATCTTGTTGCATTACTAGTCACTTTAAACCTGGTCTTATTACTAGTAAAACAAGAAAGAGAACGTAATGGATGTGTGCATTTCTTTCAAAGTAATCACATATATGTTCAATCGGTAGGAAGATTATTATTTTGTAAATTGCTCTTTAACCCCCTCCCCCCAAACACACACACACATTTAGAATTTGTTCAGTCGATATAATTATGGTCAATTTAAGTTTAAGCTAATGTGTAAGTATATATTTCTTAGGTCTCATACTTGTAAAATATGTAAAAATACTCAACTGAAAAGGATATAAAATTAACTTATTTATATTAATTATTTAGTCAGACTAATGTACTCATCTTTGTTACTACCATAACAATTCGGTCATAATGAAGAAATTAGATTTAAATGTGTTTGTAATTAAAGTGTAATCAATAAAAACAAAATTTTCTTTTTGTAATTATATTTAAGCTATCATCATCATGGCTTTGCCTCCCAAGTGAAGATTCAGGAGGATACTCAACATCTCGTGGGTTCCAGCATGAGACAGATTTTTTTTTTTTTGCAGCAGCAGCAGCAGGAATAAGATGAATGGCTGGAAGAAACCCCAACTTTACAGCTTAGTTTCCTCTCCCCCATGATGTGTGGCTCAGAATGTGAAATCTGAGAGCTAAATTTGAATTTTAGTCAGCTTCCTTATATTCATTTATGTGCAAATACATTTATGAAAGGTAGGAATCCATCTCTTCTCCCCAGCTAGGAGTTAAATAGTAGAACTTGTAACAGGAAAAAATCATTTTCTCAAAAAATTGTTAATGCAAAATTCACTTTCATAAAAAGGATTATTAATGCTTTACTTTAAATAACCTACAAAGGGCTGATAAGCCATAAAAAAAATCAATCTAATCTTGAGTCTGCAGATTGATTCAGTGGGGCTGTTCACCTGGAAAAGTAGCCGCCATTATTTATTTGTGATAATTGATACTGATGAAGATAAGTATTCTTTTTAGGGAATCTGTATCTCTTTCGTTGTGTCAATCCGTTGCACTGACCAGAGGCTAGCTTGTCAAACTCTAGGGTTTTTGCAAGTTGCTGATTTCCATTGTCGACATATGTGGCTAACTTAGCACAACTGTATTTCTAATTTTTAATTTTGCAGCACCATTGCTTCAATACTGAAAGCATTGGTACCCCTGAAAACTTCAGTGTTTCTAATGAAGTCACACTTTGAGAATGCTGCAGAAGAAACATAGTTGACACTAGTATATGACCCAAGATTCAGCACCATAGAACACAAATAGAACTTTTAATTTGGTATATTTGTTTTTGTTGGTAAAGTCCCAATAGTATATATTAAAAATGACAGGATTATTTACACATGGATAAATTACAGAAATGTTTTGCAAACTGAAACATGCATACAGCAAACAAAATATATTTTTAAAATATTTTTGCCAACTCTTTATATTTACATTATTTTTTTGTTCTGACTGTTGTCCTCATCTTTATTGTCATATTCACAATGTTTTGGACATTGTACACTCCGGCATTCTTCAGCTGATATACATTGGAATTTCAAACTGAACCCTTTATTTAGTTTACTGGGGTAAATTGTTCTAGTTCCACATGCCATGCCTTTTCTGGATATCTCAGTTTCAGTTATTTCCCTTTGGTAACTCAACTCTCCAAGTTTTTGTTCACCTTGCTGTGGCCAGGTATTGAATTTCACAACTCTTTGGTTCGAGTCAATGGATTATTTCAACCAATGCTGTTGTCCATTGGGTCAGTGGAATAAATAAAGGGTAAATAGTTACAATCTCAGAAATATAGATGGAAACTCTATATATTTTCTATTTTTTAATAATTTTAAAACTGTATGAAAACAAAACTGAAACATTAGCAATAGTAGTAGGGATATCAGTAGCAATTAGCCTCCCCCCCAACAAACATACAACAATAGTAGAGCCTATTTTCTGTATCTGTTTATATTTCTGAGATGAGGTATTATGTACACTATTTACATTATTCAGACTATTGTCCTCATCTTTGTCGCCATGTTTATCACAACGTTTCGGCTGTTGTACGCTCCGGCCTTCTTCAGGTGGTTGGAAAAAGGTGGATAAAGGCGTTAGTTAGATCCAGTGACAGGACCCAAAGAGTGTGAGTTCAATACCTGGCTAAGGCAGTGGAGAACTTTCAGAGGGGAATTAACAGGAGATAACTGACATCCATTAGACATGACATGTGAAACTAGAACAGTCTACCCTAGTCAGCGAAATAAAGGGTTCAGTTATACATTCCAACTACCTGGAGAAGGCTGTAGCATAAAGCTGCCAAAACGTTGTGATAAACATGGCGACAAAGATGAGGACAATAGTCTGAATAATGTAAATAGTCTATTTTCTGTATGCTCTTTGTTTCCTTCAAAAAAAATCAATAAATATATAAAAGTGACACTGGCTTCTTTTCTATAAAATTATAAGGGTATTCTAAATTTAGAGAAATGACTCTGAGCAATTTTACAATGATGATTATGTGCCTTTTACTAACACTGAATGTTCTGTAGAATATGGCTATTTTTGTCTTGAGATGTTTTTATATCTGACTATGAAGTAACTTGGTTTTCCCAGGAACTATGTGACTTTTGTTTATATATATATATATATCATCCACAAACAGACTGTTTCGCTGTATCACAGCTCTTCAGTATGACTAGATGTTCAATTGCTTCAAGCTGGGATCGAAACTCGACTGATTTGGTATCAGTCAGAGATTCTACCCCTAGGTTATCATCGCACGGCAGTGAGGAAGGGAAATTTTAACGTTTTCTATGCGAAATACGTCAGTGGCCTGGAGAGCTCAGTTCAATTCGGTTGAAGAGCAATGTGTTAATAGTGGTATGAGCCACTGTTTTTAAAATTACCCTTTTCTCAAGAGAGCTCAACCGGATTTCCCAGGAGCATATATATTGTCATCCACAGACAGACTGTTTTGCTGTATTACAGCTCTTCACATATATATATATATATATACACACACACACACTTGCTGCCTTCTCTTCAATGAATCTTTGAATACCAATCTCCTTACTCTAGCAAATTCTTGGAACATTGTTTCACATTCTTCCTCCTCTCTAAGTTTCTTGTGCTATTTTTACCAAGTCATGCTATATATCCACACCTACCAAACTTTAACTATGTATTAATGGTACTGTAATTCAGCAAAGCAATGGTATTTTTTATCTATTACTATTTCAATAAGTATCCATTAATTTCTGTCAATCAGTTTGTAGGAATAGTAATTAAGTTCAATCTCTGGACTGGGTAGTACAAAATCAGACTTAGTGAAAATAAGGCTAGTAATATTCGAGTAGTACTAAATAAGAACAAGACATGTACAATAGAATGAGAACAATCTACCCCTGTAAATTAAATAAAGTGTTCAGTTTCAAGTTCCTTGAAAGTTACCTGCACTGCATTAACAGACACCTGAAGAAGGCCAAAGAGCACAATGGCCAAAATGTTGTGATAGTAACCAAGATGAGAACATTAATCTGACTGTAAATAATTAATGTAAATAAGTCAATTTTATATCCTTTTCAGCCGAGTATTTTTACATATTTTACAAGCATGAGAATCATAATTACACCAAATTGACTAATTAAGAAATTAGTCTCTATTCAGTCAACCATGAAAAGGTAAACATTTGTATGAGATAAATGCATGAATAGGTTTCATTGTAGTGGGCTTCAGTTACAAGATACTTGCTAAATTCAGTCAACCATGTTCATACCATATAAATCTTTAAATGACTCCCTTTTGTATACTTATTTTATGTTTGATGAAGAGATTTATTTATTTGCCATTAACAACTGAACCAGCCAGTGTCAGTTTTTAATGCTTTCTTCCTTCATACACTTTTTTTTCTGCTAGTCTGATTATTTTTGAATCCCAAACTCTTTCCTTTTTGTGGAGGTGTTAAATAAGTACTGTTATTGTTGGTGTTGTTTTCTAACCTTACCAGCCTCTCTAATTTCACTCACCCCCTTATACAGTGATAGCAAATTTCCTTCACTTAGAGTGTGTTTTATAGCAAGTAACTGATATTGATAGGGGTAGGTAGTTTGTTTCTCATCATAACAGTCTTACCTCAGACTTGTTCTTTAAACTCAACAATTTGTTTGATATCTTGCTATTACTTGCTTTGTAGAACTCTTTAACTTTGAAGGAAAAACATTCTCTCTTTCTACCTTCAAAAGGACATAGTAATTGCTTATTACCTGTTGATAAAACTTTGTTTTTGACTTAGAAACTAAAAGATAAAATCTACAGAGTTAATTTTTTTCTTTGTACATTGAAATATTTATGAAAGATAGGCTTTTTCATCCAGTTAAACATTTTGTGGTTTTGAAATTGTAAACGTGGTATCTGAAAAAGCAATAGGAAACTTGGTGGCTAAATACTAGTTATAATTAATAAATATATTGTAATCTTGTAAATGGTTGGCTTTGCACTTTATTTATCATTGTCATTGAATAGCATTATTATTATTATTAATGGATCACTGGGTAGTAATTTCAAAGAATTTTTTTCATATTGGAGAACCAGACCTTTTGAGGCAAAGAAAAAACCTACCTTTTCAAATTTGTTATTTATGTAGGATTTAAGAGCTGCTGAAGACCTTGATGTCAACTTGTACATTTAAATCAGAATTAATTGATTATAATTGATTATTGATGCCTTTATAGACTTAGTCATAATTGAGAATTTGGTAATAGAGAAACGAGTAACTTTACATTCATTTCTTTAATGTTTAATCTTCATAAAAGAATCAGCAATATTATTGGTCCTGACCTGGTGTCTTCGTTTCAGTCACTTTCCTACTGCTGTAAAGTTGCTTCCCCGTGACTTTTCTATGAATACATTTATGGTAACTCTTCGCTATGGTACCTAGACTTTATTAATTTTAAGTGCAGTACTAGATTGGCAACAAGGTTTTATTGATTTACAGATGAATTGTTTAGATGTAACTGTAAGTTCTATGCTAACATTTTCTATTCTTGCACTTCTGGAACACTCTTCCAACTCTATGCTTTCCATCCAACTTTGATCTTCAAAAATTTAAATGCAATGTCAATTATTATCTATTGTCTTCTTGATCACTCTTCTATTGTACTTGCTCTTTATTAATATTTCTGTTTTCTAATTCTTTCACACCAGTTTACTGCCTTGCATAGGGTGAATTTGATTTTGAAAAAAAGAATTCATGAGGGTTTTAGGCTTTTATAAACAACAATTACTATATAAAGACAATGTAAATTCTAATCTTGAAATTATAAAAACTTATTTAAGTTTTCGTATTTGACATTTTAAAAACACATGCCAAGAGGAATAGTTGCTTCCGTTTTCAGTCTAGACAGCTGGAAAGACAGTATGCTATAACTAAGTATTTACAAAACATCTTTAAACTTTTAACTTGAATTTTGATACATGGCTTTAATGGCAGAGTGGAAGTTTTTTTTTTTTTCTGTGATGTGTTTTGTAAGTAAATCATTGGACTAAAGTGATGTTACTATATATGCACACAAAGGGAAGTGAATGCTGAAATTAAAAAAATTTTCTAATCTTTTTTCTTTCTTTTTTTTTTTTTAAATTTAAGGTTTTTAAAATATCAGCATTCTCTTTCATGCACACACACATAGTTATATCAATGTAAACATCACTTTTTAGTTCGATGAAGTCCTTAAAGGAAGAAACTCATCACTTTGTCATTAATTTTACAAACATTGTTGTGGTATATAAAAATTTATGTATTTTTTTTCTCATGCATATCTCTGCTGATATTAAGTGTGTAGGCTTTGCTTTTTTTTATTATTATTATTATTTTACTGAAATTTAAAAAAAACAAACTTGCAACTGTACAATTTGTAAACATTTTGCTAATTTTTTTTCTATGGTGGAACGGGTGCTTAATATTTTATATTTTAATGTTTTGTAATTCTTAATTCATGTTTGTCCAGCACAAATATTTAATGTTGCCATTTTTGTAAAGGTTACTTTGTGGTGTGGATGTGGATTTGTAAAAAAAAAAAAAAAAAAAAAAAAAAAAATTATCATTCATAAAAAAAATGTTAAACTTATTTTATTTTATCTTTAACAAGAAATGAGTAATGCCAATTATCCTACCAGTCAGAAGAAACTCGGTGTGTATGAAATTGGTTAGATTCTTAAAAATCTTTGTAAACATCTCTGTGAACTTTTATATAATTATTCCTCTGGGAATAATGTCAATGTATTTGTCTGTGTTTCTGTTGTTTGTCATTTTAAAATAGTGTGTAGTCACCCTATATGACTTAGTTATGAATATTGTTATAGGGTGTATTCTCTCTTAATCTACATAATTATTTCTGCTGTTATCTGCTTGTTTTTCTCTATATTTGTTCTATTTTGTGTCTGTCTTAATGTTTCTCTCTGTCTGTCTGTCTGTCCTTCTGTTTTATCAGTTTGTCTATCTTCTATCTTGAATCTGTTGTCATCTTTCATAGTATTTGAATTTTTTTGTGAAAAGTTTTGTTGCCAGGATGTAAGTATGTTTTTAAATAAAAACATTGAAATAATGAAATGCTTTAGCCTCCCACTCCCCTCCAAATAGGCTAAACATTGAATTAGGATGGAGTAGTTAACCAGAATTATTCTATAACCTTGAATAGAGACCATGACCAGTTATTTCTAAACTCAAATATCCATCTAAATATTTAAAAAGTATCCTTTTCACTTAAACTCAAATATCCATCTAATTTTCACTTAAGCCTGCTTAGCAATGGAAATATATTTTTAAAGAAATTGTTTTTATTGGGTGAAAATGCTATTCGTATTTTAGATTTTGAGAAAATTCATTATATTGATTTTATTTTCTGCTAGAAATTTATTAGTATGAAAAGAAAAATCTCAGCTGTCGTATAGTTTTGAACATTTTCTTTTATATTCCATGTCTTTTCAAGGTGTGGCCGATCATGGCTCTCCACTGCTTGTCTTTTGTTGCACAAAGTAACTTTTAACATGTTTTAAATATATTGACTTGAAAATTTAATACAATAATATTTTGTTTGTAGAATATGAATGCAAGGGAAGTAACTTTTGGTTTTTACTATCAAGTGTCTTAACTTTTGCTATAATTTATTACTGAATGAGAATTTCTGTGTATTACTGTTATAACAAAGTTTATAAAATAGAATTTTATTGCAAAATATTTAAAACTGAGTTATGATAGGATGGTATTAAGATTTCCAAGTATTTTTTTTATTTTCACTAAAATTGGTTTAAGTCTTATACTGGAATAGATTTTATAATAAATTTATTAGAATATTTGACAAAATTTGACATTTTAAATATGAATTACTTAAAAAAAAATTTACTGGTTATGAGAAGACAAAATTATATTCATAATTGATGTAAATCTATGTAAAATTATTTCTTGAAAATTAAATTTTATCAATTGACCACAAAAAAAAAAAATATTTTTCATTGCTTAAAATAATTACATAAAAAGTTTGACTAAATTCAATAAGAAATGAGTTTGAAATTTCCCAGGGTTACCTGAATTTGTTTTGTTTTTAGATGTAGAATTAGTGGCTATTGGGATTTTCACTGCTAGTAGACATTCTCCAAGGTTAAGCCATTCTCTATTATATTCTTCCTCTCTCAAATTCATCATGCCCTTAACTTATTGTATTCTTGACTCTACTTATATTTATTGTCACTCTATCAGGATCCTACTGAGTGACATTAAGCTCTCAAGATTCTCTTCATAGTGCTTGACTTAGAGGTCTCTTTACTCCTCTGCATTTTGAGAATTGGATGTTGTCAGTAAAAAAATTATTTCTACATGTTTATATCCTTTTTTGACCCTGCATTTGTAGAGCACAGAAACCAAACTTTGTATTTTTATGACATTCATGGACATATAGCATTATCTGTAACAGTGTTTTTTTTTGTTTTTTTGTCAACTAAGGCACTATTGAATGACTTATATGCCACACAATGATACTTTAATTTATAAATTCCAGGAGATGCCATTATGTAGACTTTTATTCTTAAATAATAAATTTAATTTGGTGTGTATACTTTAGTAATTCCAAGATTAAGTTAGATTTTAAAGACTATTAAAAATTAGAACATTTTAGATATATAACATTTTGTATACTATTTTTAATGCTATTTTCTTAAACCAAATTTTCAGGTGTTATTTGGTTTTATACATGAAACAGTAGTTTTTGGTCTTTTTTTTTTTGTAAGTATTTTATTTACTTAAGAAAAATGAAATGTTTAAGTGATTAATCACTCTAGCTAAATTACAGTCTTAATCATACACTATATAAATTCATTGAAATTTTAAACATTTCTTGATCTCATTTTTCAAGCTATGAATAGTAACTTTATCAGTATATTAAGTTTTTAATGCAATCCACTCTCATTAATTGAGGTATATATTTCAGTGTATCTGCACTACTGTGTGGCCAGTGTTGGATCACATATTGACTAGTGGATTTGATAAATAATTTAAATTTATCTGATATCAAAAGGGTTAAATTTAGTGTTCAGAATTGATAAAAATTTATCATACACATTTATTTAGGCAAATAAATTTTTTTAAAAAGCATTAAATTAGATATCATTTCTTTCACTGGGATTCTTTTCTGGTTTAATTTCAAATATTTGTTAAAATTGCTTTTATAATATATTCCTTAACATTACAAAGAGAAAAGAAAAACTGGGAATTAAGCTGTATTTTATTAAACACCTGCAACCTGTTTGTTTTGCTTTCCTCCATCTACTTATTGTATTTAATAATCCTTATAAACTGTTTGTATGATTAAAATTATTTTAGATTTTTTATTTATTTAGTGATTACATATTTTTTTATGTATGACATCACTTTTCTCTTAAGTTTCCGTCTTTTGTTTTGTTTGTTAATCCCCCCCCCCCCGAGAAATACTATTTTTATAAATAAAAAAAATAAAAAATACAAAAATGAGAATTGTCTTTGGAAATCTTACAAAAGCAACAGTGACAACTCATATAATCCATTGTCTAAATGCGATAAAATGTCTTCCAGTGAGGTTTTTCTAGCTCATCATTCAAACGATAGTAAAATGTCTTTCCTTAAAAATGTTCTCAGAAAACAAGTCTTGTTAATTATCTGCAGAGATATGACAAAACTAAACCATTACTTCTTTCATCAAACTGTATAATACATTTTATAATTTGAAAACCAATGGATACAAATTTGAGAAAAGGAAGCTTCCCACTTTAGCAGCTTCAACCAATGAGAGAAATAAGAAAGCAACAGTATAAGAAGTTGAAATAATTTGATAGTAAGTTGTGGGGATATATATATATATATATATATATATATATATATATATATATATATATATATATATATATATATATAAGGGAATGTTGTGAAGTGGGGTTGCACTGCATATGGTTGATTCTTTTTAGATCTTTTATACTAGTTCAGATTAAACAAAAAAAAAATTATATAAATATTTGCAGGAAGTGATGAGAAGCTACATAAATTAAAGTTTTTTCTTTTTTATAATCTTGAAGTTTTAAATTTATAGAAATTGTTTTGAATCGTTTTTGTTTTTTTTAATTTAATCCTGTTTTATTTTAACCATTTTTTCCTTTCCTTCATTTTTATTTCTATCCTCAGTTTTCCTGAGGCTGATTTTTTTTTTTTTTTTTTTTTTTCTAAAATCTGCAAATCTATACAAGAGTAAAGTTTAAAAAAACAAAACTAGTAAAGAAAAGGACTATATTATTACCTGCTTTATATTAAAAAAAGGAACTAAGAAAGATTAAAGCTTAAATCAATTATTGGCAAATATATTTTACCCATTTGGAACATGGAGGTACTAGATTCAAATATAGTTGCCAGATTAGGCTATTCTAGAAAACTTATTGGTACTAAATCTTGATGGTTGGTACTTGTGACTTTTAGGTCTACTAATGAGGAAAATGTCTATTGAAAATATAATAGTACTAAACTTTCAATTCTAGAAGTTCAATTTTCTACTTGAAGCTAAAATTGGTAACCTTATCTGCAAATGCTTTATTTTTCTTTTCTTTGTTTGTCTTTATGTAAGTATTTAGGTGTGTTATACACAGTTTAATATTCTCCCAATCCATGTAGTGACTCACCTTTGAGATATATATTTTCCTCCCACCCATTTTCTGGAATATCAGTGAGTAACTCTAATCTTGACACTGCTATCTTTCTGATTTATATATATTTTTATAAGCAGTGAAGTTTATTTCATATTAACATAAATTAAGTCTTAAATTATGTTTTAACAAAAAATCACAAATACCTTTTTTAAAAGAAAATTCTATATAAATGTTTTTTTTTTCTTTCTTTCTTTTTTTTTTTTTTTTAAGAAAGAAAAACCTTGTTCACTAAATATTAATTTATTAAAGCAGAAAGTTATTTGTATGACAGGAAATAATGCATTGAGTGAATAAAACTTTTGGAGAATTCATTTTTATTTATTTACTTTTTAAGACCTGAAGACACTTATAGCACATGCAAATCAGTTTTCTTTTGTTTCAAGCTATTTTAAATTAATATAATTTCAAGACTTTTATGTTCTCATTCCTCATGATGTAGGTGATCATGGTTCACCGCAGCTTCCATTTTTTTAATATCTGAACTGTCATCAGTTTTTGTAACAGTAGTGGAGCTTTCCACTGTCTTCTTCCATTTTGAATTCAAAGTTGACCTTCTCCTTAAGTGGTTGCCTTCTCAAGGCTAAAGGATCCAGTCTGTTCCTCCTATTTGAACCCTGATAGTCTTAATTTTAGTACCAATAATTGTTCCACCTCTTATTCAATGACTTTATTAGTTATATTTTTAAAATGATTTTTATTTTTTTACTCTAAAGGATAAAATGATCCGATGCAACACCATAAACACACATACTATTTATTTTTATCTTCTTGACATGCATCATAACCATGATTTTTTTTTCTATTTCCTTAAACATTCATATGTAAGTACTTTTCACTAATGCACTATTGTGTGAATACAGCTGATTTCAGAAAAAAAGGTTTTAGGAACAAAAAAATCAAGCATTTCTCCAGCCATATTTCTATACTCTGACATCATAATATGGTTCTGGTAAAAAAGTAGACTTTCCTTTCCAAGTTGAAGATATTTTTATAATGAGATCTTAACCCAAATGTGTTGTTTTCTGAAAAATATTAATTTCAATTAAAAGAAGAAAAAGGGAATTGTCTGTGATTTGAAAGTGTGTTTGCATAAACCTTTTTTTTTTTTCTTTTTTTTTTCCACTTTCCTTTTTTGTTCCCTTACAGCATGATTTTTTTTATAATCTATTTGTTGCAACTGTCATTGCTTCCTAACATCTAGCTGTCAAGGCATGCCTGTCTCTGCTTTTGTTTCTCTTATGAAATGGGATTTCCTTCCTATTTTATCAGTCCAGTGGTAGTTGTTTATCTCACCAGAGCTGCTCTGCCATTACTTGGGGATTTATATAGTCCATGCCTTAACTATACTAATTAGGCAGTCCTTTACATATCAACTACAGTGTTTTTCAAATCAAACTAATTTCACACACTATGTAGCAGGAAGCTAGTTTGAAGCTAGTTGGGTTTTTAACGCGTTTGAAGCTAGTTGGGTTTTTAACGCGTTTGATAATAAAAATTAAATTTGTAAATTTCAGTTGAGATTTATTTCCTTTTTTTTAATTTCAATTTTTTTGGCTTTAATAGTCAAATTTATTGTTTTGACTTTATTTTGTTATACTATCTCTTTGTAAAGATTCAAAAAATAATAATTTCTCCTCTTCATTTCTCTCCGAAACAGAACTGTTTCCTTGTAATCGTCTTAGAGAATCTATTTAGTCTTTCATCAGCATGGCTGATGCTAACCTCCAGGTGAACAACTCATTGCATGTTCTTGGTCTTATTTTTTTTTCCACTGACATAAAGTGGAGAAATTATATTGAATCAATTGCTAGTTCTGCTGCGAGGAAAGTTGGTTAACTCTGTTGTGATAGACTGTTTTTCTTGTCAGTATCCATTTTATGCAGTCCTAAATTTATCATTCATCCATGCATTAAATTTTGCTGCTATATCTGGTCTGGTGATCCTGAGATATATATATATATATATATATATATAGATTCTCAACAAAATACAAAGCAGGATCTGTAATGTAATTGGTCCAAACCTGACGTTTTGACTTAAGTCATTTTCCCACTGGCATGATGTCGCTTTCCACTGTCTTTTTCTAAAAAAAATATTTTCATGGCAGTTGTTCTTGACCACATGAATTTAAGTGTCCTACTAGATTGGCACTTAGGTCTCACCATTTTACTGTTGAATTAGCTAGATATAACCATAAATTCCATTCTAATAGTTTCATTTCTTGAACTTCTCAATTGTGGAACTCTCTTCCAGTTTCTTGCTTCCTACAATCTTCAAAAATTTAAATGTAATGTCAACCGCTATCTTCTATCTTTCTGAATCCTGATCTTTTATTGTCCTTTCTCCTCACTAGTCTTCTCGCTCTTTTTCACTCTGAGTAACCGTTTGTGTCTTAGTGGCATTATCACCTGCTTGGGGTGAAATGATTTGTCCAATTTTGTTACATTACCAAATATTTTCCGTCAACATGTTGATTTTATTGCTATTTTTTTTTCATTTGATCTTAGGCCACATCTTTGATATTTCTAATGTGGCTTACCCTTTTTATACAATCTAAAATATTTTTAAATCATATTTTCATTTTTGGTTTACTTTTAGTAAGATCCAACAAATTAATTAAATCTAGTATTCCCCAATTTTATACTTACTAGTTTTAATTCTTAACAGATAAAACTTAGCAAAAATGCAATTTAAAAAGGAAAAGAAAAAGTTTAATAGAAAATCTCTCAGATGAGTTGCCTTTTACCTTTTAAAAGCAAAGATATATGCAAACTTTATTTCATGCAAGATGACCGATTCACAGCCTTGGTTATACTTTCTTTCTATTTTGATTACTTTAATCTGTTTTCATTGTAAAAGAAAATTGTGAAAATATCAAGAAAAAATAAATACATCTTTAATTGAGTAAAAATAAAGTCAGTATTCAAATAACTTTGTTGTCTTTGGAGGAAGCAGCTGCAATTTTTGTAATATTCTTTGGTTGATATAATTCACACACACACACGCACACACACATATATTATTTTATATGCACAGTATTTATTAGAAAGCGCTCAATATCAGTGATAGAGCTAACATATTCATTTGTATGGATATGAATTTGTGATCATCAGACAAACTGGTTTATTTTTTAAAAATTGAATCTATTTATGCTTGTTTGTGTTTGATTATGTTTGGTAATATGTGTGTGAGGAAGTGTAAGGTTGTTTGGTGACGCAGGCGGATGATCTGAAAGGAGTCTAAAACACCTCAACCTGCCCCTTGTCTCGACACCAAAATAGATTTACAATTGTGTATGTATGTATGCTTGAAAGCATGGAAGTGCATCTGCGCCTAATCGCAGATTGTTTATTTGGGTGTGTTTGTGTGAAGTAAAATGCGTACACCTGTATATATGTATGTATGTCTGTGTATGAGAGTGTCACCTCAAACGGACACAGAGGAGAATTCCCTTCCCACCACCAAACATAACCAAACACAAACAAGCATAAATAGATTCAATTTTTAAAAAATAAACCAGTTTGTCTGATGATTGTAAAAGTGTGAAACCCAGGGTCACAAACTCATATCCATACAACTAATATATATATATATATATATATATATATATATATATATATATATATGTATATATGTGTGTGTGTTTGTTATAGTAAATTATTTCCAGGAAATTCACTCTCAGGCATTGCTTAATTTCTTAAGGTTTTTTTGCAAAGCAAGTAATTTTAAGAATCAAACTTTAATTCTATTTTTTAAATCTTGTTACAACAGCTGAAGGAAAAACTAATATCTTTATTGATATTGGTTTTTCCTCCTATAAAACAATATTAAAAGATTGCAGAATTTTAATAAAATAAGGCGTTTCATTAATTTTGGTTTCCAAAGTTCTCATTTATTAAGATTTTCCCTGTCTACAGTTTTTCTTTTCTTTTCTTTTTTTTTTCTTTCAGTTTTTAATATTTTTTAATTTTTATTTATTTTTATTTTTTTTTGCATTCAACACTTCTTTTTCTCCTTTTTTTTTGCTTTCAGACTGTAAAACAGACGATTTTAACAAGAGTTTTCTAAGTTAACCCTGGACTTAGTTGGTACAACACGTGTGCTGATCAACCACATCTTGATGTGGTTTATGTTTTTAAATTTTTTTTTTCCCTTATGTTCCTATGTTGGGATTTCTGTTTATTTTTATTTTCTCTGTCACTTTCTCTCATGCACTCTTCATATCGTTTATATAGGGGGAAAGTTGTTTTATGGTCGTCTCTCTCTCTCTCTCTTTTGCTGCCATACTTAGGGCTGCATGCTTTCCATGGTTGAAACAGTGGTATCATAATATCAATTAAGTGTAAAACCCACTCTTCTTTTTATAAATTCGTCTGCTTACCAAATATGCATGACTAACAGTCAGGACTTCGGTGGCTAACTTTACTTGCTTGTCTACTTTTGTATTCCTTAAGATGGTGCAGCTTTTGATTACCTGATTTCATATTTTGAATAGGCCTTTTTATTTATTTTACAAGGGTTTCACCATTAATAACCTTTTGAATGTGTTTTAAGCAATTTTAATGAAATAAGAGAACTATTTCCTAGTACATGACACTTATAAAAGTTAAAACTACACCTCTTCTCATGAATGTAAAGGATATATTTATGTAATAAAAATAGTTTGTATTATATTTTCTAATTGTATAAAACTCATCATATTTTAATAATAAAATCATCTATGTATTTTTAATTACTATTTTTGTCACTGAGCACTTTCAAAAACTGTATATAAAAAGATGAAGTCAGGTTACAAATCCCAAAACTACTAACATATTTTATCATTAGTATTTAATTGTTTGTTCTCTATGACAATATACTGTATTTTATTACTAGAAAAATTATAAATGCTGTGATCTTTCATTTATAGTATCACACTAGCTGTTGCTACTGATACTTGATATTGCTACTATTCAGCTGGGGGTGGTATGACTCATCTGGTGAAAACTTAATTCTTTGCTTTTGAACTGATACCAATACAAATTATTAATAGGCTGTGCTTTTTTGTGGCCAGTTTTTTCTTTTTCTTTTTCTTTTTCCATTTAAAATGTGTAACTAAGTTCAATAGTTATCTTTTAGGACTAATCCTTTTAATAATAGCATTATTATTAGTTGCTGTTTCCACATGCAAACTAAAATGACTCATTTTCCGCTACTGAACATTGGTCCGGGGTTGTCAATGTACCCTCTTGGTCACATGACAATGGTCCAGAGCAGTGTTTCTCAACCTTTCTAAGCAAAATTACTAATGATGGGACAATTAATCGGAATCAAGAATCGGAAATATTGGAACTTTTCTGGAAATCGGCATCAGAATTGGAGAATTTTTAACCTGATTTCCAGTTCCCAAAATGATTCATTGGATTTTTTTTTTTTTTTTTTTTTTTTTTTGTTTAACACTTAATTTTCTACTCCTGGTACTAATGATAAAAAGATATAAATATTTATTGATTTTTAAACTATCGGTAAAACTAAAATCTATATATCATAATAACACCTAAGTATGATGTAAATTTTTCTTTTTTTTCCCCCCATAAGGGTGGGGGGCAACTCTTTAATCACTTGACCTTTTAATGATAACATTAGGTTTTGGCATCCATACTTTGAAATTCTGCATATATATCACACATACAAAAACAAATCAAAATTCTTTTAAAAATATTTGTAGTGGTCAGATTGTAATAAGCTTTACAATATATGATTAGTAAATATAGTTTTACCTAATAACAATATTTTATAAGAGTTATCTCATTGAAAATGAATTTTGAAAGATTTAAAAACTTTATAAATTATTCAATTTAAAATTGTAAAAAGTGAAAACAAATCTTGTAAAAATTCATTTTTCATCAGTCAATATTGTCTTTAAGCTTCTAGTTAAATAATGCCTTAGTTTAATTGCATTTTTTATTTTTTTAATTCAGAACAGTTTTTCAGTAAGACAGTTCATTTTCAAAAAAAAAAAAAATTTTAAAAAAATTGGTGATTTTAAATTCTTTAAAGAATTCTGCTCATAATATAGCCACTAAAATTACCATGTTAAATTTCTTAAGTTTTCATAAAATTAAGTGGTGGGTAACATATGTAACAAAAAAAAAAAAATTTACCAAGATTTAAAAAAATAAAATAATTCAAACATAATTTCATTCATTTTTGAATAAGTCCTGAAAGTTTCATTAAAATCCAAAGTGGGGGTGGATTTTTGCAAGAATTTCTAAATTAATGTCTGTTACTTCAAAAAAGAAGCTAAAATATGCTATGCTGATACAAGAAAAAAAATGTTTTTAATCTAAAATTTCAAATATTCTAATGAGTAAAAAAAAAAAATTCATTAAATATCCCAAAAATACTTTTATCCCTCCTAATAATAACAAAGATTTTGATGATAAAACTGTTTTCATTACGTTTGGAGAATCACAATATGCTGATTTTTTTTTTTTTTTTTTTTTTTTTCTTGAAAAAAAAAAAAAAAATAAACAAACATTTTTGAAGTTTCCTGAAAAAATACTTTTTCACATAAAAGTTTCTATTAAAAAAACGTAAAATTTAATTTCCATTAAAAATGGTATTTTCATTTTATTAAACTAATATTTTTCTTTGGCATAATTGAACTTTCTTGTGTTACATTATAGTATTTAAAATATTATGAACTTTTTTTCTCATTTATTCCTCGTTGGAGCCAAACGAGATGCAAGGAATTGTTATCTTTTATTTTTTAAAATCTTACCCAATTTTTTAAATAAAAAGGATATCTAACTTTATTTCATAAGATTTTGTATTCATTTTTCTACTAAATGTTTTATTAATAAATGTACTTTGTTCATTAAGTTTCCCAAACCAACTGTAGGGCCTGAAAATAATTAATTTTAATTATTGTAGGTATCGGAATCATATTGGAATCAGATATTTAGAACAGTATTGGGAATTGTATCAGAATCGGTAAAAATATTGGTATTGTCCCATCACTAAAAGTTACACTTAGGAACAAACGAAAATTATCATGGCACACTTAGCAAAATTTTTAAAGGGTATACATTCAAATGTCATGAAATAAAACCATAGATTTATAAAAAAATTTTTTAAAAATTTGAATTAAACAAAGAATATTGAATACAATTATATATATATATATAATATATAAGGAGGTTGGACAAAATAATTGAAACACGTGTTAAATTCAAAGAAAATTTATTTAATATAGAGTTGGTCCTCCTTTAGCCTCACATACAGCTTTAATATGTCTAGGAATGGAATCATACAGCTTCCTGACTTCATGCAGAGGAATTTTCAGCCATTCTTCCATTAACACCTGCTCCAGCTCTTTAAGACATGACGGTGGAGGATAGCGGCTCTTAACTTGTCGCTCCAAAATGCACCACAAATGTTTAATAATATTGATATCTGGAGATTGGGGAGGCCACTCCATATGTTCTAGCTCATTTTCATGCTCTTCATACCAATTCTTAACCACTCAAGTGGTATGTATTGGAGCATTATTGTCTTGGAAGATGCAGTCACCATCAGGGAATAAAGTCTGGGCCATTGGATGAACATGATCACCCAAAATGTTCAGGTAATCTTTGCTGTTGATTCTACCATGCAGTGCAACTATTGGACGGAGACATTTCCATGATATGGCGGCCCAAACTATCACTGATCCACCACCATGCTTCACTGTTGGAAGAAGGCAGTCAGGGTTGTAAGCTTCTTTGGGCTGCCTCCACACATAAACTTGCCCTGAAGTTGGGAAAAGAGAAAAACTGGACTCATCTGAGAATATGACTTGCTTCCATTGGTCTGCAGACCAGGCATTGTGATCTCTGCACCACTTCAACAACTTCTGAATGTTGCGAGTGGAGAGAAGAGGTTTCCTTACGGTGGCTCTTCCATGATATCCAGCCTTATGGAGCTCATGACGGACAGTTTTAGTAGAAACAAAACTATTCAAATGATTATTCAACTCGGCAGTCACTTTGGCCGCAGTAGTTCAATGATTTTTTGCCACATTGCGTTTCAATGCACGTCGGTTCCTGTCAGTAAGTTTGCAAGTCCGGCCTGAATTGCTATGCTTGCTAGAGGTTTTACCCTGTTTCTTGAATTGCGTCATAGTTCTTGGTATGGTAGTTCTTGAAAAACCAAAGAGTTTAGCAACCTTAGGGATCGAATCTCCAACAATTTGCTCATTTTCAAACTCAGAGAGGTCATGCATTTAGCTTAAATTTTACTAAATTCTAAAAATAAATAAGCCAAAGACAGTAAATTAGATAAATAAACGTATTTACAATAGATATAACCTGCAATTATGAAGTTTTAGTTAAAGTTCTTAATATAATAGGTCTTTGAAATATAGGAGTGGAATTTGCACGTGTTCCAATTATTTTGTCCAACCCCTATATATATATATATATATATATATATATATAAAAAGTTAATATTCCTTTATTCAAGTAAAGGAAAATTTTTAAAAGTTAAATTAACCTTTAGCACTCTGCATTATTATTATTTCTTTTTCCACTGCATTCTTTTTTAAGTCTTCTCAATTGCAGTAACCTTATTGTTAATTTCACTCAGTTGTTTTCTGTTGTCATAGCAGGATATGATGACACAACTGTGAAATTAAAACACAATTGTTCACTGATCAGTCACCATCAGAGGCAGGGTAAACTTTTTGTACACATACAGTGTGATAAAGATTAAAAAATAAAAATACTTAAAAAAAAAAAAAAAGTGAATATTAAAACAAAGTATTTAAAATAACATAATCAAAGAATAGTGAAAAGAATTATTTGGCAAACAAGTTTAATACTTATTCATTTATTCAGATACTAATTCTGTACCATTACTACTTCAAAACATACACACACACACACACACACACATATATATATATATATATATATATATATATATATATGCCATGAGAATATTTTGTGGCACACTTAAGAGGATTGTGCAGCACACTAGTGTGCCATGGCATGGAGGTTGAGAATCACTGGTCCAAAGGATGCTCCCTGCCCCTGTTTGATTGTGTACAACGTTTGGGAATTTTCATCATGTCAGGTTTTGTTAGCGAATACTATCAGATTTAGTATAAGTGTAGGTAAAAATATTATTTCTCTTATTGGTTTGGGTAACATGAATCAGTATGATATTTATGTCAAATTGTGATTATTGAATATATTTAAATATCTGGTGTCGTAGTTGTTACTGTGGTTATAACATTGGAATCTTAATTGTAATAACCTGTTTGGTTCTTCAGGTTTTTACATATTAAGCTTTATACATTGCCAGTGAAAAGGAGATAGCACCTTGTACAAATGTACATATATAAACAGAAAAAAAAATTTCTAATATCATAATCAGTACTATTTTATTAATAATTAACTGTTAAAATAATTACTAATGTTTTTTTGGCATTAAATAGTTTTAATGCCTGTTTGTACAAAAGATACTTATATACTTTTGTGTCCCTTAAAATGTGTGTTTTTGTTTGTTTTGTTTTTTTCTTCAGTATCTGATTTCATATTATGAATAGATCTTTTATTTATTTTCTAAGTATATGTGGCATCTGTGTCTCTCTCTCTCTCTCGAGACTTTGGATCTGTGCCCAAAGAGTTACACCTCAACAGCTGATGGCAGTGCAGCATCTGTTATGGCTGTACAGGTCCACATGGGAGTGACAGTCTTGATTCCATGAATGCATGTAAAGATGCTTCCCCCCCCTCCCGATGTCGCCTTGTTGTTTTCTTTCTGTCAAGCCTTCCTCTCTTCACTCCAGCCATCAGCATAAGATGCATTTCCAGCACAAGCGATCATTCGCAACATCTTCCTTCCTCTCAATGTCCATCTCCATCATCCTCATGTCCCTTTTGCAGACATCTTTGAAGTGAAGATGAGGTTGCCCTCTTGCCAGTGGCTAGTTCCCTGTACAGAAGAATCTTTGCAATCTTCCCATCTGGCATACAGTGTACATGTCCAGGCCAGCACTTTTTGGAGAAGGGTGCATAGGATGCGTAACTGGGCACTGGTGAAAACTATGGCATTGGTGAGCCAGTCAGACCAATTGATGCCCAGAATGCATCTCAGACAGCAAAGATGAAAGATACTGAGGTATCTCTCTGGAGTAGAGATTCAACATCTTTCTATTCTCCCAGACTCTCAGGATCAGCCTTGCAAATGTGGTGGCAGTTCATCTAATCTGTCTGTTGACCCAATTTCTAAGTAATTCATCATTAATAAATTTTTGAGTGTTTTAAGCAATTTCAGTTTTTAAAAGTTGGATTTTATAGCCCATACAAATCTTTTTTTTAACTTTATATTTTTAAATAAAATTGAAAACCATTACCTTATTAAAAAGAAAGATTGTAGTATATATACTTTAGTTATACCATCATGGATTCTATCAGAGCTGAGCTTAAAAAATATGTGCAAGTTCTTTCTGTCTGTATGATGTTAACTCAAGAGATTTCGTGTTTTTCGCACTTGAGATAATTCCATACCATGTTGGTAATTTCTGCAACCTCTAGCCTTATGACTATACAAACTTAGTAGCTTTTCTTTTAACTTTTGAGCTTTGACACCAGCAATACCAACATTTTCTAGCAATGAAATATTGATAAATGGCTGGCATGAAACTACATAGTTGAGAAAAGAAAGATTTTTAAAAAGAAAGAAGGAAAACGAAATATAAAAGGGATAAAGACGTGGATTATGGCGTCGATTTGATAAGCAACGAATGGCATTGATAAGCTCTGCTTGTGTGAACTAGTGTTGAGGGTCTTCAAGGATTGTTAGATAACAAGCGAAATGGAGTTGAAAAACGAGAGATTCCACCAACTCCACAAAGTTTGACAAAAAGGTAAGTAAAAAAAAAACGATGAAGCAAAACAATATATATATATATATATATATATATATATATATATATATATATATATATATATATATCAAATTCAGTTTTAAGTATAACCTTTTAATCTTATCAGTAGTCATTGTATCATAAGCCAAAGTAATGACACATAACTTGAGATGGAAGGTTAACTTTAACTGCTATTCTTTAAAACCTAGCAAAAAATAAATAAATTAATAAATAAAATTACAAAAATGATCACGATATAGTGTGTAATAAGTGGTTTATTTTCATTGAGTTCAGAACTTCTAGTTAGGATCAAAGTCATTTTTGTCTATGATCCGTGTAGAAAGTGACAGCATTTTGAAGGCAGTTTTTTTTTTTTCTTTCTCTTCCTTTTCAGTAAATTTTAAAGGGCGCAGTGGTAAACTCACCTTGGTTTATTCCTGCTGTAATTAAGCTTGTGATGATGATAATGATCTCTTTCTTCGATTTGTATCTGAAAAAAGTAGAAAAGATCTGTCATGAGTGCAAAATTCAAACCACAAACAAGTTCTATTTTTATTAACTAATCTTTCCCACTGTTTGATAAACACTGGATTTTGCTGACAACAATTCTGATAGTTGATAGACTTTACATATCAACTCTAAGTCCAATATCCTTTTTCTCTCTCTCTCTCTCTTTTTGTAGTTCTTTTACTGCTTTTTCTATTTTTAGTAAATATATTTCATCTCTTCAAAATTAAACATTTTAAATAAATAAATTCTTTATTTGCATAAGCAACTGATGTCATTCAAGGCAGGAAATAATTACATGTGATATTGGCTGCTGAAAGAAAACTTCCAAAACCTTTAGATAAAATATTTCTTGTCAGTGCTGAAGACATAAACTTTGATAGGGGTTATCTGATAAAATTAATGATGGTCTGTTGAATCCAAAAGATGATACATAAGTAAAATCAGTTGCACCTTTTTGTCCAAAATAATTTATTAACTGTATTCTCAGGTGTTTTTCTTTTCTTTTTTTTTTTTTTTTTGCCAGAATTCGTTGTAATCTAAGGGATTTTTAGTTATTTTTAAGGTTTGGTCTTGGAAGTTTTCAGTTATTGTTCAACCTCTTTAAAATGATTGAAAGATTATTATTTTTTCAATTCTACAGATGTCATGTTTATAAAAGAAGAAATATGGCACTTTAGTAATTTTAGTTCACAGAAAATTATTTGATTTTTATTTGCATTTTGAGTGAAAACTTTATATGCAAACTAATTTATTTATATTTTCTGTCTTTGTATATAATGCTATTTTGGTAAAGGATTGTGCCCCCCCCTTTTTTTTTCTCAGCATTTGCTTCTGTCTTAAATATTACAATAACCACCCTCATCATTTCTCATTTCCTTCAAGACTAACAAGAACGTGTTTTTGACAGACTTTGATGCTTTTAGTCAATATAAAGAAAGTGAAAACAAAAGTTGTTTTTTTTTTTTTCTGTCTTTGATAGAAGAATTGAAACTATAAAGACAATTTTATTCCTGTTTAATTCTTAAGAAACAAGTCTTGTATATAACTACATTGTTCATGTGGAATGTTTTTGTTATATGCATGTGTGTGCGTGTGTGCCATTTTAATAAAGGAAAAAATTATATGCAGACTTTAGTGAAATTTGCAAATTTTTTTTTCTTTTTGAATGTTTTTCCTATTTTTGGTAATGGAATATTTAGTTATTCTTTATTATTCCATATAGGTAAGGCTATTACCGTGTGTTGAGAAGGTACTAACAGAAAAAAAACTATTCTAAAACAAATATAAGTAAGATAAAATTAAAAATGTTATAAAGAATATAGAATTAAACAGTTTGTATAACCAGACTGCAAATGATGCCACTTGCTTTGAGGGGTGTTATATCTGTGACTCTTGTGAGTGTAACATTTATAAAACTTGTATCAAATCTTGTTACCACTTAGAAATGCCAGGTGCTGTAAGCTTGGATGTGCAGGTGGCGTAATGGATAAAGGCTTGGAATTGTTAATCAGGGAGCTGAGTTCTAATTCCAGTTGGGTTTGTTATATTCACATATGTGCAAATACCCTTGGGAAAGGTATGAATCCACCTCTTCCATCCATCTAGGAGTTAATTAGTAAGACTTGTA
The DNA here is from genome assembly GCA_964036315.1 of Acanthosepion esculentum. NCBI lineage: Eukaryota > Metazoa > Mollusca > Cephalopoda > Sepiida > Sepiidae > Acanthosepion > Acanthosepion esculentum. The sequence goes on along the minus strand of OZ038492.1, from coordinate 104,500,777 downwards.
TCACTAAAAATTATTATCTCAAATAAAAATTGCATACAAAATATTTAGATTCAGCATTAAATAACCCATAGAGATGTTGATATGCTGCCAAACAAAAACAACCTAACTTGAATCTTGTTTTGTTCATACTGCTACACTATTTGTGTGTGTGTGTGTGTGTGTGTGTGTGTGTGTGTGTGTGTGTAGTTGAAAAAAAATTAGTTATCACCACCCACAAAAATATGGTATCTTTAAAAGTCATTTCAAATAATTTTATGACTTTGAAGTGGAAGAAATAATGCTTTTATCTGTAGCCTTATCAATTGGTTGTTTCTCTGTCAACCTCTTCATTCTGTTATAAAATGATTCAACTTCAGTTTTGTATTGAATTTGGTTACCACTTAGAAATACCAGGTGCTGTAAGCTTGGATGTGCAGGTGGTAGTTTTGTGGAATTTAGAGATATCAGTGTAAGAATGCAAGTTTGATTTGTAGACATTGTTGTATTCCTGTATCTCGGTGTGAGATATATATATATATATATATATATATATATATATATATATATAGTATAATAAAACCAAATGAGGATGCTACAAGACTAGTGCTCACAATGTAAAGTACAACAAATATACAAACAGAGCCAATATATTAAAAACAATCCGTGCCTTTGTACAACTTAGTTTCTTATGGAGTTATACGACTGTCTCAACCTTCAGATCTTGAGACAGCTGCATAACCATCTAGTTGTTCACATGAAACTTTAAGTTGTGGAAAGACATTAAATTTCTGAGAATTGTTTTTATTATATAAAGAGATGTTTCACTTATCTTATTTAAAATCTGTACTCGAATCCTCAGCAGGTTTTTAATACAAGTTAATTTTTTATTTTGAGATGAAAAAAATTCACACACACACACACACACACACACAAAAAAAAAAAGAACTGTAAATATTTATGGAGACTTGCAAAGGATATTTCATATTGCAACTTCCTTAAACTTGACATCATGAAATTGAAAACCTTAAAAAATAAATGGATTTTCATATTAAACATCTTGTTCTCACCCTTGGGGATAGAAAATATGATATTAAAGATAAAACAAAAACCAAAAAATTGCCTTTAAAGACTTGATGTTGCTTTAAATTAGGGTTTGTAAAATGAAGTAAATAAAAAAAAAAATCTGATATTTGTTCACTTGGTTGAATTTGGAAAAGTGACACAGGCTGATAACTTTTCAGCACCCCCTCATATTTCATTTTGAATCTCACACTTGTTTTTATAGTATCTGGGAATTGAACTAAGAAAGGTTTTAAATAAATTTGATGTGATGGGAATAAAATATTTTTCACCTTCCCATTTCTTTGTTTATTATTATTTAAAAAAAAAAATTTAGTGAAGATGATATTTGTATCTTGTTCACAGGTTTGTAAAAAAAGGCAACAAACTTAATATTTAGCTTCTGTCAACTGAACAAAAATGGAAAAACAAAACCTGGAATTAAAAATAATCATCATCAGTTTATGACAATGTCACATTCAAATCAGCAAAACAGTTATTAAATAAAAAAAGGGACTTTGATTATTTTTACAGATGTTTTCATTAAACGACAAATGGAAAAAGAATATACAAGAGTCAGTGTTCATAACCAAGGATTTAACTTTTCTGATTTCTTTTGAATAAGAAATCCAAGTCCAGGTCTTCTCACTCCTGTTGGAGGAACCTTTCCCTGGTTGACCTCCACCACTTCCTATCTCTGGCCATAGTGGGCCATGTGTTGTCTAGGTATTGGGTCAAATCATCAGGCCATCTTGCCTTTGGCTGCCCTTGAGTTCCTTTCCACTATCTTGTCCACTCTTTAGCCCACTTGTTGTTTCTGAGACAAGAGACGTTGCTAGCCCATCTACGTTTGACCTTCTTGATGGCTTTGGTCTTTCACTCCAGTCTGAGAACGTCTCAAGTCAATAATTGAAACCAAGAGAAAGTTGTTTAAGGGGCATGTTCTGCTGGTGAGATGACTTTATGGAAGGGAGACCTGGGTGCTCAGCACTACCCCACTGCAGAGGCTCTTGTAGTGGCCCAACACAAATAAGAAATATGACGTAAATACTCAAAGTTCAAACATACAAAAAAAGAAAAGTAATTATTGCAAATGCAATAATAAAAACTGTTCTACAAGTAGAAAGATTAATTTTCTTTATTTGTGGATAAACGTGCCAAACTAATAAAATTTTACACATAAAAAAGTGAAAGTATCATCAACCTCAAAACTTGTTCATATGCAATAAACATTGAAAGCTTTTATTCATTTGCTTTTTTTTACTATTGTTCAGCCAGTACAAAACTCTGGAGCAAGTCATGGTAAAGGATTATTGAATGAGGTTGTTTTATAAATAAAAGTGCAGATTATGAGGATATGTAGGAAAGATAATGGTGGATACTAGACTTGAAAAGATCAAGCTTGTAGTGCTCAAAACTTGAGTATGTAGTTGTAAACACAAGAACTTATGCCAAATAATCAATAAAAGGAAAAATAAAATTGTTTTTTTATTCATTATTTTCAGCTAGATATTTGATATTAAAAAAAAAAGAAAAAAAGATATCTTCCTATTTGAACTCAGGTTTGCAAATTTCAATGTTTATAGTTAAAATTTAGCTAAACAAAGAAACTATAGAAAAAAGATCTAATTATATGCAAGCATTACTAACTGAATTATGCTGTAATAAAATTCCTACCTCTTAAAAGAAAGAAAAAATTATTTTTCCACATGGTTAACTATCTACAGGGTGTTCTAAAAGTCACATTATCATTTATAACCTAGTAAATTTTAGATTTATTTATCAAATGGAATCCTGTTTCTGTATGTGACAGTATATTATTAAGAAATTTTATTGGTCAAATTAGGGAAGATGATGTCATGCAAATTTTCTCTGGTTGCTATTTCACAAGTGTATGTTTTCTGCCAATTGTACAGTAACTTGGTTTTCATAAACCAATGCTCTAAAATTTAGTGGCATAGTAATTATGAGTTCAATCTCTTGTTTGGGTAGTACAGACTCAGTGGAAACAGGGGTAGCAATAACTGAGCAGTATTTAAAAAAAAAAATAAAAAAAAGCAACAACAAAGATATCCTTAGACATGGATAGCAAAATGAGAGCCCTCTACCCCTATGGGTTCAGTTCAGAATTCTCTAACGGTCATCTGGATTGACACTCTTGACAACAGTATTACAATGGGCAAAATGTAACATTAGTAAATAATAATCCTCATCACAGAAATTTGAGCTATTTTAATTTTTTATTGCTTTTACTTCCTCTATGAGCAATTTTTTGTGAAACAGGTACACATACTTTTCAGACAATTTTCTTTTACTTTTTTTAATAGTGTAAATAAATTAATTGGTAAAAGCTCTTAAAATGAAATCTGTAAACTAGGTACCTCCACTAATTGGCTGAAAAAGCATTATAGCATGATGAAAAAAAGTCCCCAAACTTAATAAAAAATAGTTTTATTGTCAAAATGTTCGGTATTATTAAGAGGAAAGACCAAAGTATTTTTTTTAAATTTTTAATCTTTTCTTACATGTTCGAAATATTGGTTAAAAATCTTTTTTTTAGGCATCAACAGTAACAGAACTATGGAAATTTTAGTGCTTTTTTTTTACCAGTAAAATAACATTGATTTGGAAATTCTTGTAAAATATCAAATAATTGTTGAATTTTAATGAAACTTTCAAGATTTATTCACAAAGAATGAATTTATTTTTGAAATTATTATTTTTAGAAAATCTTTTTTTTTTTTTTTACATTTGTAATAATTTCATGAAATTTCTAGAAATTCTAATCTCAAATTTTGTTTTATTAGTTAAACACAAGACTCCTTGGAGAATGTAAATCATCTATTTTTTCTTTTTTTTCTTTTTTTTTCAAACTTACTGCTTTTCAGAAAATCTGCTCTGAATAATAAAAATAAAACTGACATTATTTAATTAGATAAGTTTTTAATTGCTTTTATAAATAATATTTATAAACGACATTATAGTCTGAAGAAAAATTTTTTTTCAATGAATAATTAATTTTTACAAGAATTGTTTCCATTTTTTTTTCTTATTTTTGTTTTATGATAATTTATAAAGTTCCAAAAATCTTTTTAAAATTCTTCAAAATTTTGATCACGTTAGTAAATACAGTATTCACTTAATAATCTAAGTGAAAATTGGAAAGCTTAATAAAAAATCATCATGCATTAAGATTTTTAAAATAATTATTAATTTTTTTTGTGTGTATAAACATGCCCATTTTGAAGGTATGGGTGACTATACATGACATTATCAGAAAATAAGATCAATGACTGCAGTAAATTTAAAGTCAACATTCCTAAAAATAGATTACAGAGAATATTTTCAACATTTTTAAGATTACTGAGTATTTAAAAATTATTTACTTAAATTATGTTTTAACAGATAAAGTCTCTGTAGAACAATAATAAATCTGTCAACACCTTTATCAGCACTTGTTAAGTGATTTATGAGTGATGACAAGTACATAATCACCACTACTGTTTTAAAAATCCATTTCAGTTGTTTTCAACTTAAAGTAAATAATATTTGTTTCAAATCAGCTAATATTGCTCAAAGTTTCAGAAAAGTATATTTTATTTTTGGAAGATTTTTTAATAAAGAAAATTGCATTGCGATGACAAATGACTAAAAAGGGGCTCTAATCAGCTATTTTTACTCTAATCATTATAATTTCTGTCAAAATACACAACAGAGTATTTTGCTCACTGGAAATAGTAAATTTAATCCTTTAGCTTTCAATGAAAGCTTTTTAATTTTTTAAATTCATTTTAAACCTTAAGTATCATGAATTAGTGAAGGTACCTACTTTAAACGTATTAAATTCTGGTTGTAATTACTGCTATATGGGACAGATTCATTGTTGTACTATTCTATCTGTTGTCATGATTCTGATTTTGCCCCCACTGGCACCTTTTTTTTTTTTTTTTAACAACATAAGCAACCCTATTGGAAAATTGACAGTATTTAAATTTTAAAACAGTATTTCACATGGACATTACCATTGACAGGCAAAAACATCATCTAAAATGATTTTGAAAAATGTTCAGACCACCTATAGTTTAACACATTCTACTTTGGCAAGAGTAGTTAACCAATGCTGCATTTCAAATAAAGTCTAAGAACCTCAACTAAGTAGTACTCTTTTTAATAATATACTTTAAAATGTTCTTTTTGTCATTAGATGACATTAAGTTTTAATTTAGTTTCATTAAAAAAAAATCAGTGTTTTGCTAGCCATCATATGAGTGGGTGTTTTTTAAAAATTTTGTCAAAATTGTTGTGTTTTGTTTATTCATTCTAATATGAAAAATATTTTACTAAGTCTTAATAAAAAAAGAAAATTCAATTCCCCTTGAAGATTGCAAAAGGCACCTTGAGAAGGTCTTTGATTAAACAGATAAAAGGTTCAGGAATGATGAAGTTACATGAAAGTTGTTCAATAAATTTAATGGCAAAAGAAAAAAAATATTAAGAAATTTGTCTTAATAAACTGAAGAAATGATAAATTCCTCAGTTTCTATAGCCAACTTATCAAGTCTTGTGTACACTCACAAACTGTTTTTTTCAAAAACCACATATTCAAGACCTTTATATAAAAGTGCCTCTTTGTAGGAAGCATATCATAAGGTTCTCTGAAAATTGATGACTGAGGAATTTTAAGAGTAGAATCAGACTGCACTATTTCAGATTTTTGGGTAAAACCAATTCTAGGAAACTTGGCCTTGTCAAACATTCCAGATCAGCTGTGATCACATCGATGATATGTAGGTTTCATTCCATCAAAGAGTTGTATTCCTTGATCATATTCTTCAAGACTTAGGCCAAGTGAAAAACTACTGTGAACTTCTCCAGTCTCTTCAAATGTTCATTTCTTCAGATTTTTCCTCTTTTGCCAATAATTTCTGCAAATCTTCCATGCCTTTAGAATTTCCCATTGCTCTTTGAGATGCTGTTCAACATCTTCTTTGATCATGTCAGAGAAGCTTTCCCTATCAAGTTCTCTCGCAAGCTACAAAATCTTTCACTTCTCCATTAATTGTTGAGAAACCCTTGAAGTCATTGACTGCCTCGTACCATAATTCCTTCCAACAGGCATTAATTGTTGATACCCTAAAGCCTAAGATAGACTCAACAATAAGCTTATTTGTATTTGTGAAGAGGCTTCATAAATCTAAGTTATTGCAATCTAGATTAGCAACCAAGCATAGCATGAATCCTGGCAAAGGTCAGGCAGATGTACATTGCTTTCATGCACTTCATAATTGGCGGCAAAGACGAATTTAAAATTGGGTCATGCAATTCATAATTACCATTAATGCTTGCGAGAGAAATATGAGAAACTTATAAAATCAACAAATTATGATATATTTAAAACTTATTTATAAATTAATTCAATTCTTGCTTCTGTTTTAGCAGATTCGTTGATTACTGTTCTGCCACCAGTGTATGCATCTGTCTCATATGCGTGTGTACCGAAAGACAGTCAGATAAATGCCTTAAGGTGATTAAGACTCTGAAGATAGTCTTATTCATTGGCAAATTTATTAAAAGCCAAAAGGGTAAAACTAGAAAGAGAAATTTTTTTTTTAAGCATTTCACCCCATGCAAGGGGTTGCAGAAGATTTGGAGCGAGAGCAGATAGGAGCGATAGAGGAAAGGAAGTGGAGAAGGATAGTGGATAGATCAAGGCAACTGGAGATGTCGATTGACATTACATTTGAATAGTTGGAGATTATAGTTGTCAGGGAAACAGGAATAAGGAAGGTAGTTCCAAAGGCGAGAGTTGTGAGATATGAACGGTTGATTTGTAGATTTGAAGGATCGATTCTGGGGAGAAAAAATTTCCTGGCCCGGCACAGGGAGCCAACTTTCCTTGCAGTGGATGAAGCAATTGACTCGATGTATTTGTTCCATCTCGGGTCAGCAGTCAGCGTGAGACCTAGCAGCCGCAGAGAGGAGCTCTCTTAGAAGTTGATCTTCAGGCATTCTAATGGGATGCAGGGAAGGATCCCTGTGGTGATTAATAGAGAGCAGTTTTGTTTTTGAGGCGTTAAAGTTAACCAGCCAATTCCTGCCCCAGTTCACAACCGATTGGAGGTCCTTTTTGAGACGAACGGCCAGGTTAATTTTGTCGGTGACACTAGATTTGTTTCTGAGGCATTAGTAAATTGTGGTGTCGTCCGCGTAGATGCCAACTTGGGAATCTATGGCGCCAGGGAGATAAGGAATAGAGTAGGGCCTAGGATGGAGCCTTGGGGGAACACCTGCGTTTGTGGGATAGAAGCTGGAGGTGAATCCATTGAGAACGACCTTCAATTCACGGTTTGACAGGAATGATTGTATTAGGTCACACAGTCGACCTGTAATACCATAACCCTGAAGCTTGCGAAGAAGGCCGGCATGCCAAACCCTATCAAACACTTCGGAGATGTCTAAGGCCACGACACGAGCTTCTCCGTTATTATGAAGAGCTTGGTAGACAAATTCAGTGATGGCTGTAAGCACATCAGCTGTAGATTGGGCAAAGAGGAAACCGTATTGCTTGTCTAAGAGCAGATCATGGAATGTAAGGCGTTGATTAGGGCTTCGATGACTTTACCAAAGAGGGGCAGGAGACTGATAGGACGGTAATTAGAGGGGTCGCCAGAGTTCTTAAAGACAGGAACAATGGATGAGGACTTCCAGCAGTCAGGAAAAAGACACCTTGAGGCAGTAGTTGTATAATTTAGAGAGGGCGGGCACCAATTCAGGCGCGCATTTCTTCAAGACAATAGCTGGTATCCCATCTCCACCACTATCCTTGTGGGGGTCTAAATTAGAGATAATGTCCAATACCAATGATGGGGATATGTGTAACCTGCTCAATAGGGCCTCAGTTCTGAGAGAGAAATCAGGTATGGGTACCCCGGAAGAGTCAAGCGTTGAATTGATAGAAAATTTCCAAGCAAAGTATTCAGCCTTGTCAGCAGAGGAGGTCAGGACCTCAAACTGGTTGAACAAAGGAGATATAGAGGGTTTGCTATTGTTCAGAACGGTCTTGCAGAGACGCCAATAATCCTTGGAGCCGAATTTGCGAGATGTAATATGTTCCTTCATCCAAGCAGCAAATAGTGACTTAGCTTCATTGAGGACACGCTTACACTTGTTACGGGCGGAGGCAAAGAGACGTCTATTGCAGTCAGACATGTTGCCACGAAATAGGTGGAAGAAGTGGTTACTATGGGCAATGGTGGCTGAGCAAGCAGTGGAGAACCAAGGGGAGGGGCACGATTTGACCTTAAATTTCCTTGAGGGGATGAAAGTTTCAATTCCAGCTTTAACCCAGGATGAGACCTCTGAAGCACATTCTTGAACGGGGAGCTTAAATACAGCATCCCAGGGGACATCGCAGAGGAGTCAGTCAGCTTGTTGATAGCAGAACAAGGTTCTGGTGGTAGGAGGCTCTTTGCAGTGGGGTTGAAGGAGATGTTAACAGACATGACAGCATGATCGGAGCTACCAAGAGGGCAGAGCTGCGTGGCACTACAAGACTCGGGGATGGAGGTGAAACACAGATCGAGAAGAGAAACCTTACCATCCCGGTTGTAGGCAAAACGCGTGGGGAAGTCAACTATCTACGTGACAGGTTGAGAAACTGAAAAGTTAAGTGTATGAATGCCTGCGAGGTCAGTAGTAGCATTCTTAATCCACTTGTTGTGATGGGCGTTAAAATCGCCAAACACAAATATGTGAGTGAATGGATGGAGAGAGAGATCCTTGTCTATGCTGTCAGAAATGGCATCAAGTATTCCACAGTCCTGAGAGGATGTAGAATGATAAAGGAAGAAGAGATAGCTTACAGCATTGAGAAGAGATAGCCTGTGACATGTAGGAATGGTCCAGCGATTCAAGAGACAACTCTCTAGCCAGAGGGAGATGACCCTTGACGTAGACACCAAGGCCATGCATGTGTGTTAGAGAGTCTTTTCTGAGTAGAGGAAGGTAGCTGGGAATCGAGAAATCAGAGTAGGGGATAGATGAGTGAAGATTGGTCTCACACAGAGCCAGTATATCCGGGCAGTTTGCAGTGAGGAAAGATTCCACACTGCAGAAATTGGTTCTAATGCCACGGATGTTGGAGAACAAAATGTTGAGGGGTTTAGGTGATTTTCGAAGGGCTGGTTTAGGTTTACTTTTTCGATCTTTGTAAGTCATCATGTGGAGTTATGGTTGGAAGATAAGAAGGCCTGAGGTAAAAGAAGCCGGTTATCGACCGTGATGTGGGCAGAGAGAATTTGGCACAGCCTGCATCATAATGTGGCCTCAGGGTTGCCCACCGGAGGTGACTGCAGGGACACCTATCCATGCGCGACATGGCACTACAGACACCCCGATATTATACAACTGTTGATCAGAGCGACCGCTCAAGATGCTACACAAGAGTTAGGGCTCCTAACTACCAGTCGGAAATAGCAACCAGGGAACTGTCAACCGTGTACCCTCAAAACTCGTTAGTCTGAGTAACAAACAAACGAAAGGATGACAAGGAATATGACAAAAGCAAAGTCTTGAGCATCGAAGTAAAGATCATTTGTTTAAGTGGGTAAAGAAACGTAATGAATGCTTTGTTTACATGAATGTGTATAATGTTTGCAACAAGAATACATTCCAATGTTGCAGTGAGTTCACTGGAAGGGTTCATGAAGGTTACATTTGGGAACGGTGGACATGTGCAGAAAAGGATTCTTTATGCAGAATTGCAAAAGATGGCACCAAAGTAGTGAGAAAAGGGTTTAAAAGTTACATACTGTCAATTGTAACATTGGGGGTTAGATTAGGAGGATGAGAAAAAGTAAGAAACATGTGCTTGGGTTCATGCTTTTACTGTGAAGATTCTAGTGATAACTAAAGTTAACCAGAAGTGGTCAAAAATGGTGACCAATCTAAAAATGCCTTAAAAAAAAAAAAAAAAAAAAAAAAAAAAAAAGGAATAAAACAATGCAATTTTTTTGCTGGGGTAATGGTGCTATAGAGTACCATTACCCCAGCAAAAAAAATTGCATTGTTTATATATATATATATATATATATATATATATATATATATATATGTATGTATGTATGTATGTATGTATGTGTGTGTGAACATTGAAGTCATTACTTAGAGGTGACAGTCTGTTTCATGCTAGATGCAATCGTCAGGCCATGGTTGCATCTAGCATGAAACAGCCTGTCGCCTCTAAGTGATGACTTCAATGTTCACTTTTATATTTACACACGCTCTGTCTCTGATATTGAGCATTTTATCCCATAAATATAGCACACCTCAAGACTATATTTCTTCACACACACACACACACACACACACACACACATATATAAGATCTCCCAAAAGCCTATTTTTTTAAAAATTAATCTTTCACTCGCCGGTAGTTTAATATTGCCTGAGGAGACACATTTGTAGTGTTGAAACATAACTGCCATTATGTAGCGATTTTTAACATGTTTTAATATCCTAAAATAAATAAAAAATACACACACACACGCGCACGTCATGTCTTTGCCAACTTAATTTTTAACTAATTTACATATTCAACTTTAAAAAAACAAAATTAAAATCATACATTTTGCTTAGTTTTTAATCTGATCTTTTTGATGGTAACCACCTTTTTGGCATTTGGATCACAGCTTGAGAGTAAATGGTGTTGATATTTTTAATTGTAGATTTTGAACAATTTAAATATAAATTATAATGTAACATGCTGTATATGAAATAAATGACCACACATACCAAAATGTTCAAACTTATCAACCTTTTAATTAAGCATATCTCTCTTGAACAACTGCATAGGGCAATAGAGCAAAGGAAAGAAATGTGTGGATTATCTCCACTTTGTTTTCTTGAATGCCCATTAGGTGTCCTGTTCTGGATTATAAAAGGAAAAGACATGACCCTATCTCTCTCTCTCTCTCTCTTTTTTTTTTTCTCCCTTCCCTCGGGAACAGGATGCAATTAGATGTGTCCAATCTTCCTCTCTAGGAGAGACATAGCTGCCTGCAAACCAACTATATAATTTCAAACAAACCATGTGGCGTGGACAGACTCACACACTACAGCCATGCTTATATTTTTTTTATGAGTTCTATCTTTACACATAAATTTCGCTTTCTTTTTTTTTTTTTAGTTATGTCGTTCTTTGTATAAAAGTATATGTATAAAATTACTCCATGTGGTGAAAATTATTTTTGAAAATGTTGAATTAATTTATTGTGAATGCCTTCATTCTAATTAGCAATAAGTTGCAATTTCTCCTGCTACAAACTAGTAGCCAGCAGCACTCTTGTCTATTTCAAACTCCACTACAGATTTGGTCTGTGCAATGCCAGGTATCCTTACTAGTCTATAAAAATATCTAATAGACATTTTATAATCTTGTGGTCAGATCAAATTTCCATCAAATGTAGAAAGCAAATATCACATCCTTCCTTTGATTTGTGTCAGTGTTAAAGACATATTACTCTATTAGTTTTATTATAGTTGCTTGTGTTTCTGCAGTCATCTACTATAATAAGTCATTGTAATATAATCATTTTTGTTTAATTTTCAGCTGTCAAGAATACTTGGCGTTATAGAAGATAAAATTGCTTTTACTGTATTTACCTACAAATTTTCATAAAGGAATTGTTTTATTAAAACAATTTACTTGAAATTTCTATAAAAAAATAAATTTTAATTTATAAAAGGGAATAAAATATCAAATATGATTTAAAACTAAGTTAAAGGGAAAATTCGTCTGCATCTGAATCAAGGGGCATAACTCTTATTCATATAATTCTCTCATTCATAAAAGCAAATATATTTTTTCTCCTTATCATAACTCCAAGCTGGTGTTTTATTCATAATCTTTGTTAACCTAGAGATTTATAAAGTCCATAGTAAAAATGTAATGTTGAATAATAAAGGCAATCTAAATCAATAATACTCACCTCTGCTGAATTGTTTTTATATATCAGTTATCCCTTAAAACAAACTTCCTTTTATTGAATTTTGCTATTCTAATATATCCAAAGCTGCTTTTCATATTAATTCCTAGGATAATAAAGTGCAGAACTGTTAAAATATTTTGCATTGATGACAATCTTTTCTTTAAAAAAAGTTTTTGTAACAAATTAAGTTTAATTAACCAAGGCAAATATATAATTTAAAAAGGGGAAAAGAAATAATTCAATGAAGAATTTGGTTAAAAATTAAAAATCCAGTAATTATTTACATTAAACTATTGCAACACACCTATTTGGGAACCTCTTGTTTTGGGATTTGATTTCAATGACAAAACTCTAGATGAAATGAATATAATCAACATTTTTCTTGATATTATTAATGAAATCTCTATTTCTAAGCTCACTTTATTTTGCCAAAAGATATTTTGATTGCTGAAATTGAATTTAATTATTTAAAAACAGAAAAAAAAATGTTATCCATTGTTTTTCATTCCCAGTACATTTTATCCATTTTTGAATCAGGGAATCCAGAAACGCATCAGTTAGTTTGATTTACATTATTTAAATTGCACTAATGTCCTTATTTTTGTTGTCATCACACCATTTCAGCTGTTATGCCCTTGGCCTTCTTCAGGGAAATTTCAAACCGAACTCTTTATTTAATCTACATGGATTGATTGTTGTGTTTTTATTTTTTTTTTTTTTTTTTTGTTTCCCTCTCCCCCCACTGTCCATGTTGTAAGATATCTGGTTCTGAAGTATTATGCAAAACACAAAATATCTGTAGACATGAATAGCAGAACAAGAACAATCTATCTCCTTAAATGAAGAGTTCAGCTTGAAATTGCCATGGGCACAGCAACCAAAATGGTGTTAAAATAATCACAAAGATGAGGATATTAGTCCTTCTGTAAATAATAACTCCTCCTCCCAGAAATTCAGGCAGAAATCCTAGTTTTATTCATATCTTTATTGCCTTCCAAGCTAAGATTACTGAGTTAAACTTATTAATTATTATAAAATTTTATATTGATTTATTAATCCTAAAGTAGTAAACGGTAACTTCTCTAAATTAGCTTTCTTAATTTCAAAAGTTTTGGGATCATTTAAACTTAGCTGTATTTATTATTAATTAGGTATTTTATATTTAGCTGTAATAACTGGCATTGCATTTATAAAATAAGATATAAATTTACATTTACTTCTCCAAATAATTTAATCCCGCCACCGTCAAAAACACCTCTTAACATCTACATTGATTTTATAATGAATTATCTGCAACAATACTCACAAGAATCACAGTTATAAAATCTGTTTACTCTCAATGGGCTTCAGTGTAGCAGACATTTCTATTCATAGCTAAGTAAACTTACCATGATTTCCAAGCATCAAAGGAAGACAGCTTTTTTTTTTTATTCTTGGTTTCCTTTTCTGGGATAAGTGTTTTCTGAATCCAACACACCTTAATCTTCTGGGCCAGGGATCAGCAACCTGTGGCACGCAGCTGCAAATGACATCACAATGTCCAAATATTTAGCTGTTTCAATTTTAATTTATACTAAAGTATATATACTATGTATTACTATAAAAATATTGTAGAACAGGTATATTGACCTTGACTTGTATAAAAATATGCATGCAGTTGGCACACTGAATAATTTTAAAACCCTAAGTTGGTACATAGGGGTCAGCAACCTTTTGCTAAATGTTCTAGGCTGACACATAAAAACTAATATTGATAGTTTATATCTCTACAGGAAAACTAAGAGAGCCCTTTCACAAATGAAATGCTGGATAACTCTGGAATTGAGTAATCAAATGGCATCAACAGAAATTCCTGTCATTCACTTATAAATAAATTTTTAGTTATTTACAATAGTGTTTTGTAATCAATGTTTATTAAATGTACCAGTACTATATTAAATTTTAGGACATTGTCGTAACACATGTACAGGTTTTAGTGTATTTAGTTTGTAATGAAATATATTTTTCTTATAAAACTATTAAATTAACAGCAAGGCATTACAGTAATGTGCTTCAAATGACCTGAAGAAGTGATAATTCCTGTTAGAATGCAATGAAATGGAAACTACTTGCAGAATTGAAGATAGGATAGAATCAAGAGGCCAAAACATTCCATCTAGATTTTGCCTAATTTGGGATTCTCTGTGGATAGTGGACTATACTGTTTGTCAGCACAAAAAAAAAAGAAAATGAAACATTATAAATCAATAAATTTCCCATTAAATTATATAACAGTGTGGACAGAGTTTAACACTGAATGGCAACAGTCTATTTCATGCTTAAATGCAATCTTCATGGCCTGAAGATTGCATGAAACTGTCACCATTTGGTCTTGAACTCTGTATCCACAATGCTTATATTTGCATACTCTATCCTGCATATTGAATACACTCACCCTATTAATATAGCATACCTTAAAAATATTTTATCATATATGCTGGCTGATTTACAAAAATAAATAAATAGATTGAGGTTTCTATTTGAATACATTTATTGGCAAAGCATAATTCCAATAGAAGTGTTATCATTTTTCCAAGTATATGTTAAGGATTGATGAATAAGTTTACCTGTTTATCCATTCCTATTAACACCTACAAAGATGGTGAATAGGTTTACCTGTTCACCACCCTTGTTTGAAATCATGATATCAGTTCTGCTGTTTTAATAAAGGTACTTTTATAGAAATGTTAACATTTTTTAGATCGCCCTCTGTGTTACACACACACACGCACGCGCACACACACACACACACACATATCTATATATATATAAATAAATGTGTGTGTGTGTGTTTTTTGGGGTTTTTTTTATCATTTCAGCCAAAGCATATTGATAAAATCCACTAGGATGTAAAGAGTTATTGAGAGTGGAAGAAACAGAGAGGACAATAAAGCACAAGATTCAAGGAGACAAGATGACTGTATTACATTTAAATTTTTGAAGATTGTAATTGACAGGAAACAAGAAACTGGAAGAGAGTTCCACAGGTGAGAAGTGCAAGAGAAGAAACTATTAGAATAGAACTTACATTCAGCAATTTCAACAGGGAAATGAGACCTAGTTACCAAATTTGTACTTTGTGAAGTTGCAGTACCAAAGAGGAAAGATCATCAAAACAATTACTGTGAAAATTATTTATAGAAAAGGCGCAGGAAAGCTACGTTACAATGGTGGGAAAGTGACTGAAGCTGAGATGTTAGGTCATAACTAATAACATTGCAGCTTCTTCAGATTTTATCAAGAATCTCTAGCTACATAACAGAAGCACCCGACCAGATATAGCAGCAATATTCAATGCACAGACCAACGGTAAATTTATGAATGTGTAAGATAGACAATTTTTCTCACCAGAATCTAACACAAAATAGTAAATCAACTTTCCTAGCAGCAGATCTAGCAATTGATTTTCAATATAATTGTTCCATTTCATGTCATTGGAAAATGTGACACTGCATATCACTCTCCTGGAGGTTTCATTTTGTAGCCATTAAATTTAACAAGCACACATATACTCTTATAGATCTTTGTTTTTCTTTTCATGTATTATTAAATCTATATTATTATACATTCTTGTCTCATAGTATGCAATAAGATTGTCGGCAAACTAAATATTAAAGATTTTATTACTAAACTTCTCATTAATTTGGTACATGATATAAAATGTTATGGAATTTTCAATTAATAGATTTTACCAAGTTTTTCTTTGTCTGACACATGCTTCAAATTAAAAAAAAAAAATTATTTTAATTATTTTACCCTAAGCAAGGCAATAAAGTCACTAACATGCATGGGGGTTACTGAGTGTGAAAGAATATAAGAAAAATGTTAAGGTGCAAGAACAATAAAAGAACAGAATTTAAGAGGACAGAAGATAACAATTGACATTGCATTTAAATTTTTGAAGATCAAACTTGACTGGAAAGCAAGAAGCCAAAAGAGTCCCACAAGCAAGAGAAGAAACTGTTAGCACAGAACTTAGTTACATCTAACCATTTCAACTGTAAAATGATGAGACCTTGCTACCAATCTAGTAGTATGCTTAGATTCATAAAGTCTAGGTACCGTAGAGGAGATTTCATCAGAACAATTACCATGAAAATATCTATAGAGAAGGTGGGAAAGTGACTGAAGCCGAGATGCCAGGTCAGAACCAATGATATTGTAGATTCTTTGGATTTTATCAAGAATCTCTAAATATATAGCAAGAGCACCAGACCATATGTGGCAGCAATATTCTAAGCATGGAGGAATGATAAACTTGTAAATATATGAGATAGATTTGGGTGAGAAAGATTGTCTAACACAATACGGAGAACCAACTTTCTGAGCAGCAGACCTAGCAATTGTTTTGATATAATATTTCCATTTCATGACAGCAGAAAACGTTTTGCCTTTCCAAAGTGGTCTAAATCAGCATTTCGCAACCGGTGCATGAATACACCCTGAAATGTAACCAGGTGGGCTTCAAGTTAACAAGAGCAATTTATGAATTAGTTTTATATTTAAAAAATCATTACTTTTGAAAAGCTAGAGACACCAAGCCATGGCTTCCAGGGCGAAGTCAAGTATTTGTCACTTGATATTTTAAACTGAATGCTAAATTCCTTAATCTTTAAGGAGGAGTGGATAATCCTTTCCCTTTTGCCTTCCTCAAGGAATTTAAATCGGTTATTATTGAACTTTAAAAAAAAAAAAATCTTCATAAATCCCTTCAAATGAAAATTGTACCACTTAAATCTACAATGTAATATTTTAAAAATAAATGCTTATTTGAGACTCCTTTATTTTCAAATTTCATGATTAGTCTTTTCTTATTTGCTATATAAAGCTCTGTGAACTTTGTATCTTGTGTGTTTTCCAGAAATCATATAGAGAGTGGGGAAAAGAAAGATGTAAATTTATTGTCATGTAGGAAGTGGGGGATGGAGCCAATTTTCTTACAAGAAAGTGTATAAAACACAAAATCCAGCCCCAAACAGGATATGCACAGCTGTCATCAAGGTCCATACAACTCTCGCTTGTGAACTTCACGACCTTATGCTAAAAGTGAGAGCGCTGACAAACTTCAGAGACCGCTTCAGACTACAGCAACACCGTCCACAATAAGGAACAAATTCTATTTCTTGTAACCCCTTTACTATGGACCACGCACACACACATGTTGACTTTTTCACACAAACACGCATATCACATTTCATTGTTTCTCACATATGTACTTTAACACTTTCGCCCCAGCCCCTCAACCTCTGACGTCTTACTCTCTGGGTTGATATGTCTACTCGGTCTTAACCAAACTTAAGGGAGTGGCTGTAGGTCCCCTGAGCATCCGTAGATCATTAGACCGGTCCACTGGTTTAATCCTGCTTCCTGCCCACTTTGTGTTTGGTTTGATCCAGAAAGCAGAAGTGATGTTCATCTATTCACGGTCAACTGAAGATATAGACACGGCTGGAGAGTCTGTGCTAAGAAATTTAGAATGCACCAAAAAAAAAAATTCATATCTGCAGAAAGCTGGACAAACAACTATTCAATGGTTGAATTGTTAATGTCTTTTATATAGCAGAAAAGAATAGTATAGAAAAGAAACGGGTTACAGAAAAGAAAAGTAATTGACGTAAAAACCCGTACACTGGATTCTAGACAGAGAGTGGGTTGTGATTAACTTGTTAAATCATCTCAGAACGATATACGGCTCTTGTGATGGAGAAATAAAGATTTCTGTGCATGGCTTAAAGTTTATAGTTGTGTTCTGCCTTGGGCGGTAGTAACAGTAGTAGCAATCCTCATGGCAGCAAAAGCAGCAGTACTTATATCAACAGTACATGTTAGCAGACACTTTGTTCCAATCTCTGACCTCTCTGTCCCTTGAGTCTTCAACTTGATTCTCCACTGTCCCTCTCTTCCATCTGCAAGGAGATGGAGAGAATAATTTGTCTTGCTCGGTCCAAATTCTCTCTACTTCCTCTCCAAGAATTATCACCAGTCTCTCGTATATAAATGATGATCAACAAAACAAAAAATACTTTGTGTAATTTCGTTAAAGGAGAGGGGTGTCTTGTTCAACGTTTCCGTTCCCAGTGGTAATAATAATAGTAGCAGTAATAGTCTTAGATGTTGGAGAAGTAATTCGCTTCTTCGTTCTTATATCAACAGCACATGTTAGTGGGCATTTTGTTCCAATCTCTGGCATCACTTTCGTACTTCTTCAAGCCTTCAATTCAACTCTGCTCACTTTCAATCTCCGATATCTCTCCACCCAGCTCGACTGCACAGATGAGCCAAAAACTACTTTGTGTCTGCCTCTTCCGTCTTTCCTGTAGCACCGCGACTCATAACGGTCGACGTGAATGCCCATGCACGTGACAGCACGCAGGTGATGACAACATGCCGACCGCTCACGGCCTCTTCTGTCTCTCTCTTCCATCTGCCACTTTTTCAGCATAACTATGCATTTATATAGATAAACCTGGCTGGTCATAATCGACCCTTGGCCCTACTACTTCGCACGCGATTATCACAGGTTCTGGTTACTTCCAACCAAAATCATATGAATTTCAAAGTTACTCATAGCTTACTAAGTTCTATTTATAATTTTAACCGATAAAAATTATTTCGACCATTCTCATTGTCTTTTCTAATGACCCAATTCCAAATGGGTACAACTCTTGCCCTAGATCAGATTCCCCCATCAGTAAACAAAAAAAAGCTCTGATCTAATTTCGCTACTCAGATCCACTTCAATTTCAAAAAAAAAAATATACGTGTGTGTGTGTGTATTTCCCCCGACTCTCTTCTCTGTCACAGTACACAAAGAGAATTTATATTTTATTTCAGAATTTTATTAACCCAAACAAAAAGACATTACTTTCCAATCTATGACCAATTGCTTGTATTCTTGTCGTTATATTAAATTAATGTTCATTTGTTGAAATTACGTCTTTTCTACTGAAAATTTCAATTAAAATCATTTGATTATTCTAAACGGCTGGAAGACGCACAGCCCCACAACAATATTTTGTCATTGTATTGCATCCCGGCACTCTGAATTTTGACATTCCAAACTCTCATTGTTCAACTTTCTTCAAACAGAAAATTTTTTTTAATGTTGAAAGCAATGTCAATAACTGCAAATAAATGTATTTTTAAAATATCTCTACTTTCACGAACTCTTCGTGAAACTAAATGTAAACAGTAAATATAACAAAGTTGACCCAATGGATAACAGGTGGTCTAGTTAAAATTTAAAGTGTGCCTCAGAGTTTTATTTATTCTACAAGTGCACGCTGAAGTTAAAATAGGTTAAGAAACACAGGAATCTTCAGTTACAATGATTATTAAATCATTAAATGTTACTTCTTATATTGATGTTGAAAAATGAGCAACATCTGTTCTAGAGTTTGCAGACCCAAATTAGTCAACCTGTTTGGGCATAATCTATCAGTATCTTGCTATAGGTTGTGCTGGTAGTCTAATGGATATTGGCATAGAAAGTGAATTTGGTGAGTTAAGTTCCAATCCCAGGCTAATTAGTTTCATTCACTTTCACACATGCCCTTGAGAATTTATTTCTTCTCCCTTCCACCCATTTAATGGTTTAAATTCCCAAGAATGCATAGCAATTCATAGATAATAAATAAAAAAAAAATAATGGAATCTTCAAAGAACTTTATTTCAACAATCCAAGAAAGCTAAGGAATTTCAAACTGTCTCTTTTCATCTACTTTTGAAAGTATGCAACCATATATCCCTTTGGTGAGCAACAAACTCTCTTACCTTTGCTTTTAAAGATTTTTTAATATTATTTAGTGTCAGATCATTTAATCTGTTATATGAACAATTCTTCTTCATGACAATTCATTGAAACTACGGACTTTAAAAATTTCTGATTTATTTTCCTGAAACGAGCTACTGACACAACTTTAAACGTGTAAATTCGTAAATAAATTCCTTATGATGTTTTGTGAAAATTACCTGCGTGTTTCTTCATCATTACCATCCATCATTAATCTTCTTGGCATTTTAATCCTGAAGTCCCACTAAGTTAACTGAAATTCATTTTAGGAGAGAGACTTTACTTTTCAACTGGAAGACAGTTTGAAAATTAAACAAGACAGTTGTAAAATCTACAATATTATTTAAAAAAAAAAAAAAAAGTGAACTTTAAAAAGTTGTCTTTATTCATAGAAAAAACTTTTGTGAAAAAGTAAAGAATTATGGAGTAATTTCCTAGTTGAATTTATCAAAAACTTAATTTGATTCTTGTTAAATGCTTTGTAAATGAATGATTTTAATAAACCTTTTAAAACTTATGCACCAACTATTTCTAGTTAGAGATAATGAGTGGCATCATGCTTGATCATTTTTTTGTTCATTTTTGACATCCATAACTAATTATTATTGTCTAATTTAAGTGACATCCAAACTTTTCTGTACATGACCATATATTTCACACATTTTTGAAGACCAAAGAAGAAAAAATTAATTTTATAAATAAATGAATAAAATTAGAATGTTTTAATTTTTATTTTCCTGATATGATTTGTAACATAAGAGAAATATAACGATTACAAAGACAAAGTTTAATGTTTGCATTAAAAAATGATAGAATAAAAAAATGACATTTGAGAATCAATTAGTTCTGTTAACTGTAGATGAGGAAAGTGATATTTCATTTTCGTGCAGACTAGATGAAAGCTGGTACATGATGGAATGTGGTCAGCTTAGGGACCGCTGACCTAATTCATTTCTGCTTAAATGGTAGAATGACAGAGACAACCAAACCGTGGACCTTTTCTCTGGCTGCTGTGCCTTTATCCTTTTTGCCATTAGTGCAAAAGTAAATGACAGATTAAGCATGAATTTGGACACCATGTTGCCAATCACTACTACATTATTACCCATTTTATTATATTTTATAACGTAAAAAAAATACAAAAAAGAAAATCAGTGTTTTAGCTTTAAAGCACTCGGAAAATACAGGTATACTAATTAATATTTTTATTCAAGTTGGAAAATGCCGTTTTTCAAGGAAAAAAAAAAAAATATATATATATATATATATATATATATATAGTCTTCAACATTTATCAAATAAAAAATTCTTTGTTCATACTTCATTCTTTCTTTCTTTATTCATTTTTTACTTTAATGTTCAAAAGCTTTTAAGCTAAAATGTTTTTTGCTACCTGTCACTGGCCTCTTTCCTAGGCTGAATGGAATTGGTAATGAATTTTGACAGATTGACTTGTCGGCCTCTACTTAATGCTGGACTCAGCCTCTTACTAAGACCTAGATATGATTCTCCCCCCCCCCTACCTCTCTTTCCTTGTCTCTCAAACATTTTCAACTCACTTTTATGGCATTAGAACTGTTGTTTGAAAATTGCAATTTCTCTCCTTAACCCTTTAATGGATTATCCTGAATAAAATAAAAGCATTTTTTTTTCTTTCTTTCTTCAAAATATTTCATTCTTTTCAGAACATCATAAGTTAACTTTTGATTTCAGACTGAACCAAAAATATTTAGCTATCTAGTTTCATTTTAAAGGAAGAACAAATCTATCCTAAATTTTTTACACACTGCAGCACCAGTTTCAAAAATCAGTGGCAATAACCAAGGTTATAATTTTAGCTATTTTTGGACTAAAGGAATAGGATATATTTAGGCAGCAAGTATTCATCCGAACAACTTGTCAGTTCTTTTTAATCAAACTAGTTTGGATAGATATATATTGTTTTATGCACAATGTAATCATCTGGTATGGATTGAAACCTGGCTGTTGTAAAATTGAAATATTGATATTTATAATCTAGTGTTAAGATGACAGTCCATTTATTCAAGAGAAGGGGAAATATATGTATAATCTCCAAATACAAAGATAAATAGATAATCACACAAAAAGTATAGGCAAGGATACAAACATTTACATGTACAAGTTTAGAATATTTAAAAAAATAATATATACATACATAATTTTATATTATTTAAACATTATTTTTAATGGATACTAATA